>CM056597.1:13567026-14227431 GCA_029721355.1 Tegillarca granosa | reverse complement strand
CCAGGAAAACCTTCAAAGCTGACAATTGGTAAGGGAGACAATCCACCTATAACAATAGAGTAAGTAACCTAAAATAATCCTAATTTCATTTGAGTATGTTACCTTGACATCACCTTGGGTATATCATAGAAGGGGGGGGGGGGTGATAGGCGGACAGTCTAACTTTTAAAATTAAAAATTAATCTGGTTGTTGTCAAGAAATTTATCCTTGACAGTTGACAATATACTAACTTGACTGGTTTATTTTGGTTGATGTGAAGTAAATATAGCTTTTTGATGAAACCAGTCCATGGTTTTATGACCAAATAAAAAATGTTGACCTAGGACAAAGTTTTTTTTAGGCAGTCAAAATCTATCTATAGAAAATAGTAAAAAAATATTGCCGATAAAAATAACAGTATATTTATAGATCACATGGTAAATGGTGTAAAAAAAATAAACTAAACAATTTTTTTGCCGGGTTGCACAGAGTGCAAATCCGGTTTATAGTATGATGAATGTCAGGTGGGTGGGCAGGCGGGTGGGCGGGAAAAATAGGTACCTACATTGTGAACTCAACTCCTCCTACAGTTTTCAACCAAAAACCTTGAAACTTCACAGAATGTTTCTATATATATTGAAAATGTGCACCTGACTTTATGGAAATATTTCCAGATTTTTTTCACATTTTTCTGGACTTTGAAACTTAGTCACTTTTTAGCAAGTTTTGAACTGGGGGTACCTACATTGTGAACTCAACTCCTCCTACAGTTTTCAACCAAAAACCTTAAAACTTCACAGAATGTTTCTATATATATTGAAAATGTGCACCTGACTTTATGGAAATATTTCCAGATTTTTTCACATTTTTCTGGACTTTGAAACTTAGTCACTTTTAGCAAGTTTTTGAACTGGGGGTACCTACATTGTGAACTCAACTCCTCCTACAGTTTTCAACCAAAAACCTTGAAACTTCACAGAATGTTTCTATATATATTGAAAATGTGCACCTGACTTTATGGAAATATTTCCAGATTTTTTTCACATTTTTCTGGACTTTGAAACTTAGTCACTTTTTAGCAAGTTTTTGAACTGGGGGTACCTACATTGTGAACTCAACTCCTCCTACAGTTTTCAACCAAAAACCTTAAAACCTTCACAGAATGTTTCTATATATATTGAAAATGTGCACCTGACTTTATGGAAATATTTCCAGATTTTTTTCACATTTTTCTGGACTTTGAAACTTAGTCACTTTTTAGCAAGTTTTTGAACTGGGGGTACCTACATTGTGAACTCAACTCCTCCTACAGTTTTCAACCAAAAACCTTGAAACTTCACAGAATGTTTCTATATATATTGAAAATGTGCACCTGACTTTATGGAAATATTTCCAGATTTTTTTTCCCATTTTTCTGGACTTTGAAACTTAGTCACTTTTAGCATTTTTTGAACTGGGGGGTACCTACATTGTGAACTCAACTCCTCCTACAGTTTTCAACCAAAAACCTTAAAACCTCACAGAATGTTTTTATATATATTGAAGATGTGCACCTGACTTTATGGAAATATTTCAAGATTTTTATCCCATTTTTCCGGACTTTGAAACTTAGTCACTTTTAAGCAAGTTTTTGAACTAGGGGTACCTACATTTTGAACTCAACTCCTTCTACAGTTTTCAACCAAAAACCTTGAAACTTCACAGAATGTTTTTATATATATTGAAAATGTGCACCTGACTTTATGGAAATATTTCCAGATTTTTTCCCCATTTTTCCAGACTTTGAAACTAAGTCACTTTTAAGCAAGTTTTTGAACTGGGGGTACCTACTTTGTGAACTCAACTCCTCCTACAGTTTTCAACCAAAAACCTTGAAACTTCACAGAATGTTTCTATATATATTGAAGATTTGCACCTGACTTTATGGAAATATTTCCAGATTTTTATCATATTTTTCCAGACTTTGAAACTTAGTCACTTTTAAGCAAGTTTTTGAACTGGGGGTACCTACTTTGTGAACTCAACTCCTCCTACAGTTTTCAACCAAAAACCTTGAAACTTCACAGAATGTGTCTATATATATTGAAGATTTGCACCTGACTTTATGGAAATATTTCCAGATTTTTATCCCATTTTTCCAGACTTTGAAACTGAGTCACTTTTAAGCAAGTTTTTGAACTGGGGGTACCTACTTTGTGAACTCAACTCCTCCTACTGTTTTCAACCAAAAACCTTAAAACTTCACAGAATGTTTTTATATATATTGAAGATGTGCACCTGACTTTATGGAAAATTTCCAGATTTTTTTCCCATTTTTCCAGACTTTGAAACTGAGTCACTTTTAAGCAAGTTTTTGAACTGGGGGTACCTACTTTGTGAACTCAACTCCTCCTACAGTTTTCAACCAAAACCTTGAAACTTCACAGAATGTTTCTATATATATTGAAGATTTGCACCTGACTTTATGGAAATATTTCCAGATTTTTATCCCATTTTTCCGGACTTTGAAACTAAGTCACTTTTAAGCAAGTTTTTGAACTGGGGGTACCTACATTGTGAACTCAACTCCTCCTACTGTTTTCAACCAAAACCTTGAAACATCACAGAATGTTTCTATATATATATAATTGAAGATTTGCACCTGACTTTATGGAAAAATTTCCAGATTTTTATCCCATTTTTCCGGACTTTTAAACTGAGTCACTTTTAAGCAAGTTTTTGAACTGGGGGTACCTACTTTGTGAACTCAACTCCTCCTACAGTTTTCAACCAAAAACCTTGAAACTTCACAGAATGTAAAGTTTCTGGTTCACATTTTGTCAATTTACTGTAGCTTTAGAAAATGTTAAAATTATTGAGATTTTCTAATACATGTACATATGTATACTTGTTTCAATACTCTTTTATATATATTGTCATTGTTGGACATATTCCCCATTTTATGACTCTCTGTGAATGATTAAAAAAAAAAAAAAAAAAAAAAACAATAGAAATGTAAAAAACAACCCGGCCCAATGAATCTTTGACCCATTCTAAAACGGTTAAAATAACCAAAAAAAAAAAAAATGAAATAATAAATAAATAAATAATAAATAAATAAATAAATAAAAATAAAAAAAGAACATGTAGGCACAGTTTCCTCAAAGATTTACTGCCAAACCATTATCTGAATTCACATATAAAACAAGAATTCCCAAAAAAGTACTTTTTGTTATAAAATGCTTTGTAAGATTTCTCGGGTAAAATTACTATTGAACATTAAAAACATAACTAATTTTGATCTAAATTTATGAATTTGAAATTCAAATAAAATTATCCTTGCAAACTCTGAAAATAATAGGCCATCTACCACCTCCACTGACACACCTATTCAATGAATCCAAATTTTGATTTGTGGGAACCTGTTTATTCAGAATACATCCACAGAAATTCAGAACATGTAGCTAAAAAAAAAAAAATTTTTTTTTTGCCTTTTATTTAGATATGTCTGATTATACTGTACATGTTCTTTATAGCCATGTAATGTTACCTTTTTTGGTAATTTCCAGTTGTTTAACGTGCCACAGCACAGCAGTTTTATTTTTGGTAGTCCATTAGAGAATAGTAAATTGCTGAATTTTGAGATATATTTTTTTTAATTGCTATAGTTACACCATTGCTTTAATGGATGATGACAAGGGATATATTGTGGACTTGACTGTAACTATCTGTTTCTCGATGGATGGTGAACGGTACTGTGTACCTGTTGATGAGGGACTTCTCCTGATGCAGAAAGAACAGATACCAATCTGTGATGCCAAAAACTTCACAAACTTTAAAAGTAAGAGTTGTTCATATCTGTTTGTGTTGCTTATTTATTTTCATAGAAAATCAAGAAGTTTGTTTAAAAAGAAATCCCCCTTATTTTGCTTAACAAATTTTTTTAAAAATCATGAAAAAGTATAATTGGTCATTCTTCAGATTCTCCATTTATATATTGAATTAGTTTATTGTTTGCTTATGACATGATGAATCATGTCTCTAAATACCAGTTATCATTTCCAAAATTTTTGAGTGCTGACCAAAATAATTAAATTTTGCACAAATCCAATTTTCTGATTGGTTGATATATGTGTGAATCATCAAAATTTGTATTGATAAAAATTTTGGATCATGCAAAACCAGTTTTAAAAGCATACATATTTTTGTTCATGTTACTTACTTCGATGACATTAGAAATCAAAACAAGGTAATCTTCATTCATGGAAAAAAGTTAAAGTTTACTGCTCTTAATCATTTAAACATTGTTAAAGAACTTGTAAATTTTACATCATTCTTAGTTTTACACAGGAATTTAGCAAGCATAAAATAATTTTGTTTATTTATTTTTGTATACAGATTTTTTTCCCCAGTCAATTTATAAATATATCAAATTTCAAAACATTTGAGTATTCCATTTTATATGCACCACTGTTTGTATGATAGAATTTTAGGTCTGTGGGATGAGATGGTTTAACAAACATAAGTTGCATTCAGTAATATTATATTTTTATTTTCATAAAAATCATGAACATGATGTGCTTAAAATTTAGAAAAACTTTATTATAAATTATAAAATTTCAGATTTTTCATTGTCTGACTGGTATAAAGACAAACAGCTAGATCTGACCCAGCAGTTGTCTAAAGGAGCCGTTGATCTTCTGTTACAGCAACTTGGAATGGCCGACTTCTTCAGTAAAACACCTTGTAAAATTAAACGGTCACCTTACACACCAAATGTTAGAGGATTTCACAACAGTAAGTTTTGACAAGGCTTTTTTTCTCATTATCTACAAAGTAGTAAATGTAGTAAATGAATGAAGAAGAAAATAAAAGGTTTTTAAAGAGGACCAAACAACCTATAACAAAGTGAGATATTGTTTCCAATACAAATTCAGATATCAAAAATTATTTTTTTCTTTTTTAAACAGTATTCAGACAAAATATAGGCTTTATTTTTTTCAAGGTGAAAAAAAGAAGAAAAGTTTAAATACAGATTATGGTTTTTACTTTTGTGACCATTTCCTTTATCCTCGATTACCTTAATATCAAATACAGTTTTTTTTTCATATTTGAAATAAGTTGAAAATGTCAAAATTGATTAAAATTTGATAAAACTAAGATATATTTTTACAAAACGTTTTGTTTTATGTTTTGAATTTTTTGTTAAACTAATCAAGCTTTAAACAACTTGGTTCTAGATTTCAACCCCAAAATCAACACATACCTTTATGCTCATGCAGTTGTGTCATAGAATTATACAAATAAACTTGCAGTGAGACCAGTCAGTTAGACCCACACTATATGTGTTAACGAAATTCATTTTAAAATGTTTTATATTTTCAGATTGTACACTGACATTATTTAAGCTGCCTGATATCAGTAAATATCCCATAGCTTGCTTCATACCAGATTATTGTACTGGAATAGACTGCTGTGGAACTCTGGATAAGCTAGGACTATCACTGAGAACCTATGTGTACCTAGATACATGTGACTATAGACTATTTGGTGGAATAGAGACCATAACATTCAATATTACATTGTTTGATTATGAATGGGGTAAGTTGAGTTGGTGTTACAAACATGAAGATTTATTTCCCCTGTTTGCAGCAGAAAGCATCTTATGTTATACCCAGTAATAAACCAGATTTTAAAATGAGCTTGTCTTTTAAATTGCATTTCTTATATACATGTTTGTATTTACAAATTTGTCTTTCTTCATTTATACAGTAGAACTTCGATAACTCGAAGTGCTCGGGACTTCGCTGGGGACTTTGAGTTATCGGGTGTTCGAGTTATCGAAGTTGAAGGATGATGTCCAAGAATGGTGTCACCTTAATATATGTTTTCCACTACAGAAATCTTGTTGTTTTAAACAGTTACCTGTACTCGAATGTGAAAAAAAGTAAAAAGATAATTTTTAAAGAAAATACAATAAATAATTTATTAAAGAATTGATATTGACGGTTAAAGCGTGCGCAACGTGTTATTTTATTATAAAATCACGATACATGTATATACGAACAACGAAATCGGAAATCAGATATATGTACATGTTTATCAAAATGCTTATTTTTTACATTCGTTAGAAAATACGAACAGAAACTTAATGAAATTATAAAGCAGTACAATAAGTCATTTAAGATTTTAATGCAGTCGTGAGTAAAATGGGATTATTCGTTTTAATTAAGTTTGGAGAACTTGGCTTCTTTTATTACAGTAGAGGTTTAGCGTACCTGTTAGGCTTAATTGTCCGTGACTGTACTGGATATTAATCCGTTAATTGATAATAATTAATACAGTAGATAACAAGAACTACTCGGTTATTTTCTCTACTATGACTGTAGCCAAATTACTGATATGTGATTTCTCTGATCATTTTATTAAACGAGCCATTGATCATACATTGTTAGAAAAATTCGAGTTTTTGAAGTTAATTTTAATAGATTTTTAAACTACAGACCAAATTTTTACTTCGAGTTATCGGGGGTATTCGAATTACAGAAGTTTGAGTTATCGAAGTTTTCCTAATATAGTTTATATAGAAAACCGGTCGGGACAAAATAAAGACTTCGAGTTATCCGTGGTATTCGAGCTATCGAAGTTGGAGTTATCGAAGTTCTACTGTAAATTAAATTGCCAATTCTCTCATTGAAAAGAAATTTAGATGATTATAAAAAAAAAAAAAAAAAAAAAATTAATGAAGCAATTATGACCTAGACATGTCATGACCAGTCAGTTATATTCAACCAAAACTATTCAATAATTTTTTGACAATTGTTTTGGTCGATTTCACTTTTATTTATTTATTTATTTATACAAATTATCTATGTATAACATACCTTTTGTGTTTAGTCTTGTTCAATGTAAAATAATGGTAGAAATATTTCGAAAAGTGAATCATTTGTAACTCATTTTGCTGAACAGCTGTTATAATTACAAGCATTGATTCTTGTATCATATCAATTATTTTAATTATTTTCAGGTAAAAAAGAAGTAATTTCTGTTGGAGATGGCATTGTTCGTTTTGAGTAAGTTTAATTTTAATTTCTTTGTTTTACAGTTTTATGTTATTATTAGGGCTGTCAGTTATTAAGAATTCAAAAATTCATATATTAAGAATAAAAGAGAGTTATTTATAATCATTGTACATTATTATTGTCAGTATGATGTTTTTATTATCTTATAAAAAAACAACTTATAATTTCGTGTTAATTCAAATTAATATACAGTATAACCTGCTTTAATGACCACCTGTATATGAAGACCACCTGTCCATTCAGGACCATTGTTTTAATGTCCCTTTGCTTGACATGTAAACCAAAAAGATTCTTTGTATAAACACCATCTGTCTATAATGTCCATGTCTAATGTCCTATGAGTGGACTTTATAACTATAACCAGGTTTTACTGTATATTTTGTAACATTTTAACCTACTTGAATTGACATTAATAAACATTAAACACCGGTAAGGTCAATCAGAGGTAGGCAAAGGGTACATCCAACTCTCTCTCTCTCTCTCTCCCCCCCCCCCCCCCCCCCAACGATCGGTAAAGGGCTGTTATCAATCTAGTTAGCTCCTGTACATAGAAATCAGGGGAGGTTATTAACTATCTATAAACTGGATTGATCAGGCACGTTTATGTGTTTGTATACTCTAGTAGAAACAATGTGACCAGGTGAAGCCACTAGTAATCAATTAACTTGTAAGGTGTTAGGTAATAACCTGTGAATAGGGAAGTTCAGTGAATCATGACACTGTTTTGAGTACTTTTAATTGTTAACAAGCCATTAAAGAATTTTTATTCAGATTTTGTATTACTGTTATTGGGAAAAAAGCCGATTCGTATATTTTTCAATCGGCTTTTTTAAGTTTGAATCGGCGTTTTTTGCTAAAAAGCTGCGTTTCTGAAGGCCTACTTTGACCATCAAATACGTATAATTTTGATCTTATTTAAATATTTATCATTTATTTTCTCATCCCCCTGTTTCAGATTTTCTGTACGGAAACCACCAAATCTAAAGAAGTTTATTCTGGACCTAAGTGTTAAAGTTTGTATGGAGAAAGAAAATCCTGATGATTGTCTGTTAAGTGTGGATATATTTAGGGATACAGAAGTTCCACAATTATTCTGTGATATGGAGGCTACTAAGGGATTGAAAAGTAAGTAATTTTTAGCTTACCTGAGCGAATGCTGAAGTTGAGCTTTTCAAATACCCTTTTGTCCGTTGTATGTCATCTGTAAATTTTCCACCTAAACAACTTCTTCTCCACAACCAGTGACCTAGAGATAGTAAAACATGATAAGGATCTTCCTTGGACAAATCCCCTTTCAAGTTTGTCAAGCTGGTTGACCTTGACCTGCATGCAAGGTCACAGTGACCTAAAGTAGTAAAAGTAGTAAAATCTTTAAACAACTGTTTGTCATGAACCAAAAGGCATAAGAGCTTGAAGCTTTACATATAGCATCAAGACTAAAAGTTTTTGGAACTGATTGACCTTGACCAACATTCAAGGTTACAGTAACCTAAAGTAGTAAAACCTTTAAAGATCTTCTTGTCATGGACCAAAAGGCCTAGAAGCTTGAAATTCATATATAGCATCAGGACAAAAAGATGTACCAATTTTGCGAAGCTGGTTGCCATTTACCTACATTTAAGGTCACATTGACCTTATATTGTAAAATCTCTAAACAACTTCTTGGTTTGATTAAGTATTGTGGCAGTTCCAAACTTAAGAAAACTTGGAAAGTTTCTGTATTAAAGTTCTTTGCAAATGATTTTAGACATAATCTCAGATGAGCTTTAAGGCCCATAGACCTCTTGTCTGTTTAGTGTTGATGCATATGGAGATACAGATGTTCTGCATTTATTCTGTGATATGGAGGCCACTAAATGTTGAAATTTTTTAAGGTTCATTTTTATGAGAATTGACATAGTTGAACTCTCACTTATTTTCACAACTAAAACTTGATTTTAGAAGCAATTGTTCTGTTTAATGTAAAAATCTAAATTTCAAATGTTAAAAGAAACAAGAATTTATTAGAAGCATTGAATGAAATTGTGTTGCCTAAATGACCCAGACATCAGTGGCTGAGTGGTCTATAAGACTAGCTAACATATCACAGCTCTTCAACCCAAATCAGGCAAATCTTTGTAAGCAAAAGTTTGTCAGTTCACTTGATAGGAATGCAATGATTTCCTATGAGTATTTTAGTTTCATCATCTACCCCATAACTGACCATAAGTAAAAATCTTGACTGGGGCCTAAATACTGATATTTCCTTCTCTAAAACTTCATGACTCATTGTCAATTCTGTGATTGTACATTAAAAAGTTAATTTATTTATTTTGATTCATTGTATTGCTGAACACATTTTGCAAATCTGCAAATGGAACAAACAAAAAGTATTGAAAACATTTTATTTAATTTTTTAAAATTTTGTTTTATTAGACTTGTCTGTGAAAGAATGGGCATTAGAACGAGGTTTGAACATAAGTAAAGGACTAGCTGCAGATGCTATCAACGTGCTTCTGGCCCAGATTGGCTTAGATGATTTTCTGTTAAGTGAAAGATGTAACAGACAAGCCAGCAAATATGTACCTGCAGTTGGAGGATGGAAAAATGGTAATGGCTGTTATTTGTTTTCAGATATATAAAGGGAAATCTGTTTAGATTGAAAACATTCTTGAATACAATATTTGCAATGATTTGACAGTTTTTCTGTTTCTGTTATCTTGTTAATGTTATGCTGTCTAAACTATCAGTTCAGACAGGTTTTTCATTTAATCAGGATTTATTTTTCAAAGGTTCCTTTATAGTATTGCCTTTTTAGGAATATTTTGGGTTTCACTGCTACTTTTGACCTTTTGACCTACTTTTGACCTTTAAAGCCGTAAAACAGCATATCTCAGTGGTAAAATCAGCATTTTTTAGAGGAAACTAAAACTTTTCTTCATATAAGTAATGTTCAAATTAATATTTTCATCGTCCAGTTTACTTGACAGTTGTGACAAATCTTTGAAAATGAAACGTATAAAAAATAAATTGATTATTACATATACATCAATAAAAAAAGGAAGCACAAACAAAGGGAATGAAGATTCCATTCTAGCACTTTTTTACCAAATAGCCACAAAATTTTTTAAAATTTCTTTTGCTTGAACTTTTTCAGATTGTCCACTCAGTTTTGTAAAGCCACCGAATATATCATCCATACCTATAACCTGTCAGTTAAAGGACACATGTACCGGAGTTGATTGTTGTTTAGATTTCAACTTCCTGAAATTGACGCTCAATGCATACCTTGATATTGACATGTGTAATTATGAGATTCGTGGAGGAATTGAAAAATTCACATTTAACTACAACATCATAACATATGAATGGGGTGAGTAAACTATAATGTTGCCATAGCAACATTAAGGTCAAAGGCTCCTTGAGATGCAAAAGATATTGGTTTTCTCTCATAATATAGGCAATCATTGATTTGATATTCAGGTTTATGCCAAAGATAATATTAGTTCTACTTGGACATCAACGAATTTTTTTTTTACTTTTGCAATCTGCTTATACCAATGAAACATTGAAGGGTCTTTAACATCCACTTCTGCTGTAATAATAGACATCAGTAAGGTTCTAGAAAAAGAAAAATGATGTGACAATCAAGATACTCTAACTTAAATTGAAGTGCTCAGTTCAAGGAGAGTGGAGAAAACTGGAGTACGTGGAGAAAATCACTGAGCGTTGACTAGTAAATGAGCAAACTGTCTCCCTCTTCCAAAGTGGGCTTTTAATTTTGGTGATGTAATACATAAGATGGTGCTTTAAACCACTTGGCCACTGAGGTGGTGAATGAACTAATAGAGGATGTTCAATTAAATTTATTAAACTAGTTAAAAAAAATCTTTATGTAGTGAGCCTTATGCTGTTTTTACTGTATTATATTTTTGTTTCTTTATATAGGAGTACAACAAGAGAAACTGTTGAAGAATGTTATTAAAATTAAGTAAGTTTACATGTATTATTTTGTATTGTTACATATTCTGACTAACCAGGATTCTTTTTTTTAAAAAAAATAATTTTACTGCTGGTGTCACTGTATTTGTTACAGTAAAGTTTGCAAATTTTTCATGGGAATTCAAAAAATGTTTGGTGTTAACCTTTTTTTGAGTCTAGATAATGGAAACAGAAAATCATTTGATTGCCATATCTTCAGATAATACACTTTTGCAGCTGTGAAAATATTACATATTACAAATGGTCAGGTATTCACTTTAATTAATTTTAATGGTTACATGTAATATATTATGTGCCAAAGGGGCTTTAATTACCAGTAGCTAGATTTTACTACATGCAGTAGAAAAATAGAAACAGCATTTTTTTTCTATACAAAAATATTCAATCATAATAAAAGATGTGCTTAGTGATTTTTGTTACAACTATTGACTCCAGTAAGTTATTGATGAATGTTATTCAAGGTCATTCAAAATTATTAGATTTTTTATAAACATTTTGCAGAATTTATCGTGACAAACACATTGACAGAATATTATTGATTGAGCTTTTCTGGAGTAACTACTTAATATTATCAGAGATTTATAAAAACCAATACAGAGATAAGTTACATGCTGAAGGAAAACCTTATTTTCTTTTTTTGATTTTGTTTTTTATTAATCTCTATATTATAGGTTTAAAATAGACAAAGTGGACAAGTATTTTGTGATTGACCTTGAACTTTCAGTGTGTTTGGAACCAAATGATTGTGAAATAAGTGTACCTCTCTTAGAACAGACAAAACTGGTTCAGCCAATATGTAATCTGGATATGACATCAAGTTTTAAAAGTTTGTATATTTTATTAGCTCACCTGAGCCAAAGGCTCAGATGAGCTATTGCAATCTATCACCGTCCTTCGTCCGTCGTGTGTAAACTTTACATTTTAATCTTCTCCTCCAAAACTACTGCGCCAATTTTGATGAAACTTGGTGATTATCATGCCTGGGTAACAGCCTTTCAAAATTGTGTTCCGGGTTTAGCCATGCCCAACATGTTACTAAAAATAGCAAAAAGACAAAAAAATCTTCTTCTCTGAAACCAAAAGGTGCAGGCAAATTTGAATTGGATATTTGGATTCAGCATACCTGGGAACATTAAAATTATGTTTTTCGTGAAAATTGAGCGAAAAATAGGTCACACATTTTTTGCGTAAAATTATGCAAGTTTGAAAATGAGAAATTTGTTGTTATAACTCAATAACGGCTGAAGATAATTGTATGGAGTTTTCACTGTTGATCTTGTCTTGCTATTTTCTTTCAAAAGATGTCAAGGTCAAAGGTCAAGGTCATGTCCCTGCTTTTGACCTTTGATAAAAAATCCTATTTTTTAAACATTTCAGGTGATAATGGCATGGGATTTTAGTTAATTGTAGGTAGTGACATGACGATCATTTTGATATACAGATCAAGGTCATGGGTTCAAAGGTCAAGGTCAAAGATGCACAACTATTATCATTATAGTTGATTATCTGCAAAACTATTAACTTTTTGTATAGGCATATATCTTAGAATATTGTAGGTAATGGCACAATGGACATTTTGATATATTAATAAAGGTCATGGGTTCAAAGGTCAAGGTCACAAATGCAGGCAAGTACTGAAATGGTTGATTATCTCAAAAACTATAAACTCCTTGTATAGACATATATATTGGAATTGTAGGTATTGGTCTAAATGATAATTTTAATATATGAATAAAGGTCATGAGTTCAAAGGTCAATGTCACATGCAAATTAATACTGAATTGGTTAATTATCTTGAAAACTATTAATATTTTGTATAGGTATGTATGCTAAAATATTGTAGGTATTGGCCTAATGATCATTTTGATATATGAATGAGGGTTATGGGTCCAAAGGTCAGGGTCACAGGTGAGCATTAAGGCCCATGGACCTCTTTTTACATTTTAATCTTCTCCTCCAAAACTACTGGGCCAAATTTAATGAAACTTGGTAACAATCATGCCTGGGTGAAGCCCTTTCAGATTTGCACAAATGAAGGAGTTATGTCCCCTTGGGGCCCCATAAGGGGGAAAAGAGTGAAAAACTTTGAAAATCTTTTCCTCTGAATCTACAAGAGATATACCTTAGTTATTTCATTTATAACATCCTTAGGTCATCTATTTTCAGATTTGCACAAATGGTAGCTAAAGGGCTCAAAATGGGGAAATTGTAAGGCACTGAGTGGGGAAATTGCTAAAAATTATATATTTGTCACTATATCTTGAAAACTATTAACTTTTTGTATAGGCATGTATATCAGAATGTTGTAGATATTGACATGACCATCATTTTTATATATGGATCAAGGTCATATGTTGAAAGGTCAAGGTCACAGCTGCAAAAAAAATACTTAAATTGCTAATTATCTTGAAAACTATTAACGTTTTGTATAGGCATGTATATTAAAATATTGTAGGTATTGCAACAACAATCATTTTGATATATAGTTCAAGGTCATATATTGAAAGGTCAAGGTCACAGCTGCAAAAAAGTCTGAAATTGCTAATTATCTTTAAAACTATAAACATTTTGTTTAAGCATGTATATTAGAATATTGTAGGTATTGCGACAAAAATCATTATGATATATAGTTCAAGGTCATTTGTTCAAAGGTTTAGGTCACAGCAGCAAAAAAAAGACTTAAATTGCTAATTATCAAACTTTTTGTATAGGCATGTATATTAGAATGTTGTAGGTATTGCAACAATGATCATTTTGATAAATGGTTCAAGGTCATTTGTTGAAAGGTCAAGGTCACAGCTGCAAAAGAAGACTTAAATTACTAATTATCTTGAAAACTAATAACTTTTTGTATAGGCATGTATATTAGAATATTGTAGATATTGCAACAATGATCATTTTGATATATGGGTCAAGGTCATTTGTTGAAAGGTCAAGGTCACAGCTGCAGATGATGACTTAAATTAATAATTATCTTGAAAACTAATACCTTTTTGTATAGGCATGTATATTAGAATATTGTAGATATTGCAACAATGATCATTTTGATATATGGGTCAAGGTCATATGTTGAAAGGTCAAGGTCACAGCTGCAAAAAAAGACTTAAATTACTAATTATCTTGAAAACTATAAACTTTTTGTATAGGCATGTATATTAGAATACTGTAGGTATTGCAACAACAATCATTATGATATATGGTTCAAGGTCATATGATGAAAGGTCAAGGTCACAGCTGCAAAAAAAGACTTAAATTGCTAATTATCTTGAAAACTATTAACTTTTTGTAGAGGCATGTATATTAGAATATTGTAGGTATTGACATGATGATCATTTTGATTTATGGTTCAAGGTCATATGTTGAAAGGTCAAGGTCACAGCTGCTAAAAAAGACTTAAATTGCTCATTATCTTGAAAACTATTAACTTTTTGTATAGGAATGTATATTAGAATATTGTAGGTATTGTGACAATGATCATTTTGATAAATGGTTTAAGGTCATTTGTTGAAAGGTCAAGGTCACAGCTGCAAAAGAAGACTTAAATTACTAATTATCTTGAAAACTAATAACTTTTTGTATAGGCATGTATTTTAGAATATTGTAAGTATTACGACAACAATCATTTTGATCATATTTCTGATTAAGTTTTGTGGGAGTTCTGAACTTGAGAAAACTTTTAAAGTTTCTGTACGTAATATTGTCTATTGCACTTTGCAAACAGTATTGGACATATCTTCAGGTGAGCGCTAAGGCCCATGGGCCTCTTGTTTCCTTTTTATAATATCCCTTTTTCAATGCTTATTTTTCTTTTAAAAAAAATTTATACTTTAATAAGACTTAAGATACATGGTTGATTATAGTTAAGGTCATGGACTCATGAATCAAGGTCTGTGGGTTAAATCCTAGCTGGTCTGTAAAGTATGTCTTTGAGCAAGAGGTTATTTCACAGAGGAGTGCCAGTTAAACCAGCTAACAAGTAAATATAGAATGTTAACATTCCTATATTAGGGGGAGTATTGTTCTTAGGCATGGTGAGACTATAGACAGGCTTGGCTTTTAGCTTACTTTTAACTACAGAAACATTTTAATTTAACCATAAGAGGGGAAAAAAATAAAGATAAATATTAATTGTTAAATAAACCATTATTAACTGAATGCCTTTTTATTTAAACCATCTTCAGTTCAGAAATTATTGACTTTTTTTTGTTTTTCACCTACATGTATATAATTCTTTTCAAAAGCACTTTAATACCTATATTTCCAGATTCTGTTGCTGAAGTAGAAGTGATGGTAAAGGCCTTTTTGATATTTTTGGTTAAACAGGTGTGATTGCATTATTAATATGATATAGCATTTTCCATTTTTATTGACTGAAAAATTTCTTTTTTGATTATTTTTTCAGACTTCTCCTTGACCAGTTTTATGAAAGAAAAGGCACTTGATGTTACCAAAAGTTTATCTACATCCATAGCCAATGAATTGTTTGACAAATTAGGATTAACTCCCTTTATGAGAACAACACCTTGCAGTAAAAATCAGCTACCATATAAGAATGCTGGCGATGATGGATGGTCTAATAGTAAGCTTGTTTTGTTGTTAGCTTTTAACAGAGAGAGAGAGAGAGAGAGAGAGAGAGAGAGAGAGAGAGAGAGAGACTCTAGTGTGTTTGAAATGAGAGAGAGGGTTGGGGATTAAAACATCAAATGAAATATAATTTTGTTTCATGTTCATTTCCATTGTACCTGCCAAGTATCTATTACAATCAATACAAGTGAAGGTAAAAAAGAGGAGGGGGTGAATAACAAAATCTAATTAATTGTCAAACATCTTTATTATATTTATTTTTAATTACCAATGTCATGCTGTAAATGTACTTTATTTAGATGTTTTATTTAACGGTTTTCATGCTTATTTATGATTACTTATGTTACAAATATTAAAAGTATTTAAAAATAGAAAAAAAAAAAAAAAAAAAGAAATGCATTAATTGTTCTGTTTGATAGTAAGACACCATTTAAGCTTAATTTTTTTTTTCAAACACATTTGCAGTAACTAGTAATGATTAATGAGGGATCAAATATGAAATTAGATAAAGTCCATCATAAAATTTATTTATAATCCTATTTTAGATTGTTCAAAACCTATGTCACTACCTGCTATCCGTGGAACTGTGTCCTGTCACATACCAGATTATTGTACTGGAATTGACTGCTGTGTTGAAGTTGGAAAAATTGGAAAATCATTCCAAACCTATATCCATGTCAAACCATGTGACCTGAGATTAGAGATAGGAATAGAAATGTTTGGATTTAATATTTCATTATCAGACTATCAGTGGGGTAAGATTATACAAAAAAGCTTCAATAACACAAACATTGCTTTTCTAATGCCATGTTTTTTCAGTTAAACAGTGGCATTTAAGTGCTATTAAGGGGTAAGTAGATTTTTGGTGTCTGTCAAAAAATTACACATTTTCGATTTACTGGAACCTATCCATTTTTTAAAACCAGAACAAATGAGTTTGAAGATAGGTCGTAATAACTTCAATATTCTTATGTTAAAAACTGTACTGGGAATTTAAAAAGACCATAATTTTTGCCTATAGCTGACCTGAAGCTTCTTTGATTTGAGCTGTTACTTGATTTGTTGGTTGAAAGTTTTTAAAAACCAGTCAAGATTATTATGTGGTATTGTGAAGAAATACAGCACGTTGAACACACTTCTTTTTGATCAAACACAAACCATGTCACTGTTTCTCCATAGAGATATAATAAATATTTTAGTTGTTTAGAATCTGGAAAATTAAACATCTGGCAAAAGCATATAAGATCCATATTGATACCAAAGCATGACATTGACAGCTCTAATACCTAATGAAATGTGTGTAGTGAATTTTTGGATTTTATATAATACCAGAACATAAAAATATGCAATATTTTACAAAAAACTTTGATATTTGATCTTTGTCTATTACATTAAAGCATGGCAATACTCAAAATACAATATACTGTTTATGATATAGGAAAAGATTTATTTTGATAATGTTCAGTTGAATTTTCTCACTGTAATTTTTTTTTTCTTTTTTTTTATTTTTATTTATTATTTTTTTTGGCATGTTAGGTTTAAAGAAAAAGTTATACCTTAAGGATGTGGTCAGAGTGGAGTAAGTACTTTATATATATTTATCTGGGGAGAGGAATGTGGTTTTGCAGACATACTGCTTACCCACCTACCCACTTTATACCATGAAACTCCACCAACTCACTCACTCATCCACCCTTTTAATACCACTAAAACTTTATACCAACTCACGCACCTGAAACTTCATCATCTAACTTATCCATCCACCCTTTTTATACCACTGAAATTTCATACTTACCAACTCACTCACTAACCCACCCACTTTATACCACCGAAACTTCATACCAACTCACTTACCCACCCACCCACTTTATAACGCTGAAACTTCATACTTACCAACTCACTCACCAACCCTCCCATTTTATACCACTGAAACTTCATACCATCTCACTCACCCACCCACTGTATACCACTGGATCTTGGAAATACTAGATTGATGAGCTTCTACACATAATTTATCCATTTTTACAATTTTACATAACATTTGTACTTATGCAATTTTATAATTTCACATAACATTTATGCAATTGTATAATTTTACATAACATTTATACTTATGCAATTTTATAATTTTACACAACATTTATACTTATGCAATTTTATAATTTCACATAACATTTATACTTATGCAATTTTATAATTTTACATAACATTTATGCAATTTTATAATTTTACATAACATTTATACTTATGCAATTCTATAATTTCACATAACATTTATACTTATGCAATTTTATAATTTTACATAACATTTATACTTATGCAATTTTATAATTTTACATAACATTTATACTTATGCAATTTTATAATTTTACATAACATTTATACTTATGCAATTTTATAATTTTACATAACATTTATACTTATGCAATTTTATAATTTTACATAACATTTATACTTATGCAATTTTATAATTTCACATAACATATACTTATGCAATTTTATAATTTTACATAACATTTATACTTATGCAATTTTATAATTTTACATAACATGTATACTTATGCAATTTTATAATTTTACTTAACATTTATACTTATGCAATTTTATAATTTTACATAACATTTATACTTACGCAATTTTATCATTTTACTCAACATTTATACTTATGCAATTTTATAATTTCACATTTGTAAATATATTTTTAGTATTTTAAAATAAAAATATTTGTAATTATACATTTGTAAAGTAATAAAAATCATTTGTATTACAGATTTAGTATAGAGAACCTTGTTGGAGAGAAGATGTTATTGTTAAACCTGAATATCAGTGTATGTTTTGAAGATGATGGATCATGTTTATTTACTGTGCCAGTATTTACAGACACCAAAATACATAACCCATTGTGTCAGACATCCCTAGAGTTTAAAATTCCAAGTGAGTTATCTTTGTACAAACATTGAGTTATCTTCCTTATTTACTCTTTCCTTGTTCATAGGAACCAAAATTCACAACCCATTTTGTCAAACATCCCTAGGATTAACAATTTCTAGCGAGTTATCTTTGTACTAGCATTGGGTTATCTCCCTTATCTACTGTTTAATATTCATTGGGACCGAAATGCATAACCCATCGTGCCAGACATCCCTAGAATTCACAATTCGAAGTGAGTAATCTTTGTAAGAGCATTGGGTTATTATCTTATTTACTGTTCCCATATTTACAGACAGCATTGAAAGTGAGTTTTCTTTATATAAACATTGAATTATCTCCCTTAGTTCTTTATGAATGTATATTGCAAGTGTAAAAAGTGTGCTGAAAACAAGAATTTTGGTAATATCTCGTTTTTTAGATAGATTAATAAGTTATTGCAAACATTGTCATTGTTATGAGCAGTGGATTTACATGCTGTCCTGTATGTATTCAAGTCATAAACAAAATGTAATTTGTATATTAAATCAGCAAATAATTTTAAAGATTTTTTTTAAAAATCTGAAATTCAACCCTCCACACTAATGTATAGTGTGGCTTTCCAGAACAGTAAAGCTTCTGAAATTTACTCCCAAGCTAGCCAAAAACTTGTTTAGAATTAAACTGTTTTATATAGATTTTTTCAAAAACTAACCTGTGTAAATGGGGATACCTTTTAAACAACAGTCAACAGTCAAAGTCCTTAGGTTGTTAATTTTAGATAATTGCTTAACTGTAATTTACTTTTATAAATTATGCTGTTTTTATTTCTAGACTTTTCTGCCAAAGATTGGATACAACAACGAACTCAGAATGCTGGATCAACCCTAAAGGGACTTCTACTGGAGCGATTTCTTGATGAAACAGGATTGCTTCCACTCCTTAATGAAGAAAATAAACAATGTAAAGTAACTGTCTGGCCTTACTCTCCATCAGTTAATGGCTGGAATAACAGTGAGTTTTTTTTTATACAAATATATTCTGATCAAGAAGCTGCTTTTTATATATGTTTGAAAAAAACCAACAATATATATTGTTCACACCTTAGATGTTTGTTTAGACTTTGTGAGGACATTAATATTCTAAGCACTTGTTACTGTTATTCTGAATTATTTTATTATTGTTATTATTATTATTATTATTATAAAATTGTTTCTAATATACAGCTTTAAGAGCAAATTAAACCATCAATTATGATAGGAGTTATTTCCCTTTAAAAAAATAATATTTAAAAAAATCTTGTCAATTCTCCTACTAGAAAAAAGAGGTTAAAGACAAAATCAAACATGATATTTGTATCCTCTTTGGTTGAAAGTCTATAGTTTGATCATTTATGAAATTGTATTGAAAGATAAGTTACACATTTTGAGTTGAATTTTGACCCAATTGGTTTTAGTTTTGGGGAAATATCAGTGACTTCTAAAGTCAATTAACACCAGTTCAACTTGAAGTGTATGTGTGGTTTATATTTTTCAAATTAAAGAACTTATGTTGTATCCTTGAAAATAAGCATTCATTATTAAAGAGTCCCATCTTACTGTGACCCCTTGTAATTATTCAGGTTATAAAACTTTGTTTTTATGTTTCAGACTGCAGTAAAATAAGTTTACCAACATTACCTACACTGCCTGCTGGAGTGAAATGCTTCATATCAGATAAGTGTACAGAGATAGACTGTTGTATGGATGTGCCTTTTATTGACCGTTCTATCCACATGTATCTTCATCTCGATGGTTGTAACTATAACCTCCAAGTTGGAATCGAAAAACTCGGCCAAAATGTCGATTTACTGAATTATGACTTT
Source organism: Tegillarca granosa (assembly GCA_029721355.1). Classification (NCBI taxonomy): domain Eukaryota; kingdom Metazoa; phylum Mollusca; class Bivalvia; order Arcoida; family Arcidae; genus Tegillarca; species Tegillarca granosa. Next base: position 14,207,054 of record CM056597.1, on the reverse strand, counting down.
GGTAAACAAGAGAATTTCTATCTTGTTGGAATAATACGAGTTGAGTAAGTTCTTTTTCATCTCCTCCCCTCTACATTTTAGAAATTTTAGTTAAATAGTCTTTTTGATCTTTGTTGATATTATGTGCTTTCCCTTTATTTTTATAGTTGCATTTTACTCTCAGTTATTACTCTGGCCTAGAGAGACTGTATCAAAAAATCTGATGTTTCAATATTTTAAAGTGGGGCGGAGTTTTGATGTTCAAGTCCAGTCAAGTTTTACTTTTCATGAGGTGATCAATTCTGGGATGTTAGAAAAAAACTGAAGTTCACACCATAAACCACCAACCTGCAAATTTTTTTTCACATGAGGATTGACTGAATAGGTTCATATCTAGGTGGTAAGAGACAATTTGAACTTTAACCACACAGCACTTTAGACCACTGGGTACTCAAGTTTGAGTAGTTTTAGAGATATTAAAATATATATTTAAAAATAATATTCTAATTTTGTTATTTCAGCTACACTATAATTGATATGACAAAAACAAATGAATTTTATATCAATATGGATATAAAGGTGTGTTTTGAACCGAACAGTTGTGACATAGAATTCCAACTATTTAAGAGAGAAAAGTCTACCAAAACCTCTATGTAACTGGGATTTTACTATACCTAGAAGTATGTATCCAATATGTTTTATCTTTTCTTCAAAATAGTTGTGTGTGTATCTGTGTTGTGTAGATCAGAAAATTTTCCTGACAGATCATATTGGGAAAAATGATATTTCTTTTGACTTTAATTTTCTTCTTGTTAGGCATTAGCTTAGGTGTTAAGTCAATTTAAGAACACTAAATTTTCATATTTGTAAAAATATTTAACATCTTGTTGCAATGCAAATAGTGCATGAAATACTGAAATTTTATGTCAAGAGAACAGATGTTGGTGTTAGTAAAGTCAAATCAACCATCACTTAATGACTATTTTTTCAAGGTTTATAATCGTAAATTCATACTTAATTCAAATTTAAATTGCAACACCAGATGAGGAAGTTCTCTCTCTCTCTCTCTCTCTCTCTCTCTCTCTCTCTCTCTCTCTCTCTCTCTCTCTCTCTCTCTCTCTCTCTCTCTCTCTCTATATATATATATATATCGGGGGTCCAGGAAACGGTCATATTTGCCGGACATGTCAGACAAAAAATATTTTTGTCCGATGTGAAAAATCACTTGTTGGACATTTTTAGTTGATAATAGAAGTCAGTTAATCAGGACATATAAATAAATATGTTGTCGGTCATTATTTTACTCGAGTATTGTTTGCTATCACCTGTCAACAGTTTTCAATAAATACTACAGATATAATAATTAGGCTTTTGTTTATTAATCAGTTAAAATCCATGGACTCAATCCGTTCCTTTTGTTTCATCGATCCGAACCCTCATTAATTGTTTATTAAGTAATCACATCGCTTGACAGACGGAAGCCATAAACAGCTGATCCTTGAAGGTCATGGTCGTCGGACTATTATCAAAGAGGTTCCACTGCGGGATGTCAAATAAGACTACAACGCGTATCGTATGGTCTTTGCAAACTGTTTAGTTATAAATAAATAATTTTTAAAAGTCTAAATACAATCAAAGAGGTCTCGAAATGAAGTTCAGTAAAGTTCGTGTAACTTCGGGAAAACAAAATGCGCGATTGTTAATAAACAAAGATGGCCATCAAACCTTGTGTCGTCAACGCCGACAGTACAAAAATCGACACTATGTCAGTATGTGGACACATGAGCCTGACCACATGTACCTAAATAACCTCTATGTAGTAGTTAAATCCTTTTAAAAATCTTTTTGATATTAAAAATTAAAATCTTTTTAAAAAAAACACCTGTCAATAACAACATTGGTGGTACGTTTTTTTTTTTGGTTTTTTTGTTTTTTTTGTTTTTTTTTTTGTTTTTTTTTTTTTGCTTTACACAGCATCGATGATACGGTTGCTTTGAAAAAATGTCCGACACCCCAATCAAAGTTTACCTGAGCTCTGATATATTTATATATATATTTATGTGTGTGTGTTTGTTAGAAAATTTATAAAATAAAATCATTTGATCTTTGTTGATAATTCGTGTTGTCCTTTTTCATAGTTCTCAGTTGCTTTGCCCCTGATATATTGATGGTGTTTTTTTGCCAAGTCACGATTCTTTCATTTATATGAAGATAATAGATAGTATGTTAAGAAATTAATTATATTTCATTTGTTGTAACTACATGTTGCTGTAGTTGAAAAAATTACTGATCTGTGTTTGTGTTGTAATTTCAGATTTCTCAGTAAGCAGTATTCTGGACAGCATTAAGGACGATATACACTCAGCCCTGACAAATATTGAAGTAGACAAGTTAATGGAACGACTTAACTATTGGTGGATTTGTTCTCACTAATTCTTGTAACAAGAACATGACTCGCTTTATACCTAATTACAAAGGATGGAATAAAGGTAAGGGAAGTAAATCTAATGAAGGGAGGTAACTTTTTAATTGTAAAAATGACAGAACTTGGCATCGTACCTTACTAGTAAAAGATGGAATAAAGATAAGGAAAGAATCTTTCAATAAAAGGAGAGAGCTTCCAGTTTTCATATCTTTAATATAAAATAGGTATTGTTTTCAAAATTACACATCTTTTATTATATTTTCTAACAAATGCCTTCAAACATCTCAAAAGTTGGAAGTGAAGAAGTTAAATAAATGCCATTTAATCAAGAAGAACAATTTTTTTTAATGATAAATCTTTTTTTGTATTTTAATTTTGTAGCATGTAAAGCAGACCTTCCACTCCCTCGGCTTCCAGAACCCCTGGTCTGTCATATCCCAGAATCCTGTACTGAAGTTGATTGTTGTTTGGAAGTTGACAAGATCTTCAAAACATTTAATCCCTACATCAAGCTGGATGCTTGTAATTATAAGTTGCATGTTGGGATTGATAAATACAATATTGAGGTGTTATTGTTTGATTATGACTGGGGTGAGTATTGGTACAAATTTTAGATAATTTTGACAACTCTGCTTTTCTGAACAGAAAAATATCAATTGTTAGTGCCCCCAACACTAACATGATGTTTAACTTTTTGTCTTGTATAAAAGTTTTAGATTAAAGTTTAAAATGTACTTTTTTGTTGTTTGTGGTTATCTTATATTAAGTATTTATTTGTTTTAATTTAAAATTTCAATTAAAAAAAGTTTCTTTTTTAAAAAAAATGATTTTTTTTATTATAATACCAATGTTTTTTGCTTTTTGTTTGTTTGTTATAGAAAATGTCCAGTTAATCAGATTTGTTGAATTTTACTTTTCAGGAGAAGTGAAAACAATAAACCTTGGACAACTAATCTACATCAGGTAAGTGTTCAGTTATAATTTTATCTTGATGAAGGAATGAAGGGGATTAATGATCAACTTTTAAGCCAGATGAAAAAATTGTAAAAAATCTGATGAATAAAATACCATCAAGGTGGGAAATTCTTCAATTTAAATTTTGAAATTAACTTTAATAAAATGTATTGTAATCAATTACTCTCTCAGTTTGCTAGATGTCTTAACTATTTTCCTAAATTTGTGATCTGTCTGCAAGTAGTAGAACCTACTTGTTGTGTTTGATAGAAAAATTGTCACTTAAGTTTTAATTTGTTTTGTCCTGAATGATGCTTACTGAGGGTTGAGATTCTGGTTCCATCTCTTACTCTATAAATAACATCATCTTTATTTTAATTTTTCTATATAGGGTTCAAGTGTTGTTGTTTTTTGTTTTTTTTTTTCTCAAAAATCTGCCACATGTTCCTTGGTAATAATAGCATCACTCATTGTATTTCACAATAAAGATTCCAGCATTAGATGGCCCACAAATACTTAAATATAAAGTGTAATGATAATAATTATTCTGACCAGTTTTGGAATAAATTAACCCTTTTTGGAGGCAACATACCTTATTTATACTAAAGAAGTATATTTGTTTGCCTCATTATTGTAAAGTAGTGTAAAACAATCTCACATTGGTATTGTACCTCTTTATATCTTTTGATAAGTATTTGTTGTGATAAAAAATTACAACAAATCTGATATATATATATATATATATATATATATATATATATATATATATATATATATATATGTAAATGGTTGTTTAAATGGTTGTTTTTTCTTCTTCTTTCAAACTTAGTTACAAAATAGAAAATTTGGAAAAGGACAAGAAATACATTGTCAACATGAACAGTTTCTGCTTGTTTGGAGCCAGATGACTGTTACATAAAACTACCTGTGATTGACAACCTGTATCTTCCCAAAAAGTTTCCATGGATTGTGATTGGGCCAATTTGATATCAAGTAGGTATTTAAGGAAGTAGTAAGTGTTTTATGCCTCAGGTTTTCTAACATATTTGAACAATGTTTAAAAAAAAAATATATATAATTAAGTAAGTATGTCGATTATATTTGGAGTAGATTAATGTTATTTTATGCCAAAGTTGAGATTCTTTCCCTTTTATGGAGGAGATTAGTTATGTGATGGCAAAGGGAACCACAGAGCTTGCAGAAAAATCATTGACTTTTGGAGAGCAGACCAACAAACTTCCTTACTCTAGGTTTGTCCAAGTGGGTTTCAAAGTTGGTGTGAGGCGCTTTAATGTGTAATTGTATGCTTTAGATCACTTTGACCCAATGAGTGAAGAGTGTAGGATAATGTTGTACATTTGCATGTTGAATTTATTTGTGTTATCAAATTCCTAAAATATGTATTATTTAAAGTTTAGACAGAGATGGCACATGATTATAAGTTTTTATTATATAGTAAATCCATTTCTGAAAAATTCCTTATATTTTTTTTTACAGATTTTTCACTGGTAGATTGGTATAACTCTAAAAAGATAACACCAGGTTCACTGCTGTCTGGTGTTACTTTAGCAGAAGTACTGGAACATTTTGGTTTGAATGGCTACCTGTTATCGACACCTTGTAATAGAAATCAGGCACCATATACAGGAGCAGTGAATGGCTGGAAAAATGGTAAATACATACTTATATTTATCCCTAGCAGACTAGATGTTCATTGTTGTCATTTCTCATAGAAGGCTAGTTTTAATGTACAAAGGTAAAGTATGGTGCTTCTGACTACCATAATAATTTAAATTTTTTGATTTATTTACATACTCAGTCATTTTAGTGTTTAAATTATTTTCTAGCGTGGTTACACTTCTTAAAATAACTAGTTAGAATAGAAAATTGTATGATTTTTCTGGTGATAAAAACTTTCAGATTGCTAAGAAAAAGAGAAGAGACCATGATATTGCATCATGTTTTATTTACTATGATCCAAGCTAAATTTTTAGATACTATTCTTTAAAAGCATATCTAAAAATTTATTAAATAGATTAATGAAAACTTTGGGCTCGAATGGTGTTTTACAGTGCCTTCTCCTTTGTAAAATGGCACATTTGTTTTTCAAAAAAAGTGCTTTACAGTAGTGTAAACAAATTAGGAATGACACAAAGTTGCCATGGAAATGATTTCATTATGTTACAGGAGGGAGAAAAAATGCAGGGTTGGACCGGGGATTGAACCGGGGACCTCTCGCACTATAGGCAAGTGCTCTACCAACTGAGCTACCCAGACCGCTACAAGTATATTGATACATGTATATGATTTTATGACAATTGTAGGTTGTACAAATCCTATAGAGAATTCCACACAGCTGAGTGGACCAATCACATGTGCTTTAGATAGCAAGTGTACCAGAGTAGATTGTTGTGTTGATGTTGGGTTTCTCGGGAAATCTTTCCACGGCTTTATCCATCTTGATCCTTGTAACTTCAGACTAAGTGTGGGTGTAGAAAAATTAAGGTTTGATCTGGAGTTGTTTCAGTATCCCTGGGGTAAGTGTGAAAAATAGTTCATTACGTATCAGATTACAAACTTTCTTTGAATGGTATTTTTAGTAGCACTTGATGAAAAATGTGAGCAAACTAATGATGTCACAAGCTCATGTTTCAACCCCAGCCTGGGTATATGGTATGTTCTTGAATAAGAAATATTTTTAGATACCTAGCAGTTAGCTAAATAAATGGGTACTGTTATTAATACCAGTTTGAATGATTTATTAGACTTGCATAACACCCATAGGGGTCTAGACCTCTTGTTGACTAAATTAAATCAAAGCTAAATACTGTCCTGACAAGCTAGTGTAATTGAGACAGACATAACATGTGACATCAATGCTAGATAAATAGCATATATTTTGACTTAATTCATTTCAAAATTCCACTAGCTAAATAGCAGCCTGTAATGAAATATAACAAAAATGGCTAAGACCTATCAAAATATTTGACAACTATAATGAGTATGAAATATAATGCTGAACATTTCATGTATTATTTGGATGACTTTTTGATGTTATATATTTACAGGTACAAAACAACATATATATTTGATGGGTGTTGTTAGAATTGAGTAAGTAAAACCTTAAGTGTTTAATTAAAAGTACAGTATAACCTCTGAAAACTGATAGTCCTTTGGACCAAGAAAAAAAAAATCAGTTTTGACAGGTTTCAGATTTCTGAAGGTTCGGTTTTCTGGAAGGTCATAATGTATCAAGGAATTCTGATGATTTAGATTAATATTTTTAATTAATTTAATTTTTGAAATATATTTCTTTTACTGTATAGAGGTATTCAGAAAACATTCAGGACATGTATGATTAATCTTATCTTTGGCATACAATACTGCCAGGTTCAGGGTATTTAGTCAGTAGCTGTGAAATGTAATTAGATGTATTGAAAATTTCATATATGTTCAAACATCTCCAAACAAAATGATGATTCTTGTACTTGATTAATCAAAATGCTCAGTTCTGGGATGGTTGAAGAAATTTGGGTATCCAGAGTAAACCAAAATAATTGGCAAGCTAATTAAAAACTTAACTTTAACTAGGATCCAATATCAGGCAGTTAGAGACACTGTTATCTGTTACTTTAGAATGCTCAGTCACCAATGCCCCACAAAGTTTTAATAATTATTTAGAAATTTTTTTAGCATCCAAAAAAAAAAAAACAAACAAAAAAAAAACAAAAACAAAACAACAACAACAACTGAACTATTAATTTTCTTTTTTTACACAGTTACAAAATAGATGACCTTGCAAATGGTTACCGTGTCAACATGGACTTGAAGATCTGTTTTGAAGGTCATGGAACCTGTGACCATGAGTTTATAATATTCAAAAACACCTTGCTACCAAAGCTGAATTGTGATTGGAAAGGTGGATTCAAGGATATAGGTATCATACAAAACTTTTTCACAGAAATTGCATTTTTTCAATCTGGCTCATGTCTTGCAAATTCTAGATTTAAGATATAAAAAAGATATACATGCAATAAAGCATTTATTTTAAGTTAAAGTCATATTTTTTCAACTGAGATGTTGATTGATTGATTGATTTATTTATTTTTGATAAAATATCATCATTTTAGGGAATAAAAAATACTTGCATCATCATCAAAGCTAAATCAAACCTTTTCTGATGGTGGCTTAATATAAAGGATGCATCCTTCTATCTCCTGAGATGACTGTGAAGAGACTATCTTATTTTACCTTTGATTTCTAAAACATAAAATTAACAAAATTCTATAATAATTGAATAAATAAACTAAGAATATGATATATTAATTTTCTTTTCAGATTTTTCACTATCAAATTTCCTTACCCAAAATGGACTGAAAGCTGGTGAACAACTAACCAAATATTGGGCTTCACAGCTTCTTGAAACATTGGGTATAAGTGAATTCAGACTAGACTCACCATGTCAAAGATCTGCGAGTCCATACAGTCCATCGGACAAAGGATGGGTCAAAGGTTAGTAGATCATTGTAATAAAATATGTGATTTTCTCTTTTCCTCAAAGTAGAAAAATAAAATTTTAATCAGTTCCATTTACAGACTAAGATTTTACTTTCAAACACAACTTGATTTAAACTGCATTAAGTTTTCTAAAGAAAAAAATAAAACGGTGCTTATCTAATTAATGATGTTTCTAATGAACAATGTTACATTTGGTTCAATGATAAAAGCTCTAATAAATACAGAAATTACAGTAATTACCCAGCGAGATGCAACATTTGGGATCTAATATTAGAACATGGTTCTAATATGTGTCATTTAAACACAACTTTAAAAATGGTGAAATATGATAAACTAAACACAGAATTTCGTTGAATTTGTCAATTAATGCAATTTGTCATGTTTCACCTTCCATTCATGGGTTTTTCTGTACATCCGTGCACATGCTCAAAGCTCATAATTACCATCGTTAAACATTGACCAACCGGCCAGAGGATTCCATTTATTTACAGCTAAAAGAAATAAAATTTTAGAAAATGAATCTCACGGATCGTGGTTAGAGGATATCTATTTTTAAAAAATATTTTTCAAAAAAAAAAAAAAAAAAAAAAAAAAAAAAAAAAAAAAATTAGAAAATTGAAAAACTTAATGCAGCTTTAATGCCTTTGAAACGCAGCAATTGGATACAGATAAAATACTTCCTCATAAGAAGCAGTTACACTACATCAGCAGTAAAAGCTCATAATTGGTTATATTCCTTTTTATTTGTTGATTGTATGCATCACTTTAAATAAAGCATTTTTTTTAGTAATTTGTATTGCGTAGGAGCATTATGATGCATCATATGTCAAGTTACCTGCTCATTAAATTATAAACACTATGGTGTCACTGTAGTGTTTCAAGTGGTACACTGTTCATCATGCTTGAAATGGTGCAGAGTTTATAACCTCTTTCATATATGTCCACAAATTTTTGGAGTATCTCAAAGCTAACCTTCAGTTTATTTTAATGGTTTATTTTTCTGTTTTAGAGTATTTACATTTTACAGTGAATTGAACATTGATATAACTCAGAAGTCCACAGATTTTGATTTTGATCTTATGTTTTTCTTGTGATTAAGGAGAACAAATGATTAAATACATGACTGATTTATAAGTTATTCAAAGTATTCCATAAAAGGACATTAGTATCACCAAGGTTTACTTTATAATAGTCTTAGATCAAATGTAAGCTGAAAGACTGATGCCGTGTAGGGTACCCACAGTCAAACTCAGGATTTTAAAGTTCAACCAAAATGATTTTAAAGTTTCTTAGGTCTGAGGTCCAGGACCATTTAGTTTTATTTTTGTACCCTTAAAAACTTGACAATAAAAGAACCATGGACCTTTCTTATTTATACAGCCCTATTTTTAGAATACTCTATCCGTACCAATTTAGAAAGTAAATTTTCATGTATTTGACTAAATTAAAGATTTGTTGTTATTTATATTTTATTACAGAGTGTAAACTTGATGTTGATTTACCTGATTTAAGCAGCCTTGACTTTATTACCTGTCGTTTACCTGAAATGTGTACAGGTGTTGATTGTTGTATGGATGTAGATTTCATGGATATATCTTTCAAAGCCTATGCATACCTTGGATGCTTGTCATTATAATTTGTCTATTGGAATTGAGAAGTTTGGAACCAATATTTCTTTGCTGAACTACCAGTGGGGTATGTAATTATGGTTTAATTGTTTATTAATTGACAGATTGTAAAGAAGGAGAATGCAGATATGAGAGGTGTTGTCCAATGGGGTCTGTAAGCATGTTATACTCTTAAATGTTTGTGCAGAACATTTTCCAAATAATAACATTGCATAATTCTGGCATAATGTTTTTTTTTTAAAAGAAAACATCAAGTTACGCATTCCCATACCTAATGGGAATACATGTTCCACACCAAGTTTAAAAGGTGTCATGTTGAATGCTGACAAACCCCAATGCTGTGATCAGATTAAATATTCTAGTCATGCATTATTAATGAGAGTAATGAGCAGGTCTTCACAAATGCCGATTTTTAGCAAAAAACGCCGATTCAAACTTAAAAAAGCCGATTGAAAAATATCCAAATCGGCTTTTTTCACCATAACAGTAAGACAAAAATCTGATTAAAAATTCTTTAATACCGGCTTGTTAACAATTAAAAGTTCTCAGGACAGTGTCACGAATCACTGAACTTCCCTATTAGAGGTAATTACCTAATACCTTACAAGTTAATTGATTACTAGTGGCTTCACCTGTTCACAAACACATACATGTGCCTGATCGATCCAGTTTATAGATAGTTAATAACCTCCCCTGGGGGGGGGGGGGGGTTGATGTACCCTTTCAGGCCTTTGCCTACCGCCGATTGACCTTACCGGCATTTGTGGAGCCCTGGTAATGAGACATAGAAAGAAAGTTTTTGATGAATATCTTCATATTGGATGCTTTATATACTCTCAAGACCATGTTTTATTTTTATTATTTTTATTTCTGATTTAATTATTTGATATTTATTTGATTTGATTTAATTTTGTTTCATAGCAAACATAATGTAATAAATTGAAATTTTGCTCTTAATTTTAAATATTGTTGATTTATATCTTACTCTGTTATAGTTTTTCTGTAAAGCTTCAACACTAATTGTTGTATTTAATAAACATTTTTAGGTGTTATGAAGTCATTTTACCTGTATGGAGTAATACGTTTAGAGTAAGTTAAAATTTACTTTGTTTTAAGATTACCAGCTAAGAAGTTTTTCAAAATTAGTCGACCTCAAGTTAATCTTCTTATAGGCTTTTATTGGTTGTCTCGGTATCTGAAAATTTTGTCATTTATTCATATGCCTGTCATCCTTTAGGAATTTTAACCTTATATCGTTATATATGTCAAAAAAATATTTTTGAATTTAATCATAAAATACATTCAAAAAAGGTATATGATAATATATTGACATATACCATTTTTGAATGTATTTTATTATTAAATTCAAAAATGGTATATGACACATGTATATAAATTGAACCAAAATATTGGTTCTCCCATTCTGAAAACCAATGGAATTTAATTAGAGGTATGATAATTACCGTACATGTATTTTTTTTTATGTCTTATTATTTTATTTGCATATTTTTTTATTTACATTGGATACAGACAAAGAACTTTGCTTTCTTTTGTTCTTATTTCATCATATATATATATATATATATATATATATATATATATATATATATATATATATATATATATATATATATATATATATAGTTAATATCACTTTATTTTAGAAGTGACTGAAATGCTCATAATTAATTTTCTTTTACAGTTACATCATTGATGACTTGGTAGAGGAACGTTTGTATAAATTAAACCTAAACATGAGTGTATGTATTGAGGAGAGCAACTGTTTATTTAATGTCCAAGTGTTTGTGGGAACACTTCTACCAAAACCTCTGTGTAACCTTCAATCTGGATTCTCTATACAAAGTAAGACTAACAATACAATAACAGTATTTTGTGATAATTTGTGTACCAGTATTTTGTAGCAGTCAGGTTCTTTGATTGCTGAATGTTTCTAACTGGGCTTGCAGACAGCTGAGCAGGCTGGTTTACCTCATTTTCTATCCATTGTTGTGTGTTATCTTGTTTTCAAAGTCTGACCTGTTATTATTTATACTGTTTTATCATCAGCATTTTTTCTGTAGTGTTAAAATACTGTAAATTAAGAAAATTTTGCATCGGTTAATATTTGCGAAAGACAACTTGTACATTTATTTGTGTACATATAATTTTTTGTAATCACAAATAATATTAATTTTTATTTTAGCGATAGTTTTATTTTCATGTCTAGCTTTACTTGCGAATTAAGGCAAAAATATGATGATCATGAAAATTTCCCAATTTACATTTTATTAACAGAATTATTTTAACAGAACTTGTATTTTTTATTTTTAGATTTCTCCCTTAGTGACTGGTTGACTAACAAAGGCTTAGAGATTGGGAAGTTGTTGAATGAAACAATGTCTAAGGATTTACTGTCATCACTGGGTATTTGGTCATTTTTAGACACTAACCAATGCGATGTTACATCTGATACATATAGTCCGAGTAAAGATGGATGGAAAAATGGTAAGAAAGGATCCAATTTAAACATTTTTATGTAAATACATATGATAAAGTTTGTATAATTTCATCTCTTTCTGGAATACAGTATTAATTATAGAAAATAAGTCAGCATTTCTCTCTCTCTCACTCTCACTCTCTCTCTCTCTCTCTTTAGGAGAAATATTTAGACTTTCACTTTCTGTGTCTCTCTATATGTAAATACAAATGTTCTAAAACGCAGACTTACAGATCACAGCACATCTCACCATCTGGGTTCCAATCCCACTCAGGACAGATCATAGTGTGACAAAGTTTTTCAGTTCAATTGTTGGTGGTTTTCTCAGGGCACTCTGGTTTCCTCCACCATCCCAGAACTGACAGCCCCTATATAAGTGAAAGATTCTTGACTGGGGTATAAAACACCATTACTCCACTCCACTCTATATGTAAATACCTTACATATATTGAAATGCCTTCTCACACACATACACATACATATGCAACCAGCACATAAAGGTCAAGTATAATTATTTCTTGATAATATATTTTTCAGATTGTAAGAAATCACTATCTTTACCAGCTATAGCCAGTAATGATGTAAAGTGTCATGTTCAGGAACATTGTACAGGGTTTGAATGTTGCACAACTGTTGATGTATTACAACGGAAATTCCATACCTATGTGGACGTTGATACTTGTAATCATACACTGATCATTGGAATAGAAAAGTTTGAACTGAAATATCAGCTACATAATTACAACTTTGGTGAGTGCTGTTAATTTACTCCAAACTGGACACAATTTGAACAGAAATTTGTCCTTCATTAAAGCAGTACCATGAAAGACTAAAATAATTGTAAAATATTAGTGCTGCTATTAATTCTTGTGTTAAGTTGCAAGTTCTCTTAGATGTTAATCTGTGTAAACCTTGACTGCAAACTTTTGTTGTGTTGACACATTAGCTTTGATCAAAGTTAAACCTAACAAAGTTCTCTTATCATAGATTTGATCAAAGGTGTTAAAAAGTGTTAACCTACTGTATATATTTGTTTTTACAAGACTCAACAAGCAGATGCTCAACCATTTTCTTTGGCAACTTCATTGTAAAGGACTTGCTTTGGTTCAGGTATAACTGACATTACCTGTTGATTTACCATCTGATAAGATTATAATGTAAAATTAAATGCCTTCAGCATTAAATCATGCAACCCAGCTGGGACTCAAACACACATCTTTTGAATCACATGTTCCTGGCTTAAGACTTACACTTAAATAAAGGATCAAAATATTACAATTATATTTTATTTATTTCCAAATATTTACTGATATTTATTTATTTTTCAGGAAAACTTGAGGAGATTTACATGATGGGTGTAATCAAAATAAGGTAAAAATAATTATAATTGATTTGTCACAGAGATTGCTGTTGTATATAATTACTTCAAAGAAAGAATTCATTTTTACTTGCATATTTTTGGAGCATCATGCAGTTTTGGTATTTCATGCCCCAGTCAAGATTTTTTTTTCCAATAGTATTGAAACTGTAACAGGAAGGTAATGCAGTTGCCAAACGGGGACTTGAACCCAGGACCTTCCCAATACTAGCAGGACGCTCTACCAACTGAACTACCCAGCCACCTATCAAGCCCCACAAAACAGTCAGTTCTTGGATGGTGGAGAAAACCAGATTAGCCTGAGAAAGCAAGTGAGCTGACAAACTTCTTAAACTAGGATTTATCTTAGAAGGATTTGATTTTATTCTGTAAGCATGTGAGACTTCGACCACAAAGACTGCTTATTTTTTAGATTGTCATGTAGAAAAATTATTTAATTAACTTCTCATAATTATTCTGTATTGACCAGACTTATTTATTTATAATTATATATTTATTGCAGTTTTATCTTGACGGACCTGACATCAGAAAATATGTACATGATTAGTTTGAACCTCAGTGTATGTATGGAAAGTGTAGGTGACTGCATTGTTGACACACAGGTGCTTTTCAATCAAAAATTACCCAAAATTCTCTGTAGTGATGGTACAGGATTGGTCATTCAAGGTAGGTCGTCTTTTTATTTTGCAGCAGAATCAGGACATACAGAAAACTGTATAGAAGGACCACATATAGGGACCTAAGAAATGTGCACTTTATGGACATATACTGTACTCTTTATTTAGAGGTTCTTTTTTGTTGAAATTAAATCAAAGGGGCTTTAAGCAGTAGTTTTAACAGATAGATAGAAATACTTCACATCCTTGGGGTGGGGGTGGTTAAGATGTAAATCATAGGTCATCTTTGTTACAATTTAAAAAAAAAAAAGATTAATACTCATATGATTTTTTTCAGCAATAAAACTTACTTTTTGCAATTTTTAAAGCATATAATAAGACATTTTTAGCAGAAATGCCTGCCCAGATGTTCAGTTAGGATGTTTTACTTGACATAAAGTCAAGATTTCTGTAAATTTAAGAAAATTTTCAGATCATGACACATGCTTTTTTATTCATGTCCAGATTTCTCAGTCAAAGATTGGTTGTCCAAGAAAGGGGAAGAAGCTGTAGAAAAACTGACAGAAGTCTTAGCACAGGAGTTGTTTGAGCTTTTACAATTAAAACGGTACTTACTGGATCCACAATGCCAAAGGTCTGCAGCACCCTATAACAATTCACAGAGTGGATGGACAATAGGTGAGTCATATTATTTAATTTATCACTTAGTTTTTGTGGATAACACAAGCCATATTTGAATTTATCACTTAGTTTTTGTGGATAACACATATAAGCCATAAATTTGATTTATCACTTAGTTTTTGTGGACAACACAAATAAGCCATATTATTTGAATTTATCACTTAGTTTTAGTGGATAACACATATAAGCGATATTATTTGAATTTATCACTTCGTTTGTGTGGATAACACAAATAAGCCATATTATTTGAGTTTATCACTTAGTTTTTTTGGATGGCACATATAGGCCATATTTTTTTAATTTTAAATATAATTCTAATAGAAAACTGGTTATGATATAATAAGAATGGTATAGATAGAGCCCTACATCAGCACTTTGAACCCACACACCTTGATACCATTTTATCATTAAACCAAGGAAATGAGTTCTTCCGTTTGTTGAAACTGTTCTTGGAAGCTTTTTGCTTATTTTTAGGTACATGTAAATAATTCTTAATTTATTTTTTCAGATTGCCCCAGTGCTAACATCAAAACAAACCTACCAAGTGTAGCATCATGTTACATATCAGACAAGTGTTCCGCTGTGGATTGCTGTGTAGATGTTCCTTTTGTTAACCGTTCCATCAAAGCATTCATTGAGATAAATCCCTGTGACCTCAGTGTTACAGTTGGTATAGAAAAAATGTCCTTAAAACTGATGATGTTTGATTATAAACTAGGACAGAAACATCAGTTCTTATTGCAGGGAGTATTCAGAGTTGTGTAAGTAACCACATGTTTACTTATTTGTGGAATAAATATTTGTGCTGTTTCAATTATTCATGTTGAGTTCAAACCTGTTTTATCTTTTAGTGATGAACAGGGGCAGATAATTTATTTCAGGACCATTTTACATGTAGGGTTATAAGTGTCCAAGCTGTCTAAAGTCTTGATATATTGATGACTTTCTGTGTCCAGGTTTTGTTTTGCTCTTGACCAAATTCTAGTGTAGGATAATTTGTCAGTTTGCGTTTTGATAATGTTTTTTTAAGGCACTCCAGTTTCTTCTATCATCCCAGAGTTAATTGCCTAAATTTAATTGAAAAAGTTTTGACAAGGCAGTAAACAACAATACTCTATTATACTGATTATCCATGTTAATAGTTTTATATTACATTTGCAAATTCTGACATAAGTATCTGACATCATCTGAACATTTTGGGAATTTTAGTAATCTGTTGATTTCTTTTGTGATGCCATGCAATGAGATGTACCAAGTCCTATTGTGCAGCTAAATAATTAACAAAATAGAGATTCACTGAGCACATTGCCATTGGTTTTGGGCATTAAAAAAATTATGTTGCAGATTTCCAGAATAAAATTGTCTTTATAAGAAATTTTTGAATAGTGTTATTTCATACTCAGTGAAAATAATTGTTTCACATTAATTGTTTTGGCCATCATGTTGTATGCTGTCAAATCCATTGTAAAATCAGTTTATGATTTTAGAAAATTTAAATTTTTTTCATGTCATTTCCTGTTGCAGATTTACAATTGAAGACTTAAAAGAAAAGGAACTATATCTGGTCAACCTGAACATAAGTGCCTGTTTTGGTAGTGAGGGCTGTGAAAGTCTGATCACAATTTTCAAAAATGAACAGATCCCTAAAAAGCCATGTGATTGGTTCAAAGACTTTAAGATAGCAGGTAAAAAATTGTTGACTGATTTTTAATACAACATTAATGCCGATGGTTGGTGGTATTCTCCAGGCCCCAGTTTCACAATCATTCACTCAACTGAGTGTACACTCAACTCAAATTCGGGAATATTTCAATGTCAATTTCTAAGACATTACACAGTTAAAATTGAATATCTAATGTAATAATGAAATTGTTTGGTATAGAATCGTTGAACAAAACAAAACATTGTCTTATAAAACTTAAAACTTTCAAAATATTGATGAGAGAAAAATGGGAATATTTGGGTTGAGTGTACACTCAACTGAGTGAATGATTGTAAAACTGGGGCCAGGCACTCCAAACTGATGACCTCCATATAAGTGAAACATTCTTGACTGGGGTTTAAAACTCCATTACTCATAACATCATTAAGTTTTTTTGTAAGCTTATTAATTCTGTTTATCAATAACCACAGAGACAAGAGTAACTAAAACCTTTACAAGGTTAACAGATGCTTATTCACAAAACTCTGACTAGGACTTTGTGTCAGAATTCCAAAAGGTATTTGTTAAGACTTATGACATGTTTTAAATTTTTTAATTAGATATTAAGGTAAGTAAAGTAGTTCTTTGGACAGCTATTTTTTTAATTAGTAGTAAAGCACCACTGGTTACTACTAGTTGCAAAATTGATAAAAAATTAATAAAAATACCACTTTAACTGCGGTAGTAGTTATCATCCAGTCCTTTAGTGAAGGGCATTTAGTGTCATATTGCCAACTTTATCATGGCAACTTCAATCAAACCAAAGTAAGGGTATTTTATGCCCTAGTCAAGATTCTTTCACTTACTTTGAGGCAGTCAGTTCTGGGAAGGTGGAGGAAACCAGAGTGCCCAGAGAAAACCACTAACCTTCGGCAAGCAACTGACAAACTTTCTCACACTGGGATCTGTCCTGTGTCCAACCCAGACAGT
The DNA here is from genome assembly GCA_029721355.1 of Tegillarca granosa. NCBI lineage: Eukaryota > Metazoa > Mollusca > Bivalvia > Arcoida > Arcidae > Tegillarca > Tegillarca granosa. Next base: position 14,189,745 of record CM056597.1, on the reverse strand, counting down.
GAGACCGCTGTAATCCATAAGAGATTTAGACCACTCAGCCACCAAGGCCCCCCAATCAGCAGAGATATAAAAAAGTTTTGATTTAATATTTTAGTGAAATGTTTTGCTAAGTTCATTTTTCAGAATCTTCTTCTCTGTTTTTCAAAAATGAGTAACAGTTACAAGCCTATTTATTAATTAATTATTTTTTTATTTTTGTAGATTTCTCTATCAGTGATTGGTTAGCTGGTAAAAGTCTACCTTCAACTCAACCATATGCGTGGGATGTGGGGCAGATGTTACTACGGGAACTTGGTGCAACAGATTATTTAAATGACAAACAGTGTGATCCTACTGCAGAACATTTTATCATTAACCAACATGGATGGAACATTAGCAATGGTAAAGAAGCATATATATGATACATGTTCTATTTTGTTCTGTTTTGGCCCCCGAATGTGAATACCGGTAGTATTGATTTAGCTTAAAACATGGCCAGACATGTAAACAAGTGTCCATTTTGGAAAAAAAAAAAAAAAAAAAAAATTCATAAAATGGCATAATATATATATATATAGTTTAAGTACAGTAAAGGTAGTGAATTTTAGTGGGGTGTTTTTATATTTTATGCCACTTTATGAATTTTTTATCCAAATTGTGACTCTTCAGCTATATATCACAATCATGAACTCTAACTTTTACAATTTGTATGAAGTTAAATTGGCATTTTCCTGCAGCATGAATTGTTCAAAAATGCTCCACACATTGGTATGGTGATTATTCATTTTATATGCTGATAAACCCAGTTCATTTTGTATGCTGATAAACCCAGTTCATTTTGTATGCTGATAAACCCAGTTCGTTTTGTATGCTTATACATCCATCTTATACTGCTCTCTTAAAGTGGTAGATACATAATTCTAGTTGCTTCTCATTTTGTTTTGTATATTATTTCTTTTGTTATATTTCAGCATGTCCATCTACATTAAATCTACCAATATTACCATCTAATGTCTTATGCCACATTGAGGACACCTGTACTGATGTAGAATGCTGCATCACTTCAACACGAATTGGCAGACATTTCAATGTGCATGTGAACCTTGACCCTTGTTACTTTCGGATTAACATCAGCATTGAGAAGTACCAGTTTACAATTTCATTGTTTGATTTTGAGTTCCAGAAAACACATCAAATTGCCTTGTTTGGATTAATTCAGATCTCGTAAGTTTTAACACTAGTTACAGAAATGTGTCCTTAGCAGAATTTATTGATTAAATTTTTTTTGCAATGTCAAGCATTATTGTGAGTAAAACTAGAAGTCTCCAATTCACCATGTGTTATTTAAGATTATTTCTATTAGCATTTTTTGAATTGGTTTTAAGTAATACATAAATAATTTTCACAGAAAAATAAATGTTTGACTAGGAGTGGTCATGTGATATCAGTTAATTTTTCACTAATGATTTGTGGAGTTGAATTATCTCCCTTAGTACATATCTTGTAATTTGAAACTATTAAAGAGATGATATTCAGCCTGTACTCTGTGTTTACTTATGAACTTGAGTCTGTTTATAATAACCAACCAGTGACTTCTTGATAATCACATGACATTGACTTTCTTTGTGCCACTTATGATTGGATTATCTCCCTTTGTACATATTTTAATTTTGAATTTATTCCAGATATAATATAGATGACCTTCACAGTGAGAGAATGTTTGTACTCAATGTGAACTTGAGTGTGTGTTATAACAAGGCTGGACCATGTGATATTGATACTGTTTTATTTAAGGATACACAGCTTCCAAAAGCCCATTGTCAACTGGACACTGGGTTTATTGTGAAAGGTAAAGTCATGAAATTGACATTATTTCAGGAATATGTGCTGTTAAACCATTCCTGATCCATTATTATAAATAATATCCCACAAAAACAAATTTGGAGATGACATGATATGTGGAAGAACTTACCATTCTCTCTTAATAATAACTCATAAGATAAATTTATAGCATGTTTTTTTAGGAACTCTGCTTTTCTCTACCATATACTAAAATTGACTGCTTTAACATGGCTGTGAAATAATTTGGATGCTAAAACTTTTCCTTCAAACTTGTTCAAATTTTATAATACTGTCATTTAGTGGAGAACTCTCTCTCTCTCTCTCTCTCTCTCTCTCTCTCTCTCTCTCTCTCTCTCTCTCTCTCTCTCTCTCTCTCTCTCATGGACAAGATGATATCAAGACAAACTAGTTTAGTTTCAGTAATTAATTTACTTAAGTTTATTACCCAACAGCATACTTCATGTATATTTCAGGTAATTTTGGCATCCACCCATAATTTATCACCTGTAATTTGCTTCTTCGTGTATTTATAATTAGAAATGTAAAATTTATGACAGAGACAAAACAGATTGTGAAGTTTAATGTCTTCATATGGGCTTGTGGCCAATATGCAAACTGTCAGGTGCAAAATTAAAGATGTAGTTAATATTTTTTAAAGTAATAAAAAATGAAATTGAAAATGGCATGGTTGTAATATTATGAAATTAAAATTAAAACAAGAAATCCCCACGTTTGCTCTCAGTCACTTTATCTCATTTGCATAATATTAGGGTCATATTAAAAAAATCATCAACATCAACATCAACTCCTTCGAAACAATGTACCAGTGAGTAAGATGATAGGCTGATCTATTCCTAGAGGTAGCAGATAATGTACTTATAGATTAATTTTATGTTATTAATATTGTCATTCATTATGAAAACTGTAATCACATAGTAAGGATTATATGGAAATGTTTTATGTTGAAAATTCAAAGAATAAAGAATACGGGAAAATGACACCTTGTGCTGGTCCATATCCTGTGCAAATACATAATCTGAATAAGCTTATAAAGTATTATGTTATGCAGGCTAACCCCATTATTCCTAAAAGATGTGACAGAATATTTTACAAAAAATAATAAAAAAGATCAAATAAATAACAGCAATAACAATAATAAAAATCAAATAAATAAGTAAATAGATAAATAAGTAAATAAATAAATAAATAAAATGCAACTACATGTATATATATTTTAAATACAAATTTCAAAACGCCTAAAAATAATACAATTACTTTTCATTTATTTTTTAAAAAAAGATGGATATATAAATTATTTTAATAACATATCCCACGTTGAATATCTTTCAAAAAACTTCTAAAAGATCCGTAATTTTGAGTTCAATTTATGATTTTTTAGAACATCATTTGAGCATCCTGAAATATGCATTCAAGGTTGATAATATTTCCCTGAATTTTTTTAAATAACTATTTATGGAGGCTATAGAGAACTTGAAAGGTGCTTTTCATATTGTTTACCTTAACAAAGGTGTGACACAGGTTGCATCTTTATTGTCTGTGTCAGCATCTGTGTTATTAATATTGGATAAGTCTTAAAACTTCTACCAAGACATATAAATGTGATTACTTCTTGTTTGTTTCAGATTTTTCTCTATCTAAATGGATTCATGAACGTAGTTTAACGATTGGCTCAGCATTACCAGAATATGCAACTAACCTTCTTCTGGAACAGCTGGATATCTCAGCATACATGTTGGACACTCCTTGTACAGTATCACCATCCACTAGATGGAGCAGTGGTAAGTAGCATGTTTCATGAATAATCAAGTTGTTGGATCTGCAGCCTTGGAAAGTATAGTCTATTGCCAAATTAATAAAATTTGCTGTTGTTGGCTTTATGATGTGATGATACTATAGTATATCAATGAAATGAAAAAAGTGCTAATGCAACAAAGATTACATCTTGGAATTTTATGGTTCTTAGGATTAATGGGAGGTAACCACACTAAAGTACAGCAATCAGACTAACAGCAGTTACATAGTGAACTATTTTTCTAACTTCCACACTTAAAATTGGAGGCTAAAGTGGCAAAGTTTAATTAAGGCATAAAATATCTGTTGGTTTTATTTCAGTGTAAATATAAAATGTTTTTGGATGTTCACATGCATTTTATGGTCATTCTGCTAGCTTCAGTCTGCAGTAGCACAAAGCAGATCAAAAACACATGTACAATTGCATTCAAAAACTATCAGTGATTTTGCCATGGCTGTAGAAAACTACCTTCTACCTATCAGATTAAGAAAATTTGGGCTATTTTTATATGCTCAGAATTTTGAAGTTCATTACAAATATTTTATATTGTGACAATGTCTAACTTTTTTTGTTGGCCAGAACAGTTTTGGACATTTGGATTTTACTTGTCCGGAAGACTGGCCAAACATTTACTGGTGCATTGTAAAACATCTAACAACCATCAAAATAATCTGGAATTTTGTATTAGGCAAGTGTTTTGTGAAGATATTTCCAATGACATGTTTGGTTCCACTAACCTTAAGCATTGTTATATTAAGAAGGTTAGTCTTAGAGAAATCCACAAACCTTCATCAGGTGAATTGTTCAAACTGAAACAGATTTATACACCAACAAAATAATTCACATCTTGATATTTTATTACTTAATTCTTTGCATAGATAACATAAAAATTTATAAACATCACAGATAAAGATAACTTCAAAACAACAAATGTATATTACAGTGGAACCTGTGAAATTGAACTTTGATAACTTAAGCTACATGAAAATTTGTACTTTATTAATGCATACAGTCAACATTGTAATTGAGTTCGTGTTTAAACTGAAAAAATTGTTTAGAGACAGGTTCCACTGCAATTCATTTTAAAACTATAAGATATGTAATAGTTTAATTGAAAAACAATAAATATTTCATAATTCATTAAATACACTACGACATAAACTCCATTTTGGTCATTTTGTTCACAGCCTTTTCTATATATAAATTAATTAGTCATGTAGCACTAACCAATTCTGTGAAAATTTATAGCACAAAATTGTAAAATACTTGCTTGTAATGATATATATTTACAATACATACCGGTACATATGATTAGTACATTATTTCTTTTCATTGAAAAGTATTCATAAACAATAATAAAGTTAGTTGATTCAAAATAAAATATATACAAGTTGAATTTAAAAATAAAAAGTTTTTCAAATTGTCTTGAACAAATTTTAGTTGTCTCCCTTGAGTTATAAAGCCTAGTCTGATGGGTGACAATGATGATATTTCAATTTAGGTAATTATAATAAATTATGATAAATAAGGGAAAATGTACTTAAAATAAAAAATATTTGTATTAAATAACAGAAACATAAAATTAAAAAGAAGTTTAATTATGAACAAATGAAATAAGAATTTTACATTATGATAAAAAATATTAAATGTTCCATTGGTGTTTGAAGACAGTGTCATTCTCTCTCTCTCTTTCACACACACACACACACACACACACACACACACACACACACACACCAATTTAAGTTGTTAAAAAGTATCTAAAGAAAAGATAGTTGTTAAAAATATCCTAATATTTTATGACATGAACTTGCCCATTCCAACATGCAACCCACAAAAAACCTTGAGGGTCCAAAGACACACATGTTGGGTATTGATATCCATCTTTTTCTCTTAATAGGTAGCCCAGAAACTGACCAGTACTGTCCAGTAAGTGAACCTTGTGATTGCTTTGATCACACACAATGATTTGCCCTTGACTGTCACACACCACCTTACATGGGTGAAATTTACTCCCTGGGTACTCTCCACAGTATGAAGACTTCATGTGACCTTTATTGTCAAGGATACAGAGCCTTCCACTGTAACATCCCATGTCATCCACAACACATATATCCCGAGTGACAGAGTTTTCTGCTACTCTGATTGGGGCTGTAAAGAGGCGATCACCTTTCTTGCTGAATTCCATGGTGTGTATAACACGACCATTTTTATTCATCCTCACAACACGCCTTTTACTGGAAGCAACAAGATCATATTTCGTGTCATCAATCATGCAAACCAGAATATCACCATTTACTGTTACACAGAGACCTCGAGGATGTAGGTGTGTCCTCTTACATACATCAGATACAGCATTGCCATCTGCAGACATTTTCTTGATGAATTTTTTGCCATAGCTACAAACTATCAAGCTGCCATCTACCATTCTTGTGAAATCTGTGACATAGAAATCTAGCTTTACAGACTTCTGTACTTGACCCTTCTTATTGACAAGATCCACAATGTTACAAGAGTGGAAACAGTGGATCCAAGCTCTGTCTTCACTGACTGGACAGAGTGACCAAACTTTATCAGATCTGTGTTTGAATGTAGATACTATTTCTGTCTCAATTTTAGATGGTTCTTGCCAGCCATTAGGAGCAGACTGTGATCGTCTAATTGGATCCCGAACAGTTTTAGCTGGGGCTGGAATTCCTGTTACAGCAGCTAAAATGTTCTGTTCCATTTCTGCTTCATTGTAATGGGGGAATCTAACCTCAACCTCTTCTTCACGGCTTTTAATTTCTTTCAACTTTTGTTGCATGATTTTATGGATCTTGAAAATTTCATCATCAGTTCCTGTACTGAGAATGTCGACATTATTACTCATATGTTCTAATTCCATTAAATCTGTCTCTAACCTCATTTCAGTCTCATTTAATTTTTTATCATTGTTAATGAATATATCATTGTATTGTTTCAATGCATTTTCACATACCTTGTTGATTTTCTCCACCATTTTCTGTTGCTTTTGTCTTATATGATCCCTTATGTGTTTGCCACTGGTGGTGTTATCTGCTTTCAATTTTTGCACACTTTGGAGTTTTTTCTTGAAAATAGGAATTTCTGAATTGATATGATTTATATCAGTCTGCAGTTCTTCTTTAGCTTTCTTCACCATCATACTGGACTTTGTAAACTCATGTTTGCGGTGATTATCAAGAACACATTCAGTGCAAATGAACATATCACATGTTTTACAAAAGAGATTGATTTCTTCCTTCTTGTGATTGCTGCAGAATACTCGTTGTGGCATTAATTCACTGTCTTGTTCTATTGGAATGGTTTGGTGGTCCCGTGTAGCCTTGATCTTTTCATGTACCATACTACAAATTTTGCAGAGGACTTCTTCACAGTCTAGACATCTTATTACAACTTTTGCGTCAGAATGACATAGATCACAAACTAACATCACTGATCCATTTCCAGTTTTATTAGTAGTTGCTGTTTCATTCACAACTTTTTCAGCAGTTGCAGTTTCGTTCCCTAATTTTTCAACATTTTTAGTCATGTTTTCAGTTTTGTCAGCAGCCGTTATTTCATTTACTATTTTTCCATCATTTTCAGTCTCTTTTTCAATTGACTCAGCAATTTCAACCACCTCAGTTTTCTCTTCATTTGCATTATCTTTTCCAATTTCATCAGTATTTTTAATCTTGCTAATGATATTTTCCTTACCGAAGTATTCACAGTGGCCATTTACCATTTCAATATTGCCCTGGGCATCCTTTTCTATGCTGTCATCTCTATCAAGTTGCATTTTTTCAGTTTCATTGTTGTTATTCTCTGAATCACAGTCTTCCTCACCTTTTATTTTTGTATTCCTTATTCTTGTTTCATTTTCATCATTTGCCATTTTTCCTTTTGTAGTTCCATTGGTTAGTCCAAGAAAATTTTTGTCAGTGTCTACACAGTCATGATTTCCATTAGTCAAGTCTGACTTTATTTGACAATTTCCGTTTAACAGATATCCGTTCTTCACATTTTGTCTTTTTGATTTGATTTCATAAGTTTCAGTCATTATAACATTTCCAAATTCATTTTCCACTTCAACTTTTGCCAATTCCCTCCTGACTTCCTGTGTCTCAGACATCTTTACGGAACAGTGGCAAATTGTTGACTGTGACAAGCACTGTCTACTCATGCACCTCAACTGATAATGTAACTGCTGACTGGTCTATATTTTCTGACACTTGCAGTGTCATGACCTTTCATTGTATGAGGTTCAGACAGGGTTTCTTCAGCAAAGAATGGCATATTGTTTTACCTCATGTGTAAACATGTGAGCAATTTATTTGAAAAACTTTATTCAACAGTTTACTTTGGGACAAATTATATTACTAAATTGTTTTGATAATGTGATAATTTTGTAATCTATGAAAATTGGAACAAACTTTTTAATGAATGTGAAAATAATGACATGTTGACAAAATGACATTATTATATGTTTGTTGGCTATGGTATTATAAATCGAAAAGAAGAGATATTATATAGATCTTTTGTGAACTGTATTCTGTGGTATTTTGATTTTTTTTTTTTTCTGAAATAATTTTAAAAAATTAGCAAAAAAAATTTATGAAACATTTCCTTGTAATTATTTGCATGGGTTTTAAAAGTTTATTTCATGATGCAGTTTTTACTGAGGCATTGAGTTGCAGTATTTAAATACATATTAGATTTATGTTGTTAAACAACAAAATTATTCAATAGATTTTATTTAGCTTTGTATGACAAGATTAAAACATTATCATTGCACAAATAGACGTTAAGCCTGTATATTTTTCTATAAATCTCTGTACATATTCTTTAATTCCCCTTGTCTTTGCCTCTTTACCGTATAACTGTATATATAACTGTACTATTCTAGGACAAGTTAATATAGTTTTTAAGTTTTATGTTCACAGAAGCTTTATGTATTGGTCTCTTTCCATATATGTTTTATCATTGCCAGAGGGTATACAGAGTTATGCCTCATATATAGGTCTGTTTGGAAGAACAATAAAAGCTGTCATAAAGATTGACCCCTTGTCTGTCCATTATTCTCAAATGTTGGGTCACTCACCTGTACTGTTCTTTATTCTGTCTATCTTAATAGGGAAAATATAATTAATGTATATTTTATATGTACATATACAGGTGATGTAGATGTATTGGTTCTGTTACTTTCAAGGTTAAATTGGAAATATGAAGTTTGGGAAACTAAAAATATAGATATATATAGCATGCACAAAACAGTCATGTTTATTTCTGTATGGACAGAATATTTTTTACAGTCGGTTTGTAAATAAAAAAAAACAATTCAAGAGCTTAGAAAAAGAAATATTAGACGATATAAAAAAAATTAAAATAAACAGATGTTAAAAAAAAATTAATTTGAGTTTTTGTAATTTTTTTTTTTTTTTGCCTACTAGAATTTTTATACTAAAAATTCTACATTTTTGTTTTTAGTTACCGTTACAAAATTGTTTTTTATAACCAATTTTAACAAGCGTATATACATATTACATGTTACTAGATCATGCATCTTTTTTTCATTTAGAAAAAATAAATATTAATATATGCATTGTAAAATCAGCTGATGGAATTAAATATTTCATTAGTATGTTGTGGCACCAGTAACGAAAAATGTGTTGTTTTTAATTTTATTCTTGGCCTCACAATTAAAACTGACAGTATGAAGGTATGCTAATTTTGAAGATTCTTGACGTTTTCTATGCAACACGCTTTATCATCATGCACAGGATATAAATCAGGACTTAACACTTCTGCATATAAATTCTGTATAAATTACAAAATATCATCAGTTTTAGTATTTTTGGAATATTATACACAAAAGTTGAGTCATTGTCCATCATGTCATCTTGAAGAATAATGCTTTTATTATGCATGGACAATAAAATTTTAAATTTCTATTCTTTAAGTGATGCAGTTTATTTCTGTTTAAGAGACAAATATGCATGCACATAACAATGTCTATTTTATAAATCTTTTATAAATAAAAAAATTGTTTTTCCAATTTCTTCAAAGAAATTTCTATGAATTTTAGGAGTTCTGCACGTATGCTTCAAAAATATTTCTGTCTTGATAAATATTCCTTTTAGAATTGCTGTAGCTTTTCATAAAAGACTTCCTGATGTGGTTGTTAGACTACAGTTATTCTAGTTATAAAGTAAATTTTAGCAGGAATTTTTTAAGGGGAGAGGGAAAATATGATAAGATTTGCCTTAAATTGTAAAATTTGTTTAAAACTAAAGTTTGTTCCCTCATGCAAAGCATTCCTTAGCTGGATTTGGATTAATACAGTTTTGGAACTTTAGATTCATTAATTTCCAACTGTTTGGCTTATGTTTTTAGCTCACCTGACCGAAAAGTCATGTGAGCTTATGGCATGGCTCAGCGTGTGTATGTACATGCGTGCGTCGTTAACACCTATTTTCGACTTCTCCTCCGAAACAGCTGGACAGATTTCAATGATACTTGGTCAGAAGCATATATGGGCCGGTGCAATTCAGATTTGTTCATGGCGTTGCCATGGCTTCCAAAACTAGGTCAAGGTGACCTAGGGGTAAAAAAATCTTCTTCTCCAAAATCGATGATGGGAGAAAAAATCTGATATTTGGCTTCTCTAGGGTCTTAAGCCTGTAGTTTGTTCTTTTCGTGAAATTTGGTCGAAAAATGGGTTACTCGTTTTTGCGTTTAATTTTAAAAATTTCGTAAAATGGCTTCAAATTGTTATAACTTGACTTTTTGAACAGATATTGACATGGGGTTTTCAGTTTTGACTTTTTCTTTAAATGACCTTTGAAATGGGGTCAAGGTCAAAGTTCAAGGTCATGACCTAGTTTTTAATTTTGCCATTTAAGGCTATTTTCTACAAAATTTAAAAGCTATATAATATCTTAAACATTGTTACAATGTTCAGCATGACAAAATTTAAGAAGATACAAAGTTTCGTAACTATATAATATTGCATGTAGGAGTTGTTGCCCCTGAAATGTTATTTTTTGCTCATAAAAATTAAAATTGTGCATTAGCTTGAAAACTATTAACTTTTGGTATAGGCATATATATTAGAATATTGTAGGTATTGAAATGATGATCATTTTGATATATGAGTCAAGGTCGTACCTTCAAAGATGTATGATTCAAGGTCATATGTTCAAAGGTCAAGGTCATAAGTGCATAAAAAGACTGAAATTGTTAATTATCTTGGAAACTATTAACTTTTTGCATGGGCATATAGATTAGAATATTGTAGGTATTGACATGAGGACATTTTGATATATGGCTCAAGGTCATACCTTCAAAGGTTAAGGTCATAGGTGCATAAAAAAATGAAATTGTTAATTATCTTGGAAACTATTAACTTTTTGTATAGGCATGTATATTAGAATATTGTAGGAATTGAGGTCAAGGTCATAGATGCAAAAGAAGACTCACATTGTTTTTATCTTGATAACTATTAACTTTTTGTATAGGCATATTTATTAGAATATTGTAGGTATTCTCGTGAGGACATTTTGATATATGGCTCAAGGTCATACCTTCAAAGATCAAGGTCATAGGTGCATAAAAAAACTGAAATTGTTTATTATCTTGGAAACTATTAACTTTTTGTATTGGCATGTATATTGAAATATTGTAGGAATTGATATGATATTTGCAAATGATTTTGGCAATATCCTCAGGTGAGTGTTAAGGCCCATGGACCTCTTGTTTATTATCAAACTTTTTGGTCTTAGTGTCACTGATGAGGAATGTATTTCTGAAATGTGCACATCTGGCACATCAAAATTCAACTGGTATTTGTGTTATATATCTACACATTTTTAGGCAGTTTAAATTTCCTATGTTTGCTTTATTGAATAGGATCATGGGGTAAAGAAATTTCTCTAGTTCCCTACATGATATGTAAAGTACATCATGCATGATGTGTGTCACATGCCCAGAAAGTTTTTTTTTCTTTTTAATCATATCTTCCTAAACTGGGTTATATTTGATGATATTTTACAGATATATGAAGTATAATATCAGTTCAGATTAAATTTTCTTTAAAATAGTGAAAAAACTTGTAAAAAGTTTGAGTTCTAGTAGACATTAGATTTTTCATATTTAGCATCACTATGGCATATTTCTAATTTGCACTAAATTCAAATGGCTATGGAGGTCTTCAAAAAGGGAAAACTGCAGTAAAGTCCCTTTATTTATATTCAAATATTTCCTTTGAACACCCAAGAGTTCTTAGATATTTTATATGCAGCATATTATGTCAAGTAATATTTAGTCTGCAAAAGTTTCATCAATTTGACCTTTTAAATCAGTATAATAATCTTCAGTGAGAAAAAAATGGCTAACAGTATCCATACCATATACCTCTTAGATGTATTATATTTAACTGTAAATTCTTGTCTGTGGGGCCAACATTAAAGAAACCAGTAGAATATTCCTATGAAATACAAAATGATTTCCTTGTGTTTGCTTGTCGAAAGTTGGTGTTTCAAATGGGATCTCCAGTTTCCTCTGCTATTAGAAGTTTAAATTTAGGTATTTTTGATCTTAGGACATGAAGCCCTTGAGTTATAAACATCTGAACTGTTTGGTCCCATGTGAAGAATCTTTAGAGGACACATATAAGTTATTTAAAAACTTACTCAAATAAGTATACAATAGCAAGGCCTTTTATATATATATATATATATATATATATATATATATATATATATATATATATATATATATATATATGTATATATATTAATTCTAGCATTTTTAGGATGAGTAGTAATTCGTTTAAGCAGTGTGATACCTTTGGGGACCCCTACAAATTATTTAAAAAAATTTCAGTATACAGTTCTTTGAAATGTTTATATATGGAAAATATTTTGGTAGTGGGACCCTAATCGTAAAATTGTAGGAAGTCTTCTTCAGTAGCAGGATGGTATAAAGCATGTAATTGCTGTGTTCAGCACCCTTCTCTCTATCTTCTTTCTTAGAAAAAAAAATTTCAACAAGCAAACACTGAGAACTGTCTATGGACACTGATTCCCTCCACTCTTCCCTCACACCATGATCTTAATTGTTATAAGTCAATATTTCATATTTTTGGGGAAAAATTTTTTGGGAAAAAAGAATGATTATAAAAAAAATGTAAAAATCAAGCAAATTTTTTCAGATTTTTAAAAAAAATTGGTTTAAGATTTTAAATAGAATTAAATTTTTTTAACTTATATATAAATTAAAAATGACATCATAATAACTAAAATAATAATAATAATGATAATAATAGAATGGTAAAGAACAAAATTTTAGATTTGAATCAAAATATTGTTAAAATACTGGTATTTTATAAAATATAAATGTTGGCAAGGTGATAACATGGCCACAGCTATATCATTCAATGTCTGTTCATAAAAAAGATACATTGTTTCTGTCACGATTTTCATCAAAATGGCCATGTTACAACTTAAATACATATCAGATTTGAAGGAAATGTTTGTATTAATTCAGGGCACTCTATAGGACAAAAAGACCAGCTTTATGCTACACCCTCTGTGTTAATGTCAGTTTTAGTGAAGCTGTTTTGGTGTTGTTAAATATTTAATTTTTGAAAAAAACATTTTTTTCTAGATGTGAAGGAAAGTATAACCACCCTTCTTACTACTCTTGTTTTATATTAATTTTATATCAAAATCCTTTGTAAAGACTTAAAATTTTAATGCAGTTTAAAATAACAAAATTATATTGTTCTGACCTGTATTCTAATTCTAACTTGGATACATGTCAGCATTAAGTATAATCATTGTGACACATGTTATAGTGCCCTTGAATTATGATAGGTTGTTCTTTATATAGCAATGACACAGCACGTAGCAGGAAATAATATCTGTACAGTGAAACCTTTATAATCTACGCACAATTAGGTCCATGTTTATTGTTTGTATCTGATTAACATTTAATACCTGTAATATTTATTAACATATATGTTTTCTTTGGTATTCTTGAAAATACTTGGAAAACCAATGCCCCCCCCCTCCCCCCCCCCCATTCAAAATTTTTTCTGTTATAACAAAGCAGTCAAACTGAAGCGACCAGAGAAAACCACCAACCATTGACAAGCAAATTTACAGACTTTCTCATGGTAGGTTCCTTGAATGGTATTTGAACCTAGAGGCTATGTGTGTGCTGTAGACCGCTTGGCTACCAAGACCCAAGTTTTCTAGAAGAACATGGAAAATATACGAAGTATTACAGCTCTGGCTTAAAAATTAATATCTCTGGCAATAGCACAATCCTAAATTGTCAGTCCTACCTAGCTACAGATAGCTACAATAATGCTGATGTGGATTTAAACCACAACCCACTCACTCACTTACTCACTCATTGATCTTTGACACTCTAAGATCAGTGTTCCAAATTATACTATGTAAATTTCAAACTTGATATAAAGTTCCAATGTTTTCTATACAGTTATATAAAAGAATTTGCAATAAATAACAGCTTTTGATACAAGTTCTCAGATATCTTGCTCGTAGATCAACTGAAATAGGATCATGTGATTTAATTATCTTGTCTTAATGGATTATCTGGTTCATTTATAATCCTGTGTAGAGAGTTTCCACTGTATTTGTTATTATAACCAATTAATTTACGCAGTTTAAAATTTGTCATTGTACCACTTTTATGTATAACTACAGTTCTAAAAATAAAATACACTTTTAAGTTTCTAATAAATGAATTTAACAAAAATATGAAGTTACATTATAATGTAACTTGTTTGTTATTTTAAAATAGTAATAATTTTACTTATAATTCTGACTCGTTTTTTATATTGGACAGAGGGGGCATTCATCATAAAAGGGAAAATAGGGATTTTCCCTTTTACATATTTTTATAAGATAGACCTATAATTAGCAGATTGCAAACTTACACTTTTGTTTTTAAAGATATTTAACAAAAATACTCATGTAATTTTGATGTGCCATATGTGCACATTTCAGAAATCATACCTCATCAGTGGCTATAGATTCTGAAAAAGTTGATAGATAAAAAAAAGATAATTTAAACATTTATAAAATTAAGGAAGTTCCAAAATTATATGAAAGACAAATTCCTTCATTTAGAATTTGTCCAACTTTTTGATGCCAGGTTTAGATAGATTTCCAATAATTAAATTACAATTTCACCAAAAGCTAGCCCCATGTCACATTTCTGATACACCTGCACCAGGTATATCTATCATAAAGTGCATTTACAGAATGCTTAGATAGACAGGAACAGTTAATCATAATTGAAGAATTTACAGCTAAATTAAATATTGTCGTTAAGTCTAGCCATCAATAACATTCATGCAGTAATTATTCTTATTTAAACTGCCCAAATTTTGACAGGTAACATTAATTATGCAGATATTTGCAATATTTAATATTTTCCCTGATCTATATGCACAGTTTATAATTCCACATACCATTGTTTTATTACAGATAATGTATCATTAATAGTACCAGCTTCCAATATAATGTATTAGGAACAAGAGCAGAAATTTTTTCTTGAGAATATTTAGTTTTTTCTCAGCAACTTCTAGTTATATGGAGGGTAAAGAATTTCAGCATACTGCCAATTCTTGAGAGAGAGAAAAAAAAGAGAATAAAATAAATATCATTTTGTGTAAAGGTTGGAATCATTTCACTTATATTGATGTAGGTAGTATGCCACAAAAATACCAACTTAAATCATTATCTTCTCAGATTTGATTGGAATCGTTCTTCTCGTTTGTCATAAAGAAGCCTTTAATACAGGACAAAACGCCCTTCACTGCAAACGAATAAAACTGATTAAACCTATCATTAATTAAAGCATTATCAATTCATTTAGTACTAGTATTGTGTTAATTGAAGTTTAAAAATAAATCGATGATTTTGAAATTTTTTGGTTGTCCTAATATTCGGTATACCCTGACACATAAATTTACATGTAAATAGAATAGTATACTGGTATTACAAACTTAAACAGAGACAGACTGATTCTGGTCTGAGGTGGTTCAACAACAAAACCTTGGTAACCCATAATGTTTGCGAAAACAGTTAATTTCCATTTGAAATTAAATCAGTTAACATTTTTCTATTTGCAAAAAAAAAGTTATTCAAGGGATATAGGTCCTGAACATTTCCAAATATTGTTCTGCAGAAAGGTTAGGGATGTTCGTCAGATGGTATGGTATGCTGACAAATCCATTTTAGGCTTTACACAGCATCAGTGCTAGGTGCATTTTTAAAGTTTCTTTACTACAAATATACAGTTTCATTATCTAGGACACTAAATAAAATCGTTTGTTGTTTTGTTACAGATTGTCCTGACACAGTTATTTTCCCTGCTTTACCTCTTCACACATCATGCCACATACCAGCTTTTTGTACTGGAGTCGAGTGTTGCACCAATGTTGGATTGCTTGGAAAGACTTTCAATACATTTGTTCATCTTGACTCATGTAATTACAAACTTCATGTCGGAATTGAGAAATTGAAACTGGATATAGTCTTGTTGGACTATGTTTATGGAGAATGGAAGAAGATCTATCTTCAGGGAGTTATTCATATCGAGTAAGATTTAAACTATGATCAGGTTTAAAGAATTCCCTAGGTTTGGGGAAAAAGTTTGAAAACTGAAGTTTTACAACTGCTCTGCCAACCGATAGTTTTGCATTGGTGGTCAAATTAATGCATACATACATACTTGATTGTCTTGAAACTCAGCAGCTTAAAAATGGAAATCTAGAAAATAAGACCAAATAATGTTGGACTTCATTAATAAAATTGTTAATACAATTTATTTTGTTTTCTGATAAAAATTTTAACCAATAAAATAAAATGAGATGTATTAACAATTTTATGTGTAATAAAATGAATAAATTAAATAAAGTGTTTATTACAAAGAATCATCTGTTACTTTTTACAACACTTTTTAGCTATATGCACCTTATATTATTTTCCATATTGATTCCTTTATTTCACGTGAGTGGAAGAGTTGCATCCCTTAGATATTTTATCAAGTTAACGTTCCTCAAACACTTATTTATATGTTCACATAATTATAATAACACAGCATCAGTTTTTAAATTTTAAATTATTTATTTAAAGTAAATCTTATTATTTTTAATTTTTAGATTCAAAATTGATGATCTTCAAACAGAGGAGAAATACTTATTTAACCTGAAACTAAAAGTCTGTTTTGAGAGTAATGGTGACTGTCGTTATAATTTCAAGATCTTTGAAAACACCAGGCTTCCAAAAGTGACATGTAGCTGGAATTCAACCTTTATAAATCCTGGTATGTTCTTATTATCTATCAGTTACAAAAATGGATGAAACTTTACATACATGTGTAAATGAATGTTACAGTACTTTTTCAAAATGTTCACAAGGCAATCACCCACTTGTGTTCAAATTAACAACTTTTGTATCCTTGTATATTGTTTCATAAACATTTGCATCTATCTAAATGATCACACAACCACAAAAATCAAACACAAAAATAAATACACATAAACAATCACCACAACCAGTGTCATCATCACCACTGCTGCTGCCGCCAATATGTACACTGCCACTGTCACTATCACCATTGCTACCACATACAAATGACACATATAACACATGCATATACAAATAAATATTATGACAATTTTTTATTTTTTTTAAAAGGCTTTTCACTAACTGATTGGAAATTGTCTAAAGGAATACCAGGCATGTTACAGTTATCTCCCTTGCTGTCATCACAGCTGTTGGAACAGATTGGTATAGCTGGTTACATGAATAAGACCAGATGTGATAGAAATGCTCAGCCATACATACCTGCTACAGCTGGTAACTGGAACAATGGTAAGACAGTTTTGTTGAAGACAATTGAATGTTGATGTTACTAATTTCTCACTGTCAGACAAGGATTTCAGCCAATTTTTCGTGCTCTTTGTTGGTAATAGAAGTTTTCATCCTGCAGCATGTTGCCATGCTCTTCTGGAAGTTGGACTTTTAGAAAATTTTGCTGTTTTCTAACAGGATGTAGTCTAAACCCCTAAAGGAAGAAGTCTGTAGTTACTCAGTAAAAAAGTACAAGTTTTTAACAAAAAGAAAATTAAATACCATCTTGTTTCAATTATCAACAAGAAACAGAATATTTTCTTAGAAAAGGATGTTTACATGGAATTTATTTTATATTTGTGCAAGATTTTTTTTTTTTTTTATGAACACTTATGTTGACAGATTAATACCAGACTAACCTAGCACTGTTTGGGACTATTTTGTTAACACTTTTAATCAGAAAATATCATTTTACACTCAAATAAGTAAAATTTTATTCCTAAGTTAAGGATTTTTTTTAATCAGTTGATAAAGCATTTGAAGCTCAAGTCAGATTTTGGTTAAAATACCAAATTAAGAAATATAAAGGTCTTTTTCTTTGCAGTTTCTATGAAAAAACATGAAATACACAGTTGAATAAGCAGAATGCAAATGTTAAAATTTAAATGATAATTATATTTTTTCAGAATGTGCAAAGGAAATTCAGCCATTACCAAACTTGCCATCAGACATGAAATGTCATTTATTTGAACATTGTACTGGAATTAAATGTTGCACTGATATCAAACTGTTAGGCAGATCACTTAGTACATTCCTGATACTGGATCCATGTAAGCATACTCTAAGACTTGGTATTGAGAAGTTGATGATCAAGATTTCACTGTTTCAGTTTAAGTTTGGTGAGACAACACCATTCTACCTGTTTGGAGTTTTTAAGCTAGAGTAAGTATACTAAATTAAATTAAACTTGAACAAAAAATAATAAAGTTTTATCTTTGTCAATGTGAATAACTGATAGTGCATGAACATTTCCAGTTTAACCAGATATGGTAAATTTTAAAGTAACCTTTAGCTTTATGGTTGGTGGGATTCTTGTATATTTAACATTTTTTAGAGAACACACACACACACACACACACACATGCATGTAGGTAGACAGATCTCTCTTATTTTTCTTTCTCACACTCTACAGACACTTACTTTCATGACTCTTCCTTTCTCTTTCTCTCTTAATTTCAGTATTTCATGCTCAATTTTTGAACCCTTTTCTTAATTTGTATGATCCAACTTGCTAATATTTTCATTCTTTATATTATTTGTATTTTTTTTTCTTCATTACAGTTTCAACATATTGGACCTCCAGGGTGATAACAGTTTTATGGTTACAGCAAAACTTAGTGTTTGTTTAGATCCTACCTCGGCTTGTGACTTCACTGCTACAATATTTGACAACTTCAAGCTACCAAAAGGATACTGTCCATGGAAAACAGGCTTTGTAAAACCAGGTATTTACTTTTTCACTCAGTCTTCAAAAGCTAGAAATAACAAACTTTCACCCACTTAAAAATTTGGACACTTCGGTAAAAATTAAAGTTTAGATATTTTTATGACTTCAACAGTTCCTGATTTGGTAACTTCATCACCATTAATTATTTCAAAAGTGTACTACCTGTTTCCATACCTACCAACATGATAGGACAAGAAAACATGTAACAATCTGCTATTCTTTATTTTTGCTCTTTGTTTGTTGTTATTGTAGCTATTGATTCATTCAAAAGGAAATGGGTTTTCATTATGTTCAACAGTAACGTTGCTTGGAATATTGCCTTTTTTAAAAAAGATGTTTTGGATCCAAATTCAGATTGAATAATAAATGTCATATTTATTTATTTATTTATTTATTTATTTATTATTTATTATTTATTATTTTTATTTATATTTTTTATCTTTTCCCCCAGATTTTTCATACAAAGTTTGGAGTGATCTAAATGAGTACACTGGTGTATCTGTGTTACCAAGCTTTGGTGTGTCCCAGCTAATGGAATCCCTAGATATAGCAGATTTCCTGAAAGACCAGCAGTGTGACAGGTCTAAATATCCTTTTGACTCGTCATATGAAGGTTGGAGCACAGGTATGTGAAAACATTGTGTGGTAAGATATAGTTTATTATGAAAAGGGTAAGAAACAGTTTATTATGAAAAGGGTAAGAAGCAGTTTATTATGAATGATGATTTTTCCTTTAAAAAAGAAAGAAAGAAACAGAAAGACAAGTATTTAAATTTTATATGGATTTGATTTTGAATATTTCAGACACTAATTTTAATAAAAAATTTCACTGTCAGATCCAACATTTATTTTGTAATTTTTTAAAATCTGGAAAATTTGTTAAAAAACTGGTCTTTCTTTATGATATGTGTCGTTTTTCACGATGTTCCAAATGTGGCATCATATTTCTTTTTTACTTTTACTGCAGCTCTGGCCCAAGATAAAAAATAAATTTGAATAAAAAGATAAAATTTTTAACTTCTGAAAACCATTATTGTCTGCATGTTTATGAAAATATGAATGAGAATTGCTAATATGGATTTTAAAAATAATTATCCTGTATTTCTTTCTGTCATTTTGCAGCAGTGTAACTCCAAACCAAAGGTGATTTTATCAAACATTGCCAAAAATGCTGACATCACATGTTTCCTCGACGAGACCTGTACTGGTATTAATTGTTGTCTTTATGTTGATTGGTTGAGAAAGTCATTTAATGCCTATGTTTTAATTAATCCCTGTAAATACAGAATGGAGATCGGAATTGAAAAGTTAAAATTTACACAGACTTTGCATGGATTTCAATGGAGTAAACTTCAGCAAGTTCATTTGAATGGAGCTCTGCGTGTTGAGTATGTATATTATCGCTGATCATCAAATTTTATTTCTTTGAGTTATGATTCGGTTAAAAGGCTTTTAAAAAAACATGTTTCATTTTAGAACTATGTAGTGCCAAAATTTTATGCTTAAATGTGACAGCAGTAATATATTCTCTCAACTTCCAAAGCAAAATATTTTCAGCAATGATTCAAACAAATACCAGTATAATATAAGCAATGCAAATCAAAGTGTGAAACAAATTCCTCTTCTGGAGATGGGGGGGGGGGGGGGGAAGACACCAGTAGCGAATCATAATTATTAAATCAAAAGAATTGTTGAATTGTTTTCATTTTAATAACAATTATTTTACTATTAGTTACAATTATTTTTAATTTTGTCCTGGCATAATAAGAACTAAAAATATAGCATCAAGTTAAAGATAACAATTTTCCTTTATATGTTTTCAGCTTTAGAATCACAGATTTGTATGATGAAGGACAATATCTGATGTTTATGTCCTACAGTTTCTGTTTGGAGTCTAATGGTACATGTGATACAAGTGTTACTATTTTTGATAATACTAGAATACCGAAACAGACCTGTGATTACAACCTACCATTCCAGATACTAGGTAAGTTCATTTAAGGAGTTGAGTAATGGTGTTTAACGTCCCAGTCAAAAATATTTCACTTATATTGAGACGTTGCCAGCTATAGGTGGAAGTGATGGAATTTTGCCTATGCATTGTGCTGAAGGCATTATACAGCAGGGTTCTTTATCATGTCACACCTACTGTGACATGGTACCTTGTTTATTTTAAGAACTGTGACTTTCATTTCATAATGAGTTCATATAAGCACTGGCTTTTGCTAGCGTGTCTAAAACATAGTGGAGTACTTTTTGTTTCTACCTTAATTGTGTCGGGTAAGCATTTTTTTCTTTTTAAAAATCCAGCCAACATGGATGTGGTTGCATAAATAAGAAACTGTAATGTCAATGCAGAAAATGCACACTGGAGAAAACACTGTATATATCAGCAGTATTTGTATAATGTTTATATATCTGCCAGTATATTGTTTAGTTTTCTTTTCATCTTGAAAATTCTTGATACAGTAGAACTTCGATAACTCAAACTTCGATATCTGGAATACCACAGATAACTCAAAAGTCTTTATTTTGTCCCGACCTGTTTTCTTCATAAACTATATTAGAACAACTTTGATAACTCAAACTTCTATAATTTGAATACTCCCGATAACTCGAAGTAAAAATTTGGCCTGTAATTTAAAAATCTATTAAAATGAACTTAAAAAATTCGATTTTTTTTTCTAACAATGCATGATCAATGGCCTGTTAAATGATATGATTAGAGAATTCACAGGAATTATAGGTAATTAGGCTACCATTATATAAGAGAAGGGAAACAGAGTAGTTCTAGTTATCTACCATATTAATTAGCCGTCATGGACAATTAATTGTAACAGGTATGCTAATCCCCTAAACTAATAACAGAAGCCGAATAATCTGCCGCTTTCGACAACAGTTTAACTTTTGACTTAATTTCAGTGCTTTGTAATTTTAATTAACTATCTGTTCATATTTTTAACAAATGTAATAATTAAAGTATTGCTAATACATATGTATCTGTTTTCTGATTCCGGTTTTCTGATACATTGTGATTTTAAAATAAAAGTTTTACATACCTTTGCAGTTGATATCAATTTTTTAATACATTGTTTATTATTTTTTATTTCGTAAGTATCTATAAGTATTAGTTTTTTCCTATTGCATTACATTAGAGTACCTGTAACTGTTTACAACATCAAAGATTTCTAAAGTGGAAAACATATAACAATAATGACGTCATCCTTCGACTTCGATAACTCGAACACCACGATAACGCGAAGTAATCACAGAAGTCCCATGCACTTTGAATTATAGAAGTTCTACTGTATGTTACTTTTTTGTTAAGTGCATTTGAAGTTATTACATAAATCAGTCAAGGGGTGTTTATTGTATGATTTTTTGTGATCTTCTGCTAATGTTATCTTATATACATGTAATAAGATTTAATTATTTTTGTCGAGCCTGGCAATGCCGATAAGACGAGACTTAGGTGTTACTTTTCCGGTGTCGGCGGCAACGGCATGTCAAAATGTGAAAGTTTATATTAAAGTAATGTATTTTCTACTCACTCTAAAACTAACCAGGCGAGACATTTAAATCCATGGAATTCTTGTGTAATATAAGCATTTTTAATTTGACAGTTAAAATTTATGAATTTGATTTCAGAAAGTTAACATTTATGAAATTTATTTTACTCCAGATTTTTCATTGGATCAATGGATGTTTGACAAAGGTATTACTCAGCTACAGAAAGCTAATACAGAAGAAGTTTTAGAAATCTTGCAAATATCAGATTATCTTCTTAAGGACCAATGTAATAGGACAGATCCAAAATATACCCAGAACTTACAAAGTAATGGCTGGAGTAATGGTAGGTTCTCATATTCATGATATTTGAAAAATCAATGATATTAATTTATATGTATTGTGTAGTGGACTTGGAAGAGCACTCACATTTACTACTGGAGGTCTTAGGTTTGATCCCTGGTCCAAACCCTGCATTTTTCCTCCTTCCCGTACAATTGTGACTACCTTCTTTGCTTAACACCATGGCTACGTTTTGAGGGTAAAGTAAGAAATAATTGTATGGTAATGCCCCTCTAAAATTGTGACACTTTGCTTATCGCCCCAGTTTTATGAAATTCCAAAATTTATTGTTATAAATAGAGTACCAACTTTGTGAACTCAACTCTTCCTACAGTTTTCAACCAAAAGCTTGAAACTTCACAGAATGTTTATATATATATATATTGAAGATATGCACCTGACTTTATGGAAATATTTCAAGATTTTTTTTCCTATATTTCCAGACTTTGAAACTAAGCCACTTTTAAGCAAGTTTTTGAAGTGGGGGTACCTACTTTGTGAACTCAATTCCTCCTACAGTTTTCAACTAAAAGCCTTGAAACATTACAGAATGTTTTTATATATATTGAAGATTTGCTCCTGACTTTATGAAAATATTTCAAGATGTTTTCCCTATTTTTTCAGACTTTGAAACTTAGTCACTTTTAAGCAAGTTTTTGAGGTGGGGGTACCTACTTTGTGAACTCAACTCCTCCTGCAGTTTTCAACCAGAGGCCTTGAAACATTACAGAATGTTTCTATATATATATATTGAAGATGTGCACCTGACTTTATGGAAATATTTCAAAAAAATTTTCCCATTTTTCCAGAATTTAAAACTTAGTGACTTTGTACTGTATATATCAAAAGATTATCAAAGATGTACACCTGATTCAAATGATGTAGTGAAACCTTTTTGCCTACTGTGACAGGTTTTAAATTTCAAATCTTTAAAAAAAATAGGATTATTATACATATATGAAAGAAAACTACAAAAATGTTTATGTTCTAAAAGTCATCGGTTTATTAGCTACTGGATCAAAGTGTGGAAAACTAGTGCTGTCACCCTGTTGCCTTTCTGTCCTGTACTGTCCATCTCATCCAGTCCATTCCAATGTAAAGTTTCTGGTGCACATTTTTTCAATTTACTGTAGCTTTAGAAAATGTTAAAATGATTGAGATTTTCCTAATACATATGGTATATATACTTGTTTCATTACCCTTTCATATATATTGTCATTGTTGGACCTATTCCCCATTTTATGACTTTCTGTGAAGTGTAAAAAAAAAAAAAAAAAAAAAAAAAAAAAAAAAAAAAAAAAAAAAGCTTATGTACCTTGCTTTTTGCAATAATTTATAATTCCTTCCACACTTTACACCCATTCAATAGAAATTCAAAAAAAACCAGGCCCATTGAGTCTTTGATCCATTTTTTTCTTTTTGAGTCTCTTCAGTTTTTTTGGCTGTAACCCCCCAAATATGAACATATGAACTGTATCTTGTTATCTTGTGTAAAAGTATCATTTTAGAACTTCTGTGAAAAATGGTGCAGCCAAAAAAAATTCATTTACACCCCACCCTCCCTAAACATACTCCTTAGTTTTATCACAATTAATTGATGAATTGGAAATGGAAAACTATTTCAAATATATACTTGACGTTCTTTTGCTTACAGAATGTCAAACACCTTTGGCTCTACCCAATTTGACATCCCATCCACTCACATGCCGTGTGGATAGCACATGTACAAATATAGAATGCTGTGTGGATAGTAACACAATAAAAAGATCATTTAATGTGTTTGTCAACATTGATCCTTGTGGAAACAAAATGCAGGTTGGAATAGAGAAACTTCAGCTGACATATTATCTGATAGACTACACATGGGGAACAACACAAATTGTTTCTCTGTTTGGTATGGTTAAATTAAGGTAAGTTAGGTCAAAAAACGATTTCAATCAGGATTTTAAAAAAAATACAGGAAATTGATTCTTTGGAACAATCCTCCTTAGATATCGTAGAAAGTTAAAGTGACCTCTAAAAACAAAGGAGAGTTTCAAAACAGATAGTTTTGTTCACTTCTATATGGAGACATACAGTCCATTAAGACCGCAGTTTTATAGTTTTTTTCTTTTTTCTTTTTTTTTTTTTTTTACAGATATATATTTCAACCAAACTGAACCACAATATAAAGACTTCCTGTCTATATATTCAAACAACCTTCATAAAAAATAGAATTTTAAGACAAACAAATTGTTAATAAGATCCATGTATAACCAATAGTGGGTTATTTTTGTGGGTGCACATTTTTGTGTATTTTCGGGGTATTATGAAAATTGCCAAAATAAAAATCTTGATAATATTTGTGTACTAGTTAACCAGGAGTGAGTTGTTTTTAATTGTCAAAATAAATACGCTAAAATTTTTAACTGACCTTTTCTTGTCAAAACCGCCAAAATGAAGCCCCACTAATAAACCAGCTGTATGATATATATTTGTCTCATTTAGGTCTTTGTTATGAGTGGTTGAATAAATATGTGCTTTCAGTCTGGAAAAGGTAAAGTTTTGAAAAGTTCAGTTAAATTTATGTATATATATAGCAGTGTCAATAGAAATTGAAACAACATGGGAGGTAAAAGTTTTACCAATTTTAATCAATCTGTATTTACAGGTTTAATATAGCCAATTTGGTAACTGATGGTGTTTATTTAATCAATATGGAGGTCATGGTATGTTTTGAGTCCAGTAAACCTTGTGCTTTGACAGTTAATGTACTAACAGATAGTCGCCTACCTAAACCTGAATGTGAATGGAATCGTGGATTTATAAAACCAGGTAACAGTTATACTTAAAATTGATTTCTAAAATTTATGTTAAGAAATGATGTATAAGAAATGAAATTGTAGACATTCATTTATATCCTCCCAGTCTTTAAGAGAATAGAATATAAATTATAATTCATTGATATTCTCAGATGCCATCCATTAGTGTAATATTTTAAAATGGTCTTGTTTATTACTGTGTATTTTTAAAATTAGGGTGTGCATAGTTTTTGTCGAGCCTGGCATTGCCATAAGGTGAGACTTAGGTTTTACTTGTCTGGTTTTGGCGGTGGGTGTCAAAATGTGAAAGTTTATGTTAAAGTAATGTATTTTCTACACGTTAAAACCTAACCAGGCGAGACATTTAAATCCATGGAATTGTTGTGTTCATTTTATGTGTGTTCTTGTTTTCTGTTTTGTAACTATAATAATCATTAAATTTTTTTTGCATTTTATTTGTTTAAATTGGTCATTTTCATGTTCATTTAACAGATTTCTCAATAAACAGTTGGATGGATGAAAATGGACTTACTGGTCGGAATCAACTAGATGTAGACTCTGTATCAAAACTCTTACATGATCTGGGTATTGCTCCATATATGAAAGATACACAATGCAACAGGAAAGACTTGCCATACTTCCCACACTCTAATGGATGGAATACTGGTACAAATTCATACCATTTTAAAGTTTTTGTATTAAAAAAAATTTTAATAAATTTGTACATTTTGGCAAGTTTAATTACGGTAATAGTTTTGTTGGCAATGTCTAAAATCATTGTTTTATAGGATGAAAGAAACTGCGACAAAAATAGAATGATGTAAGATAAAAAAAATATTACTTTATTTCTTACTATATAAGATTTTTCTCCTGTTTCAGCAGAAGAGTATTTTTTTCAGAATCTTGCAATATAAGATTAATTAGAGAGATTTGTCCTGCTAATGTGCTTTGAATTACGGTACCTTAAGAGAAAATATACTTTGTAACTAAAAATTAAAAGGTCTCCATGCTTTGTTTTATGTCGTTGTTTTAGATCATCAAAGATGGATCCTTGGATGCAGGTGATTCGATGTGGTTACATAAATATTAAAGTATAAAAATGGAACATCTGATGAAGATTCACCAATGGATTAAAAGCTCAACAGTTGCAGTTAATAACCAAAAATAAACAGAATTGAATATGCTGGTGTTATATTTTTATACTTTAATACTTAAGAAAAAATATAATGAAGGTTAAAGGTCATTGTATTGCTGTAATTAAATTTAGTGTATTACAGTAAAAACTTTATACTTTCAGCATGCAAATTGCCAACCACACTCGAGCCACTGGACAATACAACTTCTTGTCACCTGGACAGTACCTGTACAGGTGTCACATGTTGTACAGATGTCCAGCTCCTTGGTCGTTCATTTAACACCTATATCTACCTTGATCCCTGTAACTACAAGATGACCGTACAGATAGAGAAACTCAAAGTGGAATACAGCTTGTTAAGTTACAAATGGAACAGAGATGAACACATATATTTGGATGGTGTTATCAGACTTAAGTAAGTCAGATATAGTCTGTATAATGAAGGTTAAAGTTTATTTGTCCTTGACCAGTAGGTCATTGTTTACCATGGTTACTGTGACTGAATTGAATTGACACTCAGAGATTTCAGGTCTAACGTCAGATGGAGTATCAGTGACAGAGGATTCAGATCTTACATCAGATGGAGTATCAGTTTATGTTAAAAATTTGCCTGCACATACAACCGATACCCACATTTATTTGTATATTAGGTGAACCAAAGCAATGTGAAATTAAAAGTCTTGATCAAGATCATACAACAAATGCAGGTTTATAAGAGCTCTTCAGGGAGCTCATTTAAAAGTTTTTGTAATTAACTTTAATGCTTTCACTGCTCATTTTTTTGTTCATCTGTCACTTTAACTTTTGAATTATAAAATAAAAAGGCTTTCATTTATGTTACTACATGAGTTTTAAATGTTTGTCTAATGACCTTGAAGTTGACCTTTATATAAATACCCAATTTCAAAAAAAATAGATTTAATTATATCTTACACAATAGTTATTTACATATATTTCAGTTTCAATGTAGAAGACTTAGTGAGTGAGAGAAAATATTCACTGAAATTTTCTGTTAGTGTATGTCTAGAGTCCAATACCACATGCCAAATTGTTGTACCAGTTGCCAAGGCAACCAGACTTCAAAAAACAAGTTGTAGATGGGATAGTGACTTCATTGATACAGGTATTTATTTTTTATTTATTTCCACTGAAACATTGAATGCTAATATTCCCATTTTCTTGTATTAATGATGGTTAGTTACTGAATTTGAAATGACTCCAGACTTTAAAAAATGCAGCTAATTCAGGGGTATATAGGAGTATTAGACAAAATCAAATATTTCTATTATTTTGACAAAGTAAATAATTTCACATGCTTATGTAACTTATATGAAATTTTGAAAAAAAAAGTGTGATAAATTTGCTATTTTAAAATTGTACATTAAAATCTCAATTTATTGTCACTATTGGTAAAAATTTTTGTATCATAAAAAAAGTTTTGGTGATAAATTGATGGGGACTTATTCTGAAAGTTAAAAGTTATTGACTTTGGGACTTCAAAATACTGTGGCAATAACGGAATTGGCAAAGTTTAATGTCATTATGTGGTATTTTAATGAGGTTTTACTATATACTGTGTGCTGTATAAGAAAGTAGTTGTTGACATTTTTGTGATTTTTATAATGTCTCCAAAATTTTTTTGACAGACTTTTCACTGCAGACATGGAGAAGCTCTAAGGGACTACCCAGTACTGGACCGTTGTCAGGTGCAGGTCATGTGACTCAGTTAATGGAGGATCTTGGTATAGTGTACTTCCTGTTGGACACTCCTTGTGATAGAAGCAGCGTGCCATACAGTCCATCCACACAAGGCTTCAATGAAGGTATGCATTGTATAGACTGTATTAAAATTTTGATAATACCTCTCACCAAATGTTTGATAAAAATCCAGATTTAGTTATTAGCTTATATGCTCAGATGTCTAAAGAATCTATTGTATATATATGAAATAATATTGGAATTTAAAATGTTTGAATATTTGCTTCCATTTTCAAAGTTTTTCATTGACATAGTTTATATTCAGTTCAGTTATGTCTGTTATACAGGACAGGATCTTAACAGTAAATCCATGTAACAGTTTTTTTCTCTTCTTTTTTATTTTCAATGTTTATATAATAGTAAATCAAAATTTATCTGTAAATTTAAAGATGGAAGGAAAACACTTCAACTTGTCTGAAGTTCATCTCAATAAAAGTGATAGTTTTGGTGCATCTGAAACAGAAGTTTTCATAGCTGTAATTGTTCTTAATAAATTACAAGGAGTCTGGCTTCAGTGTTTTTGAAAAGAAAAAAAATCAGCAGTAATAGGCAATGTATATATTATTAATCAAGTTTATTTACCAATTATTCTTGATTTATGGCCCTTTGAAATTTTTAATGAAAATTATTTGTTAGGAAAAAAATTCTCCAAAACTATTTATTACAATTTTTGGAAGTTTTTTTTAGAAAGCTTCAATTTAATTCACATCCTATAGTAAAGAAATATCCTAGTTTTAAAGGTTTATTGCATACAGCAGGGAACTTTCACCATACATGCAAATTACAAAATAAAATCCACATCATGTAGAAGAATTTTCAAAGTCATTGAAATTGTTTATTTCAGATTGTCCTTTACAAATGTCTAATTTACCAGCCATTACTGGAACAGCATCATGTCATGTGACTTCTCTGTGTACGGGTATCTACTGTTGTATAGAAGATGACGGCATCACCGGGAGATCATTCCAGACATTTATCAGTATCGATCCATGTAATTTTAAGATGACCGTCGGGATTGAAAAACTAACCTTTAGTGTTCAACTGTTTGATTATGAACAAGGAAAAGAAGAGAAGCTTTACTTATTTGGAGTTGTCAGAGTCAAGTAAAGTATCAGTATAAATTGTTTGTTTGTCACTAAAACATTTAAAATGTATGACTGATTTTTAACATATATTATTATGTTATGCTTTAATGTGTGTTTTATGCCTGAACCAATATCAAAATATCAAAAGATGCACTGGTGACCTTGTTCTTTGACATTCTTTTTTGAAAGAAGTAATGTTTTAGTGACTTATTAATTAGTGGAATTACCAGTACATGTTAGATAAATGGCTGACACTTAGTTAGAAAAAAGTTCTTTTTTTCACTTCCAGCTAAGTCATATTAAAGTTATCTTCTATATGATCCAGACTTTGATCTGTAGTTAAGCCTGTTAAATTAAGTTTTAGATTTAATTTGATGTAGGACTTTTATACATTTTATATAGAGTTGACCTTATGTTTCATGATTATTCTAACTATATCAAATGTTTTGACTGCTTCCATTTAACCTTTGGTAATCTAACATTGGTTGCCTAAACCTATGGGCTAAAATATGTATATTTCACAAATGTACCGGCATATACTTTGTTATATTTGCCACACAACCTGAGTCAGTGTAAAAAGAAATACGAAATTCTGAAATCATGCCACAAAAGGACATTTGAAATGCATCTAATGTTACACTTTTTTATTTAATAGGTAAAAGGTGTTGACTATGTGACATTAGTTGCATTACAAATGCCACCTATCAAGTATTGTCTGCTACACCTTGATGATATCTTTTGAACCAACTGATTTCAAATTTGTATATTTTGCATGTAAGTTTCTGCTGGAAAGCTTTTGTTATCTACACTCAGTTTTACTCTTACTATTTATTTTATTGTCAATATCACCATCATCACATCACTATCATTATTATTGCTTTGTTTTACAGATTTTCAATTTTTGACCTGAATAGTGAACAGAAGTATTTGATCAGTATGTCAATTAGTCTGTGTTATGAATCTAATCAACCATGTTACAAGGAAATCACTATATTTGATAATTTCAAACTGCCTAAAAAGATTTGTACCTGGAATAAATTTGCCATTGATGGTAAGTTCTGTTAACACCTGATACTTTGTTTGGTATTTATAATTTATCTGGCTATGACAGAAGTGTAGTGTTACTGACTTTGTTTACTTTTCACGTATTTTACTAGTAACACTAAATAAATAAATTACTGGTATGATAAAGACAACTGAAACTCGGCTTGATCAGGACAGAGCACATAAACATATATGGTCAGAGATAAAATTTGTACTCTTATGAATAACCTTGTATAATTTAGAAGCTCATTCTCTTGTATTTAAAGCTATCTTGGTGGTAGAACATCCGCCTTGTGAGTAGAAGGCCATATGTTAAAACCCCAGTAGAGCCATACATAATACTTCTGAATTTGTGAAACTGCTCTTTTGTCTTGTGCTTGACATTTAGAGGACAGTGTATTGACTGGTTCACCTAATGTCAGGATAATGGATTTGGGGAGTGGTATGCTTATTTGTGACCTACTGACTTGTGAGCTAACAACTATAAAAAAAGTGCTCTGAGTGTGCACTAATACACGACAGGCCATAATACACACTTGCACATCGCATGTATACATGAACTTGTTCTTAGAGCAATATCTGATGCCATGTTAAAACAACATTACAACAACAAGCATGCATTTCAAATCTTGAAATTTGATCCGTTAAATTGAGTCTCCCAGCTTTTGTTAAAAAGTCTAATGCCCATGATTTCCATTTTTTTTAAGTTAAACATTTTTAATGCTTATTTATTTGTTGATGTAAGGAAAGAAACCAATTAAGTCACTTTTTATAATTGCTATCATGCAGGAAAACCACCATAACATTGTTTTTTTTTCAGACTTTTCATTGGAACAATGGTTACAAAATGAAGAATTCCCTCTTACATCGCCATTAAATCCAATAGCTGTGTCAAGGCTTATGTCCGACCTAGATATGGCAGCTTATATGAACACACTATCATGTAAACAATCAGATGGTCACTATGGTAACATCGGCTATGATGGATGGAACAATGGTAATATATTTATAGGTTGTTGTTTTTTTTTGTTTTGCTTTGATTAGAATTAACCCATTTTCAGTATTCTTTTATACACATTGTTTCGATGAAAACTAGTAAACTGTGCTAAAGTTTAACATCAAATTGGTGCAACATGTTTAAGTGATATTTCAATCTGCAATTCTTATTTATTCTTTCTTTTTTTTTTCCTTTTTTCTCTCACTCTTTTTTATTCCTTACTTGAAATAGCTGTATTTTCTAAATATTTTCCATTGTTATACCAAAATAATGAAGAACACTGGTCTTGTTGCCCCCTTTATTTTACCCAATATATATTTGGAATATGCAAATATGAAGACACTGACCTAGTCTACTTAATTTCTTTACTTTTGAATGATAAACTGCACCATTTGTATTGAACAACACTAAACTGAGATTAAAATATTAAAAGATTTGGGATGAAGATACAGTTTTCTCATCTATTGTTTAAAAGGTGTTTTAAAAAAAATAAGATAATGCAGCAAATTAGTATTTGGAAATTAAGAAAAAACTACTAGTATGCAGATTAGCCTGGATGATGATAATTAGTTTTCTAGTTTTTATGGATAATTTTAAAGTAATTAAAACGCTATGTGTATACTTATATATAAAATATTCTTCATTATGGTTTATTGCGTAGGGTATCTGTGCTTGTATCAGTATTGATTTGCACTATCCAATTTCTTGGCAAAGCTTAAGTGTTTGAGATTAATTTAAAGTCTGGATAAAAACCTTTTAATTCATCGGCTAATGATTGTTTAGCCTTATTTATTTAAAAATGTATGACTAGATGAGCATCTCCAACCAAACAAATATCGCTTTACAATACTGAAATAAATAACTGGCAGTAAAGCGATGTTTTGTTGTATTTCTTTTAATGTTTGATTTCAGAATGTCCAGTAACATTTGATAAACCAGACTTGAATGAAACAACTGCAGTTTGTCATACATCATCAACTTGTACTGGAATAAACTGTTGTGTATATGTTCCATTGTTGGACAGAACATTTGATGTGTTCCTGGATGTTGACTCTTGTTATGGAAAGTTATCTGTTGGAGTAGAGAAAATGTACGAGAACAAGAGTTTACTTGGCTATCAGGGAGGTCAGATAGAGTTGTTCTCTCTACAAAATGTTGTAAGGATAAAGTAAGTAGACTTGTTGGATTTAGAAATGAGTGGAGTGAAGCATCAGTTTATTTTGGCCCAAGTTTTTTTTTTTTTTCACTGATATTGAAGTGGTCGGTTGTTGAATTGTGGAGAAAACCAGAGTACCTGGAGAAAACTGACCTTTTGACTTGCAAACAAAAAATCTTTTTCACACTAACAACTGCCAAATGAGATTTGAGCCAAGGCATTGAGAGGTGCTGTGAGTGGTTATTGTGCTCTGAGTGGTCATTGTGCTGTAAGTGGTTAGTGTGCACTTAAACCATTCTGTCAAAGAGTTGAGTTGAGTAATGGTGTTTTACGTCCCAGTCAAGAATATTTCACTTATATTGAGACATCGCCAGCTATAGGTGAAAGTTCAGAAATTTTGCCTGTGTGTTGCGCAGTTGGCATTGTTCAACAGGGTTCTTTATCATGCCAAGCCTACCAGTGACCTCGTTTATTTTAATTTCCCTATCCGAAAGAACTGTGACATTCATTTCGTATTGCAAGAGTGCTTGGCAAAAGAACAGCCACTACTCACTTTCAAGTCTTCAGTCAGGACCCAACCTGGGTTTGAACCCACGACCTCCCACTTACAGAGCAAGCACTCTACCAGCTGAGCTACCACAGTGGTCATTCTGCCAAAGAGGCTGTCTATTTAAAAGATTCAAGATTTGAAAATTTTTAGATGGATCTGTTAATCTTGTATCTTTTATATGTATTATAAAAAACATTGAAATTTTAATACATGTATTATGAATTTTTTCCAAGGCTAAGTACATTTGGTTGCTTTCTGCTCATTGATGATTTCACATTGGTCAACTGCATGATAATTTTAAAAACCTAGCTTAATTTAATAATTTTCTGATTGATAAATTAAATTGCAATAAAGGAACAAGATCAAAATATTTCTTTTTATTTTCCTGAAGGCCCAGTTATTCAAATCTCTGAAACAGTTTCTCATTTGAATGGCTAGTAAAAAATAAAAATGTTATTACCATATCTAATATTTTTTATGCCTTTAATCACTGAAATCAATTTTTTGATTAAAACAGTTAGTAAAAAGCCTTTGTTTAGTTTTCATTTCTACACACAATACATACCAACACTTACAGCTTGTTCCAGCGCTTTAAATATAATTGGCTCTGGTGTCAGTATACATTGCTGTCAGAATTCTTCTCATTGTCAACATTTCCAATAAGTTTTCTTTTTCAGTAACTGTCAAGAAAGGGGCAGAAATACATCAAAAATTGAGTAACTCTTGTTTTAATTTCCATTGCAGTTATCAACTGTCAGATTTGATTGGTGAAAACAAAATAATGATGGATATGAATGTGAGCGTATGTCTGGAGACTAATAGTACTTGTAACATGTCTGTTAAAATTCTGGATGGCACAAAATTACCAAAACAATCATGTTCCTGGACCAAAGGCTTTGCTGTTAAAGGTATGATATGGTATTGATAAAGTGGGATGGAATGGGAAGGGGTTGGGTTAGATCGGATAGTGTTTTACAAGAGTTATAATGTGTCTAGAGACCGGCAGTGTCTGTGATATGTGTGATAAGCTTTAAATGACACAAAATCACCAAAACAGCCATATAATAATACAGTAAGAAACTTTTGCTTACATTATCTGATTGCTCATGTCATTGTTTGATGTGGTAGTATTACAGTAAGGTAAAGTTACTAGTATTTGGTCAGTTTAGTCTAGATCATTTTGACAAAATCACATAAAAAAATTCATAAATAAAGCAGTGACAAATTGGTGCCACTTTTACAAATATTTTTGTTATGATATATTTTCTGGCTTGTAAATATTTTTCTTACTTTTTGTGTAAATTAAGCCCTGAGTAAACTTCCTAATATAAACATTGTTTTTTGTTTTAGAAGGTGTTCCTTTTAGAAAAGTTTTAGACTATACATGTAATACCCCACATTTTAACATAATGATAGTGTTTGGTACACATTTTTATTTATTTTTCTGTTCTTTCCAGATTTTTCATTAGACCAGTGGCTGAGAGTTCGCAGTTTGACTGCTGGACAGTCATTACCAGAACACTACAGGTCTGAGCTATTGGAACAGTTAGACTTAGCCTCATATCTAACTGAACTTCAGTGTTCCAGGTCATCAGCACCTTATGTCAATCCAGACAGTAATGGGTGGACAACAGGTAATATCTCACATATATGCCTATAACATCTATATACTGTAGAATCATTAATATTCGTTGGGTTAGAATTTCGTGGTTTTGCATTTTTAAAAAATTCTATTGGTAGAAATTTTCGTGGAATTCAGTTTTGTGAAAATAAATCCCATTGAGGGCAATGGAAATTAAAAATTTTCAATGACATTTAATTTTGTGGTTTTCAGTAACCCTAGAAAATAACGAAATTTAATCCCCCACGAATATTTGTGATTTTACAGTATAATATATAAATAATACACATATGTTCTAATATACATTCACAACAATACAGCTATTATAATATTTACTCTGATGGTACTCATTCATAAGAGTTTTAAAACATCATAGAGAGAGAGAGAGAGAGAGAGAGAGAGAGAGAATGTACATTTACTACCAGACTTACAAATATAATATTATGCTTGTGTATTTTTATTTTTAGCTTGTCCAAATGTGATAGAAAACCTAGGAAATATTACAAATTACCCAATGTCTTGTACTCTTGAAGAAAGTTGTACCAGTGTCGAGTGTTGTATAGAGTCAAATTTTATAGGAAAAACATTCAGTATCAATGTAAAGCTTGATGCTTGTAATTACATGCTTTACTTTGGCATTGAGAAACTTCAGTTCCAAATTCCATTGTCTGATCTTAAGTGGGGTAAGTTGATTTTCACTTTAGTAGTTTTTCTTTCTGTAAAATTATTGTTAAAGTGCATTTAAGTGTTAATTGTATTTTATGGTCTTCCAAGCAGTTATCTTGCTGAATGAATCTTACTGAACATATCATATATTTAATTTTAAATAAAATTGCATTCTACTTATAGCCATGCATGATAGCCACAGTTTGTGTGGAATGATTGTTAATGAGAAAGGTTTCCTATTTCATGTAATAACTTGCTAAAACTAGTGACTTTTGCATAATAATGCTGTAAGAATTTCTGAAGTTTTTTCGGCATGTGACTTTTTTTTTTTTTTTTTGAAAAAAAAAAAAAACTGTAACACTGATTCAGAGTGCATGTTGTAATAACCTTATTGAATTAAAAGAAACACTATGTTAGGTTTTGTGGCTTTTGATTAAAATTAAAATCTTGCTGTATATTTAGGTACAGACCAAGAGTTATGGTTGATGGGTGTTGTGAGATTACAGTAAGTCCAGTTATTAATATATATAATATAGAAATTCTATGGTCAGGTAACAAAGTCATTAAGATTTAAGTTTGCAGAAATATTAAAAAAAAACTCAAACAATTAAACTTTTCATACCGACATTTTTTCCCCTTTTTTCACTGATCAAAATAGGTGATATCAAAATAGTATTTAAAAACTATAGATGCAGTGTGAGAAGAAAAAGTGTGGCATTCCAAATTTG
Source organism: Tegillarca granosa (assembly GCA_029721355.1). NCBI lineage: Eukaryota > Metazoa > Mollusca > Bivalvia > Arcoida > Arcidae > Tegillarca > Tegillarca granosa. The sequence goes on along the minus strand of CM056597.1, from coordinate 14,153,319 downwards.
AGTCATCATGATAAATGTTATATAATCATAAAAATATTAAAAATTGCGCATTTCTTACTGACATCTTTGTAAATTTGATATCATTAAAGGTATTTTTATATATGTAGTTATGCTAACAAAATTACATTCACCATGTTGTTTCTCTTTTGCCCATTTGAATCAAAGGAAGTATTTTGTAAATTCAGGGTAGTCAAACCTGAGATTGGAGTACTGAGGATGAAAACCAGTTGTTAGTTATACAAGTCACCTAACATCAAAAGTAGACATGGTGTATTTGAGTATGATACCAGTGGTTAAGAAATAATATTTTTTTATAGGTATAACATCTATGATTTGGCAAGTGAAAATACCTATCTAATAAATATGGCTGTTACAATGTGCTGGGAGAGCTACAAATCATGTGACTTTACCACTTCCATTTTGAAAAATGTCCGACTACCAAAACCAGAATGTAACTGGAAAACACAACATGTTCCATCTAGTAAGTTATCTTAGTTGATATTGTGCATTACAGTAATCTCAGGGAATGTTAATTCTTGATGAATTTTGTAAAACCTGTCTGTAAAGCTCAATGAAACAAAAAAGTATCTCAGTCTTTCTAGAGTCTGTATTACTGATTTCAGATCCAGATATAAAATCATTCTTTGTAGTTTGAGATAGGAGAACAGAAGTTGTCATTAGTTATGTCAAATGATCAATAAGTGAATGACATCATTTGATTTGCTATCTAATTAAACTGATTGCTCTTGTTGGATATTGCAACCAGTGGTGGTCACATGACTAGAGTTGTGAACCATATAAACCATACAGGTTCAAATAACATAGAAAATCTACTGACCTTTGTAAGTAGGTCTGATAAAGATTAGATCTCGGACATGTTTGACTGTGCTTGTGGACAAGGTACAGATTAGGAAATAATCTTTTCTGTGTTACAGATTTCTCTCTGGATCATTGGAAACAGACTCAAGGAATTGCTCCAGCAGGCTAAATTATCTAAGACTGGTGCATCAAAATTATTGGAATATTTAAGGGTTTCAGCATATTTGAATGAACAACAGTGTAATCCATATCAGCAGATTAATGATACCAATGGCTGGGACATAGGTATGTACCTAAAGTACACTAAACAAAATTGTTGCATTACATATCACAAATATTCTGGGGTTTTTTCAGCATTTTAAATTTTCATGACAGATTGGGTTCAATTGACTTTAAAACCTTATAAACTACTCAGTTAATTATGCCATGCTTGTCAGTAATAGCCCTAGTTTGTAAATGCTGTAAGATGTACAAGGTTTATTATCGTCTGCTTTGTACTAGCTAGCACACACTCTAGATGACTTCTTAAGTTGCTTGGCTCACCTGCAGACAAGTATACCACTCCTCTGGTAACATTATCCTCACACCCATGTGAGCCAGTTGATACTCTCTTTCCCCTTAATGACAAGTGCTAGGTGAGAATGCTCAATCTCATATATTTTAAATTTTAAAGAATCAAATGTATATAAAAGGCAGGTGTTGTTATTTTGACATTTTTTTATTTTCAGACTGTGAGAAAGCTGTATCCTCAGGATTGACCACTCTTCCATCGGGAATTAGGTGTAACATTGGTGGTCATTGTACTGGTGTTAAATGTTGTGCAATGGTCAGTCAACTGGACAACTAGAACTACCAGTTTTATTGTAGATCTAGATTACTGTAAATCAAGGATGGAAATTGGAATAGATAAATTTAAACACACAGAAATGCTGTTAAATTACAAATGGGGACAGTTAAATCATTTCTATGTTAGAGGTGTTTTCAGAATTGAGTAAGTTTAACCCTGACAACTACATTTCATAATGTATTATTCTTGATGCTGAACACCACGATAAATCATGAGATTTTCAGGCTTCAGCTTAAATGCCCTTCTTATATCACCAGAGATTTCCATTGATTTATTCTCATTTTTTGTAAAACCACAGATTTTTTCTGTCTAGAATTCTGTACATTTTGCTGTATATTACTTTACATATTGATATTGTGCATGAAAATTGTGTAATAATATCATTTATTAGAATTTTTTGTGCAATAAATCCATAGTTTCAAATTAGAGATAGAAAGCTTAATGTTTGTAATACAGGACTGGCATTGACCTGACAATTTTTAAATGAAACGGACAATTTTAAATTCAGATGTCTCTTTAAGCAGGGATGGGGTGGTGTGTTGGCATTTTAAGGTAGTATATTCCAAAGTAATCCTTTTATTTAATACAGGTATATATTTATCAGTAATTTGTTTTGATCAATTGTTTTTTAGCTATATAATAGAAGATTTAGAGGGATTGAAGAAATACAAGATGTCTGTTAACATTAGTGTGTGTCTCAGTGCTAACGAACCATGTGCTTTAGATCAAATAGTTCTAGAAGATGCAGAATTGACCAAACCAGTATGTCCTTGGGCAACAGGATATAACATACCTGGTTAGTACAGTATAAATCGTTCTGTAAATACTCAAAATACTATTTTAATGATATTTTATTTATGAGCCAATTATTACTAGAAGGATGTTTAGTTTCAGTATAGTTAAAATATCATCTAAGTATATTGAACTGTAGAGTGAAATTACTCCAAACTTGGCATGGTAATCATACCTTTGCTGTAAAATGACAAAGAAATGACACAATATAGAATCTTAACTGTGCATAGTAGTGCTTGGAATATTGCATAGAAATTTTTGTACTTTGACTTATAGCTGGTGATTTCTTGATATCAATATCATATATTATGTGATACCTGCTCAATGAGGTTTAAGTGTAAAGATATACATGGGTGGTCACTATATAGTGTGGGGTTTAGCAGGTTTTACAGGTGGTCACTGCTGCAGGTATTACTGTAAAGACAGGTTTTATTTATATAGAGGTGGTATGTAAAGCTGTCTTTGCTTTGTTTTGTCTATTTTTTTATATACCAATTGTCTATAATATGATATTGTTGTAGATTTTTCCCTAGCAACATGGCAGACAAAGAGAGGTTTACAACCAGGAGTTACTTTAGAGTTACACTATATATCACAGCTGTTAGAGGAACTGGACATTTTACCTTACCTGATGAGAAATTCTTGTAGTATACAAACCTATGGTTGGAAAAATGGTAATTATGACCAAAGTTTTATATATTTTAATTACATTACTAAGTTTGTGAGTTTGCTGTTGAATTACATGTGTAAAGTAGAAGATTAAATTTAGCTTGTCAGTCTCATTAAATGTTATCAGTTTTCTGGGACTTTTTGGTTAAAAATAAAAGTTTGTCAACAAAATTATGTAGAAATACATAAAATAAAAGTAATACTATATGAAAGATTTAACTGATGGAGAAACATTTTTACATTTACCAGAATTTTTATATCTGAATCATAATATTGCTTGGTTTATGTTGTCATCACCTCCTATTTAAGTTGCAGTTAAATTACATAATTACTAATTCTACTTTTTGCATAATTACATAATTTACAATTAAATATTTTGCAGGTTACCATTTGTGACTAGACAACCTATATCAATTAGTAATTTCATTAAAAACAGTTCTTGTGACTTTCTTGAATGATGTTTTACAGAATATGATACTTTGTTTTTGTTTACGGAAGATGTTGACTAATCAGAAGTGAAATCCAGAATTGTAGATTATGCAAAAATAGCATCGAAATTTTGTTATTTAAAAATTTTAAGTGAATTTTAAATAAGTATTTATTAGAAAATTAATCTTTCATGGAGATATGTATGCAAAGCTAATAAATTTACAGTATGTTTTCCCATATGTGTTTGGCTAGTATGCAAAATATGCAAAGAAAGGTGATTTTTGTAGCAGATTCTTTAAAATACCTTTGTTATTACTCGGCTAATTTTTTGCCAAAATTTGCCTTTATTTATAATGAACTTGTAGCTCTTATTGGATTTCTTATTTTCTTTAAAATGGCAGGTTTTTTTAAATTTTGGATTTACTAAACATTTTGGGATCCATTATATTATTTTCCCAAACATTTTGAGACTTGTAAGATGTATAGAGTTTCATTCAGCAAACATCCACTGAGGGTATTTATTCTCAATGATGTTGGCATTGTACCCACTATCACTCGCTGCCTTCTGAACAGAAGGTTTCTAAAGGAGATATAATCAGGAATGACAAATTTAAAAATGCAGCCATTAGAATAAAATATAAGCATAGGTTTATTATATGACATCACTATATATTAGTGTGGACAGTACTTTAGTAGAAAATGGTTTGTTCTGACAAACTATGCTCAATTTTTGTTATTTCAGATTGCCCAGGAGAGTTAATACCCAATGTTTTAGATGGTAAGATTTTCTGTCACATATCTGACAAGTGTACTGCTGTTAGCTGTTGTTCTGAAGCACCTACAATCAAAAGGAATATCCACAGTTATATCGACATAGATGTCAACAACTACAAAGTGACAGTTGGAATTGAAAGTCGCCAATTTCAGGTTTTCCTCCTTGACTTTGAAACAGGTTAGTAAATACTAAACAATACAAATTTATTGATTCAAATAAATCAGTAGAACCTGTATGTAATAGAGATCATTCACAGGATCATAGTTTTATGAGTTTTAGAGATAGGCGAACTTTTCCAGTTTATTTTCTGAATGATTTTAAAATAGGCTAGAAAAAAATTATATCAAAAACATTTTTCACAGCCATCTGTTGTAAGTTTTGATTTATGTGTATATGTATACAAGGACATAGTAAGAAAAACAGAGAGACTAATAAAGGAAACACATTTCAAAGTTTATGATTATAATAAGAATAAAGTTTTATTGCAGACACAAACTGAAGCCAGAAAAAAACCCAGATTTTTGACATGTAAGAGTGTAACAGTAGGGAGAAAAATGCAGGGTCGGACCGGGGATGGAACCCGGAACCTCCCACACTATAGGCGTGAGGTAATCCCATGATCCTATGGGAAATCTCACCCCAAATTCCCTCGGATAGACTTTATATGGCTGCAAATATTCAGTCCACCAATTTAGATTTATCTTAAAAAGTGGTCTTAAAGGACAAGTGGTCTGTATAAAGAAGTTGTTACCATAGCAACTTTTACAGTTGTCTTTTATGACTTGATACTGCAAATCAGTTACATGTAAGTTTTTAAAAAAAACAATAGATTTAATAAAACTGACTTGGTTTGATTATATTTTATAGGGAAAGACAAAGAAGTGGATCTTGGCGGTGTCTTTAGATTAAAGTAAGTGACAAAAGTTAAGCATTGGGGTTTGTCTTAACATGCAATGTATGTTGGACTCAATTAAGGTATTCTTTCTCTTGGTTCAGGCAATTTAAAAGGTTATCTATACCAAAGCCTCTGGCAATACCCAAGCCACTTGCCAGGGAATCTAAATCAGACATCTGATGTTCCATATTACCTTATTACATCTATGAACTAGGGGATATTTTTCCTCCTTTTTTTAAACTGAAAAATATCATTTATTGAAAGTACATCAAAATGGTAGGGGTCTGTAGATTATTAATAAATTTTTGTGGCACATGGTTCTTAGATTGCCAAATATGTCTGGACAAGCTAGTAGGTGATGTCAAAGTGGTTTCTGGATGTATAATTTAACTTCAAGGTTTAAAAAGGCTGTTATATTTACCACATTTAAATCTATATTATAACAGGTTTAATGTACAAGATTTAGTCAAAGAAAAGAAATACCTAGCCAGTGCTAGTTTACTAGTTTGCTGGGAGAGTTCTTCCCCCTGCACTACAACTACTATATGGAATAACATCTTGCTTCCTAAACCAGCTGCTGAATGGAAAAAAAATTTCAATATACCAGGTACTTTTCACCATAAACTTAATATTTAAAATAATTGCTTTCAAAGAAATTTAAATTTTGATGAAGATATTTAAGTTGCATTGTTAAAATATTGAGTTTATTCATTGGTTTAAGAAATGACAATGTTACTGACTCAAAACTTGGGAGATTGTACCTTTCAGTTTTGGTTAGTGTACGACCTGTTTTTTTTTTTCAAAATTTGTGATATAGAAATATTGTTATTCTTGATATATGTCAACATTTAAACTTGTTATAGCTTAACTTGTCTTTTGCTACTGAAAACAGGATAGCTACATCCTCGTGAGCCTTTATGCTTAAGACTGTAACTAAGACTTTGTTTATCATATGAAAATTAAATAAAAGTTTTGCAAAATCTTTGTCATCTTCTATTTTGTATCTTAGGTTTCTCATATAGCAGTTGGTTATCAAGTAATGGGTATTCATCATCACAGCCACTTTCAGGCTGGCCACTGTCCACTTTACTGGAGACATTAGGGTTATCAAGACTTCTACTGGAAACACAATGTGACAGAAACAGCTCACAGTACACACAGTCTGGCACCAGTACAGGCTGGAACATAGGTAGGGTTGAACGTTATTCCAATCATTATAAGAATCACTATCCATTACTTTATCCATTACTGGAATTACTTTACATACCCTGTTATCCCCCTCGCCAGCACAAGCCAGGTACAAGGGTTCTCCATATTCTTCTTTCTGGCTTGTCTTTCCAACTTATTTTCAAGTTTTTAGAAACATTTTGTTAGTAATAACATCAAGACTTAATCTCTGTAATAAAGCTATCTCCATGGAAACAGTAAACTTTTCCAGAGAATACAGCAATTTCTTTCAAAGATTATATAATGTTAATGACTTTCAAACCATATTTCCTGATGTTTAGCATCTGTATAATTCTTCCATTTTTTTAAAAAATTAACAAACAGGCAGGGGACATAGTATTTTTCCCTCTGTCCACCAGTGTCTCTGTCCATCTGTTTGTAGAATAGAAGAACATGGCTTGTCCAGCTATATATTTTTTGGTTTTAGTGCTACAGGATTTTGTAGAATGTTTGAACACAAAATAATGATGCACAGGGCCAAAAGAATTTTTTTCTTGAAATAGTCTAAAGATAAGTGATAGATCTAGTTGGACTTGGTCAGTTTTCAGACCAAATAGGGTACATGGCTTGTCTGGCTATCTTTTACTATTTTTAAGCACTTATACATAATGACAGTTTTATATCTACAAAGTTTACATTTATTTTCTCAAACTTTCTGACGCACTTCATAAGTTACCTCACCAAGCATATTTTTCATAAGTGTTTAACATGTTTTTTTTGTGGCAAAGGTTTGGGTAGACTTGACTTTTTCTGGGACACTAAGCTAATTCGAAATTTATACCTATTTCGTTACAAGTTATATCTTTATATATTATATATATACATATTTATATATATATATACATATATATACATATATATATATATATATATATATATATATATATATATATATATATATATATATATATATATATACAGTTGAATCCCGTTATCTCGAACACGGATATCTCGAACTTTTGGATAAGTCGAACTTTTAGAAAAAGTCCGGACAGAGTTGTTCTTTATTTAACTAAAATAATTCCGGTTATCTCGAACTCGGATATCTCGAATTTCCGGATATGTCGAACAAAATTTTCGTCCCCATGAATGAAAATCCTAGAAAAATAACATTCGTAAACTCGAACAAAAATTTTAAGAAAATATTTTTTGGTAGATTTAATTAATTTTAAAAATCTAGTGACTGTCGGCACTGTTGATTTAAAACCAAAACATTCATTATTATTAAACTGCACTGACCTTCTGATTTCTTTAATCCGTTAATTATTATCGTTGCATAAACAAATAAACCATCAAGAAGATTAACGGGTGTTTTAATTACTTCCAAGCTTAACATAGTGGTTGTGTGATGTGAACATCAATCAAAACAACCGGAAGCTTGGGGTGATTAAAGTACACAAAGCGAAACCGGAATGCGGAACAAACGTCTATAAAAAATTTTTAAAATTAGTGCTCTTGTAATTAACCTTATTGAAAGTATAGTGCTAATGCGTGAAAAGTTTACATGATGTTAATGAAATGAACATTGACATTCTTTTATTCCATTCATGATTATTTATGGATTAAAGTGATGATTGTATGGTTGAATTGTTTTGATATTAATTTATTGATATTTTGTGTAATAAACAATATTTACTTTATTTTTTTTTTTTAATTTTCATTCTAACAGCTGCAACATTGTAGCTGAAAAAAATGTACTTAACACACGTGTTTCACTTTTATTAAAAAAAAACAGTAAACAATATTTTGTAGCTGGAAAGCAACATAGTCCATGTACTTGTCAGCGGTATACAGATATACTTATGAATAAAATTGTACTTGAATACTATCTCACAATGCTTGAAAATGAACAATGTCGACACTAATTTGTAACCGACTTGTTTATCACGTATTAAAAGAGATACAGAGGCATCGGTAAATACTGAGAATTTTGTCGACATAAGCATTACATAATACCGGAAGTGACTTCCGATAGGACTGTACGAGTTACTTCCCTTTTTTGCCGGTTTTTTTTTTTTTCACATCGTTTATCTCGAACTTTTTGCATTTCCCCGCGGGGAATTTCGAGATAACGAGATTCAACTGTATATATAATATATATATATATATATATATATATATATATATATATATATACACACACACACACACACACAAAAACCATTTTATTTTTAATATTGTAAAACATCAAACATAAAAATGTAAACAAAACTTTTGACATGTTATAATGATGATCAGATGAGACATCATTTGCCACTAATAAAGCAAACTTCCACAAAATTATCAATTGTGTAATATATTTAATTTTTTATTTTATATTTAACTCTTAAAGTAATCATTTGGAGTGTCATTCACTAATAATAAGGCTTCTGATACAGCAGTTGATATATGATAAATTTTCCATTTAGATTGTCCAGCTCCTTCAGAAAAATATACAGATTTGCCAGGCACTGTTTCCTGTCACCAGTCAAATTCATGCACTGCTGTTGAATGTTGTGTAACCGTAGAAACACTGAGTCGCACTATACAAACTTTTGTCAACATTGACCCATGTACATATGACATGTCAGTTGGGATTGAGAACATGAAGTTTTATAGCAGTTTACTGGATTATACATGGGGTATGTATGTAAAGAGTTATTGGACTTTGTCATGTGATATCCCCTAATTTTTGTACAGACCTGTTTTTGCCTCTGGTTTATGGAATGAAAAATGTTTTGTTGCAAATTTCTAGAACAAAAAATTATTACTAGATTACATCAAATATTGCAATTCCACATCTACTGGAAAACTATCCTTTTGCACAAGTAGGGGTATTTGTTACATAGAGCTCGTCTAAACCTTATGTTATACACTAAAAACATGTAATGTTTTAATGGGTACCATGTGATAAATCATAACATTCATACAGAACTTGTAGTCCAGTAGATGAATGGCATTGCCTTTGCTGACATCTTCCAATAAAATTGTCATTTTTTTCAAGGCATTGTTATGGTTCCTTGCACAATTGTTATGGGGTAATAATCAAGTGCTATGCTGGAGAACTCCATTGGTGCAAGTTGTGAAATAAAGAAGTACCCAATATGTCTGTATATAGGTTAGCTCAACAGATATGCAACAAACCCTGTTTAGGATATCAGATTCAGTATAATCTTCAGGTCATTTACATGAGTCACAATGAGGAGAGCATAATTCTAGCCTCCGGGCTGTTTGCAATCCTCTTTAAATAAATAAAGAATTATATATATATTAGCTCAACAGATATGCAACAACCATGTTTAGGATATCAGATTAAGTATAATCTTCAGGTCATTTACATGAGTCACAACCAAAAATTTGCCAGGGAAGATTTAAGGTCTGCTCAGCTAAAGCCCATTTTTCAGTTTCCTGTATAAAGATACAAATTGTTTTAATCAGTGTTTTTAGGTTTTTTTTTTTTTTTTGTCCATTTGTGTAGTTGGATATACAATGAGGTAAGCCTGTATATCCTTGAATATCAACTCAGAAGACCCAGAATTTGCCACTTTTGTTAACAAGAATATAATGATACCCATATTAACATATGTCAAGAATTAATTAGAATTATAAAAAAGGAGAGTATTTACATATATAAGAAATACATGAATTTATAGGAAAGATATCAATTTTGACTAATTTTTTTTAATTTACTAATATAGGAAGTTCCTTAAGTGTGTGGTTTTATGGAGTTGTAAGACTGGAGTAAGTATTTATTTTATACATTGTTTGTACCTTCTAGCTGTTTTTGTAACTATTGCCAAGCTGTTTAGTACATCTTGTGATACAGAAACTAGGGCATTGATGACACAACATCTAGGAATCTGTTGACACAGCAGCTAGGGTTAAGGTGACACAGCAGTGCTCTATTGTCACAGCATCTAGGGCTCTGTTGACACAACATCAGACATATCAGCTAAGGTTCTGTTGTCACAATAGCTAGGGCATTGTTAAAACTGCAGCTAGGGTTCAGATAGCACAGCAGGAAGGGTTCAGATGGCACAACAGCTAAAATTTTTTGACACAGCTGCTAGGGCTCCATTTACACAGCAGCTATGATTCTGATAACAACGCAGCTAGCTCACACTTTTTATTCATGCAAATAATTTAATTCTCAATATAATAAATAAGAAAAGGGTTCATATTTTCTGTTAGAACAATAGTTGGTTTACTGTTGTTTTAGGTTTAAACAATATTTCAGTTCACTTGGAAAAGGGGGGTTAAATATACAGTTCACTTAGGGAAGGGAGTGGTATATACAGTTCACTTGGAAAAGGGGGGGGGGGGGTGTGATATAAACAGTTCACTTAGGGGAGGGGGTGGCATATACAGCTCACTTAGGGGAGGGGTTTGTATATACAGTTCACTTAGGGGAGCGGATGGTATATACAGTTCACTTTCGGAGGGGGTGGTATATACAGCTCACTTAGGGGAGGGGGTGGTATATACAGTTCACTTTCAGAGGGGGTGGTATATACATATAGGTCTTTTGTTTACACTGCTTCTATTGCAAAATATTTTACTTTTTCAGATTCAAAATAGAGAATTTAGATGTAATGGATTATTTCATCATTGACATGAAGCTAAGTGTATGTTTTGAGTCCAGTGGCCCATGTGTGATAGACCAAGTCAGTATCCTAGATCACAGCCTTATACAGAATGGACAGTGTAACTATAAAAAAGGATTTGCCAAAACAAGTAAGTAAGATAATGGTGAAATTGTAAAAAAAAAAAAAAAAAAAAAAAAAAACAACAACAACAACAACAACAACACAAGAGTCATTCATTCATTTATTCATCTATCTATCTATCTATCTATTTATCTATCTATCACTTACTCACTCACTCACTCACTCGCTTACTCACACTCTCACTCATTCACTCACTCACTTACTTACTCACTCACTCACTTACTTACTTACTTCAGGGAAGGATTAAGAAGTTAATTATATGCTAAACATATAAACTTGCAATATTTTAGAATGCCTTAACATCAACATAAAAATGATAAGAATTATTTCTTGTTGTTGTCTGTGGGCTGCATATTCTATTTGTGAAACTTTTTTTTATAGAATTCACACGCTGAGTTAACATGATAGAAGTGTTAATATCATTGCTTGAATAAATTGAAATAAAAACATTAGAATCCGGAATTTGTCTAAAACTGTAAAATTTCTTTTGAGCCATATTTTCATAAGTCACAGTCATTTTATAATTTGCATGCTGAGTCAGTGTAATTGAAAACCCCTTTATAATTGTCAGCTTTGAATTGGCAGGTGTAATGAGTAAATAAGAATCTTTAATTAATTTCATATTCATGCCCTTCCCTACCATTTCTTCCTATTTCCTTTCCTTTATACTTATACCAAGAAGAAAAATTTTTTATGAATTTTAAATGAATAATTACACTAATATTCCATTCAGTCTACAAGCAAATTACACACACACACACACACACACACACACACACATATATATTTATATTCAATTCTGATTTTAAAAAAAAATCTGTTGTCACCTTTTCATAATAACAACCATTTTTACACAATTTAAAATCAAAATTTTGAACACATCGTCATATACATAATTCTCAATATTTGATTCCCAGTTTTGTGGTGTGTGTTACTTATGTAACAGGAAGGAGAAAAAATGCAGGGTTGGACTGGTGATTGAACCCGGTACCTCCTGCACTGTAGGTGAATGCTCTAACAACTTAGCTACCTAAACCGCTACATTTATATCCTGCAACATTAATGTCAGTTCCTCTTATTAACAATAACTGCGTTGTTGATCGAACCTAAATTCTTTTGCACTATAGGTGAGTGCTTTACCAACTGAGGTTCCCAGACTGGTACACTTATATCCTACAACATCAATGTCAGTTCATTTTATAAACAATAATTTTATTCACTCATCATCTTAGAAAAACACCCTATCTTCTTTTTATGTTGAAAAAAATTAGAAAATATTTGTACTACCCAGCTATTTATGTAAGGAATAATATGCAAAAATATAAAGACTTAGTCTTTATTTGTTAAACTTACTTTGTCAGTTTATGTTAAAAAGTTATCATAATTAAGAAGTTTTCAAAAAAAAAAAAAAAAAGTATTGTGAATAATTATTGACAAGGTTTTATATAATGATTAACAATTATCACCTCTTTACTGCTCATGATAATCTCATTTAAAACCCATTAAAATCAAATCAGGGGACCAGTTTTCACATAAACTAAAATCAGTAATATATTGTGTTTAAGAAATTAAGACAGCATGCTTGTTTTCTTTGAAAAAAAAATTAATCATTAATCAACAAATTTGATAAATCTAGATTTAATTTTAAATATTGTACCAGAAAATTGAAGTTATAAAAAGCAATTTATTTTTAACAATGACATTAGAAAATAAGTGACAAATTATTGATATGAAAGGAAAGCACCATAAAAAACCATAGTTTTACATTTAATACTTTAGATTATCAATATTGAACAGATTAATTTCTAATTTATCCTTGTAGTTTGATACTAAAATTGATGTACTTACACTTGTTTATCTTTCTTTATTCAATAAAGTTGGTTATTATGCCATGTATCACCATAGTGACCCAGTTTGATTTTTTTTTTCTGATTGGTTAAACTAGTTATTTTGCATTGTATCACAAAAGTTTAGAATTTTGTATACCCTTATTCTGGTATAACTTCAGTGACAACATGTGTTTAAGTTGTCTTGTTATCATGATGTATGAATCCTAAGTGACTTAATGGCATGTAAACGTGTCAACTACACCAGTTCCATCTTTATGTTTAGGGAGACAAACAACATCAAATCAAATTAAAGCTGCATTAAGTTTTTCAATTTTCTGAATTTTTTTTATTTTCTAAAAACATATTTTTTTAAATAATAGATAACTTCAAATCACGATCCGTGAGTTTCATTTTCTGAAATTTCAATCCTATTAGCTGTAAATAAATGGAATCCTCTAACGGGTTGGTCAGTGTAAGATAATGGTGAAACTGTAAAAAAAAAAAAAAAAAAAAAAAAAAAAAAAAAAAAAAAAAACACAAGAGTCATTCATTCATTTATTCATCTATCTATCTATCTATCTATTTATCTATCTATCACTTACTCACTCACTCACTCACTTGCTCACTCACTCACTCACTCGCTTACTCACACTCTCTCACTCATTCACTCACTCACTTACTTACTCACTCACTCACTTACTTACTTACTTCAGGGAAGGATTAAGAAGTTAATTATATGCTAAACATATAAACTTGCAATATTTTAGAATGCCTTAACATCAACATAAAAATGATAAGAATTATTTCTTGTTGTTGTCTGTGGGCTGCATATTCTATTTGTGAAACTTTTTTTTATAGAATTCACACGCTGAGTTAACATGATAGAAGTGTTAATATCATTGCTTGAATAAATTGAAATAAAAACATTAGAATCCGGAATTTGTCTAAAACTGTAAAATTTCTTTTGAGCCATATTTTCATAAGTCACAGTCATTTTATAATTTGCATGCTGAGTCAGTGTAATTGAAAACCCCTTTATAATTGTCAGCTTTGAATTGGCAGGTGTAATGAGTAAATAAGAATCTTTAATTAATTTCATATTCATGCCCTTCCCTACCATTTCTTCCTATTTCCTTTCCTTTATACTTATACCAAGAAGAAAAATTTTTTATGAATTTTAAATGAATAATTACACTAATATTCCATTCAGTCTACAAGCAAATTATATACACACACACACACACACACACACACACACACACATATATATTTATATTCAATTCTGATTTTAAAAAAAAATCTGTTGTCACCTTTTCATAATAACAACCATTTTTACACAATTTAAAATCAAAATTTTGAACACATCGTCATATACATAATTCTCAATATTTGATTCCCAGTTTTGTGGTGTGTGTTACTTATGTAACAGGAAGGAGAAAAAATGCAGGGTTGGACTGGTGATTGAACCCGGTACCTCCTGCACTGTAGGTGAATGCTCTAACAACTTAGCTACCTAAACCGCTACATTTATATCCTGCAACATTAATGTCAGTTCCTCTTATTAACAATAACTGCGTTGTTGATCGAACCTAAATTCTTTGCACTATAGGTGAGTGCTTTACCAACTGAGGTTCCCAGACTGGTACACTTATATCCTACAACATCAATGTCAGTTCATTTTATAAACAATAATTTCATTCACTCATCATCTTAGAAAAACACCCTATCTTCTTTTTATGTTGAAAAAAATTAGAAAATATTTGTACTACCCAGCTATTTATGTAAGGAATAATATGCAAAAATATAAAGACTTAGTCTTTATTTGTTAAACTTACTTTGTCAGTTTATGTTAAAAAGTTATCATAATTAAGAAGTTTTCAAAAAAAAAAAAAGTATTGTGAATAATTATTGACAAGGTTTTATATAATGATTAACAATTATCACCTCTTTACTGCTCATGATAATCTCATTTAAAACCCATTAAAATCAAATCAGGGGACCAGTTTTCACATAAACTAAAATCAGTAATATATTGTGTTTAAGAAATTAAGACAGCATGCTTGTTTTCTTTGAAAAAAAAATTAATCATTAATCAACAAATTTGATAAATCTAGATTTAATTTTAAATATTGTACCAGAAAATTGAAGTTATAAAAAGCAATTTATTTTTAACAATGACATTAGAAAATAAGTGACAAATTATTGATATGAAAGGAAAGCACCATAAAAAACCATAGTTTTACATTTAATACTTTAGATTATCAATATTGAACAGATTAATTTCTAATTTATCCTTGTAGTTTGATACTAAAATTGATGTACTTACACTTGTTTATCTTTCTTTATTCAATAAAGTTGGTTATTATGCCATGTATCACCATAGTGACCCAGTTTGATTTTTTTTTTCTGATTGGTTAAACTAGTTATTTTGCATTGTATCACAAAAGTTTAGAATTTTGTATACCCTTATTCTGGTATAACTTCAGTGACAACATGTGTTTAAGTTGTCTTGTTATCATGATGTATGAATCCTAAGTGACTTAATGGCATGTAAACGTGTCAACTACACCAGTTCCATCTTTATGTTTAGGGAGACAAACAACATCAAATCAAATTAAAGCTGCATTAAGTTTTTCAATTTTCTGAATTTTTTTTTATTTTCTAAAAACATATTTTTTTAAATAATAGATAACTTCAAATCACGATCCGTGAGTTTCATTTTCTGAAATTTCAATCCTATTAGCTGTAAATAAATGGAATCCTCTAACGGGTTGGTCAGTGTAAGATAATGGTGAAACTGTAAAAAAAAAAAAAAAAAAAAAAAAAAAAAAAAAAAAAAAAAACACAAGAGTCATTCATTCATTTATTCATCTATCTATCTATCTATCTATTTATCTATCTATCACTTACTCACTCACTCACTCACTTGCTCACTCACTCACTCACTCGCTTACTCACACTCTCTCACTCTCTCACTCATTCACTCACTCACTTACTTACTCACTCACTCACTTACTTACTTACTTCAGGGAAGGATTAAGAAGTTAATTATATGCTAAACATATAAACTTGCAATATTTTAGAATGCCTTAACATCAACATAAAAATGATAAGAATTATTTCTTGTTGTTGTCTGTGGGCTGCATATTCTATTTGTGAAACTTTTTTTTATAGAATTCACACGCTGAGTTAACATGATAGAAGTGTTAATATCATTGCTTGAATAAATTGAAATAAAAACATTAGAATCCGGAATTTGTCTAAAACTGTAAAATTTCTTTTGAGCCATATTTTCATAAGTCACAGTCATTTTATAATTTGCATGCTGAGTCAGTGTAATTGAAAACCCCTTTATAATTGTCAGCTTTGAATTGGCAGGTGTAATGAGTAAATAAGAATCTTTAATTAATTTCATATTCATGCCCTTCCCTACCATTTCTTCCTATTTCCTTTCCTTTATACTTATACCAAGAAGAAAAATTTTTATGAATTTTAAATGAATAATTACACTAATATTCCATTCAGTCTACAAGCAAATTATATACACACACACACACACACACACACACACACACACACATATATATTTATATTCAATTCTGATTTAAAAAAAAAATCTGTTGTCACCTTTTCATAATAACAACCATTTTTACACAATTTAAAATCAAAATTTTGAACACATTATCGTCATATACATAATTCTCAATATTTGATTCCCAGTTTTGTGGTGTTTGTGTGTTACTTATGTAACAGGAAGGAGAAAAAAATGCAGGGTTGGACTGGTAATTGAACCCGGTACCTCCTGCACTGTAGGTGAATGCTCTAACAACTTAGCTACCTAAACCGCTACATTTATATCCTGCAACATTAATGTCAGTTCCTCTTATTAACAATAACTGCGTTGTTGATCGAACCTAAATTCTTTTGCACTATAGGTGAGTGCTTTACCAACTGAGGTTCCCAGACTGGTACACTTATATCCTACAACATCAATGTCAGTTCATTTTATAAACAATAATTTCATTCACTCATCATCTTAGAAAAACACCCTATCTTCTTTTTATGTTGAAAAAAATTAGAAAATATTTGTACTACCCAGCTATTTATGTAAGGAATAATATGCAAAAATATAAAGACTTAGTCTTTATTTGTTAAACTTACTTTGTCAGTTTATGTTAAAAAGTTATCATAATTAAGAAGTTTTCAAAAAAAAAAAAAAGTATTGTGAATAATTATTGACAAGGTTTTATATAATGATTAACAATTATCACCTCTTTACTGCTCATGATAATCTCATTTAAAACCCATTAAAATCAAATCAGGTGACCAGTTTTCACATAAACTAAAATCAGTAATATATTGTGTTTAAGAAATTAAGACAGCATGCTTGTTTTCTTTGAAAAAAAAATTAATCATTAATCAACAAATTTGATAAATCTAGATTTAATTTTAAATATTGTACCAGAAAATTGAAGTTATAAAAAGCAATTTATTTTTAACAATGACATTAGAAAATAAGTGACAAATTATTGATATGAAAGGAAAGCACCATAAAAAACCATAGTTTTACATTTAATACTTTAGATTATCAATATTGAACAGATTAATTTCTAATTTATCCTTGTAGTTTGATACTAAAATTGATGTACTTACACTTGTTTATCTTTCTTTATTCAATAAAGTTGGTTATTATGCCATGTATCACCATAGTGACCCAGTTTGATTTTTTTTTTCTGATTGGTTAAACTAGTTATTTTGCATTGTATCACAAAAGTTTAGAATTTTGTATACCCTTATTCTGGTATAACTTCAGTGACAACATGTGTTTAAGTTGTCTTGTTATCATGATGTATGAATCCTAAGTGACTTAATGGCATGTAAACGTGTCAACTACACCAGTTCCATCTTTATGTTTAGGGAGACAAACAACATCAAATCAAATTAAAGCTGCATTAAGTTTTTCAATTTTCTGAATTTTTTTTTATTTTCTAAAAACATATTTTTTTAAATAATAGATAACTTCAAATCACGATCCGTGAGTTTCATTTTCTGAAATTTCAATCCTATTAGCTGTAAATAAATGGAATCCTCTAACGGGTTGGTCAGTGTAAGATAATGGTGAAACTGTAAAAAAAAAAAAAAAAAAAAAAAAAAAAAAAAAAAAAAAAACACAAGAGTCATTCATTCATTTATTCATCTATCTATCTATCTATCTATTTATCTATCTATCACTTACTCACTCACTCACTCACTTGCTCACTCACTCACTCACTCGCTTACTCACACTCTCTCACTCATTCACTCACTCACTTACTTACTCACTCACTCACTTACTTACTTACTTCAGGGAAGGATTAAGAAGTTAATTATATGCTAAACATATAAACTTGCAATATTTTAGAATGCCTTAACATCAACATAAAAATGATAAGAATTATTTCTTGTTGTTGTCTGTGGGCTGCATATTCTATTTGTGAAACTTTTTTTTATAGAATTCACACGCTGAGTTAACATGATAGAAGTGTTAATATCATTGCTTGAATAAATTGAAATAAAAACATTAGAATCCGGAATTTGTCTAAACTGTAAAATTTCTTTTGAGCCATATTTTCATAAGTCACAGTCATTTTATAATTTGCATGCTGAGTCAGTGTAATTGAAAACCCCTTTATAATTGTCAGCTTTGAATTGGCAGGTGTAATGAGTAAATAAGAATCTTTAATTAATTTCATATTCATGCCCTTCCCTACCATTTCTTCCTATTTCCTTTCCTTTATACTTATACCAAGAAGAAAAATTTTTTATGAATTTTAAATGAATAATTACACTAATATTCCATTCAGTCTACAAGCAAATTATATACACACACACACACACACACACACACACACACACACACATATATATTTATATTCAATTCTGATTTTAAAAAAAAATCTGTTGTCACCTTTTCATAATAACAACCATTTTTACACAATTTAAAATCAAAATTTTGAACACATCGTCATATACATAATTCTCAATATTTGATTCCCAGTTTTGTGGTGTGTGTTACTTATGTAACAGGAAGGAGAAAAAATGCAGGGTTGGACTGGTGATTGAACCCGGTACCTCCTGCACTGTAGGTGAATGCTCTAACAACTTAGCTACCTAAACCGCTACATTTATATCCTGCAACATTAATGTCAGTTCCTCTTATTAACAATAACTGCGTTGTTGATCGAACCTAAATTCTTTTGCACTATAGGTGAGTGCTTTACCAACTGAGGTTCCCAGACTGGTACACTTATATCCTACAACATCAATGTCAGTTCATTTTATAAACAATAATTTCATTCACTCATCATCTTAGAAAAACACCCTATCTTCTTTTTATGTTGAAAAAAATTAGAAAATATTTGTACTACCCAGCTATTTATGTAAGGAATAATATGCAAAAATATAAAGACTTAGTCTTTATTTGTTAAACTTACTTTGTCAGTTTATGTTAAAAAGTTATCATAATTAAGAAGTTTTCAAAAAAAAAAAAAGTATTGTGAATAATTATTGACAAGGTTTTATATAATGATTAACAATTATCACCTCTTTACTGCTCATGATAATCTCATTTAAAACCCATTAAAATCAAATCAGGGGACCAGTTTTCACATAAACTAAAATCAGTAATATATTGTGTTTAAGAAATTAAGACAGCATGCTTGTTTTCTTTGAAAAAAAAATTAATCATTAATCAACAAATTTGATAAATCTAGATTTAATTTTAAATATTGTACCAGAAAATTGAAGTTATAAAAAGCAATTTATTTTTAACAATGACATTAGAAAATAAGTGACAAATTATTGATATGAAAGGAAAGCACCATAAAAAACCATAGTTTTACATTTAATACTTTAGATTATCAATATTGAACAGATTAATTTCTAATTTATCCTTGTAGTTTGATACTAAAATTGATGTACTTACACTTGTTTATCTTTCTTTATTCAATAAAGTTGGTTATTATGCCATGTATCACCATAGTGACCCAGTTTGATTTTTTTTTTTCTGATTGGTTAAACTAGTTATTTTGCATTGTATCACAAAAGTTTAGAATTTTGTATACCCTTATTCTGGTATAACTTCAGTGACAACATGTGTTTAAGTTGTCTTGTTATCATGATGTATGAATCCTAAGTGACTTAATGGCATGTAAACGTGTCAACTACACCAGTTCCATCTTTATGTTTAGGGAGACAAACAACATCAAATCAAATTAAAGCTGCATTAAGTTTTTCAATTTTCTGAATTTTTTTTTATTTTCTAAAAACATATTTTTTTAAATAATAGATAACTTCAAATCACGATCCGTGAGTTTCATTTTCTGAAATTTCAATCCTATTAGCTGTAAATAAATGGAATCCTCTAACGGGTTGGTCAGTGTAAGATAATGGTGAAACTGTAAAAAAAAAAAAAAAAAAAAAAAAAAAAAAAAAAAAAAAAACACAAGAGTCATTCATTCATTTATTCATCTATCTATCTATCTATCTATTTATCTATCTATCACTTACTCACTCACTCACTCACTTGCTCACTCACTCACTCACTCGCTTACTCACACTCTCTCACTCTCTCACTCATTCACTCACTCACTTACTTACTCACTCACTCACTTACTTACTTACTTCAGGGAAGGATTAAGAAGTTAATTATATGCTAAACATATAAACTTGCAATATTTTAGAATGCCTTAACATCAACATAAAAATGATAAGAATTATTTCTTGTTGTTGTCTGTGGGCTGCATATTCTATTTGTGAAACTTTTTTTTATAGAATTCACACGCTGAGTTAACATGATAGAAGTGTTAATATCATTGCTTGAATAAATTGAAATAAAAACATTAGAATCCGGAATTTGTCTAAAACTGTAAAATTTCTTTTGAGCCATATTTTCATAAGTCACAGTCATTTTATAATTTGCATGCTGAGTCAGTGTAATTGAAAACCCCTTTATAATTGTCAGCTTTGAATTGGCAGGTGTAATGAGTAAATAAGAATCTTTAATTAATTTCATATTCATGCCCTTCCCTACCATTTCTTCCTATTTCCTTTCCTTTATACTTATACCAAGAAGAAAAATTTTTTATGAATTTTAAATGAATAATTACACTAATATTCCATTCAGTCTACAAGCAAATTATATACACACACACACACACACACACACACACACACACACATATATATTTATATTCAATTCTGATTTAAAAAAAAATCTGTTGTCACCTTTTCATAATAACAACCATTTTTACACAATTTAAAATCAAAATTTTGAACACATTCGTCATATACATAATTCTCAATATTTGATTCCCAGTTTTGTGGTTGTGTGTTACTTATGTAACAGGAAGGAGAAAAAATGCAGGGTTGGACTGGTGATTGAACCCGGTACCTCCTGCACTGTAGGTGAATGCTCTAACAACTTAGCTACCTAAACCGCTACATTTATATCCTGCAACATTAATGTCAGTTCCTCTTATTAACAATAACTGCGTTGTTGATCGAACCTAAATTCTTTTGCACTATAGGTGAGTGCTTTACCAACTGAGGTTCCCAGACTGGTACACTTATATCCTACAACATCAATGTCAGTTCATTTTATAAACAATAATTTCATTCACTCATCATCTTAGAAAAACACCCTATCTTCTTTTTATGTTGAAAAAAATTAGAAAATATTTGTACTACCCAGCTATTTATGTAAGGAATAATATGCAAAAATATAAAGACTTAGTCTTTATTTGTTAAACTTACTTTGTCAGTTTATGTTAAAAAGTTATCATAATTAAGAAGTTTTCAAAAAAAAAAAAAAGTATTGTGAATAATTATTGACAAGGTTTTATATAATGATTAACAATTATCACCTCTTTACTGCTCATGATAATCTCATTTAAAACCCATTAAAATCAAATCAGGGGACCAGTTTTCACATAAACTAAAATCAGTAATATATTGTGTTTAAGAAATTAAGACAGCATGCTTGTTTTCTTTGAAAAAAAAATTAATCATTAATCAACAAATTTGATAAATCTAGATTTAATTTTAAATATTGTACCAGAAAATTGAAGTTATAAAAAGCAATTTATTTTTAACAATGACATTAGAAAATAAGTGACAAATTATTGATATGAAAGGAAAGCACCATAAAAAACCATAGTTTTACATTTAATACTTTAGATTATCAATATTGAACAGATTAATTTCTAATTTATCCTTGTAGTTTGATACTAAAATTGATGTACTTACACTTGTTTATCTTTCTTTATTCAATAAAGTTGGTTATTATGCCATGTATCACCATAGTGACCCAGTTTGATTTTTTTTTTCTGATTGGTTAAACTAGTTATTTTGCATTGTATCACAAAAGTTTAGAATTTTGTATACCCTTATTCTGGTATAACTTCAGTGACAACATGTGTTTAAGTTGTCTTGTTATCATGATGTATGAATCCTAAGTGACTTAATGGCATGTAAACGTGTCAACTACACCAGTTCCATCTTTATGTTTAGGGAGACAAACAACATCAAATCAAATTAAAGCTGCATTAAGTTTTTCAATTTTCTGAATTTTTTTTTATTTTCTAAAAACATATTTTTTTAAATAATAGATAACTTCAAATCACGATCCGTGAGTTTCATTTTCTGAAATTTCAATCCTATTAGCTGTAAATAAATGGAATCCTCTAACGGGTTGGTCAGTGTAAGATAATGGTGAAACTTGTAAAAAAAAAACAAAAAAAAAAAAAAAAAAAAAAAAAACACAAGAGTCATTCATTCATTTATTCATCTATCTATCTATCTATCTATCTATTTATCTATCTATCACTTACTCACTCACTCACTCACTTGCTCACTCACTCACTCACTCGCTTACTCACACTCTCTCCACTCTCTCACTCATTCACTCACTCACTTACTTACTCACTCACTCACTTACTTACTTACTTCAGGGAAGGATTAAGAAGTTAATTATATGCTAAACATATAAACTTGCAATATTTTAGAATGCCTTAACATCAACATAAAAATGATAAGAATTATTTCTTGTTGTTGTCTGTGGGCTGCATATTCTATTTGTGAAACTTTTTTTTATAGAATTCACACGCTGAGTTAACATGATAGAAGTGTTAATATCATTGCTTGAATAAATTGAAATAAAAACATTAGAATCCGGAATTTGTCTAAAACTGTAAAATTTCTTTTGAGCCATATTTTCATAAGTCACAGTCATTTTATAATTTGCATGCTGAGTCAGTGTAATTGAAAACCCCTTTATAATTGTCAGCTTTGAATTGGCAGGTGTAATGAGTAAATAAGAATCTTTAATTAATTTCATATTCATGCCCTTCCCTACCATTTCTTCCTATTTCCTTTCCTTTATACTTATACCAAGAAGAAAAATTTTTTATGAATTTTAAATGAATAATTACACTAATATTCCATTCAGTCTACAAGCAAATTATATACACACACACACACACACACACACACACACACACACATATATTTATATTCAATTCTGATTTAAAAAAAAATCTGTTGTCACCTTTTCATAATAACAACCATTTTTACACAATTTAAAATCAAAATTTTGAACACATTATCGTCATATACATAATTCTCAATATTTGATTCCCAGTTTTGTGGTGTTTGTGTGTTACTTATGTAACAGGAAGGAGAAAAAATGCAGGGTTGGACTGGTAATTGAACCCGGTACCTCCTGCACTGTAGGTGAATGCTCTAACAACTTAGCTACCTAAACCGCTACATTTATATCCTGCAACATTAATGTCAGTTCCTCTTATTAACAATAACTGCGTTGTTGATCGAACCTAAATTCTTTTGCACTATAGGTGAGTGCTTTACCAACTGAGGTTCCCAGACTGGTACACTTATATCCTACAACATCAATGTCAGTTCATTTTATAAACAATAATTTCATTCACTCATCATCTTAGAAAAACACCCTATCTTCTTTTTATGTTGAAAAAAATTAGAAAATATTTGTACTACCCAGCTATTTATGTAAGGAATAATATGCAAAAATATAAAGACTTAGTCTTTATTTGTTAAACTTACTTTGTCAGTTTATGTTAAAAAGTTATCATAATTAAGAAGTTTTCAAAAAAAAAAAAAGTATTGTGAATAATTATTGACAAGGTTTTATATAATGATTAACAATTATCACCTCTTTACTGCTCATGATAATCTCATTTAAAACCCATTAAAATCAAATCAGGGGACCAGTTTTCACATAAACTAAAATCAGTAATATATTGTGTTTAAGAAATTAAGACAGCATGCTTGTTTTCTTTGAAAAAAAAATTAATCATTAATCAACAAATTTGATAAATCTAGATTTAATTTTAAATATTGTACCAGAAAATTGAAGTTATAAAAAGCAATTTATTTTTAACAATGACATTAGAAAATAAGTGACAAATTATTGATATGAAAGGAAAGCACCATAAAAAACCATAGTTTTACATTTAATACTTTAGATTATCAATATTGAACAGATTAATTTCTAATTTATCCTTGTAGTTTGATACTAAAATTGATGTACTTACACTTGTTTATCTTTCTTTATTCAATAAAGTTGGTTATTATGCCATGTATCACCATAGTGACCCAGTTTGATTTTTTTTTTCTGATTGGTTAAACTAGTTATTTTGCATTGTATCACAAAAGTTTAGAATTTTGTATACCCTTATTCTGGTATAACTTCAGTGACAACATGTGTTTAAGTTGTCTTGTTATCATGATGTATGAATCCTAAGTGACTTAATGGCATGTAAACGTGTCAACTACACCAGTTCCATCTTTATGTTTAGGGAGACAAACAACATCAAATCAAATTAAAGCTGCATTAAGTTTTTCAATTTTCTGAATTTTTTTTTATTTTCTAAAAACATATTTTTTTAAATAATAGATAACTTCAAATCACGATCCGTGAGTTTCATTTTCTGAAATTTCAATCCTATTAGCTGTAAATAAATGGAATCCTCTAACGGGTTGGTCAGTGTAAGATAATGGTGAAATTGTAAAAAAAAACAAAAAAAAAAAACAAAAAAAAAAACACAAGAGTCATTCATTCATTTATTCATCTATCTATCTATCTATCTATCTATTTATCTATCTATCACTTACTCACTCACTCACTCACTTGCTCACTCACTCACTCACTCACTCACTCGCTTACTCACACTCTCTCACTCATTCACTCACTCACTTACTTACTCACTCACTCACTTACTTACTTACTTCAGGGAAGGATTAAGAAGTTAATTATATGCTAAACATATAAACTTGCAATATTTTAGAATGCCTTAACATCAACATAAAAATGATAAGAATTATTTCTTGTTGTTGTCTGTGGGCTGCATATTCTATTTGTGAAACTTTTTTTTATAGAATTCACACGCTGAGTTAACATGATAGAAGTGTTAATATCATTGCTTGAATAAATTGAAATAAAAACATTAGAATCCGGAATTTGTCTAAAACTGTAAAATTTCTTTTGAGCCATATTTTCATAAGTCACAGTCATTTTATAATTTGCATGCTGAGTCAGTGTAATTGAAAACCCCTTTATAATTGTCAGCTTTGAATTGGCAGGTGTAATGAGTAAATAAGAATCTTTAATTAATTTCATATTCATGCCCTTCCCTACCATTTCTTCCTATTTCCTTTCCTTTATACTTATACCAAGAAGAAAAATTTTTTATGAATTTTAAATGAATAATTACACTAATATTCCATTCAGTCTACAAGCAAATTATATACACACACACACACACACACACACACACACACACACACACATATATTTATATTCAATTCTGATTTAAAAAAAAATCTGTTGTCACCTTTTCATAATAACAACCATTTTTACACAATTTAAAATCAAAATTTTGAACACATTATCGTCATATACATAATTCTCAATATTTGATTCCCAGTTTTGTGGTGTTTGTGTGTTACTTATGTAACAGGAAGGAGAAAAAATGCAGGGTTGGACTGGTAATTGAACCCGGTACCTCCTGCACTGTAGGTGAATGCTCTAACAACTTAGCTACCTAAACCGCTACATTTATATCCTGCAACATTAATGTCAGTTCCTCTTATTAACAATAACTGCGTTGTTGATCGAACCTAAATTCTTTTGCACTATAGGTGAGTGCTTTACCAACTGAGGTTCCCAGACTGGTACACTTATATCCTACAACATCAATGTCAGTTCATTTTATAAACAATAATTTCATTCACTCATCATCTTAGAAAAACACCCTATCTTCTTTTTATGTTGAAAAAAATTAGAAAATATTTGTACTACCCAGCTATTTATGTAAGGAATAATATGCAAAAATATAAAGACTTAGTCTTTATTTGTTAAACTTACTTTGTCAGTTTATGTTAAAAAGTTATCATAATTAAGAAGTTTTCAAAAAAAAAAAAAATAAAAGTATTGTGAGCAATATCTATCCTGTCTACCAGAATACTACTGGTCTTGTATGCTTAAGTTCAGAACTTCAAATCATAACTTACCTATAGAAACCGGCAGATGGAACAAAACTCCAAGAAATGAACGTTTTTGTCTTTTTTGTCAAAATGTAATGGGAGACGAATTTCATTTTTTGTTTCAATGTAAAAAATTCAAAAATATAAGGTTAAAATACATAAGGGAACGTTTCTGGAAAAGACCAAATATACTGAATCTTCAACATTTATTTAGCAGTCAAGATATAGAGACACTTGTTAATCTTAGTAAATACATAAGAGAAGGTCTAAAATGTTTCGATGAATAAATACATATGATAACTAATGTGATAAATTTTAGAAAAATAATGTTTATTGTTATATATATATATGTGTATGTATATGTATATATATGTGTGTGTGTATGTATGTGTATGTGTGTGTATATGTATATGTATGTATATATGTATATATATGTATATATATATGTATATATGTATATATATATATATATATATATATGTATATGTGTGTATATGTGTGTATGTGTATATATGTATATGTATGTATGTATGTATGTATGTATGTATGTGTATATATGTATGTATGTGTGTGTATACGTATGTATGTATATGATTGTGACTTCTGATAAATATAAAGGCCTCGTTGGTTGGTGAGCATTGCAGGGACTCGTTGGCAGGGACTGACCCAGCCACTTGTCACTCTGTTGTGTTTATTATTCAACTTTGATTATATGTTAACTGTTTATTTATAGTACGAAATGTGTATCTGTTATAAATGTAGTGTATATGTGTATGTGTGTATGTATGTGTGTATACATGTATATATGTGTGTATGTGCATATGTATGTTTATGTATATGTATGTATATATATGCATGTATATGTATGTATGTATGTATGTGTGTGTATGTATGTATATGTATGTGTATGTGTATATGTGTATGTATATATATAAATACAAAGACTTCGTTGGATGATGGGCATCTCAGAGACTCGTTGGCAGGGACTGTGACCCAGCCACTTGTCACTCTGTTGTGCTTATTATTCAACGTGGCCTTGATGTCATTTGCAACAAACTGGACTATACTGTTATGTTTATATGTTTATATGTATAATTCTTGGTATGAAATATATATTTGTTATAAATGTATTGGAAGATATTTGTAATGCAGGCATCAAATCTTGTTTATTGTGTAAATACACCTCTTGTACCACCTCCGGTGGTTTAGAGTGAATAAAGTTTGAAAGTTTGAAAGAAAGAAAGTGAATAATTATTGACAAGGTTTTGTATAATGATTAACAATTATCACCTCTTTACTGCTCATGATAATCTAATTTAAAACCCATTAAAATCAAATCAGGGGACCAGTTTTCACATAAACTAAAATCAATAATATATTGTGTCTAAGAAATTAAGACAGCATGCTTGTTTTCTTTGAAAAAAAAATTAATCATTAATCAACAAATTTGATAAATCTAGATTTAATTTTAAATATTGTACCAGAAAATTGAAGTTATAAAAAGCAATTTATTTTTAACAATGACATTAGAAAATAAGTGACAAATTATTGATATGAAAGGAAAGCACCATAAAAAACCATAGTTTTACATTTAATACTTTAGATTATCAATATTGAACAGATTAATTTCTAATTTATCCTTGTAGTTTGATACTAAAATTGATGTACTTACACTTGTTTATCTTTCTTTATTCAATAAAGTTGGTTATTATGCCATGTATCACCATAGTGACCCAGTTTGATTTTTTTTTTTTCTGATTGGTTAAACTAGTTATTTTGCATTGTATCACAAAAGTTTAGAATTTTGTATACCCTTATTCTGGTATAACTTCAGTGACAACATGTGTTTAAGTTGTCTTGTTATCATGATGTATGAATCCTAAGTGACTTAATGGCATGTAAACGTGTCAACTACACCAGTTCCATCTTTATGTTTAGGGAGACAAACAACATCAAATCAAATTAAAGCTGCATTAAGTTTTTCAATTTTCTGAAATTTTTTTTATTTTCTAAAAATATATTTTTTTAAAAAATAGATAACTTCAAATCACGATCCGTGAGTTTCATTTTCTGAAATTTCAATCCTATTAGCTGTAAATAAATGGAATCCTCTAACGGGTTGGTCAATGTTTATTATTGGTGATTATTTTTTGCTTGAAGCATGCACATGGATGTACAGGGATTCCAATGAATCGAAGGTAAAAACTGACAAATTGTATTAATTGTCTGTCATTAATATCCAAATGTATTCATAATGGTGTTACATATCCCTTACAAAGTCACAAATGACCGATTTAATGAAATTTTGTGTTTAATTTATCGTATTTCATCATTTTGTAAGTTGTGTTTAAATGACCCGGGAAATTATTGTTATTTCTGTATTTATTCGAGCTTTTATCATTGAACCAAATGTAACATTGTTCGATAGGAACATTATTAATTAGATCAAAACCGTTTTAATTTTTTCCTAGGAAAACGTAATGCAGCTTTAAAGAATGGAGGGGGAAAATAATAAATATGAACTGATATTAAACAGATAGTTTTGCTATTT
Source organism: Tegillarca granosa (assembly GCA_029721355.1). Taxonomy (NCBI): domain Eukaryota; kingdom Metazoa; phylum Mollusca; class Bivalvia; order Arcoida; family Arcidae; genus Tegillarca; species Tegillarca granosa. The sequence continues at coordinate 14,124,220 of CM056597.1, read as the reverse complement.
GATTGCTTATTTACCTGTAAAGCAAACTTAAATGTTTTAACTTCTATAATGGAGAGAGAAAATAGGTTGATTTTCAACTGTACATATTAATGTATCATGCATTATCATAAATAAGTGGAATGGATAAGGTACCTTTAATAGTACTATAACCTGACCTTATGACTGGACATCATATTTTAATCAAATCCAGCACCTATCCCAAGTCTAGGAGTTTTGATGTCATTTGTCTCAATATCTATTTCTTCTTTCTTGCCTTTTATTCTGCTTGTTTCTTTCATTTGGCTCTCTTTCTTTCTTTTTTTTTTTTTTTTGTATTTCGCTTCTTTTCCCATTTGCAGTTTGTTTTCTTATATTTGTCACAGCATTTGCCATTGCAGTACATATTGAATGCAGTGCAGATGTAATGTTATGAGATTGTTTGATACATTTTAATTTGCTTTATAGTTAGCAAGAAAGAATGGCTGTCATACTTTCATTATGAGTGTTAATTTGGCATCTAAATTAAAAGCTTTCAGTTAATTGTTTTTAATGAACTAGATGCACTTGCAAGGTCTTCTAACTACTCTTATTGTTCCTTTGATCCAACATAAATTTTAAGATTTTCTTTTGACATTATCAAAGAAGTCATTTTCCATCATTATTTAGACAACCTATGATCACTTAATTTTTGCAAGTTGAAAATTTCATGTTCCAGCTATTTGGGCATTAATGGTAAAATATGTGCATATGAATTCATGATCTATAACAATTGTTTGTATTGTTGATTGCTGCTTGGTTTAGATTTGTAGTTTATTATTTTTCATTTGGACATTATTGTATGTTTAAATAGGTTTACAGTATTTACCAGATTATTAGGAAGCTGGCATGTATAAGCACCCATATTTTTTAGTCACTGCTACAGTGTAAAATCCAATACTACTTGATCAGTAGACAAGCATGGTGTCTCCCATCCACTTTATAAATGTGCTGAGGGAATACTTCCTGTTTTAATTTGAACAAAATAAAATAATTACTGAATGGAAATGTAAAGTTTTTATTCTTCATGAAATGAAGACTTAGTAATATGACCTGAAATGACCTCTTAAAGCAAGGTAAAAATGTCATTCACATGTGAAAAAAGTACTAGGTATTGATATTTTTGCAATAAAAAAAATTGTTGAAGTTTTGAATAATTGCATTTGTTTGCCAAATTACTCCAAATAAATCCCATGCGAAACAAATAAAAGTCAGATAAATAAATAAATATCCATAGCTGAAAGATTTAACATTTAGATAAGTCTGCCATTCTGATAACTGATACACCTGTAATACTTTTATAAATTCTCTAGAAATTTTTGGACATTTTGATTCAGAGAAGTTAAATTTAATTGAATATTGTTTGAATATTTCAATTTGTTTGTCAGATTTCTCCAGAACTGATTGGATTACAGAAGAAGGATTACAACCAGGAACACCTTTACCAAATTATGCAACAGCTAAATTGAAAGAAGTTCTAGAAGTAAGTCCATACATGAAGGATAGATCCTGCAAGAAAGATCTGCCACCATATGGCCCATCTTATGATGGCTGGATGAAAGGTGAGTTCTATTATTTTGAAACTAAATTGGTATGGTATAATGAAATGGCTTTAACAAATAAGCTAGTCATGACATTGTTATTCTAGAGAATTTGTTTTTCTCAAACACCTACTATGTTTCACTTGAGGGAATCAGTTAAAAGATAATTTCTTAACTAAAAACATATATTACAGAAATTAGCCACAACCCTCAAACACATATAAGCTTTTAAGCTTATATATATAGATATTAATTGAAAATATACCAAGTGGGCTGTCAGGCAGTTAAACTTCATGAACTTAGCTAAGCCTTAGGGTTACTATAATAGAAAAAGCCTTAGGGTTACTAGGATTTATGGATCAATTTAGTTCAAAACTAATTAATAAAAAAGATATATATATATATCCATTCAATATATTTTCACACAGTTTATAGAAGTGAGTTGCTTGTTGATTGTGTGAAAATCTTTTTTCATTTAACTAAATGGTTGAATAGAACCAAATTTGATGAAAAAGACCCTTTGTTACTTCATATGAATAATTTTGTCTGCAGGCATGGCCTTTAAGATGCTATCATTGATATTATATAGAGGAACAGTTGTATATCTGATTCAGATTTAGTGAATATTTAGTCATTTATCATTTGTAACAAGTTTTTCTATAAATTTTATTGACCCTGTTTTTTTTTTATTTTGTACCAAAAAAGTCTTATTTTTAGGCTGTTAAGTCTTCTGAAATCTAAGTTTTAAAACTACTGGGTTTTATTGAATGATATTTGTTGTAAAAGTTCTTTGGTTTGATACAAATTAAAATTGTGTCATGGCATGGCTGTCTAAATTCTAATGCAAACAAAGTACCAATTGAATGATACAGTCCCTAATGGGCTTCTTACTGTTGTTGTTTCTAATTCCAAAATTGAAATTGATGGATTTCTAGTCAGAATAGATGGTTCATTTTATTGAGTTCAAAATGGTGTTTTATAAAATTTATATCCAATATTGAAGACAATATGACTTGTTCTAATGAAGCGGGTTTATGCAATAAAGTACACTGTCTTCATTCAAGTTATTTCTCTATAGACCCAACAAGAAATAACTAACTTTTAAGCCAATAAGAATGTGTGAAAATGGTAAAATTTAATTATAGTGTAATATCTTTTAAGTTACTACTGAGACATTTAGTTGTCACATTTAAAAGCTTGATTTTACTGCCATACACTTTTCAGTCACATTATGGCATCTAACCCCAGTTTCACAATCATGTTGTAACTAAGATTTTCTGTAACTCACTTTCAGCAAATTTTAAATTCTGATAATTTACTTAATTGTTAAGATATTAGGAAATTAAAGTGTCATTTTGAAAATCGCTTCAAGATTGTAATATCCATAATTAGTTTGGACCTACTTCCAGAAGAAATTTTCAAAATTTGCTAATATAAGCTAAAGAAAATCTTGATGAAGGAATGATTATCAAACTGGTTTTGATAATTAATAAAACAATAAATAATGATTATTAGTACTATCATTTCTTGTTTTATCTTTTTAATAGCTATACTATATCTGTTATATTACTATAATATTCTTCCAGTATATTTTAAAATAAGTCTTTTGATTTTTTTTTTTCAGCCTGTACTGCTCCTCTTATGTTGCCGTTTTTAGAGGGTAAAACAAGTTGTATAATTTTATCGTCTTGTACAGCCATTGATTGTTGTGTAGAATCTGATGACATCGGAGACTCGTTTAATTTTTATGTCAACCTGGATGTCTGCAGTAGTCAGCTTACTGTTGGTATAGATAAACTGAACAGAACAGTGATGTTTGACAACTTCCGCTGGGGTACGTTTAACATCTGTTTATCTTCAAAGCATCTAATGTTTATTAAAATAGAAATATATTTAAAGCCAATATCAACATCAGTGCTTTGCTAAACAAAATAACAAAAGTTTGACTAAAGCCAGAGACCCAGTCAACAGTGAATATACACTTCCACTTTGACCAACATACAGTTCAACACATGCTCACACAAGTGACTCTTTCACTTAGGTCTGAAACACATGAGTGATTACAACAAATGTCTGTTTTAATGCCTCAGACAGTTAAAATTCAGATGTAGTGATAAATGTATGTTTGCCATGCTTAAAACAGTTATTGTTTAAACATTAGTGATAAATGCCTGCTTGCAATGTGATGATTGTTATTATCTTTCTTGCAATCTATATTCTTCAGAAATGAACATAGATAAAGAAATAAATGAAATATATTATCTCTTAAAGACCCTAAAGACTGAGATGAATTATGGTTTTTTTTTTCTGAACTGGAGTACTTTCTGTTTACTTGACTTATACAAACTACACTGTTATTGTGACAGCTTCTGTTTTGTTAAGAATTTATGTTCATATGCATTCAAATTTTTAAATTATAGAAATTTTATTTTACTTGTATAGGTGTGTTGGATCACTTTTACCTTGAGGGTACTGTAAGACTTGAGTAAGTAAGCTTCAAATTCAGCTCACCTGGTAGATAAATGCAATAGCAGCTAAGTGGTTATGATTTTGATGTGCTCCCTGTTGTGGGAAACAAAATATTTAAAACAAATATCAAATCACCACAGCCCAGGGTTCAAACCCTATTCAGGCAGATTTTCATGTAAGAAAGTAAGGTTGCTAAAGGTCATGGTTTTCTGTTGATGATTTTGTTTTCTCTACCATTCTGCAATTTGCACCCTCAATACAAGTCAAGTACCATTTCTCCCCTATCTTACCTAACTTTTATTCATGTATTTTGATGTATTAAATTACTGGTTAGACTGGTTGTTTCAATAGGTTCTATAAGTCTTATATGAAATGTTTGATAGTGTTAGTGTTTAAAAAAGTGATGAGGTTATATATTTAATTGTTTTATGATATCATATGAAATAGTTTTTAATCATACCTATTATTCTTGTTTGGAAATCACAAATTCACATTGATGAAACTTACAAAAACCATATAACCAGTACATTTGCCTAATATTCATTGTATTGTATGGGTCCAACTGTATTTATTTTATCTTTGTATTTTAAGTTACTTGATACAAGATTTATCCAGTGAAAACCAGTACCTGATGAACGTCAATATCAGTATCTGTACAGAGAGTTATGGCCCCTGTTCTGTCAGTGGAGATAGTGACAAACAATCTAAGACTCACTAAACCTTCCTGTGATACAGCTGAGAACTTCAAGTCACCAGGTATAAATTTGTTTGTTTCTAGCTTCTTTTTTGCCCATGGGCAAGGTTTGGGGGTTGAATTCTTAGTTGTGAATTTTTTAGTTAATGCTGACTTTCGTCAAAAAGTGAACAATTAACTGAAGTTTTATGTTAAGTTTTTATATTACATTTGTTTATGTAGCTGTTATTCAAGACAAGTTGACAAGTCATAATGCAGTAAAACATGTGTATAAAGATATAAAGAATCCCCACAAACCAAAGAAATATAGACCTATAGACAAATTTTTATATAGAGTTTTTTTTTTCAATCAACAACCTGGTCTTATTAGACAGGTAGTCTTTATATAGAAGTGGTTGCTATTGGTAGGTATACTGTATTATATTATAGTAAGAAGTTATGAGGTTCACCAGTTTAAACATGGTCACCAAAATGTTGTTCCTAATGGTTTATGAAAATGTTCACATTACAGATTCCAAAAATGTTGAAAATTGTCTAAAAGTTGTCATAGATAGAGATGTAACAGTGATCACTACAGCAGGTCTTCTTGCTTTTGGACATGAAGCAGAAATTCTAAAAATCCATTGTCTCCTTGCTTTTGAGTATGAAGAAGAAATTTTAAAAAATCCATTTTCTCTTATTGTTTACATTTACAAAACTGTTTTTTGCTTTTTTTCACAGATTTTTCACTCAATGGGTGGCTGACAGAGAGAAATGTATCAGTACCACTTGAGAAGTATGCTAACCTATTGTTAATGAGAGATCTAGGATTATTACCTTATATAAAGGATAAACCTTGTAATAGATCTGAAATCGAAAACAGTGGGGCTGTTAACGGATGGATTAAAGGTAACTCCAGAATAATTCACTTTAATAAATTTTTGATGATTCCATTGATTGAAAGGTGAAAAAATTTGAAAGGTGAATCTTAACCCTCTTTCTAATATATCTGGTCCAGAACGAGGCAAGCCTCGTTCTGGACCAGATATATTAGAATGAGGATAGATTCTTTCAGTATTTGACTTATCCAAGATACAACATCAGTCTTTACATAATGAATGGAGTCAAAAATGTTTTTTTTACATCCCAGTCAGAAATATTTCACTTACATTTAGGGGTTTATTCTTACCTTTCTAAAAGTGAACTAATATTGTTTGTTGGATCAAGATTCAAGCTTAGACAGCCGAGAAGTATATTTTGATACTGTATGCTACTTGGCCACCACAGCTGTTTTACTTTATGATGGCCTGAGAGTAATCTTGGTATTAGATGTATATGTTTTTGATAGACTAGTTAAGTGTGTTAAATACAATGTATTGTTTTCTTGATAGTGCTGTCAAAAATCAAATTATATTTGTAGCAGAAATACATGACAGTGAATAAAAACAAAAAATAACAAATGGATTGAGCAAAAAAAAAAAAAAAAAAAAAAAAAAGAAAAAAATATAAATAACTAAACAAAAATTAATTAATTAAAAAAAATATAACTGATAAGTAAATACAAAAGGATGATAAGAAAATAAAATAAACAAACAGTAAAACTTGTATAATAAAAACCACTATTTGTTCTAAAGTAAATGGTCTTTAAAGACAGGTGCTCTTAGATTATTTTTGGAAAAAATTAAACCAAAGCTCCTGTAAACTCTGGTCTCAGTCATCTTTAGATATAGAGTGGTTGAGTTGAGTTGAGTTGAGTAATGGTGTTTAACGTCCCAGTCAAGAATATTTCACTTATATCGAGACATCGCCAGCTATAGGTGAAAGTGCAGAAATTTTGCCTGTGTGTTGCGCTGATGGCATTATACAGCAGGGTTCTTTATCGTGCCATGCCGTGACACGGGACTTGTTTATTTTAAGTTCCCATCCTGAAAGAACTGTGACTTTCATTTCGTAATGCCGATGCTTGGCGAAAGAACAGTCACTACCCACTTTCAAGTCTTGGGTCAGACCCGGCCGGGGTTCGAACCCACGACCTTCCACTTACGTATAGAGTGGTTGACTTAGCAGCTTTTATAAAATATACACAGACAATGACTATAAACATAAAATTTCTTTATATAAAGGGAAAATTAATGTGAATTGGTGCAGTTATTTAGTATTGAATCAAATGTCAGCATTTTTGTTCCAAGTGAGTTGCAGTTCTCTTTGTTTTGATATTTGTTACATAATATATAGAAAATCTTAGATTATTGACACATTTAATTTCTACATCATTAATATCCCCGCAGGGTATAACAGATTTATACAATACTTGATTAAATGATGCAAGATGCCTTTATTAGCTAAGAATTTGACAAATTAATTTTCTGTAAATATCAATTAGGATTAACGAAGGAGGCAATATTCGCTTTTAAGTCATAATTGATAATGCATGGTATCATAGAGATTATAAGATGTAGCATTTAAATGTTGTGTATGTTGTGTAACTTGTAGTCATCATTGATTTTAGCTGTGTAAATTCTAACACATAGTTAACAGTGTGTGATATCCAGAAGAGGAGGAAACTTTAGATGCATTAAGACAATGTTCATTGCAGTGCTTTAATTTTTTCTGTTTGTTTGAAAACAGGAAGATAACTTTTTTTTAATCAAAGTAGACAGGGAATAATATATTTTAAATGCTTAGGGATATTGTAGTTTTGTGTAACATGTAATTGTCATCAATTTTCTATTTTCATGTTCTCATCTTAATGGTTCCATATGACATTTTGAGTATTTATCTCTAGAATTTTAAACATCTTCTAAAATCCATTTGGTATTGTAATTTATAATCTGTTTCTTTTTTTCATTGCTTTTAAAATTTGTTTTGGCCATTTTCTCAAAATATTGGTTTATATATATAATGTCATAAACATTCATGGTTTTCAAACTAAAATATTACCTTATTTGCTTCTTTTTAGTGTATTTCTCTCTTTTCCTAAAATGGTTTTCTTTTTTTTTTTTTTTTTTTTTTTTTTTTTTTTTTTTTTGGAACGAGGTCTTTCAGATTTGTAAAACTGGTTGCCATAGCAGCCAAAAAAGGGTCACATGCAGTGACCTAGATTGTATAAAACGTAAATAATGCTTCTTCTCAGAAACCGTAAGTTTAATGCAAAATCTGATGTGAAATTTGGGTTCATGAGGTCCTCAAACATGTAATTTGTACATTTCGTGATATTTCATCGAAAAGTAGGTGACATGTTTTTCATGTTTTTGGTCATACTTCACAGTAAGAGCAAAAATGTTTATAATGGGTGCTCATATTCAAAAATCTTCTGTGAAATTGTGAGGCCTAAAGTTTTCATATTTGGTATTTAGCATCACCTTGAGCCTTTTTACCAAGTTTATACAAATGGTGGTCCCCGGGCTATTTTTGGGCCTACACCAGGGGGCCTTATGTAAACATTGGTTTATATAGGAAAGAGTGTTAAATATCTTCTTCTCTAAAATTATTTCATTTTAAAACTAATTAAATCTTTCCATATTCTACAACCTGTGGACAAAGGCTAATAATTATAGCAAATCAGTATTAAAAATCTTTTATCTATTACTCTAAGACTTTCATATTTGGCATTTCACATCAGCTTCACTTCCTTCAGGTGAGCGTAAAGGCCTCATTGGCCTCTTGTTTAATCATTCCTAATATTTATGTTGAAATTAAGACTGTTTCATGAAGGGGTTCTTGGTATGTGGGTGCCAGCCTAGAGAACATTTTAACTCACCACCTAGTCTGAAAAAAATCAGAAAGTATGTCATTACATCTGCCAAAGGTCATTACTCTAGCTACCTCAGTTTTTTCTTCATTTTAGAATTGATCTCTTGATATAAGTAAAGGAATCTTGACTAGGGCATAAAACACCAATAGTCTACTCAGCTTTTTTGTGGGGCCTAGTTTTGCCCAAGTGAAGGTGTATCTCTTGATATAAGTGAAAGAATCTTGACAAGAGCATAAAAACATCAATATTCCACTAAAAATTCAGCTTTTTTTTTGCTAGAGTGAAAGTGTCAGATTTAAGTATTTTTGGTAATATTTTTTACTTTTTACTGATTCCTTAAAGAATTATTTTTGGTAAATCTGATTACTATTATTATAATTATTATACAAAAATTTCAATACTAGCATGTTTGATATGTTGTTGTCATGGCAACTTAACATTTAATATAAGCATGTTCCAGAAATTGTAAAGAACATAATTTTACAAGGTACTGATAACATAGAATGAATAGATTGAATAGATCTGACTTTTGAGTGATAAGGAAATAGATATTGAACTAGATGATGGAATATATTGATGAGTTTAGTAAAGACACAACCAAATTAGAGTATAGAACTTTAAGACCCTATCTTGTCTGACATCTTTTGTATAGATAAATGAGATAGATTTGTATAGATGGTCAAATTCAGGTTTCAGGACAGATATTAAGTTGTATTGATGAACAGTTGTTGAGATGTAGAAATTTGATTCTATTGATATGAATTTAGTTTTAAATAAAGCAGAAATAAGTCATTAGGTTGTCTGGGAAAAATATGAGAGTTTTTCAGAACAGTTTGACAGTAATAGTTGAACTCTATTTTTATACATCAGATTATGTAAATGCTAAAATTTCTTCAATAAAACTGCTTAGATCACAAAACTTATCACCAATATTTCAGTCTTGCTTGGGTGGATCCTAAAGTAAATGTTTGTCATAGATTAGTTGGTTGTTTTCTAAATGTACTGTTTGTATTTTATGTTTTCTCTACCATCTCAAAACTAACTTCTCAGCATTTAGAAAAGAAAGTCACTTGGTCCTTCAGACCTTAAAAACTGATGCCCGATGTCACGACAGGCATGGCACAGTCTAAAGAACCCGCATGGCACAGTCTAAATAACCCTCCTGGCACATTGCCCTTAGCACACTGCAAAGGTAAAAATTTCTGCTGTCTCATCAGAGTGTAAAATTGTTGTCTTTTGGTTTGGATAACTTGTTTTATATTTTAGTTTTGTTGTTAAACTTTTTTATTTTAAATTTTTTATTCTCAAACTTACAAAAAATGAACGGTAATAAATGTAAAGTTACACTCTTCCATCTGTTGTAAGCTCACCTGGCAATGCCATGGTAAGCTTATGTTATAGTTAATTGTGTGTGCATATGTGTCTGCATGTATCCCTGCATCTGTCTGAAATCCAAAATGGCTAAATTACTACAAGTAGCAAAAACTTATAAATGACCATTACAGTTCATTTTTGTACCAATTTTGTTAAAATTTGAAACATAGACAATAGATAACTGAGGATAAAACATATGTAACAGGTTTTTCTGTACAATTTTACATTTGTGCAATAATAATTTAATAATCAAAAAAGGTTTATTTTTATCCTAAATCTTTGAAAATCTTACCTGAAAGTACTTGACCAAATGCATATTTACGTATTTATGGCAAATATTCTTTTAAATAATGAAGAAAGTTAAGACTATATTGCTACTTAGTTTGGTAATGTTTTGATATTTGAGTAAAAAGTGTGGGAAAAATAATTGGATATGTCTTCTGGGGAGAGGGAGAGATTTTATAAAAGGTGTTCCAGGTGAGCAATACAGGCACTATCAGGCTTCTTAGTATGTTTATTCCACTTTTGTTCAAATACTAATCCTCAATTTTACCAAACTTGATCAAAAGCATACAGGTTGACAGATGTAAACATTTCCCCTGGTATTAACACAGCAATTATAGGATATTTGTTGGGAGTTGTGACCTTATGTAGAATTATACTAAGATAAAGGAAAATAGATAAATTGTAGATACATGTATCAGTAACTAGAACTGTTTAAATGAATACTTATGACACATTTTCTTTGTGACGATGGATAAACTATTTTAAAAAAAATAAACAAATAAGTTATTAAACAAATATATATACACTGCTGTAAAACACTTTAGTTATAGTGTATTAATAAAATTTTGTATATATGTTATTTTTAAGTCCATTTTTCCTGGGGAATTTTGTATATAGCTTCTAAAATTATTCTTAAGTCCATTTTTCCTGTGGAATTTTGTATATAGCTACTAAAATTATTCTTAAGTCCATTTTTCCTGGGGAATTTTGTATATAGCTACTAAAATTATTCTTAAGTCCTGTGGAATTTTTTATATAGCTTCTAAAATTATTCTTAAGTCCATTTTTCCTTTGGAATTTTGTATATAGCTACTAAAATTATTCTTAAGTCCATTTTTCCTTTGGAATTTTGTATATAGCTACTAAAATTATTCTTAAGTCCATTTTTCCTGGGGAATTTTGTATACAGCTACTAAAATTATTCTTAAGTCCATTTTTCCTGTGGAATTTTTGTATATAGCTACTAAAATTATTCTTAAGTCCATTTTTCCTGTGGGATTTTGTATATAGCTACTAAAATTATTCTTAAGTCCATTTTTCCTGTGGAATTTTGTATACAGCTACTAAAATTATTCTTAAGTCCATTTTTCCTGTGGAATTTTGTATATAGCTACTAAAATTATTCTTAAGTCCATTTTTCCTGTGGGTATATGATAGATGTTGACTTGCAAAAAGAAACACAGCAATGATTAGAGACTCATTATACTTAGTTCAACAACCTCCATTATCAATGTCATTGTCTTAACAAACTCGAACTTCTGGCATGGTACTTGTTAATAAAAAGTCAGTATATTTTATTTCATATAAACACTGCTAATTTATATAATGATGCATTATTGGACAGTTTGTGTGACTTTTTATATATACTGATATGATAAAAACATGAAAAAAGTTGTTAAAAATAAGCGAGTTTCAGCTCACCTGACCAAAGTTATTGGAGCTATGGCATAGTGAAGCTTGGCTTTTAATTGTTATAACTTGACTATTTAAGGTAGTTCCTGACACCAGAGGCAAACATTTCCGTGGGATTTTCTGAAAATTTGCCCAATGTGCTTTGTTAAATAAAATAATAAAATACACATGTTATGGTTTTCGTTTTTTCAGTAGAGTGCATTCAACCTACCCCCTTTTAAACAATCATTTCTCATTTCTAAATATCCGAGCAGGTTAATTTCATATTTGTTATTAATTCAATAATGATTAGATGTAATAAAAACAAATTTTATTTTTATGATTTTAATCAATATTTCAATAAAAGACGTGCATTGAAGTGCTATATATAGCATTTAAATAATAAAAGCTTAAGTTTTTATAACAGAGTGTGCAAAAAGTGTCTTCATTTTCATCGACAGTTTATCACAAAAATCCATATTTCATAAAATCTGTGAATTAAATTTCTTTAAAAAACTGCACAAATGAAGCTTGAAACATAGTCTTCAAAATGAAATGCAAAAAAAGCATATGCTTGGGTTCTTGTTTTTGAGATATGGGAAGGATTATCTCCCCTACCCCTAATTTTTAAAGTGTTATCTAAAAAATCAAACCAACAAAATGACATGTTAAAAGAACTACCGGTATTTGAGTATTAAAGTTTGTTAAACTTTACAAAGATTAGTTTTGTATATTCCAAAAACCAAATATTTTATTAAAATGTTTGATAATTAACTTTTTAATGTGTTTTACTCCTTTAAGGACAAATTAGGATTTCCGGATTTTGTCTCAACCATTTTCAGTTTTTGAAGTCCTATTTTCTGACACACAACAATCTTCCTGAAAGACCAGTATTTCAATTCATTGCAAGATTTGTTATGAATGAAATCGATCTATTTGATATTTTGGACATTTTACAAACTTATTATGTATGCTTATACACATATCATCATCAATATTTGTCGCTATCTTAAGTCTGTTAAACCGGAGAACCGTGTGTGCATCCAGTATCTGCTCTGTGGGATCAGAGGTAAACCATATGCCTATTTTTTCTATGTTTTTGCTCAAAAGTGATATAACCTATTAAAGATAATGTCTAAAATGCATGGGTATTTTATGGAAGACACATAGACTCGTGTAATTATCTATTCCTGTGTATGAGGCCCCTAAATTAAGCAAAGTTTGTGAAGCATTACCAGTTTTTGCCAAACTAAACAATAAATTTAGAATATTTTCACGATCTTAAATGATTTAAATAAATAAAATAACACTTTATAATAATTCAAAACAGAAAAATATTTAAACAATAGTATTTCGACAGTAGACTTGACGGGAAAGTTTTGTAATATTTTAATACATTTGTTATTACAGATCAGTTGTTTTGTCCTGTTGAATAGAGTTACTATCCTTGGTGTTGGCACTTACCTTAAACAGATCACAAGGCTTTTAATTTCTTTCTCTTTTTTGTTTTCCTTTTTTTTTCTTTTTTTCTTTTTTTTCTTTTTTTTTTTTTTTTTGATATGAACTGAAAAATGGTGTCAAGTCATGACCTAATTCTGAACCATTGTGTTTTTACTAGTGTTGAAGGTATTTTGATCAAAGTTTTATTGTTTATGTTTTGAAGCATTGTTTTTCTACATGAGGCCTAGGTGGAAGATGGTTTTATGAATTTTTATTTGCTTTTGTATTTTGAAGCTTTGATTTTCTAGATTAAGCAAAGGTCAGAGTCAAGGTCACCCTATTGAACTACTTTTTGTGTATTATGTATTAATATTATTTGGTTCACACTAAATAAGTTTTTTTAAAGAAAAAAAATGCTATACAATTTCAATATATGGTTTGTTTGTTTTTTGTTTTGTTTTGTTTTCTTTTTTTTTAAATGTATTTTTGCAGTCTACAAAATATGATTATTTGGATTTTATTTTTGACCCAAAACATGTCAACTAGCCATCATTCATGAGTTTTATGAGGCCCATTTTGCTTCTTGTTTCTAATGTTAAAGTCATGAAACAATTTTATTTGTTGAAAATACCAAAATATCTGTTAGTAATAACCCTTAATTTTTAGTTGCTGTTTTTTAAAGATGTAAGTCATACATAGCGCTCACTTAAGAAGATTAACATATGGATAAACTGATGAAGTTATGATAAACATTAAAATAGCCAAACAATAACTTGTCACATCTCTATGGAAAATGTCACCAAACTTTGACTAGTGTGACAAATGCAGAGTAATATAAATGTCACCACACTTCAGTCCAATACAAAATAAAACAAATGCTACTACACCTAGACTATTTCTGTGTAATGCAAATGTCACCACATTTAAGCCCAATGCAGAGAAAAAATGTCACCACATTTAATCATATTTCAAAGAAAACAAATGTCACCACACTTGGATCTCTTGCAAAGAAAACAAATGTTACCACACTTGATCCTATTGCAAAGACAACAAATGTTACCACACTTGATCCTGTTGCAAATAAAACAAATGTTACCACACTTGATCCTATTGCAAAGACAACAAATGTTACCACACTTGATCCTGTTGCAAAGACAACAAATGTTACCACACTTGATCCCGTTGCAAATAAAACAAATGTCACCACACTTGATCCTATTGCAAAGACAACAAATGTTACCACACTTGGTCCTGTTGCAAATAAAACAAATGTCACCACACTTGATCCTATTGCAAAGACAACAAATGGTACCACACTTGATCCGTTGCAAATAAAACAAATGTTACCACACTTGATCCTATTGCAAAGACAACAAATGTTACCACACTTGATCCTGTTGCAAAGACAACAAATGTTACCACACTTGATCCCGTTGCAAATAAAACAAATGTCATCACACTTGATCCTATTGCAAAGACAACAAATGTTACCACACTTGGTCCTGTTGCAAAGACAACAAATGTTACCACACTTGATCCTGTTGCAAAGACAACAAATGTTACCACACTTGATCCCGTTGCAAATAAAACAAATGTCACCACACTTGATCCTATTGCAAAGACAACAAATGTTACCACACTTTGTCCTGTTGCAAATAAAACAAATGTCACCACACTTGGTCCTGTTGCAAATAAAACAAATGTCACCACACTTGATCCTATTGCAAAGACAACAAATGTTACCACACTTCCTGTTACAAATAAAACAAATGTCACCACACTTGGTCCTATTGCAAAGAAAACAATTGTCACCACACAGTTGTTAAGATATACAAATTATACATACATATATACGTGTGTGTGTGTGTGTGTATTTTTTTTCTTTTTTTCTTTTTTTTTCTTACTTAAACTTAAAAAAAACAGAAAAGAAAATTTAATTTTTCACTAGAAATTGATTAGGCAAACAAAGCTTTGTTTTTATACAAGATTTTTAATTTGTTTGTGTTTTTATGTTTCATTTAATCTTTTTTGTATTTTCAGATTGTCCGCTTACAGTGAATACACCCAGTTTACCATCCAATATGTCATGTACATTATCAAATAAATGTACTGATGTAAATTGCTGCTTTGATGTGGAACGTCTGGACACATCTTGGAATGCTTATGTGGATATTGACCCCTGCAAATTCAAAATGACCATTGGAATTGAAAGGAAATCATATGTAATTGAATTATTTGATTACAAGTGGGGTAAGTACAAATTACTTCAAATTGATCAATATTGTTTGTGGGGTGCGTGGAAAGGGGGTGGGGGCAACTTACAAGATATGGCATCGGAGTGAATATTAATGTTGTAAATAGACAATTTTTTTAGCCATTTTGTCTGTTTTCTGAAATTTTACAAAATGTGGCTTTGTAGGGAATAACAATGTTGTCAATAGATATTTTTTTTAGCCATTTTGTCTATTTTCTGAAATTTTACAAAATGTGGCTTTGTAGGGAATAACAATGTTGTCAATAGATATTTTTTTTTGTCATTTTGTCTGTTTTCTGAAATTTTACAAAATGTGGCTTTGAAGGGAATAACAATGTTGTAAATAGATAAATTTTTTTAGCCATTTTGTCTGTTTTCTTATATTTTACAAAATGTGGCTTTGTAGGGAATAACACTGTTGTCACTAGATATTTTTTTTTTTGTCATTTTGTCTGTTTTCTGAAATTTTACAAAATGTGGCTTTGAAGGGAATAACAATGTTGTAAATAGATAAATTTTTTTAGCCATTTTGTCTGTTTTCTGAAATTTTACAAAATGTGGCTTTGTAGGGAGTAACAATGTTGTCAATAGATATTTTTTTTAGCCATTTTGTCTATTTTCTGAAATTTTACAAAATGTGGCTTTGTAGGGAATAACAATGTTGTCAATAGATATTTTTTTTTGTCATTTTGTCTGTTTTCTGAAATTTTACAAAATGTGGCTTTGAAGGGAATAACAATGTTGTAAATAGATAAATTTTTTTAGCCATTTTGTCTGTTTTCTTATATTTTACAAAATGTGGCTTTGTAGGGAATAACACTGTTGTCACTAGATATTTTTTTTTTTTGTCATTTTGTCTGTTTTCTGAAATTTTACAAAATGTGGCTTTGAAGGGAATAACAATGTTGTAAATAGATAAATTTTTTTTAGCCATTTTGTCTGTTTTCTGAAATTTTACAAAATGTGGCTTTGTAGGGAATAACAATGTTGTCAATAGATATTTTTTTTAGCCATTTTGTCTATTTTCTGAAATTTTACAAAATGTGGCTTTGAAGGGAATAACACTGTTGTCAATAGATTTTTTTTTTTGCCATTTGTCTGTTTTCTGAAATTTTACAAAATGTGGCTTTGTAGGGAATAACAATGTTGTCAATAGATAAATTTTTTTAGCCAGTTTGTCTGTTTTCTGAAATTTTACAAAATGTGGCTTTGTAGGGAATAACACTGTTGTCACTAGATATTTTTTTTTTTTGTCATTTTGTCTGTTTTCTGAAATTTTACAAAATGTGGCTTTGAAGGGAATAACAATGTTGTAAATAGATAAATTTTTTTAGCCAGTTTGTCTGTTTTCTGAAATTTTACAAAATGTGGCTTTGAAGGGAATAACACTGTTGTCACTAGATATTTTTTTTTTTGTCATTTTGTCTGTTTTCTGAAATTTTACAAAATGTGGCTTTGAAGGGAATAACAATGTTGTAAATAGATAAATTTTTTTAGCCAGTTTGTCTGTTTTCTGAAATTTTACAAAATGTGGCTTTGTAGGGAATAACAATATTGTCAATAGATATATATATTTTTTTTAGCCATTTTGTCTGTTTTCTGAAATTTTACAAAATGTAGCTTTGTAGGGAATAACAATGTTGTCAATAGATATTTTTTTTGCCATTTTGTCTGTTTTCGGATATTTTACAAAATGTGGCTTTGTAGGGAATAACAATGTTGTAAATAGATAGTTTTTTTAGCCAGTTTGTCTGTTTTCTGAAATTTTTGGAACTAATTCAGCTTACAAAATACAGATAATGATTAAACCTTAAGTTATCTAAGTTCATATGATATTTATTGGTGCAAAAAATAAGCTTTAGGGTTTGTTAAAATGTTCTACAATGGATTTCAAGAATATCACTATCTGTTCTGGTAAAAAGCCATATTATAGTTTTCATTGCAATAAGCAATAACAGTTCTTACATGAATGAAGAAGAGGATTATTAATGAAGCCTTTTTTAAAGTAGATTCAGTGAGATGTTGAAAGTGGTCTGTCTGAGGATGGCTGTTATGAAATTCTTAATTACTGCTTTAACCTCAGGTCAGATAACTTATAAATTTTTCAACTTTGAAAAACAAAAATCTTGACATTTTTTTATTGCTAGAACAATAATAATGGTATATAATGGTCATCTGATGAAGTTGAACTTTTTTATCAAAAACAGTTTAGTTTTCTGTTATCCATTGAATTTGGTATACTACTATAACAACCATTAATGTTGCAAAAAATAACTCCTTTTTGAATGGGAAAAAAAAAACAACTCCTTTTTGAGTGGGAAAATGTCTGTGTGTAATTTTTTTATCCAGTGATAATATTGGTTTGGTGGATCATGTGGTTTGCTGTTGAACTTTTGAAATTTCATGATTCAGACTTAATAAAAAAGGTAATACTATCTATCACAAATAAAGGAAATTTATTAACACCTTTTTGCTGTAAAATGGATACATTGTATACAACAACCAGAAATACAAACCTTTATATGTTTACAACCCTTTGATCAATTTACAGACATGGATATTTGCACTTTTCTGACAAATCATGTAACACTTAGTACTTTCTATGACAGGTACTTATTTTAAAGAATATCTCTTTTCTATTAAATTCTTTATTGTAAGTGCTTTCACTAACAGAATATTAACTTGAACAGACACAGTATATTACAGTTTGCAGAGTAAAATGATCGGTTTTAGCAAAACAAGTCACTCTTTTACATAGAAATAGCTACATAAACTTGTATAATAAAAGGCTTATTGTTTAGAGTATGATGATTGTGTTACTTTGTGTAATAATCCAAGCTGGTAAATCATAATATAAGAATCATTTTGTTTTAGTTTTATGATCATTTTTATGTTTTGTTATGTTGTCTGTGGTCTCCTGCTAATATCACCAGACAGACTTTATTGTTTGCTTTTAAAGCGTTGTGCTAAAATGATCCAATTTCAGGTGATTCTTTGCCTGGATATATAAATACATATGGCCACATATTGTCTTTTCTTTGTATTTCCTTTAGTTTACCTTCTTGTACTGTTTTAGATCTAACCTGTTGGGCAGTTCCATTTCTAATGTTTAATTATTGTTATAAAACAATATGTTGAAAATTAATTGAATTGTGTTGGTTTTGGGTTGTTTTTCTTATCTTGGCAAAAAGTTTCTTTGGTAAACCAACCCCCAGCTCAAACATCCACTAATATACACTAAATAGGCAAAAAATGGTATACATATATATAGTATATTTTAAAGACTATAGCAGGGGAGTACAAAAGGAACTCTTACCCTTACCTTTTTCATACCCTTGCCTCAAAGGGGGGGGGGGGTTATATAGTGATCCCGATCCTGTTATTCTGTCCGTCCTTCCATCCGTCCTGAAATATTTGGTTTCCAGATGATAACTTAAAAAGTCTTCAACCAAATGATTTCATATTCATATGCAGTGGTAATGTTAAGAAAAGGAAGGTTCTTTTTGATTTCTGAAAATTTTCCATTCATAGGTCAAGAGTTATGCTCCTTTTTCTGTTATTTTGAAGTTTTACCCATTTCAGGATGATAACTCCAGAACCAGTGTGCTAATCGATTTCATATTTATATGCAAAGCTTATGGTCATGAAAGAAAGGTTCTTTTCAATTTTGGAAGATTTCTCATGTATTGTTCAAGAGTTATGGTCTTTTTCAGTTATTCTGAAGTTTAACAATTTCCAGACGACAACTCCAGAACCAGTCTGCCAGTTGAATTACATATTGATATAGAAAGCTTATGGCCATGAAAGGAAGGTTCCTTAAAATTTTTGAAGATTTCCTGTTTATCATTCTTGAGTTATTCCCCTTTTTCCGTTTTGAAGTTTTACCAAGTTTGCAAATTGACTTCATATTTATACACAATGCCTTATGGTCAAGTAAAAAAGGTTCCTTTTACCTATGAAATTTGTGTTTTTGCCTGGAAATGGGTAAAACTTCAGAAAAAAGCTTATTCTTATTCTTACAATTTTTGTATGCACCTGTATATATCTGCGGGCGGATTCCTGAGAGGATGGCAGGGGTATTAGTTATCCTTTGGATCACCTGTCTAGTTTAATACAGAAATACTAGTTTCTTCCATCATCCAATATCTGACCCATTCTTTATCAATAAAATACTTTTTAACTTGGGTTTAAAATACAATTACCCCACTTCATTCCTTCTATTTTTCAATCAAACCGGTTCATATTGGATTGAAAAAAATTGTTCTGTTTTAAACCCTGTTTTCAGGATACAACAATAGGAATGATCAAAAAGATTTTTTAACAGTCTTATTTTTGTAAAGGGGGAGGGGGGGGGCTCCTTTTGAAAATTCTTTAATTATTTCATGCTTCTATTTACTTACCCTTTTGGTCCCTCTGAAATTCAGGCTTTTATTTAATCAAAGAATTAGGTATTTTTGTCGAGCTTGGCATCGCCATAAGGTGAGAATTAGGTGTTACTTTTCCGGTGTCGTCGTAGGCAGTGGCAGTGGTGGTGG
Source organism: Tegillarca granosa (assembly GCA_029721355.1). Lineage (NCBI taxonomy): Eukaryota > Metazoa > Mollusca > Bivalvia > Arcoida > Arcidae > Tegillarca > Tegillarca granosa. The sequence goes on along the minus strand of CM056597.1, from coordinate 14,104,488 downwards.
CAGTGTGTCAAAATGTGAAAGTTTATGTTAAAGTAATGTATTTTCTCTCGATCAAAAACTAACAAGGCGAGACATTTAAATCCATGAAATTCTTGTTACATGTGTACATAGCACTGTGTGTATGATATTATTTTTTTATTATGAAGATTTTGTGATCAATTTATTAAAGACTTCCATTTTGGTTTTAATTATGTAATGCGTATTATTGATTTATGTAAAAATAGTGACAATTCAAACAAGTTTCGATAAAATGAAGGATAATTTCTCCTGCCTGACTGAGGGAGTCGGATTAAATCTAATATATTTCCACCTCCATGGACACAATCCATTTATTTCAAATAAAAATAAGCATTAGTTAAACAAAGGCCTGCCAAATAAATGTCAGAACTAAAAAGAAGTCTGTGATTATTTCTGAGAACCAATCATTTCTTAAAGATTGGTCTATAAACAACTTAGAATTATTGAAATGATATTGTAAAATCAGTCACAATCTGTCAGTGTAGTGATGCAATATCTAATGTCATTACCATGCTTCATGTGTATCCGTGGGTTGTTAAACTTTGGTAAACAATTAACAGAAAAACTATTTTGGATACAATACAGGAAGCTTAATTTTATTAAAAAATAAAGATAAAAAAATTGTACCAGTATTAAAATATAAAGAAGAAATTAGTTGATAAACAATAAAATGTATTTAAAAATTGAAGATGAATTAAATATATTGGATTTTTCTGAATTTTAGGTTTTAACTGAAATCTACCTGTGTTAGCACAGATTTTTTTTCTCTCTCTCTCTCTCTCACTCTCGTTTGCACACACACACACACACACACACACACACACACACACACACACACACACACACATCACAAATGTCTTAGAAACACTTAAAATGAAGTAAGATAGTTTGTTGACACCAGTCTGAGATTGAAGAGGTTTTAAATTACTACACTGAAAGTTTCTTATCAGGTTTCTTATCACGTCTGAATTAAGTCTATATTAGAACACAACTTATATATATATATATATATAAACAAGATAAGTATTACTTATATGGATGAAGTCATTGAGGTTAAACCTGTTTTTGGTAATATACAGAATTAATTTCATGAATTGAAATCTGAATTGAAAAAAAAAAAAATTTCCCCTTTTGTACTTATTGTGAAATTGAATAAAGTTGATTTTGGAGTAATGCATAATTAAATAATGTTCAATGTAGATTAATGTATAATTGAAATAAGTTGAATGTAGGCAGATTTGATAATATTGAATTATATTCAATGCAAAGCAACAGTGTTACATAACACACCAATTTTTACAACTAAATTGACTTTCATTCATTTTGTCATTTCAATTTTTTTTTTGCAAATACCAAACATATTTTTTAGCATTTAGTAGATAGAGACAGAGGGAGAGAGAGAGAGAGAGAGGTAAAGAGAGGTTTGACAAGAAAGTTCCTCTTGACATGTGAGGTCAAGTTTGTGTATGGGCCATGTTGGGTATAAAATTAAGTCACTAGATCAAATCATAGAACGATTTTGTTGATATGGTGGTATATATTTAATTTTTTACCCAATTTTCCTTAAATGCCCAAAGTGGTCTTTTTTACTGACCTGTGTCAAGTTTGTGCATTGCTTGGTCATGTGAAAAAATGTAAACACTTTAGAGTCGACAATTTTTAGCCAATCTTCCCTGAGTGATCCTCTTGAAGTATGTTTATTCAAGTGTACATACAAGTTTTGTTGGCAAAAATGCAGGTACCAAATTTAATACAAATGATAGAAAAGTTGCTAACACTATAGAAGTCACAGTTTCAAGCTACTCCAATCTTGATATAATCTAAGTGCATAATTTCACTCAAGGCAAACTGTTGTCACACTTATTATTTAGCCTTTTTTTGGTTGATGGCAAATGTCTCTGTTACTTGGTCAATAAGCCTTTACTAGAAAATTCAAGATTTGATAACTTGGAAACATATACCAAACACATAGTAGTGGTGCTCGAAAATAATCGAGAAAAATCCAAATCCAAGAAGAAGAAGCTTATTTAAATGATTGCTGTTAAAATTTATTTATTTATTTATTTATTTATTTATTTATTTATTTATTTATTTATTTATTTCCAGGAACATGGGACAAGTTTTACCTGCAGGGTGTAATCCGTATAGAGTAAGTAAATTTTATTTTTATTGTTAAGTTTTTACAGAATAATGAAACAAAATTATATGTGTAAATTTTTTTTTTTTTTTTTTAACACAGGCTGTCATGTTTAAGGGATTATAGCAAAAACTTTCATACATACATGTACTGTAAAATCCATATTTATTGCCGCCATTAGTTCAATTGGACTTTCAAAGTAGTTTTGCAATAAAGTGATACAATAAAAGAAAAATGAAAATGCAATCTGTACAATCACTAATATATGTGGCAGATTTAAATTTCACTATTTTTTAGGGGTTAGTGATAGCCATGAAATTTAATGAAAATCTTAATATCCATGGCCTACAATGGGATATATTTTCACAAAACTTGATACCACAATTTTTTTCATTCCTCTTTTTTTTTTTAAATTGCAACAATATAAAATTTTAATAAAAAATATTAATGCAGGTAAATCACTGCAGACAAATCATATATTTCCAGAAAAAATGATTTCGATGAAGTTACCACAATAAAAACATATTTTTATAGAAACAATTTGAGCACACTATAGTGGTAGATATTTCTACAGGGTTTTTATAATCAGGTTGTTAAAAGTTGATGGATGCAGCATTACATAGTTTACATTTTTGATTAAAATCAAAAAATGCGCACTGTACTTTTAAATAATAAATAAATAAATAAATAAATAAATAAATAAATAAATAAATAAAGCTGACCTTAAGTGGTCCTTCATCTATGATGTCACAAGGTTATTTAACCTCCAACTTGACAACCAGTTGTCCTTTTACTTGACAACCAGTTGTCCTTTTACTTGACAACCAATGGCCTCTTACTTGACAACCAGTTGTCCTTTTACTTGACAACCAATTGACCTCTTACTTGACAACCAATTGTGCTGGAAGTAGTTTTTGTTCATTCTGTAGGTTATAAAAAAAAAACTATTTGTCCAGTTAAACCATTATGAAAAAGAATTCTGAAAAAGTCCATTATTAGAATGTTTGGACTTTGGGGTTACCTGTGCGTAATGCATTATATCCATGAGATAATAACTATCATAAAACAATTAAATAGATAAGTAAATGCATATTTTAAATAGTTAGGAAGTATGTTATTAGGCCACAATTAAAAAAATAACTATCTTAAAACAATTAAATAGATAAGTAAATGTGTAAATGTATATTTTAAATAGATAGGAAGTATGTTATTAGGCCACAGTTAAAAATATCATTGTTTCCCCTTGCCCTACCCTTACAAGTAAATTTTTTTTTTTTTCCTCGTAGTTTTCTTTTCTGGTTAGGAAACATTCTTCACATGTCACCTTGTGTGTTTACTAGTACATCTTCATCACTACGGCGCTTGTATCACATTGAATTATAACTGTATAAGTATCTCGACAACTAAGAAGGTTGGCGACTAAATCATGAAAAGGAGAGAGAACTGAACCAGAATCTATTAGCACAGAATCACGAAAAAAAAAAAAAAAAAAATCACACAGCATTTTTCAATGAAATTTTTTCAGTCGGCGGGATTTTTTACGGTTGGTCATGCAAGGGGAAACAAACTATATTTTTATTTTGGCCTTAGGCATTCAGTCAAAATTGAAGCTTTACTACTGGAACAAGAGTTCATTAAACTGTAACTGTATTGTGCCATGATACATAAGAAATACCAAGAACAGCCTGACATATACATAAGAAATACCAAGAACAGCCTGATATACATGAGAAATACCAAACACACTTGGTGCCAATTTAAGGACCATTTTTATGGAACTGTTGATTGTCTTGTAAAATCAGTAATATTTGTTGTTCCTGTGTTTAGGCTTTTTATTTTGGATTTAATGCATTTTACAAGGAATATTGTAATGTTGATTATAAAACCATTTTCTATACATGGAATATCTATCTAAATGTAACAGAAATCTTTAAATTCATTTCAGTTAGTGTTCAGTTAATACAGGTTAATGTTCAGTTAATACAGGTTCTTGTTCAGTTAATACAGGTTCTTGTTCAGTTAATACAAGTTAATGTTTAGTTAATACAGGTTCTTGTTCAGTTAATACAGGTTAATGTTTAGTTAATACAGGTTAATGTTCAATAAATACAGGTTAATGTTTAGTTAATACAGGTTCATGTTCAGTTAATACAGGTTCATGTTCAGTTAATACAGGTTAATGTTCAGTTAATATATGTTCTACTGCATTACTGTTATTATATATAGTGACATAACAAACTAAAGTTTAAAGTTTAATTGCTTGGACAATAGTGTATTAGACTAATATCTGTGACTGTCTAAGAAAACTAATTGAAAAATAGAATATTTGTCGATTCAACAAATTTTTAGAGGGTTTTTTTTTTTTTTTTTTTTTTTTTTTTTTTACATAGTTTTACTCAACATTTAAGACTTATTTGATTTTTAACAAAAATGTCAGGGTTCACCAAAACATATTACCATTCAAATGAAATGATAAAATGTGTTGAAAATTTTACTTTATTGCTCCAACCTTGCTACAAATTATGCCAAAACATTTTGAAATTTTATAAAAAAATTGCAATTAAGTTTAATACCTTTAAACCTTGATTTCAAGTTTTCTTCCATGAACACAAAGAATGTTTATAATGTTTCATGGATATAAAACATAAACTGTTTGTCATCATGCTGATTATTAACTGTTTCTGTCTAAATACTTATTATATACTGATTATAATCTGTTTCTGTCATAATGCTAATTATAAACTGTTTCTGTCATAATGCTGATTATAAACTGTTTCTCTCATAATGCTGATTATAAACTGTTTCTGTCATGATGCTAATTATAAACTGTTTCGTTCATAATGCTGATTATAAACTGTTTCTGTCATAATGCTAATTATAAACTGTTTCTGTCATGATGCTGATTATAAACTGTTTCTGTAATAATGCTAATTATAAACTGTCATGATGCTGATTATAATCTGTTTCTGTCATAAAGCTGATTATAAACTGTTTCTGTCATAATGCTGATTATAAACTGTTTCTGACATAATACTGATTATAAACTGTTTCTGTCATAATGCTGATTATAAACTGTTTCTGTCATGATGCTGATTATAAACTGTTTCTGTCATAATGCTGATGATAAACTGTTTCTGTCATAATGCTGATTGTAAACTGTTTCTGTCATAATAGTGATTATAAACTGTTTCTGTCATAATACTGATTATAAACTATTTCTGTCATAATGTTAATTATAAACTGTCATGATGCTGATTATAATCTGTTTCTGTCATAATGATGATTATAAACTGTTTCTGTCATAATGCTGATTATGAACTGTTTCTGTCATAATGCTGATTATAAACTGTTTCTGCCATAATGCTGATTATAAACTGTTTCTGTCATAATGCTGATAATAAACTGTTTCTGTCATAATGCTGATGATAAACTGATTCTGTCATAATACTGATTATTAACTGTTTCTGTCATAATACTGATTATAAACTGTTTCTGTCATGATGCTAATTATAAATGTCATGATGCTGATTATGAACTGTTTCTGTCATAATGCTGATTATAAACTGTTTCTGTCATAATGCTGATGATAAACTGTTTCTGTCATAATACTGATGATAAACTGTTTCTGTCATAATACTGATGATAAACTGTTTCTGTCATAATACTGATTATAAATTGTTTCTGTCATAATGCTGATTATAAACTGTTTCTGTCATAATGCTGATAATAAACTGTTTCTGTCATAATGATGGTTATAAACTGTTTCTGTCATAAAGCTGATTATAAACTGTTTCTGTCATAATGCTGATTATAAACTGTTTCTGTCATAATGCTGATGATAAACTGTTTCTGTCATAATGCTGATTGTAAACTGTTTCTGTCATAATGCTGATTATAAACTGTTTCTGTCATAATAGTGATTATAAACTGTTTCTGTCATGATGCTGATTATAAACTGTTTCTGTCATAATGCTGATTATAAACTGTTTCTGTCATGATGCTGATTGTAAACTGTTTCTATCATAATGCTGATGATAAACTGTTTCTGTCATAATGCTGATTGTAAACTGTTTCTGTCATTATAGTGATTATAAACTGTGTATGTCATAATACTGATTATAAACTGTTTCTTTCATAATACTAATTATAAACTGTCATGATGCTGATTATAATCTGTTTCTATCATAATGATGATTATAAACTGTTTCTGTCATAATGCTGATTATGAACTGTTTCTGTCATAATGCTGATTATAAACTGTTTCTGTCATAATGCTGATTATAAACTGTTTCTGTCATAATGCTGATAAAAAACTGTTTCTGTCATAATACTGATGATAAACTGTTTCTGTCATAATACTGATTATAAACTGTTTCTGTCATAATGCTGATTATAAACTGTTTCTGTCATGATGCTAATTATAAACTGTTTCTGTCATAATGGTGATTATTAAATGTTTCTGTCATAATGCTGATGATAAACTGTTTCTGTCATAATACTGATGATAAACTGTTTCTGTCATAATGCTGATGATAAACTGTTTCTGTCATAATACTGATTATAAATTGTTTCTGTCATAATGCTGATTATTAACTGTTTCTGTCATAATGCTGATTATAAACTGTTTCTGTCATGATGCTGATGATAAACTGTTTCTGTCATAATACTGATTATAAACTGTTTCTGTCATAATGCTGATTATAAACTGTTTCTGTCATGATGCTGATAATAAACTGTTTTTGTCATATTGCTGATTATAAACTGTTTCTGTCATAATGCAGAATATTGTATAATGATAATTGGTCACAAATTTTCTTAATTTTTGTTACATTTCAAATTAAAGTTTATTGATTCAATAGTTTCTCTTTTAAATCCTTTAAGTGTTATTTTACATCAACTGAGCCATTATTTGAATTTGAAATATTATTAGTTCTGTAAGTTTTATTGTGGTAGAAACTGATTGCCCTTGAAACAGATTTATGTGCCATTTAGTAGGCAGTGAAATGGTGAAGAAATTTTGCTAGAGGTTTTTCCATAAGAAGCGATAATGTATTTGATCTTGACCCTCATTCAAGGTCATTTTATTTGTTATGACAAAAACCATAAAACATTGTCTTTGGGTTTCAAAACCCATGATCAGGTGTTTTCTATTCTTCACTGTGGTGCTGAAATGTATGTATGGTCCAACATTTTTAATTTCATGGAGTCAAAGAGAACCAGGAACTTCATACGTTTATACTTAAATCTGTCTTGTCTAGGATTCACACCTTTGTCTCATTGCAGCTTGAAAGAATTGTCATGAGTTGCTGCAGAATCAGCCACAGTCATTCTCTTTTTAACCAGGTTTTCGTAGAAACCTGGTTCTTAGATTACCGAATGTTGGCGGGTGGGCGGGCATCAAAAAATGGTTTCCGGATGATAACTTGAAAAGTAAATGACATTTTTGAAAGAAACTTGGCACATACATGTATTGTGATAAGGTCTTGGTTGGGATTGCTTTTGGGATAAATACATCAAAGGTCAAGGTCACAGTTGCTTGGTCATTTCACAAAATAAGCAACCTCTAGCTATATCTTGGCCATATGTAAAGATAATGAGATGGGGTTTTCATTTTCGTATTTTCTAGCAATGCTGATGAAAATAAAGCCAAAATCAAAGGTCAAGGTCATGACCAACATTTTGACCTTTGTGTTTTCTGCACTAAAATGGCTATTGTTGCATGAAATTTACAATTTTTGGCTTGAAAATGGCTTTTTTTGATGATATTTAGACGTAGAATTCACTATTTATGGAATTTTAGTTTTGTAAAATGTTTATGGTGGCAATTTTTTAATATTTTGATGTTGACTATTTTTGCATTAAATTGGATATTTCTGAATATATTTTGGTGCAGATGCCACTATGGATCTTTTCTTAAATGATATATTGAAATGAAAACACAACATTCAGATTTCTAAATAATTTGTCATAATTGCAATCTTTTAACATGTTCTGATGTATGATGCTTATATATATATATATATATATGAATATGATATATTAAATCTTAACTCATTACGGGTATCCCTTTACTATCAACCAGGTCCCTGCGAGACACATGATCACCCATAATTATTGTTAACTAGGTACCATTTCTCTCTGAAACCGGCCCTTCTCCGAAATACGAAAACCTGGTTTTCACTGAGTTTCCGTGACTCTTGTTTAAAATTTTTTTAGTGAACACAAAATTTTAAACTTCCTTTGGGAAATAAACAAGTTCAATAAAATATAATATTTATCCTATATTATCCAGTGTTTTATTTATTATTTATATGTGATATTAATGGTATTTATCAGTTTAGCGTAAGTTTAAAATATTCATTAGTATTTAGTTTTTATGTTAATTACATGTTCATCGATACAATTGTTTTAAAATAACTTATAATGCTTTGGCGTCAAAACCAATTCACCCACAATATTAAGATAATCAGTTTTGAATGTCAGAGGAAGCAAGAATCAATCGACCTTTGATTTTACTTAGTAATTTATATAAACAAGTTAAAAACATAATCAGTTAATGATCTAGACTTCCAGAAATAAAGGAATTTTGTCAATTTGCAGACTTAGTAGTCTGAGTTTTCACTCTTGATTACCTATCGATCTGGCACTGGTATTTGTTTTAATTAATATTACATAATCTATTGTTTATACATCAGATGTTTTTGTCTGTCAATTATTTCCTAGCCACTAGAGCATACTGTTTGTAAGTATTTTTAACATCTACATCAGATGTTCTTTCATTTTTCAATGTTTTTGCACTGGAACACATGCTAATAAAACTGTACAGTTTAGAATGTCTAAATTTGGTGAATTATAAATTGCTGCATAAATCAAGAAAGTAAATTTTTATCAACATATGCCTATAGAAATGTCTAAAGAACATTTATTTAATTGAATATCACCTAAAAATGGTCAGTTCAGTATAATTTACTGACCAATATAAATCTTATAAGTATTTGAAACTTCTAAAGATAAAGATTCACAATCTGATAAAATAAATCCATCTGAAGTTTTTATGTTAGTTGTTTGATGTTCAACTGACAATTTTTCCTTCATGATGGAGCTTTTCACTCATGACCTTGACCTTTATTTTTCTAATTTTTTATGCCTGACAATACTTTAGCAAATATATTTATGCCTTGAGAATCCTTACTCACACTTCTTGCTCACATGATAGATAGTGTCAGACATATATTGCCCCGTCAGGTGGTGCTCTTGTTATATCCTGTCACATAAATGACAGGATATTATCTCATAACATTTATTTATGCTAACAGATGTGGGGCAACTTGTCCATATTTTAATTGATAAATACACAATAAAATGTGCTTGTGGACAAACAAGTCACAGATTTATATTTTCGTTTGCATTGTGAAATTCCCATATTAGCAAGCTTGAAAGTCGTTGCGTTTATTATTGACAATGAACGAGAAAAACCTTCTCACTCCGTATTTGAATACATAAAAAATGCAATATACAATCTGGAACTACATTACCATAGGTAAACAAACATGGCTATAACGTCACTTTTGTTTATATTCGAGACAAGCTTGAAAAACGCACTTTCACAAAATTTTACAAGAAAGGTTCAATAATTTAAATGCACAAAATAAAATAAAAAAATGTATTCAAAAAAATTTTAATTACATATATAGGCACCTGGCTGATATTCACCGTGATATTGACATTGTGAGAGACGGAGTTTAAAAAACCAAATGGTGTTTTTGAAAGAACAGACAACTGGTCTGTCAACACCATCAAACCACAAAAAAATTCTTGAACAATCGGATCTTATAAAATTTCTTCCTACCTTGGCAAAGTTGCTTGACCCTATTATTTTGAGACAATGTGTAATGGTATAACTTGTCAATCAAATGTTAATTTTGTGTCTCGCAGGATGTAAATTTCAAATGATGTAAATTTCACTTGGAATTAAATTCACACATATATGCCACATCCAGTGAAAGTTGTCCGTTTCACATGCTGTGTTTGTTGATTGGAAAAACTGAAAAATCAGCTACATGCTTTTTAATCAGTTTACTAGGAATACAATAGCTAAAAACTCTAAAAACTACTATAAACTCCTTGCTAAACTTTGAGAGATATTTGCACGGCATCAGGCATAGGGAATAAGTTTACTTCTTACTGTTTTGCTGTCTACATTTGAGCAATACTGAGTATGAAGCTCGGCATATAATGTTAGAGTGAATCTAACTTCCAAAATATAGCCAGCAATCTTTTACTCCAAACTTCTTTGCAAATTCTTCTATAACTGAAATGGGGCCACACAGGTGCACCTGATTTTCAACCGAAATATAGTCCACAAATATATCGTTGATATATAATTTTTTATATGTATTATTTTATATCCAATATTCTCAAAATTGCATTATGTTAATGAAAAATCGAAAAAAATGCCATCAAAATATCTGATAACACTCTAATTTTTCAAACCAGAACCCCCGTTGTTACCCCACATCAAAAATAGTGCGGATTAATAATGTGTCATTCTCTGTCTGAAATTCAGCTGTTGCCTCTACTGGACTCCCCTGATTTGCCTGTGTTATAGATGGGAATGTTTTATTCTTAAAATCAATGAATAATTTTTTTAAAAAATATTAATGAAAATATAACAATTGAACTGTTTTAAAATGATGTTCATTGTCAGTATGAAGGCAACAACTTTGCAAGCAAACATATCAAAACACATTAACGCGTGTTATTGCATTTGCTTGCAAAGTTGTTCAATTGTTAAATAATGCACTGTTGTGTAAAACTTTTGTTGTCTGTATTGTCATCAACAGTTATGTAAAGGAGTATTTATTTATGATTTTGTATGCAAACCGATAAAATGATGGAAAAATAATTTTTGAAAATATGTCAAACTATTTCTTTCTCAGAAGAATATGGCCACAATCTTCTGTCTGTTATCTAAGCAACTAAGGCTGTTAAAACAGTAAAAAAAAAATATATATATATACATGTATAATATATATATGAAAATTATAATTATCCCCCGCTTCAATGAAGTTAGCGGGGGATATAGAAATGGGTTCCATCCATTCGTCTGTTTGTCCGTTTGTCCGTCACAAGTACAATGTTTAGTTTTTCCGTTAAAGTTTTTCAAACAGCTAAAATTCTTCAGAATTTTTCATTCTTATTTAAAGAAATTATTATCCTAATTTATTATTAAACATGTGTATATGTTTTTAATTTTTATATAATTTATTGCCCAGAAAACCCATCTAGAACACATTGTTAACCTTTTGCGTTAAAGTTTTGCTACATGTTTTATATCATGATTTAAGAACAGCAAGTTAATAATAATGAATACATACCAAAAAGAAATAGATCTATTACTTAAAAAGTGTTCACATATTTCTCTGCAACATTTTAATGCCTGCAGTTTTAGTATTTCTTAGTAAAATGCATATTTTATATGAAAAATGTACATTTTGAGAAAATGAGCTTTCTTATTTATTTTATAGGATTTTCTATAGAAACTTTAGATATCATGTAATTCTTAAAAGAAGTTTAACATATACATGGTTTTTTAAGTGGTTCAGTATTTTTTTGGGTAAATATGTCAATTTTAAAAAGAAAACACTGATTTTGAGAGAATTCTTTTTTGTGGCTATTATTGATTAATTTTTATTGTTGATGGAGTTCTTTATATTGGGTGGATGTTTTGGTGTAGGATTTAATTTTTCTGAAAAAAATATGCATTTATTATTTATTTTACAAATATTTAAAAAAAGGGATGATGATTATAATGCTACTGCTGCTGATGGTAATGTTAATGATCTATGCTGCTGATGATGTTGAATTTATGCTAGTGATGATGTTGAATTTTCTTAATGATGATGATGCTGATGATGATGAAAACTTGCTCTTGATGATTTTCATACAGTGGAACACACTTGTAATGAATATCATTAAGTGAGCAAAATTAGTGATATATGATAGTACTTATTACATTGTCACATATTTATATTTTTTCATTAACAGCATATTACATGTGGAATTTTTCAACCAACAACTTGTCTCTTTGATGATGACGATGATGATGATTGATGATGATGATGACAAGTTTTCTCTGTTGATTATTTCCTTTTTTTTCAGAATATTGTTATATATTTTAACATATGCATTTATACTGAAATAGCTTATAATCACTTTTGTTTTCTATGAATACAACAACATCAACAACAAAAATTGAAAAAAAAAACCATGAGAAAAACAATCAAGTTCTGATGAAAAAATGTTTACTACTCATGGATATTGTTGATATTTTGATTAAAATATGAAATGTCATTTTAAAACAGTCATCGTTAAGATAACAAAAGACTCTATAAGTTTAACATGATATTGAATAGAAGTTGTAATCACTGAAACTATTGGTGGAAAGTAAAAAGTGAGTAGAGCGGGGGATCTGAATGACAATGTCTTCTTGTTCTTATTGTTTCGAGGATATTAATCCACATGATATTTGAGCTTATAATGCATGATATTTTGACATTTAAAATCTATACGACATTACAACAGTTAAATCAATTTTAACAATACTGTACCATCTTGAACATTTTGTGTAATCTTTGCATTTCTCTTTTCCAAAAATGTTTAGAATCCCTTGTAGGTTTATTTCTAAAATCAAATGATGATCCACACAAAGTAAAAGCAGAAAAATAAGTCTGTTAATACTTGTAAAATCTTACAAGTACATGTAAGTGACTTGTAAATGATTTTTTTTATGGTAGTCACTGGTTGACATTTAAATCTGGCCATATTTCTGTGTTTACTGTCTGAGAGAAAAATAGATTAATTTTAAGTTCCATCAAGGTTTTTTCACTTATTTCAAGATGTAATCATTTTTGAATGAAGTTACTAACAGAATTTTGATCCAGTAATACCTGGTGCAGAGAAAGAAGTAAAACTAGGACACAGATCAAGGTCATAAGGATATTTGATGTGCCAAAAACCTGTAAAACATTTTCCAATTTTCTCTACTTGTAGACAAAATGTTCTGTGGTGTTAATGTAATACAACCTTTTAAATCTACATACAGTTGTTTTAAGATAAAAATATGAGATTTGAATTCTTTGACAGTTAGCCTTTTACCTATCACTATAAGAACATATTTTGTCCTGCACCAGTCTATGAAAATGGTCTGTCCAATATTAGCTCTTATTTCATAGTATTATTTATTTCTCTTGGTTAGATCCTATAAAACCTGATTGTTTCAAAAAATTATATTTTCAATAGTCTAGTTTAGATTAAGAATGCAAATTTTTGGATTATTATTGATTACAAAATTATAACAAAGATTAAAAATGATAATAAATGCAGTTCCTGTACGACGTGGTATTCAGGACATTTTACATCATATTATATATATAGTGAAAAATGCATGCATTTTACAGTGTAAGGAGACACACAATTTTAATGACACTTAAAACTGGTATTACATGGCTACAATAAGTTTCAGATGATGATTGGATAGATTGGTTAGGCACAAAAGACAACTTGGTTTACATCATTATTTATTTTATGATTTTGTGATTAAAAAATAATGATATATCTGTGTGAATAATTTGGCAATAGTGAAATCTGTCAAAATTTGAAACTTTTGATATTTTTATATTTTCTTACCAGTTTAAGACAAATTAAAAAATGATCTTACTAAGTATGGAAATTTTAAAATGTCTTGATTTAGACATGTAGCCAGCTTTGGTTTATTAGAATTTTGAAATAACTTGTCCACAAACCTGCTATAATAGGGATATATAAACCTCTTTATTCAAAATAAGTTTAAATATCATAATTAAGAAATGATCATAAAACTATTACCAGAAATTCTATTCTAGCCATACATATGCATGAAATTTATTTTCCAAGGCTTAAACTATTGTACCAGTCCTTACAAATTTGAATTTTTCATCAAGATATGATGGCTAGTTATTAAAAAATTCATTATAAGTACTAGTTGTCATTGTGAGAAATGCAAGTTTGTCCATTATTTCAAATTTGAAATGATTTCTTGTCTTACATGGTTAAACTCAGTTTTAATTCCAGTGTTTTTACTTTTAATGATCTTGTTGTTTTTGGCACCATGTATCAAGATTTAACTTTTGATCATGTAATTTTTGTAAAAAATAAAAATGTATTTGGTTTTTACAGCAAAAGAAAAAAAATATTCATTTTATAAACCCTGTGATTAGAAACATTTGAAAATTTGTGACATCTTCAGACTAACTTTCATTTTCCTTTAAGATTATGTCATTTTACCCCCATCATGACATTATGCGATGTCGCACTCATGAAGAATAAACCAATCAAAGATGTTCTGATGCCAATTTATATGCACAATGTGCATGAGTAAGACTGAAATTTTCATATGGATATCCCACTTGAGATTTTTTTATTTTTATGACTTACCATGGGAAAAAAAGTGCATAGAAATTATATATATCAGCAAGTTTTACATTGTATACATTATTTTTCTGGCAGCCCCCAAAAAAGTGAAACTTATGTTACTTTTCTGTATATGGGTAGCAGCATCATAATTTTATTATAGGTCTCTAAAAATGTTAAAGCAGCATTATTTCATCAAAAGCAGTATAAAATTACAGTGATTATAGAGGTTGGGACATTATATAAAAAGTCATTATTTGTCATTAGTTGAAAAAGCCTTATTTCGGCTGTAAAAGCGAGACATATTATTACATATTAATTTAAACCATATTCTTTATAAAGTTGAAAACTAAGAAAAAAAGGTGGGATAATTTCTTGTCATTGAAGTGTTTATTTTGTTAATAAGCAGTTTATTATAAACAACATTTCTTGTGTAGGTTTATTATTTAAAACTGATTGTTTTTCCCCAAACATCAGACATCCATTAGCAGACTTGATAGACTTGATAAGGTTTTACCTTTAGGATAGGTTTTGTTATTATTATCTACCACTTAATGGAATATTTATTGTACAGCCAATGATTGTTTCATCCTGCAGCAAAAACCAATTGACACATTTTATTTACACTATAATTACACTTACATTGTGGGGTTTTTGTTTACAATTTATAAAACAACAACAAACAAAAACAATCAAGCAAACAAACAACCAACCAATCAAACAAACAACCAACCAATCAAACAAACAACCAACCAACCAATCAAACAAACAAGCAAACAAACAACCAACCAATCAATCAAACAAACAACCAACCAATCAAACAAACAAGCAAGCAAACAACCAACCAATCGAACAAACAACAAATCAAACAAGCAAGCAAACAAACAAACAACCAATCAATCAAACAAACAACCAACCAAACAAGCAACAAACAAGCAAACAAACAAACAAACAACCAATCAATCAAAGAAACAACCAACCCATTAAACAAACAAGCAAGCAAACAAACAAACAACCAATCAATCAAACAAACAACCAACCAATCAAACAACCAACCAATCAAACAAACAACCAACCAATCAAACAAGCAACCAACCAAACAAGCAAGCAAACAAACAAACAACCAATCAAACAAACAAGCACACAACAAACAACCAAACTATCAAACAAACAACCAACTAATCAAACAAACAAGCAAGCAAGCAAACAAACAAACAAACAACTAATCAAATAAAGAAGCAAACAAACAACCAACCCATAAAACAAACAAACAAGCAAGCAATCAAACAAACAAACAACCAATCAAACAAACAAGCAAACAAACAACTAACCAATCAAACAAACAAGCAAGCAAGCAAACAAACAACTAATCAAATAAAGAAGCAAACAAACAACCAACTAATCAAACAAACAAGCAAGCAAGCAAACAAACAAACAAACAACTAATCAAATAAAGAAGCAAACAAACAACCAACCCATAAAACAAACAAACAACAAACCAATCAAACAAACAACCAACCAATCAAACAAGCAACCAACCAAACAAGCAAGCAAACAAACAAACAAACAAAAAACAAACAAACAAACAACAAACCAATCAAACAAACAACCATCCAATCAAACAAGCAACCAACCAAACAAGCAACAAACAAGCAAACAAACAAACAAACAACCAATCAATCAAACAAACAACCAACCCATTAAACAAACAAGCAAGCAAACAAACAAACAACCAATCAATCAAACAAACAACCAACCAATCAAACAACCAACCAATCAAACAAACAACCAACCAATCAAACAAGCAACCAACCAATCAAGCAAGCAAACAAACAAACAACCAATCAAACAAACAAGCACACAAACAAACAACCAAACTATCAAACAAACAACCAACTAATCAAACAAACAAGCAAGCAAGCAAACAAACAAACAAACAACTAATCAAATAAAGAAGCAAACAAACAACCAACCCATAAAACAAACAAACAAGCAAGCAATCAAACAAACAAACAACCAATCAAACAAACAAGCAAACAAACAACTAACCAATCAAACAAACAAGCAAGCAAGCAAACAAACAACTAATCAAATAAAGAAGCAAACAAACAACCAACTAATCAAACTAACAAGCAAGCAAGCAAACAAACAAACAAACAACTAATCAAATAAAGAAGCAAACAAACAACCAACCCATAAAACAAACAAACAACAAACCAATCAAACAAACAACCAACCAATCAAACAAGCAACCAACCAAACAAGCAAGCAAACAAACAAACAAACAAAACAACAAACAACCAATCAAACAAACAACCAACCAGTCAAACAAACAAGCAATCAAACAAACAAGCAAACAAACCAACAACCAACCAATCAAACAACCAACCAAACAAACAACCAACCAGTCAACCAAACAAACAAACAACCAATCAAACAAACAAGCAAACAAACAAACAACCAATCAATCAATCAAACAAACAAACAACCAATCAATCAATCAAACAAACAACCAACCAATCAAACAAACAACCAACTAATCAAACAAGCATCCAACCAAACAAACAAGCAAGCAAACAAACAACCAACCAATCAAACAAACAAGCACACAAACAAACAACCAAACTATCAAACAAACGACCAACTAATCAAACAAACAAGCAAGCAAGCAAACAAACAAACAATCAACTAATCAAACAAAGAAGAAGAAACAAACAACCAACCCATAAAACAAACAAGCAAGCAAGCAAACAATCAGCAAACCAAACAAGCAAGCAAGCAAACAAACAGACAACCAACCAATCAAACAAACAAGCAATCAAACAAGCAAACAAACAACCAACCAATCAAACAACCAACTAACCAATCAAAAAAACAAACAAACAACCAACCAATCAATCAAACAAACAAACAACCAATCAAACAAACAACCAACCCATTAAACAAACAAGCAAGCAAACAAACAAACAACCAATCTATCTTTTCTATCAGAAATTGGATAAAAACATTTTACAAAAATATTAAATCAACTGTCAATCAAGGAGGAAATCTATCAAATTTTTTTAGTATTGGGAGGGGATGTAGACAAGGAGATCCGTTATCTCCTTATCTATTCTTACTTTGTGTTGAAATCTTAGTGGAGAAAATTAGAAATAATAAGAACATATCTGGAATAATATACAGAACGTCGAAAATAAAATATCTTTATTTGCTGATGATACGTCATCTTTTTGTACTTTTTGTAAACAACATGATGAAACTATATTGCATTTATTTTGGGAATGCGAAGTTGTTCAAACTTTTCTGCAGCAAATAGATGAATGGTTCCTCAATAACAATATTTTAATACCTTTAACAAAAAAAAGTGTTTATTTTCCGAGATTTTATTGTCAAAAATAATTTTAAAAATTTAATTATTACACAAACAAAATATTACATATATAAATCAAGATGCTTGAATAGAAAATTGTGTCTAAGTGCCTATCAAAATACTATTAAAGATATGATAAATATTCAAAAATCCATAGCAACACGAAAAGGGGAATATGAACAATTTTTAAGATCTTAGGGATATTTTTTAACAATTACTAGCTAAAAACGAAAACTACTGGTTATACACATCTCTCTCTCTCTCTCTCTCTCTCTCTCTCTCTCTCTCTCTCTCTCTCTCTCTCTCTCTCTCCATAAAACATTCAATATATACTGGTAAAAATATAAGTGATACACTTTATTGTATATTTACAACTTTTGATTCGTATATAAAATTGTATTATGTATTATTATATTTGTATGTATATTGAATGACAAAATAATAAAAATATAAAAAAAAAACAAACAACCAATCAATCAAACAAACAACCAACCAGTCAAACAAACAAGTAATCAAACAAACAAGCAAACAAACCAACAACCAACCAATCAAACAAACAACCAACCAGTCAACCAAACAAACAAACAAACAAACAAGCAAACAAACAAACAACCAATCAAACAAACAAGCCAACAAACAAACAACTAACCAATCAAACAAACAAACAAACAAACAGCCAACCAATCAACAAACAAACAAACAACCAACCAATCAAACAAACAAGCAAACAAACAAACAACTAACCAATCAAACAAACAAGCAAACAAACAAACAACTAACTAATCAAACAAACAAGCAAACAAACCAACAACCAACCAATCAAACAAACAACCAACCAGTCAACCAAACAAACAAGCAAACAAACAAACAAGCAAACAAACAACCAACCAATCAAACAAACAAGCAAACAAACAAACAACCAACTAATCAAACAAACATTCAAACAAACAACCACCCAATCAAACGAAAAAGCAAACAAACAAACAACCAATCAAATCTAAATTTCAATTTTGAGTTTTTATATTTTTGATGCTATAATTTGTTTAGTAATATTCTGGGTGTTATACATAATGGGATATTTAAAAAAAAAATAAGTAAAATGATTTTTTGTTATCAAAATAGTGTGTAGATAGGCAAGGTGGCAAAGTTACAGGAGGGCACTGTTACAATTTTTTATTTTAATTTAAATCCCAATATATTTACACAATACAGTAGAACAGGTTGCTGGTATTAATTAATTTTGTTAATTGAAGACTGTATAGTGTCTGGTTGACCTTAGCTTGAAACTTCTCTTTTAATCCTAGTGGAACAGTTAATAAATCCTTCTAGATGAAAATGAATTCAAGCAATTTGCTGATTTTTATTTTAAATCAATTCTTAATAATTTGAGTGACCAGAAATTTTCATATTAATTATAAAGTTCTTCATAAAAATGATTGTTTTTCTGCTTCAAGTATTTAGCAAGTTATGGTGTGTTGTTTGTGATTATGACAATAAGCAACTGATGTTGTTTTAAGGCCCAGTGAAGATTATTTTTAACTATTTAACTTATATGAAGGCAGATCTATGCTGTGACAGTTCTTAAAAGGAACTGGTACCCCACATTGCCTATAGAATTATATTCAACATGTAAAAATTCTCATATTAGTCCTATGTCAAATTTGATCAAAGGTCATGAAAGTGTTGTGCTTCATAAACCATCACTTTAAACTACTTGCCAATTCAAGCTCCAAGATAAGCAATTAGGCTATTTTGTTAAAACCCTAACTTTTGTAACTTGAGGCATCAGTTTTTAAGATCTTGACTGAAGGTCAAAACAGTTTTATTTTCAAAAAAAATATTCAAACAAAAATTGTTGGGTACTTCTTTAATTTTCAAGTCTTTATCGGACGCTTCAAAGTTTCAGCTACCATCCTTGTTATAGAATAAGCTTACATTTGCTAGTTACATAACCAGTTTAGAAGTATTCTAAGCTTTTCATTTTATGGCAATATACCATCACAAAATCTTGATAAATAATTGATTTCAAAAGATTATATTGGGTAAATAAAAAGAGACTTATTGTTGCCTTGGTAATAGATACACTATCTAATTACTGTTTGAATGTGTAGTCTAGTTTTTATTAGCTCACCTGAGCACAAAGTGCTCAAGTAAACTATTGTGATGGGTCATTGTCCGTCGTGCCTCGTGTATAGTCCGTTGTCTGTCGTGCATCAACTTTTGATTGTTTACACTCCTGAGGCCAAAATTTGAATGCAATCTTCATCAAACTTGCTCAGATTGATCCTCTTGACAAAAGCTAGCTTGATTTGTATATGGGTCATGTATGCACACACACACACACACACACACACACACACACACACACACACACACACACACAGAGACTTTATGTGTCCAATGGATTTTTAACTCACTGAGTTAAAAGCTTTGATGAGCTGTTTACTGTCCATTGTCTGTTGTCTTTTAACTTTGAACATTTTAATCTCTCCTCAAAAATTACAAGGCCTAATTGAATGAAACTTATCATGCTTAGGTAAAGTGCTAGTAAGAGTTAATCTTAGGGTTCAGTAAGATGGGAAATAGAGAAAATCTGAAAAAAAATCTCCTATGAACATACAAGAGATATATCGTAGGTATTTTATCTATAACATATTAGAACACCTAGTTTTAACTTCACAAAATCATAGCACTGGGACTCAAAACTGAGAAATGGCAAGGTACTTATAGGGAAATTTGCTAAAATATCTGGAAAAATTGTAAACCTTTTGTAGTATTATGTAAATAAGAATAAGGAAGGTATTAATGTAATGACTTTTTTGTAAATGTCACAGGTAAATAAGACAAATAGTATGGTTTTAGAATATATCCATAATTAATCCTCTCTGCTGAAACTATTCAGAGGACTGTGTCATTTAGATGTTTTCTTGGCATTGCAGTGGCTACCAAAACTTAAAGTCACAGTAATGTTTAGAGACCAAGCCTATAAACAAATCTTTTTTGAACCAGATGATTAACAAAACCTTGTTAACACTACTGAGACCCCAATTTTAGTTCAATCTTTATCAAACTTGGTCAGAATGATGCTCTTGACAAAAGCTAGCTCGAGTTTATATATGGGCTATGTTGGGTCAATAAGTAGGTCACTAGGTCAAATTATATAAAAACCTTGTTAACACATATGAGGGGTCAATTTTAGACCAATCTTCATCAAACTGGCTCAGAATGATCCTCCTGACAAAAGCTAGCTCAAGTTTGTATATGGGTCATGTTGGGTCAATAAGTAGGTCACTAGCTCAAAATATAGGAAAAATCTCTTTAAAGAATAGAAGCTCCAGTTTGCCAAAATCAAGCTGAGTGTACATCATTTTCAGGTGAGCGTCCAGGGCCTTCATGGCCCTATTGTTTTTACAATCTAGTTTATTTCAAGTTAAGCTGACTCAATTTAAATGGAGTAAATTTTGATATATCATCTACCTTTATATAAAGACCACCTTCATTCAGATAAATTATAAAGGTCCTCAAAAATACCCTCTATATAAGACCACCTGTCTATAAACTCCATATTTGTAGGTCCCATCAGTCATCTTTTATACTAGTTTTACTTTGTTTTACATATTGTAATGTTTAAATGCAGTGGAATATTTTTACAATTGTAAAATGATAGAATAAAGCAGTTCCAGCAATGGCAAAATGATCATAAGACAAATTTACTTAGGTGAAAACAACTGAGGAAATCTGTAGACATTTATTGTCCAATCAAATTGCTTTAAATTGAGTGATAGGCTATTGTAGATTCAGTTCACCTGGGTCACAAGAGCTTATATCATAGCACAGACAGTATGAGTAGGTAGATTTGTACAATGTTAACACTTATTTTTGACTTCTCAAAAACTACAGAATTGTTATCATTGAAACTTGCTTATGATTATTTTTGGATTAGTGTTATTCAGATATGTTTGTGGCATTGTTCTGGTCACCAAAACAAGTTCACCAAGAGGTGCAAAAAGTCTGTAATTTTTTTTTTCTTAACCAATTACAGCTGAAAAAAATCTGATATAAAATAACAATTTTCTTGAGTCTTAAGCTTATAAATGTAATATGTTCATTTATTGAAAAATTGGGGGTATGTGTTTTATGTGCTTTTTAGGATTTTTATGACCTAACTATTAAAACAGCAAATGGCAAATATTTTAAGTCTTTGAAAAACCTTGAAAATGGGATCAGGTTTTAAGGGTCAAGGGCATGACCTAATGTTTTATTTTTGTGCTTTCACCACTGTTTTAACTGCTTTATTCATATTTAAATGTAGATTTTAATTTTTGATGTTTGAAGCATTGTTTTTTACATGGCACCATTGGTTTAATGCCAGGGCCATGACAATATTTATGAAATAAGCTTTGCTGTGTCTTGACCATATGTGAATATTTTGTCATTAGGTTTTGATGTTTTGATGTTTTCATTTGATGACCTTCATAATTGATAATGGTAAAAGGTGAAGGTCATGGTATAATTTTTTACCAAGTGCATTTATTGCTATTGCAGCTTTTTATGAAATTTTTCAGTGCAGACATTATTATTATTATTATTTATTTATTTATTTTTATTTTCAATTTTTTTTACATGAAGCCAAGGTCAAATGCCAGGGTTATGAAAATATTTATGAAATAAGATTTAAAATTACTATATTTTGACCATGTATAAATATTTGTCATCAAGTTTTTAATGTTTCCATCTTGTGATCTTCAAAATGGATTATGTTTAATTTTTATTTTGGTTTTATGCCATAAAAAATTGTATTTCGCCATTGCCATTATTTATCAGGTGAGCATATTGGGCCCATTTGCAACTTGTTTAAATATTGTATGTTATGACTGTGATATATAGTTTCATTTATATATTGATTCACATTTAAGTTAGACAGTTTTCAGCATTTCTCTCCTAAGGCTTGAAATCAAAATGCATTAGTTTTCTGCTTTAAGCAACTGTTATTCAGTTAATCTTATCTTAAATGGCATTAGTACATGTACATTTGGGAAGTGTGAAAATTAAGTGGAGCAGATTGTAGTTTTGCATTTTGATGTTTGGTGTTTTACACTACAGCCAATATTCCTTTCATTTGTTTTAAGATGGTCATTTCAGGAATGGTGGAGGAAACCAGAGTTCCCAAAGAAAACTGCCTACCTTTTTCAGGGAAACTGACAAACTTTCTAAAATTATTTTTTGTCTTAAAGAGATACCTGGACAGGGAGTGGTGCTGTTAAAAATAAGTTTTTAGTTTTGCTTTGGTCATTTTATACAAAATTGATCCTATCAACTTAAGGTAATTTGTTGCTATAGAAACAATCATTGCAAACAGTTTGAGTAATGAAATTTCATGAATTTTCTCTGTGCCCCTACACCCACCTCAAGAAAGTAATCCTTTTAATTTTAAAGTGCACTTTTACACTTTACATATGTGATTGTTGCGTGTATATAAATTAATCTCTTTGACTTGTTTAATACTTATAGATTTGTTGCATGTTCCATAATGTGTTTATATGTAAAAATGTTTCTATAGGGATAAGTTTGAATCAATTATTTTAGAAATCTTTTAAAAGCTGTATATGACAAAACATTAAAAGAATACATTAAACAAATTCAGCATTTTATTTTTTCATGTTTTAAATGCTGTGCAAGGAGAAATTTAAGATTTTTTAAAAAAAAAAAAATACCTTATATATTTAATTTTTTGAGATATGGAAGAATAATTAGGCCAACTCAACTTAATTGGTAGATTCTCATCCCCGTCCACCCCACCAAAAGTGTGCCCCCCCCCCCCCCCCCCCCCAGTCATTTTATTTTCATTTCCCATCCCGGGCATATTCAAAGTCTGTTCCAGAGTTATGTTGAGTCCATGGCATTTCAGAAAAAGGTTCTAAGCACTCCATAAAAACCAGAAGTGTGAGGTGAAATCAAAAGTAGCTTCATACATGTTACGGATAGAGCATGGTTTTCTTAATTTTGCATCTTGCCAGCTGGTCCGAAAGAATAGTACGGGGCAAATATAGCAGACACTCAACAGTTAGTGGAGGTGTACAATAATTTAATAAGCAGCAATGTATTCAAAAAGGGCCCTATTGCCACTGTAGATGTCAACCATGTGAGAGTGCTAGTTTTTTCGTATAACAAAAAATAAAACCCTCCCATCTACCCCAAAATTTTTGTCCAACCTGGATGAGAATTTAACTATTTAAACTGAATTGGCCTAAGTGATCAAATATATATATATATATATATTATTGCCTAATCTCATATATAAATGGTAATGAAGTATTTTAAGCTGTTTTTCTCATTTCAATCCCTTGCTTGATTCACATGAAACTGTACATGAACTGTATTATGGTCTAACTGGATTTGCAAAAGGCATGAGGCAGTTCAGAAACAGTTTCATGGAAAACAGACTGTTTCATGCACATTGTATACATATTCTTAGGCATATAAACAATATCCACCATGTTTCTGATTTGATTTCGAAGACATGTTAGAATAAGAATAAACACTTATTTCAGAAAATTTGATTGTTTTGAAAATGCAGTTAAGTAATTAAACTGTTATGGTAATGATGATCTAGAATAGGTCAATACTTTTGAGCCTTGATATTCATGTGAAACTGTTGATAAAACCAAATTGTTCTGGGATTAGTCAGTTCTGTTGTGACTTTGATGACCTTTGATGTTAAACTGTTGAAATCCAAATTGGTCTGAAATCAGTCAATACTATCATTCCCCGGTATCTTGGATGATTCATTTGAAACTATTGATAAAATCCAAATTGGCATTAAAATAAAAGTGTACAGTTGACTTGAAATTACTACAGCTGGTTAAGATATCCCTACAAATAGCCAGAACAATTGAACTGAAACAAGCCACAGCAAAGGAATAAAAAATAAAAACATTTTAGTCACATGACACCTGATTTTGAAATTCCATTGGATCAGCACTTGACATTATGACAGAATGATATCTATAATGACCAATACTGATGTGGTTTGAATACTTTTTTAAGGTTCTTAACATTCTCTTTAATTTACAACCTTTTTGTAAAACTGGTATGTGCATGTATATGTGGCATCCAGGGCTCAGGAAAACTTTGACTGGGTGTCGGACATTTTTTCAAAGCAACCAGTATCATCGATGCTGTGTAAAGCAAAAAAAAAAAAAAATCAAAAAAAAAAATAATAAGAAACGTACCACCGATGTTGTTATTGACAATGTTTTTTTAAAAAAGATTTTAATTTTAAATATCAAATAGATTTTAAAAAGAATTTAACTACTACCGGTACATAGAGGTTATTTAGGTACATGTGGTCAGGCTCATGTGTCCACATAGTGTCGATTTTTGTACTGTCAGCATTGATGACACAAGGTTTGATGGCCATTTTTGTTTATTGACAATCGTGCATTTTCGTTTTTCCGAAGTTACACGAACTTTACTACACCTCATTTCGAGATCTCTTTGATTGTATTTAGACTTTTTAAAATTATTTATTTATAACTAAACAGTTTGCAAAGACCGTACGATGCGTGTTGTAGTCTTATTTGACATCCCGCTTGGAACATCTTTGATAATAGTCTGACGATCATGACCTTCAAGGATCAACCCTCGTAATCAGCTGTTTATGGCTTCCGTCTGTTTGAGGGTTCGGACGATGAAACAAAAGGAATGGATTGGGACCATTGGATTCTAACTGATTAATAAACAAAAGCCTAATTAATATATCTGTAGTATTTTTAAAATGGTTGACAGGTGATAGCAAACAATACTCGAGTAAAATAATGACCTACAAACATATTTATTTATTATGTCTGATTAACTGAATTCTATTATTAACTAAAAATGTCCGACAAGTGATTTTTCACATCAGACAAAAATATTTTTTGGCGGACATGTCCAGCAAATATGACCATTTCCGGACCCCTGGTGGCATCTTTGCTGTTTATAGACAAATTTGAAACTTGAATGTTTGTAATAAATACAAGGTCGAGATACTTACCGGTATATTAAGTTATTAGTATGGTATAACTGATTTGACCAATATACCAAGTGATATAGATGGAACTAACTTAATCAGTTAAATAGGTTTGTAAAAGTTCATGTTTTTTCGGGGGGGATCCATATTGTCCCACAAAAAATGTCATTAAGTATTGATCTCATCTTTTTCTGGCAAAACTCCATTGACCTTCAGACTAGTAATATATTTAAAATGATAAACTTAAAATACAAAGAAAGCTAGTAACTTCTTCCAATGAAGCATTGTAATTATTTAAAAAGGTATTTTGATCTAGACATTATAGCATTATAGGACTATATATTGTGTTCTCTGAATCAATATAGCATTTAGTCCATTCATGTATGTGTGTAACCCATTGTTTTTCAAGCTTCATTTGTCCCTTACACTGAGCTAGTTTATCACACTGTTTGTCTCTTGGTTTATTATGGACCTGCCAATTATGTGGCAGTTAATTTGAATACTGAATTTTTGAAATGGAATAAATGCCAACAGTCTTAAGTATTTCAAAGAAATGATGTCATAACACTTAGCCAATTTTTTTCTTTAATAAAAAAAAGACATGTATACTTTACTTTAGTTTTTATTCTCCCAACAATAACAGCTAATAACCTATTACATACAATTATCTCCCTTTACTCAATTATCATTATCTCCCTTTACTAAATTATCATTTACATAAATCACATCATAAACAGATTGGTGAGAAGTACAAATCAAGTCCATGATAATTTCATTAAGCTACATGAAATAAATAAATAAATAAATAAAAAAAAATACAATTTGAAAAACAAAGTTTGTATATCTGTGTTTTGCAGCTGACACTAAGATTTTAGTGTGATTCAGAGAATGTTAGACACTTAGTTGGTAATTTTTTTTATAAGTTTTTGCTTTAAAAATAAACAGTTCAGTTGCAATGTTTCATTTTTATGCCAGAATTTTGTAATATGATTTAAAGTTTCCTATCAACACCAAATTGTGACAAATATGTGTAAATTGAATTTATTTTTGTAAGCTATAATAGCTACCATAACTAGATAACATTATTATAGCTTGATTTGTACTTCCTGTAATAAACAAATTAAAATTGACATTTAATCATAATGAACTAAAACTATACACCAAATCAGTGAATAAATAACAAGGTATAATATACTGGAAGATGAAACATTAATGAAATATCACCTTTACCTTTTAATATTCCTATCACATATATTAGTAATATGTAACGAATTTGGAGACTGAGTTTGTTGAATTTCTTAAGATAAAACAAAACAGAAGTTTCCTAACTTGCTACATATTGAATAAATAGGTTTAACATATTAAACATCTGCATGGGAGAAATCTGAAAATTTGATGAAAATAGATATAGAAATTAGAAATCTGAAAATTTGATGAAAATAGATATAGAAATTAGAAATCTGAAAATTTGATGAAAATAGATATAGAAATTAGAAATCTGAAAATTTGATTAAAATAGATATAGAAATTAGAAATCTGAAAATTTGATGAAAATAGATATAGAAATTAGAACATACTTTTTCAGTGTAATTCCTTTTTATTATAGACTGTAAATTTTTCAGTAGTAAATTCTTGTTGTTTTTTTATAAGTTACATTTTCCTTAGAGTTTGCTATATAAAAATGTGAAAAATGCCAATTTCAGAATTTGATATAAGGTGGTATGATAAACAATAATTGAATCAAACTTCTAGCTTTTTGGAAATGAAAAATTATTAATACATTTCAAAGAAATTCCAGCAAAAATGTATATATGTACCAATATTAGATTACGGTAACAGAATTATCAACAACAAGTCATATCTTAAAGTTTATGGTTTCCAATACTTTTGTTTGAATGGAAGGATAGAAAAGGCAAAAAACAATTTAAAAAAAAAGAATTAAAAAACTATAAAAATTATTGTTGATACATTTGTATATTGATAGGTTTTGAAGCAATCTGTAATAATTTTTTGAAATATTGGTATATGATGATTTAGTTTCACGACAGCTTTGAAAAAAAGAGAAAATACACTTATGATGATGATTGCAGATACATAAATAAAATAATCATAAAATTTAAGAAAAAAAAAAATTATACATAATCATTGAATTTCAGTGATTTTCCACAAAAAGAAAAAACTGCGAACTTCTCAAAGCAAATGAAAATAATCCTTGAATTTCTGTGATTTTCCACATAAGAAAAAACTGAACTTCTCCAAGCAAATGAAAATAAAAATTGAATTTCAGTGATTTTCGACGTAAGAAAAAACCATTATAAATGATTTTCATACACAAGATAAAACTAGCTACAGTAAGGAAATTACAAAAATGATTGAATTACAACAAGTCTATTATATATTGTTATATGATCAGTATTATTTAGATACATAACATTCTAAATCACACATGTCATAGTTATGTTAAAATCTATTATTCCATTGCCTGATCGATGTGCTCTTAATGACTGTATTTATCTGAGATTAATGTGTTTTGTTTCTGATTGGTCCATGTTTTTTTCTGTGTTGGTAATTTAATATTAGAAGATTGTAGAAGGAAGGAAATACTGGTAAAAGCTCTGCTTGAACAGTATAATGGATTACCCATATGCTCGTTATTTCTCTTTTTGGTTTGATCCATAGTGTCAAGTAAAATGTCTTTTTATTGGATGACCTCAATAGTTTAAACAGAGAGTTAGTTTACAATATGCGCATTTGTCAAATTGAAAGACACTTGCAAACAAAAAAAAGGGTCAGTGGGTTTTCTTGTAATGAAGCAGATATTTATTGGCATAACTTTTAACTTTTTTATACATTTGTTCATTCTTTTTCCTCTATTTCTGTCAAAAGAAGTTTTCATGTACCAGTACTGTTCTTGCTAAACAAAATCGGTATTGACTTATATTTTGATTACAGTAATTTGCTTAATAATATACTCTTTTTTTTTGGAATTTGATAGAATTTGGATATTTTTGAACAACATCTTTAATATTTTAGGGGAAAAATTGTCCTCAATTTGACCATAACATAAACTATGTAATATGATTATTACAATGCATAATTTGCCATCATACAGTATTGATTTGAAGAGTTCGAATTTGTAATTTTCATAATTAAAATTCGGGTTAAAGACCTTTTTGGATATCTTAAAAATTAGCCTTTAAATGCCACTATTTTCAGGATATTCTTGATAATTTAAGTCCAAATGGTTTCAAATTAATTTCAAATTTGTTAAGATTTAAAGCACAGAAAAGAAATCATTTTACTGTTTAAATTATATACAATGCTTTAGGATAGTGTGTGATTTGAAATGCACAAAAGGATACAAAATTAAATCATTATATCACATTTAATTACAAAATATCACATGTTCTTGCTAAAAATATGTACATATCTAACAAAAAATGTTGTGAAGGACAACATTCGAAAATAATAATTAAGTAATGATTATGGTAACCACTTGAGAGTTTAATTAAGCCTTTAAAACATTAAACACTAATTTAAACACATAATTTTACTTCTTATTTAATCATTCTCTGTTTTCAATTTTGACAAAATGCATGATGTAAGTCTGGATATCACCCTAAACAATTATAGTTTGTCTATATACTGAAGACAAAGAATGTAGTTACTCAACATACACAGCAATATTAGCAGACAACTTATTGAAAACTTTATTGATTCTTATATGTTTTTAATAATATAAGCAACTTCAGATTTTCTTATTAACAATTTCTAAATAAGCTTGGAACAAAAGAAATTTTGGTGGTCTGACAAATAATGAAGAGATTTTTCATAGTCAACATGCTAATTATAGATATTTGCCTTATTGTAAAATACTGTATTGTTTGATCAATACAAACCAGTGCTTAAACAGTATTACTATAACAATCGCAATATTTTCAATATTTTTTCATAAAACTGTTGGTTTATACATGTTTTTTTTTTTTAACTTGAAAAAAATTCTTAAAATAAATAACTCAATTTGTTCTTTTTGTTATGATTATATTGAAAATATTAAAAAGATATTGTTTTAAAATGTTTGATAATTTGCTGGTTTGATCTCTCCATGTTGTTAACAATCCCATTGAAAATATTCATATTCAAAATATTCAATGAAATAAAGAAATTGACACTATAAACATTAATATCACGGGTTAATAGCTGAGCTAAATATTAAACATATTGGTAAAAACTACTTCACACCATCACAGAAAACAAAGCTGTTAAATAGTAAATACTAGTATAGTGTCCCCTTAATGGGGCAGTATCAATGTTTTATTATCTCCCTTTCTGATGAGTTATCACATTTAAACAAATACTTAGTACTATAAATGTTGACTTTGAATTACATTAAACTTAAAAAAGATCAAAGTTTGAAAAGTCTTAGAAATCAGATGCTGAAGAAGGGAGATAACTCTAATAGAGATGGGCATGGGGAATTTATAAATATTGTAGTTTTTATCCACATACAAAATATCACAGATTTTTTATACCGGGTTCTACATGTATTATCACAGGAGTATACAGAAGTCATACAGTAAAAAACAAGAGGCCCATGGGCCTTAACGCTCACCTGAGGATATGTCCAAAATTGTTTGCAAAGCACAAAAGACAATATAATTGGTAGTGAAACTTACAAGTTTTCTCAAGTTAAGAACTGCCACAAAACTTAATCAGAAATATATCCACTCACATTTCATTTATAAGTAGCTTATATAATATGCATGAAGAAACTATAATGCAATGAATAATTTCCAAATCATTAATCAATTTCAGTATACTTATGCAGATATGTCCTTGACAAAAAAAACAGTACAGTCAAAAAAAAAAAATACTTCTCAATTTTAATATGCAAATATGAACAGCAATGACAATCATTGGTTTATGATTAAATGATGTCCTTGACCATTGACCTTTAAGTAGCATAATAAGCAATCCTACTCATTATATCATAAATGTATTCTGTCTATTACTTATTGTATGTAGTATGTTAATATTCTGATTTATGTCAGTTTAATTAATAATAAAATTGGTCTGTTTTGTATGCTGATATCTGTAGGGATTTGATCTGCAATATAGTAGATATCAATATTACAGACAGTGTTGATTAAAGTCTCTAGAGTGACCCAACAAATAGCTTGTATGGTTAATAAATATGCCATTCTAATGATGTGTGTGTGTGTTTGTGCATATTAAATCAAATTTTTTCCTTTGTAATTTGCCTTTTTTTTCAAAAGGCCAATACTTTTTTCCATTATAATGCTCACATTTTAGGAAACAAAATTATTACATATTTTTAAGCCTTATAGGTCATGTCTAGTTAGCCAAGAGTTGGTTGGTTAATTAATTAGTTGAAATATAATGTTTAATGCTCCAGTCAATACTATTTTACTTAAAATGAGATAGCCAGTTCAGGATTGTGAAGAAACTAAAAGTACCCACCGAGAGAAAAATATTGGGCTTTAACAAGCAAACTATTAAATTTTCTTACATTAGGATCTACTGAATTGAGTTTGAGAGTATGCAATCAGTGGGACTATGAACCAGATAGTGATTCAGACCAGTGAGTCACCAAGGCCTATCTTAGAGTATAAATTAGGAGTATTATGATGAGGATTCATTGTATGAAAAAAAAGAAATAATAATTTTGTGATCCAATAGAATTTCTAAAGCATTAACAACTTACTGTGGATAAATATAGGACAGAAGTATTTTAATTGCTTGAAATTCTATCTTATTCTTTATTAAAATGATACATAAGAAGAAAGGTTAAAAAAATTAATAACATTGATAAATGTATGTATTTGTTTTCCTCTATAAGCCTAGCTGTACTGAGCTATTAATTTGGTGATGCCGGCATAATAGAATCTGTCACCTGTTTGTGACCGATACCAGATGATCTCAGTCAAGGGTGATGTGATGTAACATATCCCAATCGAGGCTGTGCCAAGATTGGGATATTTTACATCACATCACCCGAGACTGAGATCAACCTGTATCGGTCACAAACAGGTGGCAGATTCTATTTCTCGTACCATTAAAATGTTTATAACTGCGATAGTTACAAAACAAAACACCTGTATGGGACCCCTTGCATTCCTTTGGCCACTTTATGCATTGTAAAAATCTGCCCTTTGAAAATAATCCCATCAACAACACTTCAAAAGTTTAGGATATCAAAGATTTGTATTCAATGCAAATATAAAACAACTTTGACAATAAAATATTTTGACAAGAAACAATAAAGCACATATTTGAAAAATAAATAAATAAACCTATTGTTTTGATGACGTCAAGCACAATGATCGGATACATCATCCTGAGTAATACTAAAGGCGTCAATCGTCGCATGAGGCGGTACCAGACAAACTGGACGAGACAGAAAAATCTAGCACCGGTGTGCGCGTGGGATTTTTCTGTTCGAGGTACGAGAATGTGTGTGGTAGGCACCATTAGTTTTCCAGACTTTTTTTTCCAAAACGCCTGCAGATATTGATCTTAAATTTTGTATGTGAGTCTACCATTATGAATTAAAAATCAATTTAAGTTTTGTTCCAGTTCATTGGTTTCAATGAAATTATTTGCAAATGAACCTAAAAAAATTTCTTTCAAAATATAAGTTTTCCAGACTTTTTTAAAGCCTGCATATATTGAACTCAGCTTTGGTATGCATGTCTACTATGTAATGAGTTTTAGATCAAGTTTGAGTTTGGTTCCAGTTCACTGATTTTTGACAAAAATATAGGCCTTGGACTTCAAAAATTTCTTTAAAATATCTGATTTCCGGCCTTTTTTTTTTTTAAAGTCTGCAGATATTGAACTCATATTTGGTATGCAAGTCTACTGTAATGGGTTTTAGATCAAGTTTGAGTTTGGTCCAGTTCACTGATTTTCTATGAAATTATGGGCCTAGGACTATCTTTCAAATGGAATATGATCTTGCAACTCAGCTTGTGCGTCTTAGTGCATATAGATTTTATTTCAAGATTTAAAGAAAAAAATTTATTAAGAAACAATGATAAAAGAATATATATGTTTAGTACATTTATCTAAACGGCATTTAACATTCTGAATTAAGAATTGGAAAATGTGGTATTAAAGAAGCCAAAGTAAGATTTTCTTAATGATCAATGATGGTTGATGTGGAAAAAGATACATGATGTTAAAATATTTTTTAACTCTTGTTTATGAATAAAAACAGATGTAATAACTACTAAATTATATTACAATTTGACATAACAAAGTCGTCACTTAATGATAAAATTACAGTTTACCAGATGTTGGACATAAATAAACAAATCTCCTAGAATAGTTAGACCAGCACTTAAATGATTGAGCTATCTGGGTAAGTAAAGAAAAACAAAAAAAAACTAACTTGCCTTGTTTAATCACAATTTTTGTCGAGCCTGGCATCGCCATAAGGTGAGACTTAGGTGTTACTTTTCTGGTGTTGGCGGCGTGTCAAAATGTGAGTTTATGTTAAAGTCAAAAACTAACCAGGCAAGACATTTAAATCCGTGGAATTTTTGTTATATACAGAAGCAAAATCATTATCTCAGGACATTATAATAATAATAAATTTTTAACGCATTTTTTCAATACAAATAGTTTTTAAAAAAAAATAGCCCTTTGATTGTATTGAATAATATTTACATTCTGTTTGACTTTTTGACATGAAAAAAATATTTTAGACATTTAAAAAATAATTTTTAAAAAAATTATTCTTTATAAAAACAATGCCTTACACTTGATCTAAAAAGCTTAGAGATTATCAAATAAATGAACGGATTAACAGCAAAATTGAGAAATACTAATACATGACATATAGAAGAAAATATCTCATACCATTGTAGTGATTTGAGATCAAATCCAAGTCCCAGTATATCTCTGATGTTGGCCGGAGTTGTGGTCAGTAAGTACATGATTACAGTTGCCACAACCATTTTTGACATTGTCCTGGTGGCCTCTACTCGAACTGCTGCCACAGATCTTTTCAGTTTTGCCGTTTTGATGAAATGTATGATCAGAATAATAAAGAATGGAACAAAGGAAAAGAGCAGAGTCACAGAAATGTTTGTCACCAAGGCTAGCTGTGGATAGACGTGATAATGAAGAACCACCACAATCACATAAAACAAAATGACGATTGAACAAAATACCCAAATTCCAATTGATGTCAGTATTATATGTTTTACTGTGGCATAGGCATAAAATTTCAGTGGATGTACAAAAGAAAAATAACGTAAAATATACAGTGTCAAAATATGGACTGTAGATGAAGCACCTGCCACTGATCCGATTGAGTCCACTGCCAACATGTAGTAAGATTTAGCAAATCCAGTAGGAAAGGTTTCAGGGAATTTAACTGCCACAACGCTGGATACATACTTGAAAACCAGGAATATGAAATCTGCAAGTCCTAATGATGCTAATGTTACAAATGTTGGTGTATGGAGTTTTCTGTCCCATATCACTCGTAGAAGAACTAAAGAATTCGCCACAAGTCCAAGTAAGGTCACTGCTGTTACAATGGTAGCCACAATTAAACACTGAGCTGTCAGACAGTTTTTGAGATAAAACTCCTCTCTTTGATCATCTGAACCATTAGGAGATGTCCATCGGAAATCTAAATCCCATATTCTAAATGTTAAATTTCCATTGAAAACTGTTGTTGTATTGTTAAATCTCTCCATTTTGACTTATGTTATGCTTATTTGAAGTTTATCAATTATTGTTAGAATTTATAATTGTTAATAATAATAATGTTAGTTGAAATAAAGTCTGTTATTGTTAATTTTCAATCTGTTTTATTATTTCCAGCAGCGACTTTCATGAACTTCAGAATAAAATAAATGATTTTGATTACCATCAACACTTGATAATTATTTCAGTAATTACCGGCACAAAATGTTCTTCAATAATAATTATTTTAAATTAAATTACTGTAATTGAATATATTGCGTTAGTCTTTTTCATAATTGCCTGTAAAATCAAAAATCTAAAATCAAACCATGCAAGTTAATTTGTTTTTCTCTAATTTTATCTGCTATAAATTTAATTACCTGTCACTAAATATTAATCTTTTTGATTTCCAATTTCCTTTGGAGTATAAAACTCAGATATTAAATTTGCTGTCTTAAGAAAATTTCTACACAGGCTCTCTCAGTATACTAGATATCAGTGTCACATCCCTCTTTATATGGAGATCTGGGATCACAGTGTCATCGTAACCTCACACGTGGGCAGATGATAATGGTTTTTTTTAAATTCTGATTTTAGAACGATATTGATCTGTTAGACTTTATAAGTTTATCCACCAATCTACACCAAAATAAAAACAAGAGGTTAACTAAAATCTATTTGACGTTTATCAGTCATCATAAATATTTTATGTTTATTATATCACTTTTCTACACAACAAAAAAATTCTGATGAATTAATGACTGATCTCATTCATATTTTTAAGATTTATATTTCTGTATATTCATATATATATATATATATATATATATATATATATATATATATATATATATATATAGTGTGTGTGTGTGTGTGTGTGCGCACTCTAAGAAATATTATCTTTAGGTTTTTTCTTGGATTATATATTAACATTTCATTCCCGAATATTTTCCATTTATGTACTTACCTATAACATAATGCTTGAGTTTCCTCCACATCATACATATAAAATAACTTTGTTTTTTCCTCCATCAAGATTAAGAATATTCTTTCAATTTTAGTTTCAGGGGTATTTCTTGTTTTTAGATATATTCTTAAGTAGTTAATTCATATTTTCTTTCTCCACATCTAAACAAATGTCAGACTTACAATATAAGTGTCCATCACCCCATAACACAGTGAATTTCTCTCCCAAACTACTCACAAGTTATCATAGTATGTGCATATAATGCCATTTTAAATACAAAATATTCTGTTGTGTATTTACTAATGGGTATATGAACATGTCATTTTCCTTATTTGTCAATTTCATGTGATGATATTCCATTAAAGATTTACTGTAAACATGGTGCTTTTAATAAGAACCTTCAGGGAATTTTTTTATAGGGCTTCTCTTTCAGAGACATAATTATTTTTGCTCAGAGTATCCGAATGTATATTATTTTGTAACAGATGTTTTATTTTTTATAACAATTATATTGTTATTCATTTTTTATAGTATTTGATCATAAATATTTATTTATTAAACTTGAAAGATAAAACTAGTGAGAGAGAGAGAGAGAGAGAGAAAGAAAGAAAGAGAGAGAGAAATAGGTTAACTGGGTTGAATGAATCTTCATCTATAAGATGCCTTGGGTAAAAGGCTTAAAGGTTTTGTTTCCATAAATTCCAATCACAATTTTGTGTTTGATTGATTTACTGATATATGAGATGCCATTTTTAGCTCACCTGAGCTGAAAGATCAGATGAGCTATTGCTATCCATCTTCGTCTGTCGTGCATCGTGCGTAAACTTTTTACATTTTAATCTTCTCCTCCAAAACCACTGGGCCAAATTTAATGAAACTTGGTAACCATCATGCCTGGGTGAAGTCCTTTCAGATTTGCACAAATGAAGGAGTTATGTTCCCTTGGGGCCCAATGAGGGGGGAAATAGTGAAAAACTTTAAAAAATCTTCTCCTCTGAATCTTCAAGAGATATACCTTAGTTATTTCATTGATAACATCCTTAGGTCATCTATTTTCAGATTTGCACAAATGGTAGCCATGGGGCTCAAAATGGGGAAATTGTAAGGCACTGAGTGGGGAAATTGCTAAAATTTATATAAATGTCACTATATCTTGAAAACTATTAACTTGTTGTATAGGCATGTATATTAGAATATTGTAGGTATTGCAACAACGATCATTTTGATATATGGTTCAAGGTCATATGTTGAAAGGTCAAGGTCACAGCTGCAAAAAAAGAAATTGCTAATTATCTTGAAAACTAATAACTTTTTGTGTAGGCATGTAAATTCAAATATTGTAGGTATTGCGACAACAATCATTTTGATAAATGGTTCAAGGTCATATGTTGAAAGGTCAAGGTCACAGCTGCAAAAAAAGAAAATTGTTAATTATCTTGAAAACTAATAACTTTTTGTGTAGGCATGTAAATTAAAATATTGTAGGTATTGCGACAACAATCATTTTGATATATAGTACAAGGTCATATGTTGAAAGGTCAAGGTCACAGCTGCCAAAAAAGACTTAAATTGCTAATTATCTTGAATACTATTAACTTTTTGTATAGGCATGTAAATTAGAATATTGTAGGTATTGCGACAACCATCATTTTGATATATGGTTCAAGGTCATATGTTGAAAGGTCAAGGTCACAGCTGCAAAAAAAGAAATTGCTAATTATCTTGAAAACTAATAACTTTTTGTGTAGGCATGTAAATTAAAATATTGTAGGTATTGCGACAACAATCATTTTGATATATGGTACAAGGTCATATGTTGAAAGGTCAAGGTCACAGCTGCCAAAAAAGACTTAAATTGCTAATTATCTTGAATACTATTAACTTTTTGTATAGGCATGTAAATTAGAATATTGTAGGTATTGCCACAGTGATCATTTTGATATATGGTACAAGGTTATATGTTGAAAGATCAAGGTCACAGCTGCAAAAGAAAACTTAAATTACTAATTATCTTGAAAACTATTAACTTTTTGTATAGGCATGTAAATTAGAATATTGTAGGTATTGCCACAGTGATCATTTTGATATATGGTACAAGGTTATATGTTGAAAGATCAAGGTCACAGCTGCAAAAGAAAACTTAAATTACTAATTATCTTGAAAACTATTAACTTTTTGTATAGGCATGTATATTAGAATATTGTAGGTACTGACATGACAATCATTTTGATATATGGTTCAAGGTCATATGTTGAAAGGTCAAGGTCACAACTGCCAAAAAAAAACTTAAATTGCTAATTATCTTGAAAACTATTAACTTTTTGTATAGGCATGTAAATTAGAATATTGTAGGTATTGCAACAGCTATCATTTTAATATATGGTACAAGGTTATATGTTGAAAGGTTAAGGTCACAGCTGCAAAAGAAGATTTAAATTGCTAAGTATCTTGAAAACTATTAACTTTTTGTATAGGCATGTATATTAGAATATTGTAGGTATTGCGACAACGATCATTTTAATATATGGTACAAGGTTATATGTTGAAGGGCAATGTCACAGCTGCAAAAGAAGACTTAATTGCTAATTATCTTGAAAACTATCAACTTTTTGTATAGGCATGTATATTAGAATATTGTAGGTATTGACATGACAATCATATATGCTTCGAGGTCATATATGTTCAAAGGTCAAGGACATAGCTGCATAAGTATACTGAAATTGATTAATAATTTGGAAATTATTCATTGTACTATAGTTACTTCATGCATATTATATAAGCTACTTATAAATAAAATGTGAGTGGATATATTTCTGATTAAGTTTTGTGGGAGTTCTTAACTTGAGAAAACTTTTAAAGTTTCTGTACTTAATATATTGTCTATTGCACTTTGCAAACAATATTTGACATATCTTCAGGTGAGCCTTAAGGCCCATGGGCCTCTTGTTTTTAATTATTTGTAAATTTTACAATCAATCAGCTGTCATTCTTATCAAAATTTTGATTGATTTACTGATATATACGATGCCATTTTTAGGTCACCTGAGCACAAAGTGCTCATGTGAGCTATTACTATCAATAGAAGCAGACCCTTCGTCGTCCGTCTGTGCGTCTATCCCTCCATCAACAATTGCTTCAAACGACTTCTCAGAAACTTCTGGTCACATTTTGTTCAAACTTGGTCAAAAGCATCTATAGAACATTGCCTTTTAGATTTGTGTTTTTGGTTGCCATAGCTACCAAATGTAGGTCACATTGACCTACATAGTTGAAAACCTAAAAAAAAATCTTCTTCAAAACCACTTCACTGAGATGAAATCTGATGTGATATTTTGCATTTAAAGCATCTTATATACCAAGTTTGTGTATTTCAAACTTTTTTTTTTTTTTGAAAAATTAGGTTACTTGTTTTTGCATTTATTTTTAATACATTGTAAAAAGTACTTTTTTACCAAAATTACAATAATGAATAAATTTAGGTGAATTCTTTTTCCAAACATCATTTTCTTATGCGAAGAAACATATGTTTGACAATTTTCATGAAATTCTGTAAAATAGAAGAAGTCGCTTTTTTCGACCTTTTTCATTTTCAATTCTAGCAACCCAAGGGTCGAGGGCTCAAATCCCAGTGAGGCCACTTTTTTTTTCTTTCTTTTTTTAATTTCTGAATTTTATGACTTACAATGGTGCATGGAAGAGATTTTATGAATTTTTACTTTTTAGTGTAATTATTATTTTTGAAATACATGTGATGCTGACTGATATGTAGATATAGCTAAAACCTTGAAATATTTTTTTTTTGTTTTACAAAATCACTGTTATGTGACATAATTTAAACTAATTAAACAATTTTTTTTAAATAATTTGCAGTTGACCTTTACAATTTTTTTTAATTAATGTGTCAAATTTGTAAAGTCTTAAATCCGAATCTGAAAATTGCTCATGTGAGTTTTTGTTATGGATAAGAACACTGCCATCCATCCATACATCCATCAAAAGACTTCTTCTCAGACACTACTGGTCACATTTCATTCATATTAGTCAATATGACCATTGCCATTCACATTTGTGTTTCTGGTTGCTATGGCTACCAAAAGTAGGTCACAGTGACCTACATAGCTAAAAACCAAAACAATAAAAATAATGATCCCTGAAACCACTTCTGTTGAGGCAAAATGTTATGACTTACCAGGTATTATCAAGACAAAACAGTTACATTTAAACTCAGGTGAGCAAATTAGGGCCATCTTGGGCCTCTTGTTTCTTATTATGTGTAAATTTTACAATCAATCAGCTATCAGTTTTATTAAAATAACAAACAATTAAATAATAATTAAATGGGCTGATAATTATAAGTTGATTATAAAAAAGAAACGTATTTTATTGATGAATCAGAGACAATATTATCTGACTCTCAACCAAAAAAAAAAAAAAAAAGTTAATACAAAAAAGTTCTTTCTTGGGCTTTATTAATTAAAAAAATAATAATTAATGAGCAAGAAAGGGTAAATTCAAACAAAGATCATTTAGCTTTATCTAATAAGGCTGAGATGACAGTTACTTAATTAAAATTGAGACAAATAACATCAAGTGTCCAAGCAACGTTTTTATTTATTGTAAAAAAGTACATCTTACTTAGTTAATTTGAGATAATGGTTATGCAATTCCGGGTTTCTTATAAAACACCATAAATCATTCAACTTTTATTAAAAAACTCGACATTTCATTGTAGCTGAGATGATTATTATTTAGTAATTATCAAATAATTTATAACTGCTTCGAAAAGTACAATGATTTAAAAAAAATATTTATTAAGCTGACAGGATGGGCAGATGATAAGTCAAAATCTTCAGAAAACGGGACATTCTAAATAACCATTAAAATTTCAACAGAGTGATTAGTTGTAATTTAGACTGATCAGTTATTCAGTTACTAGTTACTGTAGCTAAAGAAACATAAGTCTGATAGCTGGTAGAAATTTCATGTGTTATTATTACATGTGTTGGAAATCTGTCACTTAAATATGAGAAAAACTGTGCTAATCTTTCCCTTGGGCTTTATGAAAGAAACCATGCTTGATTCTTGTTAAAACTTTGGTTACTGGTAGAATATGAAAAATATAAAATGGTTTAGAATTGTGGGACATGTAATCCTAATTGATATAAAATGAGACCATTGGGACTTAGTTAACACATTATGACCCCTTTCTTCATTGATCTGAAATGCTTAAAGTACAGCTAATAAAGACATATTTTATACAAAATTTAATTTAAAGAGAAAGTTATGGTCTTAATATAAAAAGAAGTGGGATAGAGTAATGATGTTGTATTATTGAAGATTCTTTTACATGAATCATGGGAAGGGAAATGAACTGGAATGTGGGGTGAAAACTAGCGGCTTTTAGCATGTTAAACTGAAAAATTTTGGCACTAATTTGCTTTGTACTATTGGACACTTATGACAATCTTTATAGTGCTAGTTCATTTGCCTACAATGTTGCAGAAATTATACTGGTACCTAAATCCAACCAGCAAGGGAAATTTCTGGGGCCGGGGGGGGGGGGGGGGGGGGGGGGTGTAGAAGACAAAAGGCTCAACTACTTTTAGCCACCACCTTTTTTAAGTTTTTTGTTCATTCCTAAGAAATAATCATACATTTGAATAAGAGCTGATGTTTCTGGCAGATGATATCATCATGGAAAAGAATACTTTCAGATTACAATAAATAATTGCATCAAATAGCTTAAATCACAATTAGACTCAAAAGATTTTAAATTTGATCTTTGACATTTTTCTTAGTTGCACCTTCCATTTTAGACCAGTGACCATTATCAAGATTGAAAAATGTAGTGACAATGGTCTGCGCTAAAGTAACCTGATGGCTAACATTATACAGCCTGGTGTAAGACAGGTGATAGCTAACATAGATTTGACTTTAATTAATGCTAAGTATCAAGATTGTTTTTGTAGATCCTATGGTCTTGGACCAGTAACTTATGAAATGTACTAGTCCATGACAAGAACCATGTCCCCTGGCCATTGACTTTTATGACTGGTCATTAAGTTTCTTGGAATTTGCTGGTCATGCTTA
The DNA here is from genome assembly GCA_029721355.1 of Tegillarca granosa. Lineage (NCBI taxonomy): Eukaryota > Metazoa > Mollusca > Bivalvia > Arcoida > Arcidae > Tegillarca > Tegillarca granosa. Next base: position 14,062,724 of record CM056597.1, on the reverse strand, counting down.
AGGCTCAACTACTTTTAGCCACCACCTTTTTTAAGTTTTTTGTTCATTCCTAAGAAATAATCATACATTTGAATAAGAGCTGATGTTTCTGGCAGATGATATCATCATGGAAAAGAATACTTTCAGATTACAATAAATAATTGCATCAAATAGCTTAAATCACAATTAGACTCAAAAGATTTTAAATTTGATCTTTGACATTTTTCTTAGTTGCACCTTCCATTTTAGACCAGTGACCATTATCAAGATTGAAAAATGTAGTGACAATGGTCTGCGCTAAAGTAACCTGATGGCTAACATTATACAGCCTGGTGTAAGACAGGTGATAGCTAACATAGATTTGACTTTAATTAATGCTAAGTATCAAGATTGTTTTTGTAGATCCTATGGTCTTGGACCAGTAACTTATGAAATGTACTAGTCCATGACAAGAACCATGTCCCCTGGCCATTGACTTTTATGACTGGTCATTAAGTTTCTTGGAATTTGCTGGTCATGCTTAATTTTTGTGAGTCCATTTGGCCAGAAGCTTTGGTAATATGTTGTTTTACAGAATAAAACATGGTCTTACAATGGAGCGAAGTGTTGCAGTTTTACACTGCAGTTAAAATTATTTCTGTTATGTTGAGGCAGCTAGTTATAATGTTAGGCATCAGGGAGAAAACCAGAGTACTGACTTTTTACAAGAACAGCTAACATATTTTCAAAACTAGGATTTGACTAAGTGGAATTTTGACATAAGATGGTTAAAGGGACTTTGAATCAGAAGCCAGCATTTATTGAAAAAGTTACTGTTTTAATATTCATGTGAAGTGAAGTACATGTACTGGTGTTTTGTGACTAATCAAGATTCTTGATTTATCCAAGATGGATGAGGAAACTGAATGACCCTGAGAATGCAATATTTTTTAGCGCACAGCTCATCTTGCATGGTGCAGAACACATTTACGCTTCAATCGACGAGACTGGGCACAAATTATGTTCACCGATGAGTCCAGATTTCACTTGGACAGCAGTGACGGACACTCCAGAGTGTATCAGCACATTGGAGAACGTTTCCATGATGCGTGTGTAATGGAACAACATTCGCTCGGTGGGGGGCAGTGTAATGGTTTGGGGTGGCATCACAGCGAATGACAGAATTCTTCTGGTAGTCATCGACAGGAATTTGACTGGTGTACGGTACAATCCGGATGAAATCCTACAGACCCATGTCATCCCATTCATTCAAGGACAGCAACGTAACGTCACTTTTCAGCATGATAGTGCATGACCACACGTCGCATGGGTTGCAATGGATTTTAGGCACAGCATAACGACAATGTGTTATTGTGGCCAGCCGTTTAACCCGACCTTTCTCCAATTGAACACGTATGGGATGAAATGGAACGGCCTGATTACATCATCTGCCCAATCAGCCTTGTTACATTGCAAGGGTTGGCCCAAGCGTTAGACCAGATATGGAACAACATCCCTCAAGCATTCTTTAGGCATTTAATCGGCTGTCAGTCCTGTGTCAATGCTAATGGTGGTCAGACACGATACTGATCTTGTGAACTGACTATCTGCTATGTTTCTAGTCCCCTGTGTATGAAATAACAGTATCTGTAACCTTTTCAATGACATGAATTTGTAAAGAAATATCTTATAAACAAATATGAAATTATTCATTGCTTTGCATTTTCAAATTATTTTATAGTCTCACATTTCAGTCATGCACAATTACTTTTTTCTGCTAGTATAGTTGTCAGTCTTAAAACCTACTGATTAAAAATTTGAATTTCAATCATCCCATATTTTGAAATGTAAAGCTCGTGGAATTACATATACAGGTAATATAAACTATACTATAATCTGTATTTACCATGGAAACAGGCACTGTATTTTCATTAAAATATTTTTTTATATTTCTTTAAAACGATATAATCCTACACATTTAAGTTTTTATCAGTTTCAGTGGTAATAAAAAATAGGTTTTTTTTAAATATATTTTTTCAATGATAATAAAAAAAAAATAATTGAGTTTACAAGCATACCTGATGATACACTGCCACATTTGTACACAACTTGTATTTCTTTGAATATTCAGAAGCTGCATAAGTAGATATTGTCTAAAATTTAGTAAACACATCTTGGAGTAGAGTGAAGTAATGGTGTTTTACACCCCAGTCAAAATTCTTTCACTTAGTTTGAGACAGTCAATTCTGTGATGGTGGAGAATACCAGAGTGCCCACAGAAAACCACCGACCTTCGGCAAGCGAACTGACAAACTTTCTCACACTAGGAACTGTCCCAAGTGGGATTCGAAACCCAGGTGGTGAGATGTGCTGTGATCCGCAAGCGCCCGCTTTAGACCATTCGGCCACCTAGGCCCCTATACACATCTTGGTTATTACATAATCGTGGTAATCTAAAAGTAAAGACAGTGACATTCCTTTAAAGTGTTAGGTATAAATTTATTCATCATCATAAATGAGAAATTTATAAAATGATGTTATACAGTTCACCTTTTACAGAATATTGGCGCCAGTCAAATGTATCAGAGAACAAAAAATGGAAAAAGTAAAATCCATATTGATGAAAAACTGAAATCCATCTTTACTAAGTGATTAATACAGATTATACTAAAGATGAAGTTAAATTGGAAACTTTTTTTTATTTGATGAATTAATAAGGAGAGTATAACCTATTAACCCGACTGGGACGATATTTCCTTGTTAATGATCAGTAATCCATCTTACTTTGAAACATATGACATGTCTGATTGACTTGAACAAAAACGGACAAAACCGATATTTATAGGATTATTAGCCAATTACCTTATTGAATATATTGCATAACAGACTAATATGTTTTATGTATACTGTCAAATTAAGTCTGCAGCAAACTTTGCTGTATTTGTCTTATCTGAGTTTTTATATATAACATCAATAAATTCTCGATTTCGTTAATATGATTTTGTTCTTTTAAATTTAGTTGATGTGTACAAAAGGTTAACATAATAATTCAAAATTAACTGGTATTTGTGTTATATATTACTACTTTAACTAGCGTAAGATCTATAAAATTCAAACATCAAGCTATGTTTGACCCAGACTTCAAATTGATATAAGTAATTTGTATTTAAAGCATTGTTTGTTTTGAATTTAAGTCACAATTAATTTGTCCATTTGGATGAGGCTTTAAAACCTGATTCCTAATGTTGTGATAAGAGATGTAGCACAGCAAACAATTTCTTATACAACAAAATTCACTTGAGTGTACATGAATGACCAAAATATTCCATATTTGACCAGTCAAGATTATTTAACTTATATTGAAACGTAGGTGAAGTTGCAGAATTTCAATTGGGTGAATAGTTGTTTAAAAGAACATCAGCATTATTGCAGTTATTCCTGGTTAAGAAATGCAGACCATTGCAATGCAGTTAGAGCAATGAACAGCTAGGTTTTTTTTTTATTGTGTGACATCTATTGCAATTAGACAACAGCAGTGTTCCCTGCCAAGATATATGTGGCTTTACTTTGGAGGATAACCCAGTCTTAGATTTCATATTTTCCTAGTTTTCAGAAAATACAACTGAAGGACGAGATATACCGGTATATAACAAAAGCATATGTTTTACATGAACTTGTTTGTCACATTACAGCATCAGAATGACTGTACTCTAAATTTTGGCAACAACCTTGATATGCAGTATGACTTGTATACTTGTATATGACATATACAAGGGAGATAATTTATTATTCTATGAATATATATATGTGTGTATGTGTGTGCATGTATGTATGTATGTATGTAAATATGTATATACACAGCTGTTCTTTTAACAAATATGATAGAGATTCATAACCCATATTTGGTTTGAACAATTTCCCCTTACAATTTTATGATTGCCGATAACAGCCAACAACCTATACTTTTAATATATTTAGTGTCATTGAATTTCCACTTGAACATGTTAGCCTACACATACTTTCAGTTTGAAGAATGACATTAGATTTTTTATGTCAATATACTTGTACTTTTAATATAATCTTTGTTCTAGTTGGTAATTTTTATTGTTGTAGGTATAAAATATCGAATAATTGAAGTAAATTAAACTTCACTAAAGATACTTTATCATATTTTTTTTCAATATCTACCATAACCACACTCTTCTATTTCTTTTGTTTTGTTACATCAAATAAAGTTTAAACTATAAGTACTCTGGTTTCTTCTGTCATTCCAGAACTGTTTACTTATTATAAAAAAATTTAAAGTGTAAAAGCAACATCTCTCTCTCTCTCTCTTTCTCTCTCTCTCTCTCTCTCAAAAAAAAAAAAAAAAATGTACATGTATATTCCTTAGATAAAGTTTCATATTATTTTTTTTTCATGTAGTGTGTGTGTGTGTTTGTGTGTGTGTGTGTGTGTGGGTGTGTGTGTGGGTGTGGGTGTGCATGTGTGTTTTTTAAAAATATTTAATTTGTAAGGGTGTATGAGAACTAGATTTATTAAATTCCAAATAATACACTTTACAAGTGCCATTTTAAATTGGATATTTGATAGTAATGGAAACAAAATGTCTATTTATCTTTTACTGTTAAAACTGAAATGATATATATGATAAAATCATGAGATGAAATACATTCTAGGTACCTTACATAAACTGGAAAACTTATTTCCGTTCCAACAACAATTCAAGAAAGAATGTGTTCGTTAATAATTAATTAACAAGTGAAGTCCTTCAATTTAAAACTTTTTAGGCTTCTTGATGAGATTTAATGATGCATAAATTGGATTTTGGACATTATTAATTTAATTTTTATTCTGTTTCCTTTCATCATTTTGTCAAAAATTGTCATGGTAAAGAAATATTGTATTACCAGTTTATCCAAGAGTTTGATTCGATTTTAATAATACATTTTGAAGTCAAGACACAGGACATTTGAGTGAAATTGAAAATTTTTGTGGTGGACATTTGATCGACAGCTTTGGTGGTCATTTGAGTGACTGATTTTAACGTTCACCTATATTTACAGGTGGACATTTTAGCGAACAATTTTCACCGGTTAAAAGAGCTCACCTGTAAAGTTGTCAGTTTACCTGGCCATATAATATACCTGTACTTATTCAGTTCCAGCCTGACCGTCAAATAATCCACATGGACATAACGTTGAGTGAAACAAACAAGGGTAAAAAAAGTATTGTATGTGATGATTACCACTACCAAGTTGATGTAGAATTTAAGTCTGGGGCAATAGCTTGGAGATATACTTCAATATGTAAAGCAAGAATGTGCACTGATTCTTCTACAACAAAGAAACAGCTCGAATGGGGGAAAAAAACTGATGCTCAAATGTCTATCCCAAATTTGAAATTTTGCTCAAATGGGATAAAAATCTGTCGCTAAAATGTCCACTATTTTGTCACTCAAACATACTATTTTTTCGCTCTTTTGTCCTGCGGGTTGGCTCAAATGTCCAACGAAGTGAAGTCAAACTGACAGAGAAATTACCTGTTAAAAGATACTTTATTGATATTAGATGAAATATTGTCAGGATGTGGTTAAATAAAGCATCATATCTAAAGTCTTATAGAATTTTTCCAATAGAGTTTATATTGATTTTTTTTTTCTCTAGAAAGTTTTTCCTGACTGATTTCTATTTTCTATGAATCAGAAGCAGAATTATTTACTCTGATATTTTTCCTCCATTCTACAATTACAGAAAAATCAAAACAGATTTAAAAGTTTTCTACATGATAAATACTATGTAAATAAGTTCCAAATGTACTTTAGGATGTTTTATCTGTGTTAATTTTTGGATTAAAAAAAAAAAAAAAAAAAAAAAAAAAAATCATAAAAATCATGAATCATGAAACAAAGAATTGCTGTAATAGATGAAAATAGAAATTTTAAAAAATTGACTGTGTTACCAATGACATTTCATTAATGAATCCAAAAATGAATTCAGAATAAAGTTGATTTTGATTTACTTTAACATGGAAAACTTTTGATATGCAGGTACTGTATTATCATTTAAACATCCAGTATCCTCTGTAATTGCCCTGGATTTAACCACAGGTGGGAAACTGATTTTGTTTGTATGAAAACAGTCTTTAAAAAAAACAATGTGGGAACAATTTAAAAACTCAAACATTTAGTTATTGATAGATTTTTAAAAATTTTATTATTATTACTATCCTTATCATTATTATAATTATTATTATTATTTTTTTTTTTTTTGTGGATGCACATGTATATAGCTGCAAGATTTCAGATATGACATTAAATGTATAGAGCAAAAAAAAAAATAAAGTAATAATAAAAAAATTAAAAACCAAATTAATAACTATAATAATTACTCATTAAAATAACTTTAATGATTATTACTACTTAAATCTCAATACAAGTTAGGCTTCTCATTTTAAATCTTGTGTAGGTCTTCTTTTGTATTTTATTGTTTCTTCTTTCATATTTTGTTGTTTGTAGCAAAGCTCCTCATTTAAAATCTCATGTAGGTCTTCTTTCTTATTGTATTGTTTCTTCTTTCATATTTTGTTGTTTGTAGCAAGGCTCCTCATTTAAAATCTCATGTAGGTCTTCTTTCTTATTGTATTGTTTCTTCTTTCATATTTTGTTGTTTGTAGCAAGGCTCCTCATTTTAAATCTTATGTAGGTCTTCATTCATATTGTATTGTTTCTTCTTTCATATTTTGTTGTTTGTAGCAAGGCTCCTCATTTTAAATCTTATGTAGGGCTTCTTTCGTATTGTATTGTTTCTTCTTTCATATTTTGTTGTTTGTAGCAAGGCTCCTCATTTTAAATCTTATGTAGGGCTTCTTTCATATTGTATTGTTTCTTCTTTCATATTTTGTTGTTTGTAGCAAGGCTCCTCATTTTAAATCTTATGTAGGGCTTCTTTGGTATTGTATTGTTTCTTCTTTCATATTTTGTTGTTTGTAGCAAGGCTTCTCATTTTAAATCTCATGTAGCTCTTCTTTCATATTGTATTGTTTCTTCTTTCATATTATTGTTTGTAGCAAGGCTCCTGATTTTAAATCTTATGTAGGGCTTCTTTCATATTATTGTTTGTAGAAAGGCTCCTGATTTTAAATCTCAAGTAGGTCTTCTTTCATATTTTATTGTTTGTAGCAAGGCTCCTGATTTTAAATCTCAAGTAGGGCTTCTTTCATATTATTGTTTGTAGCAAGGCTCCTGTTTAAAATCTCATGTAGGTCTTCTTTCATATTTTATTGTTTGTAGCAAGGCTCCTGATTTTAAATCTCATGTAGGTCTTCTTTCATATTTTTGTTTGTAGCAAGGCTCCTGATTTTAAATCTCATGTAGGTCTTCTTTCATAGTATTGTTTGTAGCAAGGCTCCTGATTTTAAATCTCATTTAGTGCTTTTTTCATATTATTGTTTGTAGCAAGGCTCCAGTTTTTTAAATCTCAAGTAGGTCTTCTTTCATATTATTGTTTGTAGCAAGGCTCCTCATTTTAAATCTCATATAGGTCTTCTTTCATATTGTATTGTTTCTTCTTTCATATTTTGTTGTTTGTAGCAAGGCTCCTCATTTTAAATCTCATGTAGGTCTTCTTTCATATTGTATTGTTTCTTCTTTCATATTTTGTTGTTTGTAGCAAGGCTCCTCATTTTAAATCTTATGTAGGGCTTCTTTCATATTGTATTGTTTCTTCTTTCATATTTTATTGTTTGTAGCAAGGCTCCTCATTTAAAATCTTATGTAGGGCTTCTTTCATATTGTATTGTTTCTTCTTTCATATTTTATTGTTTGTAGCAAGGCTCCTCATTTTAAATCTTATGTAGGGCTTCTTTCATATTGTATTGTTTCTTCTTTCATATTTTATTGTTTGTAGCAAGGCTCCTGATTTTAAATCTCATGTAGGTCTTCTTTCATATTATTGTTTGTAGCAAGGCTCCTGATTTTAAATCTCAAGTAGGTCTTCTTTCATATTTTATTGTTTGTAGCAAGGCTCCTGATTTTAAATCTCAAGTAGGGCTTCTTTCATATTTTATTGTTTGTAGCAAGGCTCCTGATTTTAAATCTCATGTAGGTCTTCTTTCATATTTTGTTATTTGTAGCAAGGCTCCTCATTTTAAATCTCATGTAGGTCTTCTTTCATATTGTATTGTTTCTTCTTTCATATTTTGTTATTTGTAGCAAGGCTCCTCATTTTAAATCTTATGTAGGTCTTCTTTCATATTGTATTGTTTCTTCTTTCATATTTTGTTATTTGTAGCAAGGCTCCTCATTTTAAATCTTATGTAGGTCTTCTTTCATATTGTATTGTTTCTTCTTTCATATTTTGTTGTTTGTAGCAAGGCTCCTCATTTTAAATCTCATGTAGGGCTTCTTTCATATTGTATTGTTTCTTCTTTCATATTTTATTGTTTGTAGCAAGGCTCCTGATTTTAAATCTCAAGTAGGGCTTCTTTCATATTTTATTGTTTGTAGCAAGGCTCCTGATTTTAAATCTCAAGTAGGGCTTCTTTCATATTTTATTGTTTGTAGCATTACTTGATGTGTAATGCATTAACTTTTACATATGATTTTATGAGTAATTAAATTATTAATTATTTTTGAAGAAATTTAAAGCCATTTCTTTATTAAAATGAAATATCATCTACATTTTTCTATGTTTTATGTTAGTATGATGATATTTTACAATAAATTACTATTTGTGTTGTTCTGACCTTTTATGTGTGTTGTTCTGACCTAATTATTATAGAATTCATAGCAACTATTCTTAGAGGGCAAAAGTTTAAATAGTTTCTGTAGAAATGGTTATCACTGTTTGTGTATTATTCATGAGACTTGTCTACTATCAGACATCAATAGACTTACATATATTTTAACTATGGTTCAGAATTTCTATATCAAGTTAAATGAAACTGAAATTAAAATATTTATAACAAAATATGTTTTTATAAATGCCATTACAATAGGTCTTATGTGTCCCATATTAATTAATTGTTAAAGAGAATAAGTTGCAACAGATTTGATTATTTGCTTTTAATGTTGTTGAACTTAATATCAGCAATTTTTTAGCTATTTGCAATGAAAGCAAGTTGTTGATTTCTATGGGTCAAAAAACTCTTGAGGCAGATGCTCCAACACCGGGCCACAGAGGCAGTCTGTTGCCATGGGATTAATCTCAATATCTGTTGTTGAATTAGATCATTTGATTCGGTTTCTAATCAGTTTGAAATTCCAATTTCATGTATGACAATTCTTTTATAAGAGCCTATTTGTTATTATTAATTTTGCAAAATAAGAAAGTGTATAACGGTAGTTAGTTTTGTTTATTTTCACTGTATTTGACTTGAAATGTCTCTAAGAGAAATAAATATGCATAATTCTTGTCTGGATAACATATTCATGTTATAAAATTTATTTTATTTCAGTTTTGTTATTTATAATTTGGAGACTGAACGTAAATATCTGATGGACATGAAAATCAGTGTATGTCTAACTGTCATGCCAACATTAGATTGTGAATTTGTAACAGAAATTTTCAAAAATACAGAACTTCCACAAAAGCCATGTAAATGGGACACAGGATTTGCCAATGAGAGTAAGTATAATATATAATGCATAAAAAGTCATATATATTAGAGGAATTAATTAAAATCATGAATTAAATGCTTATCATATCTTAAGAGCTTATATATATATATATATATATATATATATATATATATATATATATATATATATATATATATACAGTAAAACCTTGTTATATCACCAACATTATTTATGCATAGATATTTTTGTGTTATAATGAGTTTGGTGATAAACTGAGGGAGACAGTAACCGGACGTTGACATGTTTACTTAAGTGTGATCAGAGGCTCGATTAAATCATTTTCAGTGGTAGAATCATTATATTCTGGGCTCCAGCATTAGTAAACACAACTTTAATGCATTTTCAGAATACATAGCACTCCTGTATCATTTCTTGGAGTGTCTCCATCATCGTCAGATTCTTTGGCAGTATAAGCTGCTTTGCCAATTAAAATATCACCAACAGTTTTCCGTTTTACTTCAATCACCCATAACGTTGAACAAATAAGCAGGAGTTTCTAGCTGTGTAATTTTTGCATGTTTTCATAACATTTTATAATATCCTTTTTCTGTTTAATATCCAACGGAATTCTGACAGGTGTCGACATTTTGTTTGTACGTTAAAAATAAACAACAAACAAGAACAAAAAGCAGCTAAGTATTTTTTCAAGTTCAAGTTCAAAGTATTTTTTATTGATAAAAGTAAACACAATTCACTTATCGTTTATTTTTTTTAAAACACATATTATTGGTAAGCCATACGTACATGTAGTCGTACGCATGAATGAGTTTCTCTGTCTTTCAAAGTATATCCTACCCTCGTGTCTAATTTAAGTAAAACCAGTCCCATGTGACCACGTAAATTGGCGATATTATCGAGATCACAATAACAGTAAAACGATAATTTGTTATCAGGTATTGAGGTAAGTGTGGCAGATGGTGATAGGGGAATTTGGCATTAAAATGTGAGGGGAAAACGGGTCTAGATGATACTTTGGCGATAAGCAAGTTTGGCTATAAAGTGGGGGGGGGGCAATAGATTGGGGTTTTAATATATATACTGTAAATCAGGAAATTAATGCTAGCAAGAAATTATTGGAAAAATGCCAGGCCTGTTTAATCGCATTAATTTCTTGTCGCATTTTTTCCGATTTCTGTATTCTGTATATTTGTTGTAAATTGAGTTATCTCCCTTAACCGGAAGTTGTTATTGTAACTGATTTATGAGAGCACATTCTCATTTAGCGGCAATTTTTTTGCTGTTTCTTTCTTACTGGGAATTTTGCTATGAGTGAAATCATGACTGATACATCATTTTGAACCTTGACTGGAACATCAAATGGAAAGTACTGTGATTATAAGTAATCTAACATTCTAAACTCGTGAGTTAAGGACGAAGATCAGTTGTACACATGCCGACATGGACGTCCTAATTTTGAATGCTTTATTTTAATAAAAACTCAAAGTGTTATATTTAAGTATGTTTGTTTTTAAAAAAAAACAAAAAAAAACACGTTTTTTTGTTCTGATAATCCTTTACCACCCTGGTTTATTTAAAAAAAATGGGTCATCGGAACACCTCGCTGTTTATTTTAATAATGTCTACTGAGAGTTTGTTAATAACATGTTAATGTATTAAGGAAGACATAATATAATAATTTCGGAGTCCATAATTCAATGTTTATAATTGTAAGATAAATGATAGGCAAAAATTTTAAAAATTGAAATTTAAAAAATCGCATTAATTTCAATACGCATTTTACTTCAAAATCGGCAATTCGCATTAATTTCATGACACATTAATTTCCTGATTTACAGTATATATAAATATATATATATATATATATATATATATTTAAATATTAAATATGAATTTAGGTTTCAGTGAAAAATACTTCACTTGTATTGAAGTATCATCAAAGATAATGTGGTTAATGGCAGAAGAATGGGTGATCATCCTGCTCTGCTAATGTCACAAATGTCATTCCACATGAAAAAACCCCTGATCCTTCCATTCATTGTAAGGTGTTTCATAGTTTCAATTCCAGTTAGGGAATACATCACAAGGAATGTTTTAAACACAGGATTAAGAAATTCAAAGTTTGTGGTATAAAGTGTTTTCACTTCTTTTGTTTTGAAGACTTTTCATTGGTTCAATGGCAACAGGAAGAAGATTTGACAGCCAATCAGTCATTAACCAGTGTTCAGATATCTAAACTTATTGAAGTACTTGGAATTGGTGAATATTTGAGTTCACCTCAGTGTCGAAGGTATCTAAGTCCATACTCACCAGGGATTCAAGGATGGAATTCAGGTAGGTTTGAAATATAGTTATGAAATATTCAATATTCATATTTTTAGCTCACCTGAGCTGAAAGCTCAGATGAGCTATTGCTATCCATCTTCGTGCGATTTGCGCCGTGCGTCATCCGTCGTGTGTCGTCCGTCGTGCGTAAACTTTTTACATTTTAATCTTCTCCTCCAAAACCACTGGGCCAAATTTATTGAAACTTGGTAACCATCATGTCTGGGTGAAGCTCTTTCGGATTTGCAAAATGAAGGAGTTATGTCCCCTTTGGGCCCAAAAAAAGGGGGGAAATAGTGAAAAATTTAAAAATCTTCTCTTCTAAATCTACAAGAGATATACCTTAGTTATTTCATTTATAACATCCTTAGGTCATTTATTTTCAGATTTGCACAGATTGTAGCCATGGGGCTCAAAATGGGGAAATTGTAAGAGACCGTGTGGGGAAATTGCTAAAAATTACATATTTGTCACTATATCTTGAAAACTATTAACTTTTTGTATAGGCATGAACATGTATATTAGAATATTGTAGGAATTGACATGACGATCATTTAGATATATGGTTCAAGGTCATATATTGAAAGTTCAAGGTCACAGCTGCAAAAAAAAAGACTTAAATTGCTTGAAAACTATTAACTTTTTTGTATAGGCATGTATATTAGAATATTGTAGGTATTGCGACAACAATCATTTTGATATATGGTTCAAGGTCATATGTTGAAAGGTCAAAGTCACAGCTGCAAAAGAAGATTTAAATTGCTAATTATCTTGAAAACTATTAACTTTTTATATAGACATGTATATTACAATATTGTAGGTATTGACATGATGTTCATTTTGATATATGGTTCAAGGTCATATAATGAAAGTTCAAGGTCAAAACTGCAAAAAAAATACTTAAATTGCTAATTATCTTGAAAACTATAAACTTATTGTATAGGCATGTATATTAGAATATTGTAGGTATTGCGGCAACAATCATTCAGATATATGGTTCAAGGTCATATGTTGAAAGGTCAAGGTCACAGCTGCAGAAGAAAACTTAAATTGCTAATTATCTTGAAAACTATTAACTTTTTGTATAGGCAAGTATATTAGAATATTGTAGATTTTGACATGATGATCATTTTGATATATGGTTCAAGGTCATATGTTGATAGGTCAAGGTGACATCTGCAGAAGAAGACTTAAATTGCTAATAAACTTGAAAACTATTAAACTTTTTGTATAGGCATGTATGTTAGAATATTGTAGGTATTGACATAACGATCATTTTGACATATGGTTCAAGGTCATGTTGAAAGGTCAAGGTCACAGCTGCAAAAGAAGACTTAAATTGCTAATTATCTTGAAAACTATTAACTTTTTGTATAGGCATGTATATGAGAATATTGTAGGTATTATGACAACAATCATTTTGATATATGGTTCAAGGTTATATGTTCAAAGGTCAAGGTCATATCAACATAGAAATACTAAAATTATTAATTATCTTGAAAGCTATTAATTTCATGTATAGGCTTGTATATTAGGATATTGTAGGTATTGACATGACAGTCATATATGGTTTGAGGTCATATATGTTCAAAGGTCAAGGACATAGGTGCATAAGTATACTGAAATTGATTAAAGCTGCATTAAGTTTTCCAAAGAAAAAATTACAATGGTGCTAATCTAATTAATGATGTTCCTAATGAATAATTTTACATTTGGTTCAACGACAAAAGCTCGAATAAATACAGAAATTACAGTATTTACCCAGCGAGATGCAGCATTTGGGATCTAATATTAGAACATGGTTATGTCATCAAATCCCAGGTCATTCAAACACAACTTTCAAAACAATGAAATACGATAAATTAAACACAGAACTTCGTTGAATTTGTCATTTGTGACTTAGTAAGGGATACATAACACCATTTCAAATACATCTGGATATTAATGAAGTACAATTAATGCAATCTGTCATGTTTCACCTTTGATTCTAGGATTTTCCGTACATCTTTGCGCATACTCCAAGCTCATAATAACCATCCTTAAACACTGATCAACCGGTCAGAGGATTCCATTTACAGTGTAACTTCCCAAAACCGACACCTCTGAATACCGACAACCTCCCTAAACCGACATTGTCTGCTCGGGACGGATTTATTCTTATATAAATCATGTAATAAAAACTTCCGAAAACTGACACCTCCGTATTCCGAACATCGGCATAATTTGTCAGCCCAAATCGGCTTCTTTAAGAGTAAATAAACTTCCGAATACCGACATTACCTGTGGAACAAATAATGTTTGAATTGTTACAAATGACTGCATGTGACGAGAACTCATCATTACAGCGGGCTATGTATAACACCTGTTTACCTTCCGTCGATGTTTACTTAAAACATTAACTATTAATTATAAGATACATGTATCTGTATCGTATGTAATTTTAAAATAAACAAACGTGTTTAAAACGTTTTATTAAAATGTGCTTTTTATATTTAAAAAAAAAAGTCAGATGTCGAAAAGCTGCATGATGTTTTTAGATGCAAGGCAAAGGATTTTTTAAAAACAATACAGCCTTGAACTTAAATAAATCACATTCTATTTTCTTTCTTTTTCTTTTTTTTTTTTTTTCTTGTTTTCTTTAAATCTGAATGATTGATATGGCCTCTTCTTCTCGGGCGAGGTCAAGGAAAATAAAAAAAAAGTAACGCAAAAGTACTGTTAGCAGGACCCGATCATGGTAGACGATAAGAACTACGTATTACAACTACGATGACAATGTGTGCACATTGTTTCATTGTTAAATTTGTTTAATATAAAAATAAAATATAAATAACATTTAAAATATCACTTTACACGAAGTAAGTGTTAAAAAACACGATCGAATGCACACACATGAATATACCATTATAATAGCCATATCCAGTAACTGACTAAATTCTGACCTGGTAACGGACTGGAACGAACTGGATTCGAATCCCTTTTTTTTTAAACTTCTGAAAACTGACACCTCTGTAAACCAACCAAAATGACCGGTCCCGTGGAGTGTCGGTTTACGGAAGTTTCACTGTATTTACAGCTAAAAGAAATGAAATTTTAGAATATGAATGTAAGGATCGTGGTTAGAAGATATCTATTTTTAAAACAATATATTTTTAGAAAATCAAAAAAAATTCAGAAAATTGGAAAACTTAATGCAGCTTTAATGATTTGGAAATTATTCATTGCACTACAGTTACTTCATGCATATCATATAAGCTACTTATAAATGAAATGTGAGTGGATATATTTCTGATTAAGTTTTGTGTGAGTTCTTAACTTGAGAAAACTTTTAAAGTTTCTGTACTTAAATATTGTCTATTGCACTTTGCAAACAATATTGGACATATCTTCAGGTGAGCGTTTAAGGCCCATGGGCCTCTTGTTGAAATTAAAATACATTTATGGTATCTTTTCATACCATAGATGCTTTGAACAAAAACTGACTCACTTATTTATTTAGTTTTAGGTTTTGAAATGTTTTGCTGAAATTTTTATTGCAATTGCACAATTTTTTAGCTCACATGAGCACAAAGTGCTGAGCTATTGGTATCAATAGAGGCAGATTCTCCGTCCGTCCATCAACAATTGCTTCAAACGACTTCTTCTCAGAAACTTCTGGTCACATTTTGTTTAAACTTGGTCAAAAGCATCTATAGAACATTGCCTTTCAGATTTGTGTTTTTGGTTGCCATAGCTACCAAATGTAGGTCACATTGACCTACATAGTTGAAAACCTAAAAAAATCTTCTCCAAAACCACTTCACTGATAAAATCTGATGTATATTTGGCATCTACGGCATCTTATATACCAAGTTTGTGAATTTCAATCATTTTTGTGAAAAATTAGGTTACATGTTTTTGCGTTTATTTTTTGTATATTGTAAAAAGTACTTTTTTACAAAAATTACATTAATAAATAAATTTAGGTGGACTATTTTTCCAAACATCATTTTCTTATGTGAAAAAACATATGTTTGACAATTTTCATGAAATTCTGTAAAATACAAGTCGCTTTTTTCGGCCTTTTTCATTTTCAATTCTAGCAACCCAAGGGTCAAGGGTTCAAATCCCAGTGGGGCCACTTTTTTTTTTTTTTAAATATTTTTATTTATTTTTTTTATTTTCTGAATTTTTTTACTTACAATGGTGCATGGAAGAGATTTTATGAATTTTTACTTTTTAGTGTAATAATTTTTTTTGAAATACATGTGAATGTGGTAATCTTCAACTTCAGAATTAAGCTGATGAATTTTATTATTTTTTCAGAATGTGGTAACCTTGACCTTAAAAATTTACCAGATGACAAGATAAATTGTTATATACCATCATATTGTACTAGGGTACAATGCTGTATGGATGTAGACCTTATTCAGAGGTCTGTCATAACGACTCTTGACCTTGACCCTTGTAACATGACCTTAATATTACAGATTGAGAAACTACACACTGAGGTAGCATTGCATGATTTTGTTTGGGGTAAGTTAAAGAATAAAAATGTTTTTCTCCTTCAAATGCAATTTTGTCATTTTGTCTGAATATGTGTCATTTCTTCTTTTACTTTTCTTAGAGCTTTTTTAACCATTAAGAGAAGTAAAAATGCCTACTTTCAAAACACTTCCAAACTGACTTCAACCTAATGGGTATATGGTAACTGAATTTGATGATTCAATTTCCTTTCATTGAGAAAACATGAATTATAAAAGAAATGTTATTTGATTTTGAGTGAGTGAGCAATTAGTGGGTATGTGAATGAGTAAATGAATGGGAGATTGGATTAATCATTTATTATAGACCTCTTATATGTTAAGACTTGAATATATTTATATTCATTGGAAATACACTTAAAGTCATGTTATATTTGTACAGCAGTGTTTGAAACCATATCCTTCAATTATTTTATCATACCAGTTAGTGATGTCCAATCGGACAAAAAATCATAATCGATAATCAGAGAGGCATAATCGATCAATTAATCGATAATAATTGGAATTACTTAGTAACTGTACATCAGTATTCAGAAACAAATAAAGCTGAATATAAATACAGTAAAACAACTGACAATCGATCATCGGCGATAATCGCGACATCACTAATACCAGTTAATCTTTGTTTTTTTTTTTTTTTTGTTTCTACATTTCAGGTAAAGAGCAAAATTTCTATTTGTTTGGATTTATAAGAATAGAGTAAGTCAAAATACAGTAGATCTGGCATAAACTGAACTAAATTAAATCAGTGGAGTGTGGTTATAAGCAAGCATACAACCTAATTAATAGCCTATAATATTTGTGCTCAGGGATACAGGAAACATTTATGTTGATATATTGTTTGTGGAAAAAAATGTCAACCTATAGGATTTTGTTTGATATCACTGCTTCACACAAATTAAGTGTGGGATCACATGGTTCATCAATAAATCTTATTTTTATAGATTTTCCATTAAAATTTTTATTACTGAAAAGATGACAAAACAGCGGAAAAATGTGAGGAAACTTTTATTTTTCGTTTTCGCCTTTGAAACTGAATTCAGTGTCTTTTACATGTTTATACATGGAATCTGGAAACGTTTTTACTTGTATGTAAAAAGTTTGATTGAAAGTTTGGTGTCCTATCAATTTTTGAGTTGTTGTCACTGTTAAATGGTCTTCACAATTTTACTCTGCAATGTTGTTGACCATTGTGGTCAAAATACAATGTACTGAGAAAATACTGAAATACTTAGGCTAGCATATGCCAATGTGAACCAAACTGTGACATGTGTATTGTTTAGTCCCTACTGAAAAGGAGCCATCCACACTGCTGCACTACACTGTATTTGAAAGAAAGAAAATATCTTGTCCAGTAAAAAAATGTCTGAGCAATTATCATGTTACATTAAATAATAATATTAGAAAAATAAAATAATCATTGAATAATGTACCTGTATAAACTGTCTTCACAACAACAACCAAAGTAAATAAAAGTTTGAAAATAAACTAAATTGTGTCCTTTCTGCAGAAACTTACTGCTTTCTATGCAATTAACATCATTATTTTCTCTATGTATTTACAGTTTTACCATTGATAATTTGTATGGACATGGTAAATACTTAATCAACATGAATCTCAGTGTATGTTATGAGTATAATGATAAATGTGCCATTATCATTCAACTGTTTGACAACACATTACTGCCAAAACAAACATGTGATTGGAGCTCGGACTTTTTAATTCCTAGTAAGTATCATTTGTTGATCTTATTGACCTGGGTAGCCAAAATGATGTAGGTGCAAGAAAACTGAGGGTGACTGTTTGTTAACAATTTGATTTCTTTGCACTTAAAGACACATAGTTATTTTGATTGATCTCAGACTTGGTTAGTTTATTATCTGTGATGAAACATTGCATGGGATTGCAAACCAGTTTGCTAGGTCAAAGGTCACAGTAACTATAAATAAAAATTTTGTTTCTATGCATTTAAAGAAACTTGGTTTATCTGATTTATCTTAAACTTTGTAAACTTATTACATTTGATGAATCATTGTATGGAATTGCAAACCGAAATAGGTCAAAGGTCACAGTTTCTATAAATAAAAATTACGTTTCTGTGCATTTAAAGACACATGGTTTGTTCAATTGATCTCAAAATTCATCAAATTATTCCATTTGACAAAACATTGTATGGGATTGTGAAAAAAGTCACTAGATCAAAATTCAAGTTCACAGTTACTAAAAATAATTTTTTATATCCATGCATTTTAAAACATACTATTTATCAGATTGATCTCCAATTTTGTCTACTTATTCCCTGTGGTGAGACATTGAGAGATAACAGTATATGTAGCACAGTTGGCTTGATATGCTCATCTATGCAAGTGTAGGGAGTCTCTAGTTCCAGTCTCAATCTGACAAACTGTATAGCACTTTCTTCAAATAATAATAAAAAGAAAGAAGAGCAAGTCATAAGTTGACTTCTTACATTCCAGTTGACAAAGATAAAACTTTTATCATAGTATGTACATTAGTGTTTTTTAAGCATGAGCATTATATCAACATTAATTATTTTTTATGGATTTAATGTACATATATTTGACAACTCCTGTTGTAACTTGTACCAGTATTTTACTTACAGAGAAACTCATAGAAATGTTCTCCTTTTTTGTAGATTTCTCATTGTTTCAATGGTTACAAGGCAAGAATATTGCTCAAGGTACTCAGTTAGAAGACCATAATATCCTGATTCTTATGGAAGAAACTGGCTTGTCAAGGTATAAATCTGATGTGTCATGTGACCGTCAACAGGCCCCTTACAACAATTCTGTCAATGGATGGACAAAAGGTAAATATGTTTCATTTGATTTTAATGAAATTTGAAGAAATCTAAATAAGATGCTTATTGTGTCGCCTGACTAGGCGACATATAGGGATTACTTTCGTCTGCGGCGTCGACGGCATCCGGATTGCCTTGTCCGGAGCATTACATTAGTGTTGTATGTTCAAATGACTCCAAACTTGGTGTTCATGTTTCTGGCAATGACTCGAAGTGCAGTGCACAAGAACCACAACTCTATCTTTTTCCGTTTTTGAATTATTTCCCTTTGATTGATTTTTAAAGAGGCATTTCTTGTCCAGAGCATGACTTTGGTGTAGTATGTTCAAATGACTCCAAACTTGGTGTACATGTTTCTGGCAATGACTCGAAGTGCAGTGCACAAGAACCACAACTCTATCTTGTTCCGTTTTTGAATTATTCCCCTTTGATTGACTTTCATTTCTTGTCCGGAGCATAACTTTGTCAACTACAGTCACTGCACTTAATGTCATTGCCAGAAACATGCATACCTGTCCTGATCCAGTTATCCCCCTAGGTAGACTGGGTCCCAGAACAAAATTACAACCATATGCAGGGAATACGACATACGATATCAGTTTTGTGTTTTGCTGACAAAGTGATTATAGCAGAACTTAAATAATTTATACATTTTATATTGTTAACTTCAGTTTGACATTTATTAATCACTTCTGTATTAAAAATACCTTAACACACTTGGATGCCTGAGTAAATGTAAGGTGTGATTTGATACAATGGCTGCTTACAACAATAGGTGAGATAATACCTCTCACCATCGAGTCCGAAATCAGTCGATTATTGGCTTTTGGGACCTGCAAATTTGTTTGCAAAATCGAATACTTCTCAAAATAGGACCTCCAAAAATTGAGACCTTTTTAATATAGAGTTAAGAACAAATATTGTTGGGACCTGAAAAATACCTCTGAAAATTGAGTACCTCTCAAAACTGAATCCCTCTAAATCGGGACCCGACTGTACTCTGCAGTGTCAGGCGACACATCTGTTGCAAAGAAACATATCTAGTATGAATATAGGCCTAAAATGGACAGAACTTGATGGATATTGACATTAGATAATGGGAGGGAAACCAATGGCTGAGATGGATGGTTAATACAATGTACTTGTGTTATTGATACCTATACATTTTAAATGTTTGTGACCATCAGGCAAGCTCTACTTGGTATTGTATACTCTTCCTTTATCAAAAGCCAGTTGATGATTTGAAATGATTTTTGTTCTATTTAAGAGGTGCCTAATCTGTAGATGTTTTGTATGAATGAATCAAGAGTTGATTGAGTTGAATAATGGTGTTTTAAGTCCCAGTCAAGAATATTTCACTTATGTCAAGTCGTCGCCAGCTATTAGCCAAAGTGCAGAAATTTTTCCTGTGCATTGCACTGATGGCATTATACAGCAGGGTTCTTTATCGTGCCATGCTTACTGTGACTCGTTTATTTTATTTCCCATCCAAAAGAGCCATGATTTTCATTTCATACTTGGGGAAAGAACAGTCACTACCCGTTTTCAAGTCTTGGGTCAAACCTGGTCAGGGTTTGAACCTCGACCTCCCACTTATGGAGTGAGCACTCTACCAACTGAGCTACCACAGTGGTCAGAATGAATCAAGAGTTTAAGCTTAAGCTACTGCTGAGTATACAAATGTATGCAGACTTAAGTGCCTGGTTGATAGATTGGTTGATTGTATTGTATCATTGCCAACATTGGCTACTCTATAAGACAATTATTTGAACCAGGGGTCCAGAAACGGTCATATTTGCCGGACATGTCCGACAAAAAATATTTTGTCCGATGTGAAATATAGCTTGTCGGACATTTTTAGTTTAAAATAGAATTCAGTTAATCGGACACGTAAATAAATATGTTTATCGGTCATTATTGAACTCGAGTATTTTATCGATCACCTGTCAGTCATTTTCAATAAATAATACAGATCTAATAATACAGTAGGCTTTTATTTATTAATCAGTTAAAATCCATGGTCTCAATCTGTTCCTTTTGTTACATCGTCCGAATCATCATTACTTTTGTTGATAAGTTGTTTATTAAGTAATCACATCGCTTGACAGACGGAAGCCATAAACACCTGAGTATCTGTTAACTTGAAGGTCATGGTCGTCGGACTATTTCAAAGAGGTTCCACGTAGGGATGTTAAATAATAATACAATGCGCATAGTACGGTCTTGGCAAACTGTTTAGTTATAAATAAATAATTTTGAAAAGTCTAAATAAAATCAAAGAGGTCTCAAAATGAGGTTCAGTAAAGTTCGTGTAACTTCGGGAAAACGAAAATGCGCGATTGTCAATAAACAAAGATGGCCGTCAAACCATGTGTCGTCAACGCCGACAGTTCAAAATCAACACTAATGTGGACATATATTATTCACGAATTCGAAAACATGAAATCTCGCTTTGTCTGAAATCTCGTTTAAGTCTCGTGGGGGGGCAAAGCGAAGTTTACGATTGCAATTTGGTTATCTAGTGTACTGCGATATCGTTAGTTTTTCGTTAGTTTTAATAAAATTTATAGTAATATCTTTTTTTTTTAATTGTTAAATATGACTGAAATTAATAATAAAAAATCATTTAAATGAAAAATTAATTTATATTTAAAAAAGACATGTCGGTCCGCAAGCGTTCAAAATTAGCTAAAACTTTTTTCAGTCGTATAAATGGCACTTCAGATGTGAAGGAAATTAAATTTATTAAATAATTTAAATGATTTTATAAAAATATTGCCAGATAAGGAAATGTAGATCGAAATCGATTTGAATTTACCAAAAGTATTTTTATTCCACCAACCAGTCGGTTTTTCGATTAATTATTTCAAATTAATCTCAAATTAATTTATTTAATTTACATAATATAATTTACATTCGTTCTTCCCACACATTTTGTCAACATCTCAAAATATTAACAAACAGCATTTCCTAGTTTATCGCTGTAAGGATACCTGTCAATCAATTTAGCAACTTGCAAGGTAAGATCATGATGATTACAGGTGATGGAATGTGCCTAATTAACAGGATGTCCACCGACTTAGATTATTGATAATCTTTTATTTAGTCGCATGTTAGATTATTATGTAAATACATTCAATATAAAGAAAATATCAAAATTAAACTTTCTCATGAGAATTTTTTTCGACGAGTTGTTGCATAGATTTTGAAGATATCATTTTTTCACCCTGTATCAAAATGTTCTAATCAAAGCGATTTCTACTATGAGCACTTTTTATAATTATAATTATTATTTTTGTGTGTGAAAGACCTTAGGTTTGTAGACTTGCATCTTAAGCACGTGGCCACTGCAGCCTCTAAATTTCATATTATGAAACAAACTATCTTAATTTGTGAGACACTGTTTTTATGGTTATCAGATGTAAAAAGACGGTCCAAAAAATCAAAAATCTTAACAAACAGTCAAATTTTCTAGAAAGATGAATAAAGAATATATCAAACTTATAGCTACACTGTATACATTTGCAATTAAATCCATATTTTTCTAAATTTGTTTGAGATACATTCGAAATTTTGAAAGAAAACAATAGATGTTTCAGAAATAAAATTTGCAACATAATGTTTGTAAATTATCCTTTCCGTGGGAAATTATTTTATAAATTATCCTTCCAGTGGAAAACTTTAAATATGATCACACATGAATAACATATCAAATTTAAGTATGAAGATTGTCAATCTTTATTAATACAAATTGAAATGCCTATTTGATGTGAACAGCCTGGAACACTACAATTTCGATAGGTATGAAGAGTAAACAGGAGTAAACGAGAGAAATAAAAGAAACGTTAATTAACATATTATGCCTACAGTAGGTTCAGTAGACGCAGTTTAAAAATGAACAAATGAAAAAAATATGACTTTTAATGAGTTTACGGCGAAAATATGTATGCATATGTACAATACTGTTCACCAATACATGTTAGACAGGAGTAAAAGGGAGAAAATATGGAGAAGTTAATTAACATATTTGCCTACGGTGGTAAATCCAGTATGAAAAAAATTAACAAAATAAAAAAAGAATTATGGCTCGATTCACTTAATTATAACTCTTAACTGATAAAGTTGGAAAGATTCGCAAAAATGTATTTTTAAGCTAAACGCTTATTTATCATTACTGTAATGTGTGGTATATTGAAATGCAAGACTCGGAAATACATCGTGTATTAAATTACAACTAACAGAAATTTTTTTTTTTTTTTTTTGAATTAGTAAATATAATATTCGATCAATACGATTCTTCTTAAAACCGGGATTTACATTTTATTTTTAATTGATCTTGATACATATTCAAATGGTTAATTACACATCCAGTTTTAAATGTATTTGGTTTTCAATAAACATCGCGGTAGACGATTTTATATTCCACCACGGCAGAAATATCTTTGCGGTGGACCGCAGTGGGAATTTAATTCCTTCTAGTCGGCAATTTCAAGTCTTTTTTTTCTGATTTTAGATGAAGATAATAAAAAGAATGTCCAGTTTTTTCAGCCGATTAACGTATATTTTTCCACGTGGAATGAAGAAGTTGTATTTAGATTTCAAACTCAACAAGATACACAACTGGTCACAAAAAATAATAATAATAAATAATAATAATAATTAAAATAAAAATTAAATAATAATAATTATAATAATAATAATAATAAAAACCCCGACTCAAAGCCAACAAGTACATAGGCTAAATGAGATTGGATTTGGATTTGCCCCCCCCAGCCTCGTTTTCAATCGTAAGAGTTACTTCCCCTGTCATGTTTTCGAATTGGTCAATAAGTCTGACAATATATATTTTTTAAATAACTTCGTAAACACCCCTTTTTAAAAACTTGTATATTGATTTGTATATTGATATTAAAAATCTTTTTAAAATACATAGTCAGTAACAACGTTTTTTTTTTTTTTTTTTTTTTGCTTTTTTCACTGCATTGTCGGTGGTACAGTTGCTTTGAAAAAATGTCCGACACCTCAGCCAAAGTTTTCCTGAGCCCTGATTAGAACATACTAACACTTCTACTTTCACCAATTCAGCTTTACATAAAAGCAAATATTGGATAAGCTGTTTTTTGAAAACCTGGGTATTTTCTTACTTAACCATGAATGGAGACATAGAAAGAAGAACATATATTATTAGATATTTGCTTTCTTTCCTTTTTTAAAAAATTTTTTTTAATGTTTTAAAAATTTTTATTTATTCATTTTTCCTTTTTCCCCGCAGGTTGAGTCAGTAATTGAATTAGGATGATGTAAAATCCAATTCATTCAATTAATCAGTTTGCATGAGGAGTTTTAATTTCTTTGATCATAATTTTCTAATTTAATTTTGTCCTTCAAAGACAGAACTATTAGCTTTACCATGATTAAAATGATTGGATTTTAGTTACACAATACATTATCTTTTTCTCAGTGATGTGGGTTTTTTAAATCTCGGTTAAGATTCTTTCTCCGATATTTCACTTTTATTA
The DNA here is from genome assembly GCA_029721355.1 of Tegillarca granosa. Classification (NCBI taxonomy): domain Eukaryota; kingdom Metazoa; phylum Mollusca; class Bivalvia; order Arcoida; family Arcidae; genus Tegillarca; species Tegillarca granosa. The sequence continues at coordinate 14,037,980 of CM056597.1, read as the reverse complement.
CTGATCTTTTATCTGACTATTTTCAAATCTTACTCGGAAAGATCCAAGTGAAATTTGTCAGTTGTCCAACATCCCAGACATTACCACCTTGATATAATTGGAAATCCTTGATGTAAAACTCTGCCATTCTGCTCCTTTCCAATCCAATCCATTCACTCACTGATATATTTCACCAAATATCAGTTTCCAAATTTCACCTTTTCATTTCATTATTATGTATGGTAATTATGTTTCTTTTTTGGTAAAAACATTTTAATGTTTGAACACTGCTAGCAATATGTATACTCCCTTAAATATTGACAGGGCATATTATGTTATTGCACTGTCCAGACGACCGCAGGTTGGTGGGTGTCATGTGGATGGCTGTCTGTTAGCAATTTAGTTATCCCCCACTCCAACGAGTGCTATTACTTCAAAAGTGTTTACATATTTCTCTGCAAAATTTTAATACATGTACCTGCAATTTTAGTATTTCTTAACAAAAATTCGTATTTTATATGAAAAATGTACATTATGAGAAAATGAACTTGCTTATTTATTTTATAGGATTTTCTGTAGAAACTCTAGATATCATATGATGATTAAGAGAAGTTTAACATATTTACATGGTTTTTAAGTGGTTCAGTATTTTTGGGGTAAATATGTCAATTTTAAAAAGAAAACAATGATATTGAGAAAATTCTTTTTTGTGGCTATTATCAATTTACTGTTATCTTTGATGGAGTTCTTTATATTTGGTGGGTATTTTGGTGTAGGATTTTATTTTTCTGAAAAAAATATACATTTATTATTTATTATACAAATATTTAAAAAAAAAAAAAAAAAAAAAAAGGGATGATGATTATAATGCTACTGCTGCTGATGATGATGGTGTTGATGATGCTGATGCTAATGCTGCTGATGATGATGAAAACTTGCTCTTGATGATTTTCAAACAGTGGAACATACTTGTAATGAATATCATTAAGTGAGCAAAATAAGTGACATATAATAGTAATTATTACATTGTCACATAAATATATTTTTTTTCATTAGGCCATAATAAATTAATACCTAGATTTTCATCCAATTTTTTTTTCAAAATGGGGGCGGGGGGACGGATTTTATTATTTTTTTTTTATTTCTCAGCATTAACTTTGGCCGAGCTTTCAGACACCACAATACCAGTCTCATCTTGATTGAATTCAATATACAATCCCAAAAATGAAACAACATCTCCGACTTTTGTGGTAGGATTACACTCTGTCAAACTCGTGTTTTGTGCGACCAACACGAACCGTGATTCTTGAATTCAATGCGTTAGCAACGGGTATCTGATGATCGAGTTTACAACCTACAAAGTCGTTATATAATTCCATTAATATCATGGTGTCTGGAACTTGACAGCTATACCAGTTTGTGATTGTTTTTTAGCCCGATTTTAGAGTGGTTATAATAAATACCATGCTACAACCCGTGAATATGCGAAACACACTACTTTTGTTTTTGAAAATCCGTCTGCAACTTGATTGGACACCAGTCAACTTCTACGTATTATCCTATGGCTCATGGAGCACAAAACACTCTACTTTCATTGTTATAACACAGAACTCGATTGGAAACCAGTCAGATTTTACTTATTACCTAATGGCTCATGGAGCGAGCAGACTTGTTATAAAAGCTGGAATCGAAACCGGACACGGGTACAAAATCCGAAAATAAAATAAATCGGGGCGGGTGTTGAAATAGGGGGCGGGCGGGGATGAAAATCTAGGTATTAATTTATTATGGCCTTAATAGCATATTATATGTGGAATTTTTCAACCAACAACTTGTCTCTTTGATGATGATGATGATGATGATGATGATGATGATGATGAACAAATTTTCTCTTTGATTATTTCCTGTTTTTCAAAATGATGTTATATATTTTAACATATGCATTTAAACCTAAATAGCTTATAATCACTTTTGTTTTAAATGAATACAACATCAACAACAACAATATCAACAACAAGAATTGAAAAAAACATGAGAAAAAGAATCAAGTTCTATTGATGTGTTACTGATGAAAAATGTTTACTACTTATGGATATTGTTGATATTTTTATTAAAATATGAAATGTCATTTAAAAACATTATAGTTTTCCAGTCATTGTTAAGATAACAAAAGACTCTATAGACTCTATAGAAGTTGTAATCACTGAAACTATTGGTAGAAAATAGAAAGTTAGTAGAGCGGGGGACAATGTCTTCTTGTTTCTGTTCATTTAAAGTTTGGCCAGTTGATCTCAAAATCAGTTAACTTATTCAGTATGACAAAACATTGCATGGCATTGCAAACCAGAGGACTAGATCACAGGTCAAGGTCACAGGTACTATAATTTTTTTTTTTTGTCCCCCGCCGCAACACGGAGCGGGGACATAGAAATGCCGGGCGTCCGTGTTTCCGTCCATCACACTTTTTTGTAAGCGCTCTCATGCCTACAAATTTTGACGGATTTTCATTAAATTTATACCAAATGTTTATACCACTATTTCCTTGAACAAGTTCGAAAATCAACATTGGTCGATACTTTTTGTTGGAGTTATGGGACTTTGTGACCTTGTAAGCGCTTTCATGCCTACAAATTTTGACGGATTTTCATTAAATTTATACCAAATGTTTATACCACTAATACTTTGGTCAAGTTCCAAAATCAGCATTGGTCGATACTTTTTGTTGGAGTTATGGGACTTTGACCACAATAATGACTCTGTTTTATCCAAAAATTGACTTTGTAAGCGCTCTCATGCCTACAAATTTTGCCGGATTTATCACACTTTTTTGTAAGCGCTCTCATGCCTACAAATTTTGATGGATTTTCATTAAATTTATACCAAATGTTTATACCACTATTACCTTGGTCAAGTTCTAAAATCAGCACTGGTCGATACTTTCTGTTGGAGTTATGGGACTTTGTGACCTTGTAAGCGCTCTCATGCCTACAAATTTTGACGGATTTACATGAAATTTATACCAAATGTTTATACCACTAATACCTTGGTCAAGTTCCTAAACCAGCCTTTGTCGATACTTTTTGTTGGAGTTATGGGACTTTGACCACAATAATTACTTCATTATATCAAAAATTGACCTTGAAAGTGCTTTCATGCCTACAATCAGGCAACTCATTTTCATGGGAACAATCTTGACCAGATATTGACAACAGATGACGAGGCATCATCTTGTGTTTTTCCTGTCCCCTATTCTGACCATTTTCTTACATGTATATCTCTGCAATAAGGTATGTGATTTTATACAGTATGTAAACCAGAGTATGAAACTTAAATATGATTTTTAAACAAAAACTGTACAGTGATATTGTCTCGTACATTTTAGATAAACTTATATATGTTAATTGGTATTTGTTTGATTTTAGATTGTAGCATTTTGGATATATTTGTGACAGGAAAAATAGAAAAAAAAAATGGATGGTGGGGGTAAAAAAATGTTCCTCCCAACCTCCCCACACATTTAATTCTGGAACAGCCCTGAATGTTTGAAAATATTGCAATTTCATATAGGAAAAATAGAAAAAAAAATGGATGGTGGGGTAAAAAAATGTTCCTCCCAACCTCCCCACACATTTAATTCTGGAACAGCCCTGAATGTTTGAAAATATTGCAATTTCATATACAGTATGCTAGTATACTGCTTGACCGGGGGGGGGGGGGGGGGGGGGTGGGGGGGTGGGCAGGAATTCTATTCTTGTTTTTTTTTTTTTTTTGTAATTTAAAGACACGTTTTTTACCAGACTGATCTTAAACTTGGTCAACTAATTATCTAGGATGAAACATCACGTGGGATAACAAATTAGATTACTTGGTCAAAGATCAAGGTCAAGGTCATGTTTGCTTTAAATACAATTCAGTTTCCATGCATTTAAATATGCTCTATTTGTCTAATTGAGGTTAAACTAAGTGAACTTATTTCTTGTGACAAGACTGGATTGCAGGACAAGTCACTTTCTCAAAGGCCAAGGTTACAGTTACTATAAATTGATATTTGATTTCTGTGCATTGAAATACACACTATTTGTCAGATTAATTTCAAACTTGGTCAACTTATTCCTTGTGATGAGACATTGCATGGGATGAAAAATCAGGTCATTAGGTTTAAAGGTAAGGGTCACATTAAAGGGAAATTTGTTTTTTGTGCATTTATATTAAAGGTACACAAATGTCTGAATGATCTCAAATTTCTCCAATATTATTGAAATGTACTAGGTAATTTATGATTACAACAAAATTTGGTATATAGTGTTACCATGGTAACATCTCAAACAGATTCAAATTTTGACGAATAAATTTTTGAGAAGTTAATGCCCATTTTTATACTTTGAGAGTCTATAAATAAGGAATTTTGAATACATACATTATATGCCTCTCAATATAGATGACACAAATTATGTTATTGTATTGTCTGATGGTATGTATTATTCCATAGTGCTGTCCAACCTTTTTTTGGTAATATCTTGTGCCAATTCATGACAGACACATATTGCCTGGCCTTGTGGTGCTCTTGTTTCACAATTGTATACATGAGTCCCCTTATATTATGAGACCCCTATTATTTAATTGATGTGAAACAACTGGTAGAATAAATTACAAAAGCGACATGTGTTGAATATTTTAATCTGTTAATCAACATTCCTATCCATAAAACTGTACTTAAAACTCTATATTTCTGCTATAAATTGTTATTTTATTTGTTTTAGTGTCACATATTATATTGTAATTAATTTTTCCACAAGACTTTAACTCTAATATCTTTAGCTCAGTAGGTAGAGTGCGCACTCCATAAGTGGGAGGTTGTGGGTTTGAATCCCGACCAGGTCTGACCCAAGACTTGAAAGTGGGTAGTGACTGTTCTTTTGCCAAGCACTCGGCATTACGAAATAAAAGTCACAGTTCTTTTGGATGGGAACTTAAAATAAACGAGGTCCTGTGTCATGGCTTGAATGGCACGATAAAGAACCCTGCTGTATAATGCCATCAGTGCAACACACAGGAAAAATTTCAGCACTTTCACCTATAGCTGGCAACATCTCGATATAAGTGAAATATTCTTGACTGGGATGTTAAACACCATTACTCAACTCAACTCTAATATCTATCCTTTTTAAATAAAAATTACATAATATTATACATCCTTAAAATGTTACACATCGTTAAAGCTGCATTAAGTTTATCAATTTTCTGAATTTTTTTTGGTTTTCTAAAAATATATATTTTTTTTAAATAGATAACTTCTAATCATCCATGAGATTCATTTTCTAAAATTTCATTTCTTTTAGCTGTAAATAAACAGAATCTTCTGACTGGTTGGTCAATGTTTATAGATGATTAAATTATGAGTCGGGATCATGCACACGGATGTACAAAAATCTCAATCAATCGAAAGTTAAACCTGACAAATTGCATAAATTGTCCATCATTAAACTCCAGATGTATTCGCAATGGTGTTATGTATCCCTCACTAAGGCACAAATGACAAATTCAATGAAGTTCTATGTTTAATTTATTGTATTTCACTGTTTTGTAAGTTGTGTTTAAATGACCCAGTTTTTTATGACGTGTTTCAATGACCCGGTTTTTTATGACCTAAGCATGTTCTGATATTAGATCCCGCATGCTACATCTCGCTGGGAAATTATTGTTGTTTCTGTATTTATTCGAGCTTTTATCGATGAACCAAATGCAACATTGTTCATTAGGAACATCATTAGTTAGATCTGCACCATTTTAATTTTTTCCTTGGAAAACTTAATGCAGCTTTAAAGCTCAGAAAATGTCTAGATAAGTACCGGTGTTTAGAAAGAAAATTTTATTGTACTAATTATTCTAAATGCTAAGGGTTTAACTTAAGTTCTATTAATGATTAATCTTGAAAATAAGATTATAATTTTTTTTTTTATTGGTTTTATATATGTATATATATATAAGAAACATATAAATAGACAAAGTACACCTTTTATTCACACTTTCATACAGGTTGTGATGACTAGTATGTTTTTATTTTAAAGTACAATAAATACCCCATTTGTTTTCAAAAATACTAGTTTGACAATTCTTTTTATATGTGTATTTTTCAATTTTCATGTAATATAAGATTTCCTTTTTGACTCCAACAACACTTGGGAGTCTATTTTGTAATTTTTGTTTATAAATATGCCTTTTACATAACAGAATAATAAGATTTAAAGCAAACCTTTGTTTACAACAATAACCGAAAATGATGTCAAGTAAACTAAAATCAATATTAATCTGTAACTTGTCATTTATCCATTTTGATATGTTTGTCCAAAAAAGGGAGACAAAACTACACTCCCAAAAAATATGTGTGATCGTATCTCGGAATTCATGACAAAAATCACATTGATTATTCTGTTTTAGCCCTATTTTAAAAAGATATGTATTTGTACTTAAAATTCTATGTACAATTCGATACTGAAACCATATTAATGTAGTATCTTTAACATAAGATTATAATTTGACATGAGGTAAAATCTTAGTATAGTTATTTCCTGTTTTTGTAGTAGAAATCATGGATTTTAATTTTGTATAAAAAAATCATGAAAATCTTATATAAGCCATTTAATAACAGTCTATCATTTTTTAAATGTCCTAAATTTTTAAAAAAAATTAATTTCATTATCTATTCATTTGTTAAGTTTTAAATATTATATATTCTTATTTACAGATAAATTTTATTTGGACTAGTTTTGTATAGATTACGGTAATCAAAATAATCCAAGATTTATTACTTGCTTCAACAAGCTAATTGATAAATCATAAAGAATTGAAAAACTGATCGGCAATGTCTAAGTTCTATGCAGCGTTTCAATTCTTTAATTATTTCAAGATTAATCATTCAACCTATAAAACAATCTGCAAATGAGTTCGCTGTAATTAAAGTGTGAACTATCTCTTTGATAAAAATAATTAAATATTACTGAAATTAATCTTTTGTTTAAAAAATGATTTAAATGCTGTTGAATTATTTAAACCAGTGATTGATTGATTGTACTGATTTAATTATTTATTTTTGCAACATATCCCAATGCTTAAGCACTAAAACTGAATGAATAACCTAGTTTGTGTAGCGGCCACTGCTTGATAGGTGGCCAGGTAGCTTAGTCGGTATTGGGATGGTCCCAGACGAAAGTCCAGGTTTAGCCACTGCATTATTTCTGTTTTCTGATACATTGAGTAATCAATGATTTGTTGCCTGATGAAAGGATGGTCTCCCTTTAGCAGTTCATTACATAGCAATGACTTATGTTGGATATACAAAGACTTACTTCTTTTGAGCAGTGTCATCATTGTATTTAGAGGGTGGGCTCCATTTTTTCTTATATATTGTTCAATCTCTCCCAGAACCTTTGTGATGAAAAACCTAATACTCTAGCATTAGTGATTTAGTGATTATCCTGTCTATGTAACATGAAATATGCCTTATTTCAAGTGGCATGACTCATGCATATTACCTTCTTTTTTCATAAAAAAAGGAAAGGTTTTCTAGGATTGTACATTTAAAAAACTTATATTCTTGTTCTTATTGTAATGAAGAAAATTGTTTCCTGAGACAGGTGAGCTAAACTGTTCTTCTGATGTTTGGTTTCCTTGAAGCAGGTGAGCTATGATGATTTTCTGACACATATGAGTTTTACTATTCATTTGAGACCTCTTACTTACATTTAGATTCATGTATGATTTTCCATAAGAAAAAAAATATAATAACACAGTTCTATCTTACTTTTTATTTCAGACTGTGAAATGAGTTTGTTGTTACCTGATCTGAATGGTGACATCACCTGTCATATGGCCACTTGTACAGCTGTGGAATGCTGCAATGATATTGACCTCCTCCGTCACTCATTTAAGACATATGTCATGGTTGATGCATGTAGTAACCAGTTAAGTGTCGGAATTGAAGAGCTCTTCTTTAACAGAACACTATCAGGATATAAATGGGGTAAAGTTTTGTCTCAGTTTTTTTTATGATTTTGATTTTCTTCATGAATTACATACAATAAAAAGTAACAGATTATTAACTGAAATAATGAACTTATAATCTTTGCTCCCAGGTTATTAATTGATAAATTGAGGTATCTTACCTACAATCTTAACTCAAGCTTTTAACCAATGATAAAATACTAATACTATATGCATTCTAAGAAAGATTCAGTCCCTTTAAATTAGTAATCCACATTATGTCAGAAATTTTAATACCATATTGAGATAAATTAATCAATTCTATCAAAAATCTGTTTGTGACATTTTTTCAAACTTGAAATAAGCATCAGCAAACACTGATTTTTGCTATTTGAATCACCATATTTTTTCAGTTTAACACTGGCCTTAACTACAGGGTCTTTCACAACCTAAGGTCAAATCCCACTCTGGCAGGTTCTGTTGTGAGAAAATTGTCAGCTTGCTGAATGTTAACAGCCTGTTTTGGATACTCTTATTACCTACACTACCCTATAACTGACCAACTTTATATAAGTAAAAAAAAATTACTGAAGCATAAAACACTAGAACTTTATATTTATTGCTTTTAAAAGAAATGGATTTGAAAAGCTTAGTTATACCTAACAATTTCATTATCTTCCATCTGTTAATTGTGTATAAATCGGAAATGCTTATGGAAAACTAAGTGATGCTTCGTGATGCGTCGTGAATTTTTTTCAAAATAATTTCTGTTTCATCAGTTTTAATTTACAAAAGGTCACTTTTATGGTATAAATTTAGAATTTTTCATGACATCTTTTTTTTCTATTCTGGCAAATTTTATATTAAAATGGTAAATAATGTCCAGTAATTGTCACTTTATTAGTATACGTGGCTATATATATAGCAAATTTATTCTGATGTTATAGATTACTGTAGTAACAAATTAAGCATGTGAAGATATAATTCTATACAAACAGCAACATATGGCTATTATTACCTGTTTATATTAATGACCACTTTGCCTTTAGATTGTGAATGGCATATTTATTAGGTTTTTCAAACCAAACTGAAGTCCATTAAAGTTAAAAATGTTAAAAAATCAAACGTTTTAGTAATTTTTAGTAACAATATTATTTCATTTATAATTTTATTGTATGTTTTTACACTTTAGTGCACATAAGACAAAATTTTTCTCATGTTTGCTGTGCAGTAATTTTTTGTGATATTGCCTCTTAATTGAGTAAAACTTTAATACTCTAACCATGGATAGGTAAGGGGAGGGGGTTGTAACTGGCTAAATTTCATTCCCACTGACAAATCCTGGAATGAGAATTTTTGTCCAGTTGGTAAGTTTTTTTGTCTAATTCCATTACCTTATTCTGGGAACTCAGATTTTCTCAACCATTCCAAAACTGATTATTTTGATATAAGTAGCAGTAATTGATCTTTCCCAAGGCTCAACCTCTTGTACATCAAAGTGAATTGGACTTTGATTTTGAAAGATAAGATGACAAGGATTAATGGTAGGTACCAAAATGTAACATCTATCCATTGTATTGCAGAAATTTTTTTTGGAAATTCAGAGTTCTGCTACATAGATAAAATAACAAATAGTATATACATGTGTACTTCAAAGAAACTTAAAAATTCTATAAACTAAATACTGTAAATCAGGAAATTAATGCGAGCAAGAAATTAATGCGAATTGCCGATTTTGAAGTAAAATGCGTATTGAAATTAATGCGATTTTTTAAATTTCAATTTAAATATATATTACTAGTATATATTATTACTAGTAATTTAAATATATATTACTAGTATATATTATTAAAATATTGACAAACTTTATTGATGAATTTTTTTTTGAAAAATGAAAAATAATGTTAAAGATTTCAGAAAAGATAAAACATTTTCCTTTCAGTCTGAATATACACTTTTTAAATACACTTAACAAATCATTTCGTTACACTTAACAAATCATTTAGGTAATACAGTATTATATATAGAAGATTATTTTATTAAGATTTGATTACTATAAATGGTCCTTTTAATTATTATACATATAATTGTTAAACTTATTGTCAAGACTTAGCCAGTGTATTTCTTTGATTTCAAGTGGCCTTGGTGCACATGTGGTGAAAAGCACTTGCTTACATATACATATTACACTGCCTCTCAACACCTAGGTTTAAATACAACTTTGGTAGATCCTAGGGTGAAAATGTTTGTCAGTTTGCTTGACAAAGGTCAGTGATATTCTCCAGGCATTTCCATTTCCTCCACCATCACAGAACTGACCACCTTAAAATAAGTGAAAAAATCTTGACTGGAACATAAAACATCATTATTCCACTCCACTCCACTCCACTCTTAGATTCCATACACAAAGCATTACCTGCATTGTCAAGATAATGCTTCTTTATGAAGCCAAATTACATTTACCTGACTGAAGTTATACCACTAATATTAGGTTTAATAGGAATAATTATATATGGAATCGCAGAAAAAAGACATTCTCTGTGATCTTTACCAATTACATGAGATTGTACATTGGTAATAAATTCTTAAATCTTGATTAAATGAAGTTTTTTGAAAACGAGAGTATGATAAACTTTGCTTAATGAATCTAAAAATGTAACATTCTCAAGAATTACAAGTCACCAGGTTGTTAATTTTCTTCTCTAGTGGATTGCAATTACCTGCCTTATTGCCTTTGAATTTCATGATCAATAGTATTTACTGTAATAGATCCTCTTTATTTCTAATTTGTTAGATGGTCTATTAAGGACTTCAACATAGATTTTGTTATTCTGTATTCCAAACATCTGAATGACTAAAATAAATATTAAATTATGACGCTGTATCATAGATTTTAGGGATGTTAATTGTAAAGCTTACAATTTTATCTTGATAAAAGCCCAAAAGATTGATCTTAATCAAACTAGATTAAATATTCAATGTTCATATTTTCTTATTATTGTTGGTGTCTTTGAGCAAATAATAATAAAAAAATCATTCCAAATTGTTGTTTCTTTTGACAAATGGAAATAAACCCTCCTGAAATAAGTTTAATCAAAGAAAAAGTGATTTCTTTTATATTTGTCAAAAAAATGACATTATAAAAACATGTGTAGAAATTGCTTTTTCTGGTCTGTTTTGATGTGTGAAGAGAGTTTTAAAATGAAATTTATTGATGTATTGTCAGCCATGGTGCCTTGAGACCGTGTGTAAATATTTTATAAGGTTAACAGACAAATAAAGATAAATACAGCATGGTGTAAAAGATGTTTATAGTCTACTAACGTCAGGCTGATTATTCAAACATTGGGGGTAATTTTTTTTTTACGATACTTCAGATTCTTTATGTCTTTGGTACTGTTGGTTGTTATACTACTCACTTAACTCCATACAAATAGATAATGAAGAAAGATCATGCTTTGAAATAGTTCAGAACTTTAGCTTTTAATGTAAAGTTAACAGGATATCATCTTTGGTTTGATTGGATTTGTCCATCTAGTCAATTACAAAGAAATCCCTTAACCATAATTGACCTAATTGACACGAAAACAGTGTTTCTAGCTGTCTTTATTAAAAAGGCACCAAAAGTATCCTATGTCATTTATTATCTATTTTATATCTATTTATTATGCACATACAATGTATGTCATAAGTGCTATTTTATTCACTGATTTTATGGATAGTGATGGTACCTTCTTTGTTCATGATAAAAAATATCATTGGTATAAGTGACCTGCTTGATACACAGTTGTCATTTACCCACTTCAGTAGAGTCAAGGGGAGATGAGTTACAATAATTCAATTCTTCACCAGTTGGTTGAAGATCATATGTACCAGTCAGTATCCCTCTTCCTGGCAGTCTAAGTGCAATTGTTATACCATCTTGTGAGAAAGTATATCTACAGAAAGATTAATGAACATATTATCTTCCTATATATACTGGGAATAGCTCAATGTACAATATATAATAAGGCTGCAGGCTTCACAACATGTTGCTAAAATAGCTTGTCAAAACATATCAAAAAATAAGTTTACACATAACTGCATTCACAGTACACTTCTTATGTTATTTAAATAATTAAAGATGTATGTACATTTTTATTAAACACTTTTTTCTTATCATGACTGTTCAAGGAGCTGAGACAAGGCAAAGGTGTTAGGTTTCTGATGATATTTTTGGTATAACTGTCACCATTCATCTATAGTTTTATCTTTTATACAGGCAGTATTACTACTCTTGTATGGTTTGTTTCGTTTCAAAAATTAAGTGTCAATATAAATGTGAAGGTTTTAGCTCAACTGGCTATAGCCAGCTGAGCTTATGGCATGGTGATGTGTTCATGCATTCATGCATCCATGTGCATAAACTTCAATCTTCTTCTCTGAAACCACATGACCAGATGAAACCAAATTTGGTATGGAAGGTCCCTAATTTGAGATTAAAATTTGTGATTTTCGGCCCAACCCAAAATCCAAGATGGCCGCTATTACTATAAATAGAAAAAACTGGAAAATGGCCATAACATATTTATTTGTTGATCAATTTTGTTCAAATTGTAGAACTCTGGCCATTCAATATATTTAATGGGTTTTTCCGTAACTTTTTTCATTGGCATGTTATTGGCACAATATGCAAATTAGCAGCTCAAAATAACTGATTCTTTGAAAATCTTCTCTGAAACCAAATTTGGTGTGGAAGGTCCCTAGGTGGAGTAGATTAAAATTTGTGATTTTCGGCCCGATCCTAAATCCAAGATGGCTGCTGTTACTATAAATAGAAAAAACAGGAAAATGCCCATAAAATGTTTATTTGTTGATCAATTTGGTTCAATTTTGGTATATGGAATGTAGAACTCTGGCCATTTAAAATATTTCACAGATTTTTATGTAACTTTTTTCATGGCTATGTTATTGGTGCAATATGCAAATTAGCAGCTACATATAGTCGATTTTTTGAAAATCTTCTCTGAAACCACATGACCAAATGAAACCAAATTTTGTGTGGAAGGTCCCTAGGTGGAGTAGATTAAGATTTTTGATTTTCGACTCGATTCTAAATACAAAATGGCCGCTGTTACTATCAATAAAAAAACAGGAATATGGCCATAACATATTTATTTGTTGTTCAATTTAGTTCAAATTTGGTATATGGAATGTAGAACTCTGGCCATTTAAAATATTTCACAGGTTTTTAGATCAACTGGCTATAACCAGCTGAGCTTATGGCATGGTTTTGCATGCATCCGTGCATGGGTGCGTGCATGTGTGCGTAAACTTTAATCTTCTCTGAAACCACTGGGCCAATTGGGACCAAATTCGGTGTGGAAAGTCCTTAGGTGGAGTAGACTAAATTTTGTACCAGATGACCGCACTCGACATCCAAGATGGCGGCTGTTATTATTAATAGCAAAAACACATAAATAGCCATTGTTGAGTCATTTTTTAAGTTTTTGTTAAAATTTGAAATGTAGAGAGTAGATAGCAGGGCATTCAACATATGTAACGGGTTTTTCTGAGAAATTTTTCGTTGACCTGATTTTTACGAATTATGCAAATGAGGTGTAATATTTAATCAATTCTTTGAAAATCTTCTCCTCTGAAACCACTGGACCAACTAGAACCATATTTGGTGTGGAAGGTCCCTACGTTGGCCTGACTAAAGTTTGTACCAGGCGACCCTGCCCGACATCCAGGATGGCTGCTGTTGCTATAAATAGCATAAACACATAAATAGCCATTGTTGAGTCATTTTTTAAGTTTTTGTTAAAATTTGAAATTTAGAGAGTATATAGGGAGGCATTCAACATACATAACAAGGTTTTTCTGAGACATTTTTCGTTGACCTGATTTTTATGAATTATGCAAAGGAGGTGTAATATTTAATTAATTCTTTGAAAATCTTCTCCTCTGAAACCAATGGGCCAATTGGAACCATATTTGGTGTGGAAGGTCCCTACGTTGGCCTGACTAAAGTTTGTACCAGACAACCTAGCCCAACATCCAAGATGGTCGTTGTTACTATAAATAAAAAAAAAAACACTTAAATCACCATTGTGGATCCATTTTTCAACCAATTAAGCTCAAATTTGAAATATACAAAGTATATCGTGAGGGATTCAACATATTCAACCGGTTTTGTGGGAAATTTTTCGTTGACCTTCTTTTCAAGAATTATGCATATTAGGTGTAATATTTAGTGAAATCTTTTTAAAATCTTCTCCTGAAACCACTGCAGGGCCAATTGGCATGAAATTTTGTGTGGAAGGTCCCTACGTAGGCCTGACTAAAGGTTGTACCAGGCAACCCCGCCTGACATCCAAGATGGCTATCTTAACTAAAAATAGGAAAAAAAAAAAAAAAACAAAAATGGCCATTGTGGATCCTTTTTTACCAATTATAGTAACCACATCACATTGTCTTACAGGGGCCACAGTGGCCACAGTGGCCGAGTGGTCTTGAGCATTAGATGTTATGGATCACAGCACCTCTCACCCCTGACATTGCGCATTAACGTCCCAGTGGCGCTAGCACTTCATCTTTGAAAGTTTGTCAGTTAACTTGCTGCTTGGTTGTGGTTTTCTCTGATACTCCAGTGTCCTCCACCATTTCCAAAACTGACAGTCTCCGTATAAGTGAAATATTCTTGAGTTGAACGTTAAAAAGCATTACAATCAAAAACAAACATTGTCTTACATATGCAGCCAGTTGAGCATCACAGAGCCTCTTGTTATGTAATTTTTTCATTGCTATGTTATTGGTGCAATATGCAAATTAGCAGCTTATAGTCGATTCTTTGAAAATCTTCTTCTCTGAAACCACACAACCAAATGAAACCAAATGAAACCAAATTTGGTGTGGAAAGTCCCTAGGTGGAGTAGATTAAAATTTGTGATTTTCGACTCAATTCTAAATACAAAATGGCCGCTGTTAGTATCAATAAAAAAACAGGAATATGGCTATAACATTTATTTGTTGAACAATTTAGTTCAAATTTGGTATATGAAATGTAGAACTCTGGCCATTCAATATATTTAATAGGTTTTTCCATAACTTTTTTCATTGCCTTGTTATTGGCAAATGAAACAAAATTAAACCAAATTTGATGTGGGAGATTCCTAGGTAGGCTAGTTTTATTATGTCTGCATATCAGCAGACATCTTGTTGCTACTCAAGACAGATTATTTTTCATAGGTATCTCCTTCTTTTTTTCTTATCCGATCAGGTTGAAATTTTGTCAACTGGTAGGGTTTGACCATGGGGAGGTCGCTTGTTCACTGTTTTTCAGAATTAGGAGGGACTTCAGAGAAATCCAGTTAAAACCATGGAATTCCAGAGAGTTCTTTCTAGAAAGTTTTTTTTTCTTTCTTGAAATTTCCTCTGCTCTTTTGAGCACCACTTTAGAGAGCTGATACACAGACATATACTTGCTTGCAAGTATACATTCTAGTTATTATTATTATTATTTTTTTTTTTTTTTTTTTTTTTTTTAATTATTTATTTTTTTGTTGCCAGTTGAGCAGCACAGGCCCTCTTGGGCCTCTTGCTAATTCTTACTTTGCCTTAATTTCAGTTGAAAAAGGAATTGTCAGAATACAACCAATTTGTAAATTGATGGACCCTATTGGAAATATTATTTTTTGAAAAACTTTTCTTGTTACTTTATCATCTGTTTGAATTGACAAAAAATGTTCATTATAATAAATATAACACACCTGCCTGTGTATAATACATTAAAATTGTATTGCTGATATGAAATCTGATTATCTCTGACCTTCAATATTTGTGCAATCAACAGGTTCTAAATTTAATTATGTTTTGATTTTAAAAGGATTTTCTTATTTTATTACCATATCCAACAAACAATAGGCTAATATTTTTATCAGTAATATTCTGCTTGCATGATTTTATTAACTTTTTTTAACAAAATTTTGATTTAAGGATTTTTTTAAAATCAAACTTGTTTGCTCATTTTTTGAAATGAATGATTCTGATGTTTTTCTTTTTTCTTTTTTTTTCAGGAGAAACCCAAAAATTTTACCTCCATGGAATCATACGCATTGAGTAAGTTCCATTTTAGTTGATAAAAATGGAATCCTTTTTTCCCCTTTTCCTTTAACTTCTTTAGCTGCAAACTTTCATTTTAAGTGAAATTATTTTGACCACTCGGATCTTGTTAAAGCTTAGTTAGTTTAACCAAATGTTTTTATAATCAAATAAATTCATTATGAACATAAGGTTTGAACTTAAATTGTTTCTGCGTTATAACAACAATATATGCAGATATACAAACAGATATTTCAAAATTATTAATTAATACATAAGATGTAAATTTTCACCAACCAACTTGTTTAACTAATGAAGCTTTAAACCACTGTTTCTAAGTTGGTTTCCCCACACTGTTCCCCCCCCCCCCAATCAACTGCTGAAAATTATAACAAACTTATAATAGATCTATGTTGTCAGATTTTATTTTCTGGATAGTTTGATAATGCATGTGTTTGTGAAAACTTAGTGTGTGAGTATGATTTACATCCAAAATACATGTGGCACATGTGCTATGTATGTGACTTGACAGGAATGTATATCTGCATACATGTACTCTGAATATAAATCATAGAGATTATAGTGCATTGTTATTAATTCTTTAGTTCTGTTCAACCTTATCTTTATAATATTTCAACTTCCTGCAAAGACATTAGTTTTCCCTTTTCCATTATTTAGTTTCTTATTATTTCACAGCCCTTCCAGAAAAGGGAAGTATGAAATTTTAATTTCCATCTTTCTTTTCTTTCATCTTTCCATCCAGGCATTCCATATTCTTACTTTTTATGCCGAGTTATTCCTTAAAACTTAAGTTCTATCTGTTATTATTGTTGTTGTTGTTGTCATCATCATCATCATCATTATTTATTATTATTATTACTATTATTGTCATTATTATTATTATTATTATTATTATTATTATTATTATTACATGTATTGCATTCTGCAAATGTCGAAGTACTGGTATATTGCATAATTCAGTGAACTTTGGAAATATATGTAAAAGTAAAAAAAATGTCCATTAGTAGATAGTTTATTGTTTATTTCTTTTTATTTTCAGTTTTATGATTCACGATTTGTATGTGGAAAGAAAGTACTTAGTAAACATGAATCTAAGCTACTGTTCTGAGAGTAATTCCCCTTGTGACCTACAATTCAGAATTTTCCAGAATACTAAGTTACCAAAATTACAGTGTGATTGGAGTCAGGATTTCCATATAACAGGTAATAGTTAGCAAGGAAGAGAGAGATGGACCTTTTGTAGTCAAATTGTAAAGATCATATCATTTTAAAGATCACAGAACCTTTAACTGTCTAGGATGCAGTCCAACTCTGTATAAAGCTTCTAGTTTTAGAAATTAAGTTTCCTAGTTGGCTTGTCTTATGTTGATGACTTCTCCTGTGTTCTTTTGTTTCCTACTCCATTCCTGTGCTATCTGTATCTTGTCATAGTGAAATAATTTTAAAAGCAATCAACAACTATGATTGAGTATGTCGTTTTGTTTTATTTAAGCTGATATTATTTGTTTGTTTGCAATTATCCAATATTTAAAAGGTATCAACTTTCAAAAAAGATCAAAGGCAGATTAAACCTTCAAATATCACAACCTCTGTAATGAAGGTTTACCTCCCTTTGTTTTAGCACATCCTGTTGTCTGCTCGCTAGCATATTAAATGATTAAGTGTTTTAGTTTAAAAAAGACCTACTTTTCATGTTTATAATAAAGAAATGATTACATAAGTGTGACATCACAAAATTAATGGACAAAATCTTTGGTTAGAACAAGTGAAATTTGATTTCATTAAAATGGAAAATTAATTTGTGTGTAAAAAATTAAATTAACAACAATTATAAAAATAAATAAATAAAACAGACCGAATTAATAAAATAAAACAAATCAAATTACTTGTTTTTCAGAAGAGGACAAAATAATGTTGAAAATTGAAGTTTTCATTAGTAATTTTTCAAAACTAATCAAAAGATTGAAAACTTATTGGAAAGCCATAGAAGATGCACATATTATCGAACATGAGTGCAACACACACCCACACTTTTGTCAAAAGATCCTAATTTGCTTGTATGGAAAAATTCCTAAATTAATTTTTGCTGTGTTCAGTCCTATAGCTATTTAATGACATGCCCAAGAGCTTGGATTGACTTTTTAGAATCAAAACATTTATTACTCAGCTGCCTTTTTACAAGATGAATCAGAATTAAAAAAGAACAATAAAATGAAATATAAATTGACATTTGAAGCTTTTTTTTTTTTTCAACATCATTGTAGTGACCTGTAGCTTATGGAATTGAAAAGTGAGATATTTTGTGTCTGCTTTTGTTCATCATATTTACTTCAATTTAATAAGAAGCATTTTACCAACAAAGTTGTTTTATCGATTTGTTGGTGACATCTATATCCCTACAATCTATATCATATATTTACATTCATATAACTTCTGTTTATCTAGTGGCAACCAAAGAATTATGTCTTCTGGTCACTGTTTATTGATGAATGATAGGGTTTCTTTTTTTTTACAGCATACATCATCATATGATAAAGGTTGTTATTTTGTAATTTGTTTGTCTTAGTGGATAGCTTACTTTCATTGTGTTTAATTTATATTTTTTATATCTCCCCCTATACAGTACCATCCCACTTTTAGCTTAAAGATGTGTTTTGGGGTGAAAATGAATAAAATCTATTAAGTGAAATACAGATCAATTGGTTAGTAATATAATAAACAGGGGAAAAAAATACATAAATTAAAGTAGATTCAAGTGGTAAAATCATGTGATGGATACATATAAAAAGAATCTATTATGAGTTCCAGGTCGAGATGATCGAGTCAGATTTTTCTTCTCAAATGAGGCTTTAACGAGTTTGAGATAAAAAAAATCTGACCTAGGTCAGAATTTCCCCATCTGGAGCTAATTTGATTAATTAATTATTTTTCTCGCAATAAATATATGAAAAATACTGGAATCACAACTATTATGATGCAAAATTTTGCTAGTGGATGGATACAAGACATGCAACAATAACAAATAATGTTTTACTCACAGCAGAATGTGAACCTACACGACAAAACAAAACAATTTTTTTCTTTATATATACTGTATATACATCTTTTAGTAAAAAACATATATTATTCATCATAAAATCTTTTGTCATTTTCATACAATGTTTTCTGCTAAATTATGACCCTTGCAAATTAAAAAAAAAAAGTAGTCCCCATCAACTGAGATAGGCTAAAGGTGATAATGCGGTTGTGATATGAAAAAAAATTGTAACACCAATTCAGCAAGATGAATCTATCACATAGGCCAGAAACATGTATATTTTAAATGTGCCATTGACAATTATCTTGTTGCAACTAATGCAATTAATCTCAGAGGTTGCCCTGCCATTTACCAATCTTGACAGTTGCTATTTTATTTATTTATTTTTTTTAATAATTGATTTTGCTTATATTCTTGCTCCAAAATTTTCATCATTTTCATTGTAAACTTTTATTTTCTGATGTTAACTGAACTGTTTAATTTAAACTGACTCCAAATTTTACAGTTGACTAACTTTTTGGCTCCTACTTGAACCAGAGCTAAATCTGAATCAGGATGTTTTAACTGGCATTTATGTTTTTTTGCCAAGCCTGGCATTGCCATAAAGCGATACTAATTGTTACTTTTCCATTGTCATCGCCAACATGTCAAAATATGAAGTTTATGTTGAAGTACAAATATTTTATACAAACTAGTATTGAAATGAAATAATTTGTTTCAAATCATTGGAATTGGATATGTTTACTCATATGAATATGTAGTTTTCTTATAATTTAGATAAAATATAAATGTATTTTTGATTTTTTTTTCAAATAAATTCATTTGAAACTTATACAACATTACGGTATATTACATAGTTCTTAGTTGTGTCAACTTGTGTGTTACATGAATTTATGTTTTATTGATTTTTGGGTAAAGAAGTGAATTTTTAGAGAGAGAGAGAGAGAGAGAACAATTTTTTCAACAAACACCATATTTGAAATGAAAATGAGCATAGCAGAACATGTCTCAATAATAATTGGCCAAAACCTTAACAATCTGTTTGTTTGGAGATTTTTCTTCATCTCTTGTCAGTCATAATGAAGTCTTTAATAAGACAGAAAATAAAAAGATAATTCACATAAAAAATTTCAAGAATTTTAAATCTTAGAATATCCTTAAAAATTAGGAAATGACGTTAGCCAAAAATTTCAAGAATATTGAATCATAAAATACCTTAAAAAATACAGAATGACAGTAGAGGGCTGTCAAATATGACAAGAGGCCAATTAAAAAAAGTTTAGTTAGACATTTTTTTTTATTTATAGGTAATAACATAGTGTTGACAGTATCATTTGCACTAAATTTATGCTTTTGAAATTTTAGAAAATTTTGCAGAACCTTTTACAGATTTTTTTATGTGACTTTGTATAAAACATAAAATTTCTTCAAGAGACATACCTTTTTGCATATGAAGATAATGCTGTAGTAAA
Organism: Tegillarca granosa; assembly: GCA_029721355.1. Lineage (NCBI taxonomy): Eukaryota > Metazoa > Mollusca > Bivalvia > Arcoida > Arcidae > Tegillarca > Tegillarca granosa. Next base: position 14,017,409 of record CM056597.1, on the reverse strand, counting down.
AAGAAATTCTGTGGATTTTGTAAAATAATAATAATAATAAAAAAAAAATTAAAAGTCATAAACAAACAAAAGTTAGCCAGACCATACAATATAGTTTTGTGGAACTCTTATTGCAAGTTTGTAATCAATATATTTACAAAAATAAAAAATTAATGTAGAAAAAAAAAATTCTCCAAGTTTTAATTCATAGTGTGGTTATTCAAAATAGGTTAATATTGTCCCATTGTTTTTTTTTTTTTTTAAGCCTGGCAAATATTCATAAAATATTATGAAAAACTAACAAGCATTTTTGATAAAAAAATTTTCCAGTTTATTTTTTTAAAAAATGAAATTTATAATTAAAACTTCAACATTAATATTTGAATATTTACATAATTGTAATTACATGTTAAAACAATTGTCATTTCTATTTTCAGACTTTTCATTCCAAAAATGGATAGAAAGCGAAAATATTAAATTTTCACCTGGTGATGTTCTTGAAGCAGCAGATGCTGCCAAACTTCTTGATGATGTAGAATTGTCACCATATTTACAGTTGACCCAGTGCCAGCAGACGTCATATCCATATTCACCAAATACAAATGGCTGGAGTCACCGACAGTATGTATACAGTTTTGATTAAAAATGTTTTGTTTCAAAAACTGGCAGTATTATTTACAACCTGACTTTTGTGTAACAACAAATGTGTATATTTTGTCAATAAAAAGACATATTTATATACAGTACATGTATATGATATGTGTATCTAAACCATCTTTATGTTTTTTGGATTTTTTTTTTTCATTGTGTAACAACAAATTTGTATATTTTTGTCATTTAATAGACATATTTATATATAGGATTTGTGCAACTAAACCATGTTTATGGTTTTATATTTTTTTTTCCAAACTATTGTTTTAAGATATTGCAACACAAATTTTTATTTGTTTTCAGAATGCCAGAAATCAAATCTGATAAGCCTTCCATCTATAAATGACCATACCATCTGTCATCTTATCAGTGACTGTACAGGATTTGAATGTTGTTCCAACATAGATTTCCTGAGCCGACATTTCCGTACTTTCTTACATATAGATAGTTGTACCAAGCAGCTTCATATCGGCATTGAAAAATTCCACAGAAATGTCTCATTAGTGGATTATCCTTGGGGTAAGACATTCATATTGCTACTGAAAAATTCCACAGAAACGTCTCATTAGTAGATTAACCTTGGGGTTAGTTATTTCTCACTTGTTTTTTTATATTGTTTTACATCTTTTGCAAAAACATACAGACCTGTAAAGACCTATACATTATTTGCATATGGTGCCTTTTTAACCACAACCTCTATAATTAAACCTATTGGTAAGAGGCATTATCAGATCATATATACTGTAATAGGGTAATTATGGTAATATGGGCACTGGAACTTTTTTGTAAATGAACGAAAATCTTAATTGCCAACACAGGCTATTTTATTCATGAAATTGCTACACTTACTTTACTACCATTTTTAACCCCTTAACCTTCCGAATGCTTAAATGATGTTATATATATTATCTTGAATTAATTTCTGGATGTACCAGATCAAGTATAAGACATTATCTCTGTAATATACATGAGGTATTAGTAATGTCCCGATATACTGCTGGTACTGAACGGTTGTTAAACTTAACTTTCATTGATAAATATTTTCCTCATTTGCTTGTAAGTTGCATAAGCATTTACAGAATTTTAAATGAAAACAGAACAAGTTAATAAATATTTATAGATTTGAAATGAGAATAGAATGGAAAAAAACCTTCTGTCATTCTTAATTGAAATTTAATGGAAATGATGTGATTATAAAAAAATATACAGTAACTTATTGAATTATGTATATAGTTATTTATTTATTTTTGAAATTAGTACCCATTGTCTCTTTGTTGTTTTGACTTTGAATACTGCTCACACACAATTCATTGTCTTTAAAATGTATGATTAAAATCCTGGTGGTAAATTAACAGGTTAAGATTATAATTCCTGATGATAAATTAACAGGTCAAGATTATATTCCTGGTGGTAAATCAACAGGTTAAGATTATAATTCCTGATGGTAAATTAACAGGTCAAAATTATAATCCTGATGGTAAATTAACAGGTTAAGATTATAATTCCTGGTGGTAAATTAACAGGTTAAGATTATAATTCCTGGTGGTAAATTAACAGGTTAAGATTATAATTCCTGATGATAAATTAACAGGTCAAGATTATAATCCTGGTGGTATATCAACAGGTTAAGATTATAATTCCTGATGATAAATTAACAGGTTAAGATTATAATCCTGATGGTAAATTAACAGGTCAAAATTATAATCCTGGTGGTAAATTAACAGGTTAAGATTATAATTCCTGATGGTTAATTTACAGGTTAAGATTATAATCCTGATGGTAAATTAACAGGTCAAAATTATAATCCTGGTGGTAAATTAACAGGTCAAAATTATAATCCTGGTGGTAAATTAACAGGTTAAGATTATAATTCCTAATAGTTAATCAACAGGTTAAGATTATAATTCCTGATGATAAATTAACAGGTCAAGATTATAATCCTGATGGTAAATTAACAGGTCAAGATTATAATTCCTGATTGTAAATTAACAGGTTAAGATTATAATTCCTGATGATAAATTAACAGGTCAAGATTATAATTCCTGATGATAAATTAACAGGTCAAGATTATAATTCCTGGTGGCAAATTAACAGGTTAAGATTATAATTCCTGATGGTAAATTTACAGGTTAAGATTATAATTCCTGATGGTAATTCAACAAGTTAAGATTATAATTCCTGATGGTAAATTAACACATTGGTATTAATTCTCATGTGTAAAGAATGAACTGGGCCAAAGAAGGACACTAACAGTATACACATTTTTAAGGAATAACTGTCAGTGACATGAAAATGACATCGTTAAAACTATTCTCATTTGTGTAAAATTGTGCAGGTGATATTTTCACTGACAAGAATAACTTAGGACATAAATAAGAATACAAAGGACTTTGAATAACCTAATATGCATTTTAAAAAAAGTTGAATAATCAGAAAGTTATACTGTTTTTTTTTTTACAGTTTCTAAATTGTTATATTTAAATGATTATTTAATAGGAAGAAGAGAAGAGTTTTGGTTACAAGGGATCATAAGGATTAAGTAAGTGTTTAATTCTTATGTGATGTAACATTTTTGAAATACTGCAGAGGCCAAACTTGTACTAAAAACTGAAACTTTCCCAAAACTACCATTGAGCTAATTACCTACTTGTCAAGTTCAGTCAGTGGTATTCCTCTTTTTTAATTCAAATACATTGATGCAAGAACAAAAACATCAGATTCTGTCAGGATTCATCCTATTCATTGATCCATCACTCTCCAGGGAGTACAAGGCCATAAGTGTTGCAGGAAAGAGAAAAAGTGTAGCAGTAAGTCCAGGGACTTCCTAATTATAGTGGAATTCTCTTCCAACTTAGCCACCTGGCCACCTATCTGTCACACTCTATCACAATGCTTATTTTTAATATTGGAACCAAAAGATAACAAAAAATGTGGAAAAATGCAAGGTCTGACTAAATCTGAGAGATCTTGCATGTAGAGTTAAGTGCCCTAAAAATTAGCTTCTCAGACTGCTGTCATGTCATCCTCCTCTCTAACTTTTCAATCTAACTACTTTGGATCTAAATAACATCAGTTCAAATCCAAACAAAGATGAGTTCAGCCATTTGATAAGATCTGCAAGTGCACAGAATTTAATAAGAATGAGAAAAAAATGTAGGGTTGGAGCAGGGATCAAACAGTGATCTTCTAGTAAACTTGTAAAGTTTGTTAAAAATCATCCTTTACATCTGCAATCATTTTCACCTTCATTGTCTAATTAGGTTGCCATTTGCATGATATGCTATGTTACAAATTGATACATTTATCAGATAGTGCCAAAAATTTTGATAACCTAGTGGTTTAAAGTGCTGACTTACAAATAACTGCACTGCTTACTGCTTAGGTTCAAATCCCGATTGGGCAGATCTAAGTACGAGAACTATCAGTTTTTTTGTTCAAGGTTAGGGGTTTTATGCAGGCACTTTGGTTTTCACCCTATTTCAGAAACTTGATTGGGGACATAAAACACTATTTTTTTTCTCTACTATATTCATTCCACTCAAGCTTTTGCCATATCTGCCATCAAAAGATAACAATAAATATACACATAGTCATAAGTATTTATTGTTTTGTTGAAATTTTTATTTGAACATGAATTTGTATATGTAGTGTTTTTTAACAGAAATGCAAAACGTGTTTAATAAAAATTAAATTATTTGGATATTAACCTACAGTCACATTAGATAGCCGTGTGTGTTCTGGCTGGCTCTAGTACTACAGCATGGTAATGCTATGATAATCAGAAATTGGCCTCTTAAGTATCACAACATGGCAATGCTATGTTAATTAGAAATGGCCTCTAGTATCACAAAATGGCAAAGCTATGGTAATCAGAAATTGATTGCTACACTGCTGGAAATGAAAATGAATGACACATATTTTAATATAATTTTTTTCAGTTATACATTAGAAGATTTGCATGGTGACCAGAAGTACTTAGTTAATCTCAATCTGAGTTACTGTTTTGAATCCAATAGTAGTTGTTATAGAACAGCCACTATCTTCAATAACACACTGTTACCAAAACCACATTGTCAGGACAACACTGGATATTATATACCAAGTAAGTCTACCTTGAAACCTGTGTTTTATGTTTGTTAATTCCCCTTTACATATGTCATAATACAGAGATGTATTTATCAGTATCAGTCTCTGTCACTCATACAATCAGAAACTAATTTTGGAATTTTTTGTTGTAAGAGAAAATCAGTTGGTAGAGTGCTCGCTTCATATGTGGGAGGTTGTGGGTTCAAACCCATACCTGGGCTGACCCAAGACTTGAAAAGTGGGTAGTGACTGTTCTTTCGCTAAGCACTTGGCATTATGAAATGAAAGTCACTGTTCTTTTGGATGGGATCTTAAAAAAAATCGAGGTCCCTGTGTCATGACAGGCATGGCACTGTAAAGAAGCCTGTTGTATAATGCTGTCAGCACAACACACAGGGCAAAATTTCTGCATTTACGCCTATAGCTGGCAATGTCTTGATAAAAGTGAAATATTTTTGACAGGGATATTAAACACCATTACTAAACTCAACTCAACTCATAAGAGTGCTATGAAAAGAAATGTTAATTTGCTGATATTGTATTTTTTTTTTTTCTTTTTTAAAGATTTCTCATTGGAGTCTTGGCAACTGGATAATGATTTACCAATAGGAGAACCTTTGCCAGCATATGCCATATCTTTATTAGAAGAACAGCTAGGAATGTCTTCTTATCTAAGCAGAGACCAGTGTAACAGAAACTTTTTCCCTTACAACTCACCATCAAATGGATGGACTAAGGGTAAGCTGATGTTGCTTTCTGTACTTGCAATAGAATTTATCAACTTTACTAGGCTAATATCCTAAGTGTTAAGATTTAGTGATAAAGTTTTTTGATGGACAAACTTTGACAATTTTTAGTGGACCAAGTGAATGACTTAAGTTTTGTTTTGGTTTAGGGTTGTTTAAAATTATTTTTAAGTATTTTTTATAATTTAATTAAATATTGATTTCAGTTATTTATTTTTTTTTAATAATTAAGGGTTTTCAATTCTTTTTTTTTCTTTTTTGGTTGAGAATGGTTTTTCCTTCACATTATCTACATTCATCATTTAACCTGCATATACCTTTACTCACATGGACAAAAGATTCTAAAACTGTATATTAAAATAAACAATTTTGTTTTAACTTGATTTGTTTGTTCATTCATTCTTTTTTTTTTTCTTTTTCAGCTTGTGCACTTAATGTAGATTTACTACCTTTAATCAACACAGCAAATGATATAACGTGTCACAATCCATCCATGTGTTCTGGAGTTGATTGTTGTCTGGATGTAGCGGTGTTTAACCGATCAATCCGTGTTTTTGCATTCATTGATCCTTGTAACCATGTACTGAGTGTTGCCGTTGACAACTTTTATAAAAATGAATCCCTACTTGATTTCACCTTTGGTAAGCCGTTTTATTTATCTACGAAGTCCTTTCAGTATTTTAAATCATCCTTTTGGCAGCACATGATGGTAAGTAAAGAACATGCCTGAAAACCGAAGAACATTGACAAGCTGATAAAACCTTCCTGGGATGTGTTCAAAGTTTATATGACCTCTGTCCTGAGATTTGATTTCACTTCCATTTAAAGTTTACCTGATTCATTATCAGTAAGCTTTTTTTTGGATTTGCTGGATAACTCATTTAATTAGGTTGTCAGTCTGACTGAAACCTATGCCCTGTAAACCCTACTACAGTAGCATAGGTCTTTGCTTGTGGACATAGTCCATAGATCCCAACCTCAGGGATTGTAGCTGTAATTAATTCTGGTTATTTTCATGTATGATGTAGCAGAATACATAATTATAAAAAAATATTTTAAAAATCTTTTCATCATTTTCAGGTCAAGAAAAACATTTCTATCTTGGAGGGATTATAAGAGTAATGTAAGTTTTATAAAATCTTACTATAACTTTGTCTTCATACTTGTCCCATATAAGAACTATATAAGTTAGCCACCTCATGTCAAAGTAGAACCTGGTTTTAATGCCCAATTGTAACTTCTCACCTATCTCACCACACAGAAAAATCTTAAACAATAACTTACCCTTTGTAACTTTGCCACCTCACTATAACTCTGCTACCTCACTATAACTATGCCACCTCACTATAACTTTGACACCTCTATTATATCATTGCCACCTCACTATAATCCTGCCACCTCTCTATAACTTTGCCACCTATCTATTACATCATTGCCACCTCTCTATAACTTTGCCCTCCTCTATAACTTTGACACCTTTCTGTAACTTTGACACCTTTCTGTAACTTTGCCACCTAACTCATCACCACAGTAATTCCAGAAGTCTTATTTCTTTATTGATCCTCAATATCTTGCCAAATCCCTTTATGATGCTAAAATCTGGCAGAACAAATATTGTTGGTAAATCAATGATTCACAGTTTAACTACTAGGTATACATGGTGCATATTTTGTGTTATCATTTGCTGTTAAAAAAAAAAAAAAAACTTAAAAGCCTAAAAAATTAGAAAAATCTGAACATTAAATTGAAGAATGTAAGTTTTGGTAGAATGGCAATATATCACCATGAGTGGAGTGTAGTAATGGTGTTTTATGCCCCAGTCAAGGTTTTTTCACTTATTTCGAGGCGGTCAGTTGTGGAATTGTGAAAATGACCGCAGTACTCCGAGAAAACCACCGACTTTCGGCAAGCGAATATATCACCATGACTTCCCTAGTGTTTTTAACATGGAATCAACATTTTTGGTAATTTTCATGTTTTATAGACATTTGTTTTTTATCTTTTATATTTGTATAAATGTTTTCTTTGATTTAGATACACCATCATTGATTTAGAAGATAAAAATAGTTTTGTCATGTCTATGAATATCAGTGTTTGTATGGACAGTCAAAAGTCATGTGATTACACATATATCATATATGACAATACACTTCTACCAAAAACCTCATGTGACTGGACACCTGGATTTGTTCACTCAGGTATGTATAGATGATTTGTCACTCATAACTGTTTCTTCACTTGTGTAATGTGAATTTTTTTAAAATCTAGTTGATAAAATATCAAACCTAGAATATAATCTTTGACTTCTGACTATTAGTGTAGTATGATAACATCTTATCTTAACATTGAGTAGTGGAGTTGGGTAATAACGTTTTACTGTATGTCAAAATTATTTTGTATATTGAGATCATCAGATCTTGAAAAATAGACGAATGTGGACTGCCCAGAGAATAGTGTAAATCTTCTGCTTCAGAATACTGACGAAGTACAGAGAGAAAGATCTGCAATGAAAGGATTCAGACCTAGGTGGTGAGAAGCAAATTGATATGTAATTGATAAACACACTAAACCATTAAGCCAGTCTAAAGCCCCTTCATGTTTACATTTAAAAGCATATACACAGATACAATTACTTCTGTTTTTATATATTCTTTGTTAGGATTTTCTCTGTTGTCCTGGTTAGCAGCAAATGGATTTCCAGCAGGACAGCGACTTCCAGACTATGGTATATCCCTGCTTATGGAGACTCTTGGGATATCTGCTTACTCTGACGATACATGTAGTCTCAAAGATAATCTCTACAATTCTGGAAACAATGATACCTGGAATAATGGTTAGTTAATACATTAATATATATTATTTGATAAATTTTGTTAATGCAATAAACACTTACTAAGACAGCATTCCTTGGACCTAAACTCTCAGTAAAATTGCTATATTAACATTGACCATTGTGTGAAGGATTGGAAATTAAATTAAATTAAACCTCTTCTAAATCACACAGTGGGAGTAGAAAAGTGGTGTCAAGTGCCAAAGTTAAAACTCTTACTTAAATTAAGTGTCATTTTTTTGCTGATGGAAGAAAATGGAGTGCTCAGAGAAAACCACTGAACTTCATCAAACCAACTGACTGATTTGAACCTAGGTGGTGAGAGGCACTGTGATCCATTTAATTGACACTTCATTCAACTCGGCCTCTACAGCAAGTAACAGTCATTGTTTTAACCCACTACTTCTGACTTCAGAAACACACCTTGGAAAAACCTGAAGTTATCTGGCTTCTGGTCTGCATGTTATTTTATCATTTAACAGACAAGTGATACATTGTATTCTTATATATGAATTGAAAATTATGACTATGTTTTTGAAGAAATGACAGCGTTTCAGAAAGATAGAATTTATGTTTTAGATAACATTGGTTTTCCATATTGAGAGATGTACACACATTGCAAACATCACAAACATTCTTATTGACAGAAGGTATGATAGATAAAGTAGTTGATAAAATCAGACATCTAAAAGTAATATGTTGATGTCTTAAATACCAAACCTTGGTTATCTAATAGAGAGAGATAGAGAGGGTGGATATGCTTCAGTTATCAATTTAAAAAAAAAAAGATATTTGTTTATTTTTATTTATTTTTTATTTTTTAGCATGTACAAAAAGTGTAACACTACCAGATTTACCTAACGATGGCCCTATCCGATGTTACCTGGATAGCACCTGTTCAGCAGTATACTGTTGTGCTACACATTCTTCAGGACTGTCATTTAGATTTAATCTTAAAATTGATGTTTGTGACAATCTCCTGACAGTTGAGATAGAGAAATTAAGTGTTCCCTATTTCTTGTTAGATTACAACAATGGTAAGAAGGACATTAAAGCTCACCTGAGTTATGATTGGTCTATCTTTCATTCTTCAGGGATATTTAGTTTTAGATCCCCATTAAACATTGATGACAAACAATCTTTTGACTGCTAAGATTGCATATTCAAGTATTCAATATTTTTATTAAATTTGTAAATGTGAGAATGATGAGAATACAAATTTAATAGGAAAAAAGTAAATGTGCGTAGAACACATTCAGTTTGGTCCATTATAAGTTGTCTCCCTTGAAGAGTTTTTTTTTAATGGAATTAGAGGTAGATTTCTGTATGTCATGAGGGAAAAAACCAGTTAAAACAAAAAAAAAAACAAAAACAAAACAAAACAAAAAAAAAAAAAATGGGCATAAATTGTGGCCATAATACAAGACACAAGTTTTATTTTTATTTTCTCCCCTCTTTTTAGAGATATAGTTGATGGCATGGTTGCATGCCATAATGTAAAAATGTCAATATCTCTTATTTAATGCTGATGTTGACCCTGTCTGCACAATGGCCTTAGTTGCCCTATGTAGACGTTAAACTCTTTCAATATAGTAGTTGATGTTGATTATACAAACTAGAAAAAAAATCTTATTTCTGAAATTTTGTTTTAAATTACCGGGGTAAAATGTGCTTTCTAACACCTTGATGTTTCCTAACTTTCAAACTGAAGTAATTATTTTTTCAGATCATGTATGTTGTTTCATGACCTTCAAACTGCAGTAATTTTTTCCAGATTATTATTTTTGTACCTACTCATTCAGCTCATGTGAAGCTGACCTAATTAAGAGCTAAAAAGTTTTTAATGCAACTTAATACTAAAATTGAGGAGTCTTTTGGTGGACAAATATCAAAATCCAATACATGCATACTTTTTAAGAGTAGTAGTGCATATGTAATCTACACTGTTTATCTGAAAGCTCTTGTTCATTATTTTGACTTTTAAGTTTTCTTCCCTTAAGAAATGTCTGCTCTATTTTTAAAAAAAAATAAATAAATAAAATTGGAACTTTTTTTTGCACTGTGAATTGTTATTGATTCCATTTTCCCTTCAGAGATGTCTGTGTGTCATTTACAGTAAACTTAGCTAGCCAATTTAAAGCATTTAATGGATTTCATATAAAGCAAACTTCAACTTATTTTACCGCATTAATATGCTTATTTTACCGCATTAATATGCTTTTTGAAACGGTACTAACTTTTGTCATTAAATCATCTAAATGTTTTAACATGCTTTCATCTTTCATGTGCAAAAAGTTAAGAATAAAGAATTTAAAATAAAACTTGTTACAAGAGTTTAATGCCCAAAACCCACAGGAGTAAATAACAAAGATATTTCTATTATCACAGAATCTGCTTGTCTGCATGTGTGAATTTATTTATTTATTTTTTATTTTATTTTATTTTATTTTATTTTATTTATTATATTTTATTTTATTTTATTTTATTTTATTTTATTTTATTTTATTTTATTTTTTTTTTTTATTATTTTTTTTTATTTTTTATTTTTTTTATTTATTTTTTTTTTTTGCCATGTGTCATTTTTGTTTCATCATCTTATCTTTTTCTGTCCAGCAATTTCCTATTTTTGTATCAGTGTGCCATTTTGTCTGCCACATGTTATTTTGTTTTATTAATAATTTCTGTCATACTGAATGTCATTTTAATTTTGTCTTTGTCATGTGTCATTTTGTTTTTGCCAAGTGTCATTTTTGTCTTTGCCAAGTGTCATTTTTGTCTTTGTCATGTGTCATTTTGTCTTCGCAATGTCATTTTTTTTATATAATGTGTCATTTTGTCTTTGCAATGTGTCATTTTTTTTGTCTTTGCTGTGTGTCATTTTGTTTTTGTCATGAGTCATTTTTGTATTTGCCATGTGTCATTTTGTCTATGTCATGTGCCATTTTGTCTTTGCACCCATGTGTCCTTTTATCTTTGCATTGAGGCATTTTTTTCTCCGCCATGTGACATTTTGTGTTTGCAATGAGTCATTTATGTTTTTGCAATGAGTCATTTAGTCTTTTCATGTGTCATTTTTGTCTTGGCCACAAGTCATTTTTCTCTTGGCCATGCGTCATTTTTTTCTTTGCCATGAGGAATGAACAAGATATATTTTTTTTTAATTTGTTATTATTGCCAGTAGCATCATCATTTTTAAAAGGTTTCTTTATCCTATACCTTTAAAGACAAGGTGAGGATAGTAAAACATATAATTTTTAGATGACTTTTGTCATATTCTGACTTTAATAAATGTATTTTCAGGTATAAAGCAAACCATAGATCTGTTTGGTGTTCTTCATTTAGAGTGAGTATAAGTATCACAGTTATATACTATATTTATGTACTATAAATCAAGAAATAATTTTCATGTAAATTAAAGCCCATACAAGTGTTAAAAGACACAAAAAAGACAGTGTCAAAATATATGTATTTTAGGTTTCTGTCTATAAAGGCCATGTTTCAAAAGGCTGTGTTATAAGCCCCATGGGTGTTTTTAGATACAGGTTTTGCTGTATTGTGTATTTGCACTGGCTATCAATTTGAAAGTAAATCAAAATCACCCTGTTAGTGTATTTATCTATCTGTTCATGTTGTCAGGATTATAGTTCCAAAGGTGTTAAAATACATATAAAACTAAGGAGCAGTAAGAAGCATACAACAATCAAAATCCTCATTTCTGTAGTTACATAGTTGTGCCCTTTTGACAACCCTTTTTTAAATTTTTAGACTACTAACATATTTGGATTTGGTGCATCAGCTGGTATATATTTATTTATAATATTAAAACCATGGTTTATAACTATTTATCTTAGTTCCTGTTTGCACAGTTATTGTGTCCCTTGATCTTTTAACTACCTCTTAATGATATTGGCTGTTTGTTTTGTTCTTAAAGCTTACTCAGTCACATGATTAACAATCTTTTTTATATATTTTTTTGTAGTTTTGAGGTGAATGATATTTCAACTTTAAATTCTCATTTAGTATCACTTAAGATGAAACTTTGTCTCGAAAGTAACCAGTCCTGTGAATATAACATGACTGTCTTACAAGACACCATCTTACCCACGGGGAGTTGTGATTGGACCAGAGGATACAGCTTTAAGAATCCATGTGAGTATTAATCACCAATCCACTAAGACCTAAATTTAAATAGATACAGATGATAGAATGCGTAATGTGACTTATTAACTTATACTTTGTGATGTAACAGGAAAGAGAAAAAATGCAGCGGCCAAACTAGGACTCAACTGGGGGACCTTCCCGGTTGAGTGGAATGCTCTACTGACTGAGCTACCTGGCCACCTATCAAGCCTGGTTTGCTACATTCCTTTTTTAACCAGGTTTTCGTAGAAACCTGGTTCTTAGATTACCAAATGTCGGCCGGCGGGCGGACGGGCGTCAAAAAATGGTTTTCGGATGATAACTTGAAAAGTAAATGACATTTTTGAAAGAAACTTGGCACATACATGTATTGTGATAAGATCTTGGTTGGGATTGCTTTTGGGATAAATACATCAAAGGTCAAGGTCACAGTTGCTTGGTCATTTCACAAAATGAGCAACCTCTAGCTATATCTTGGCCATATGTAAAGATAATGACATGGGGTTTTCAGTTTTCATATTTTCTAGCAATGCTGATGAAAATAAAGCCAGAATCAAAGGTCAAGGTCATGACCTACATTTTGACCTTTGTGTTTTCTGCATTAAAATGGCTTTATATGTAAAGATAATGACATGGGGTTTTCAGTTTTCATATTTTCTAGCATTGCTGATGAAAATAAAGCCAAAATCAAAGGTCAAGGTCATGACCTACATTTTGACCTTTGTGTTTTCTGCACTAAAATGGCTATTGTTGCATGAAATTTACAATTTTTGGCATGAAAATGGCTATTTTTGATGATATTTAGACATAGAATTCAATATTTATGGAATTTTAGTTTTGTAAAATGATTATGGTGGCACAATATTTTGATGTTGACTATTTTTTGCATTAAATTGGATATTTCCGAATATATTTAGGTACAGATGCCACTATGGATCTTTTTTAAATGAAATTATATTGAAATAAAAACACAACATTCAGATTTCTAAATAATTTATCATAATTGCTATCTTTTAACATGTTCTGATGTATGATGCTTTATATATATATATATATATATATATATTATATATATATATATATATATATATATATATATATATATATATATGATATATTAAATCTTAACCCATTCGTGTATCCCTTTACTATCAACCAGGTCCCTGCGAGACACATGATCACCCATAATTATGTTAACTAGGTAACATTTTTCTCTGAAACCCCCTTCTCCGAAATACAAAAACCTGGTTTTCACGGAGTTTCCGTGACTCTTGTTTTTTAATTGAACTACCCTGAATTGAAACCACCAGGTTTTACATGCAGACCAACAATGTAACGAGAAAGGGAAAAATGCAGGGACTTAAACCTACAGACCTTCCCAATACTAGCTGGATGTTCTACCAGTTGAGCTATCTGGCCACTTATCAAGGATGGTCCGCTGCATTGAAAAAGAAATGAATCTTAAAGGACTTAGACATTTTACCTTCAGTTTAATGGTTTGAAATGTAATTTAATTTTAGAATTAGTAAATAAATGTTTTAATGATTTATTCATACTCTGATCAAATCAAACAAAATGCCTTAAATTTAAAGTTACTATCAATGTCAAAATAGCTATTGAGAGTTTTGCTGTATCTGTTTTAGCTGACACTGCATATAAGGTAATTGAGATACTCATACTGGCCCCAGTTTCACAATCATTTCTTAACTAAGATTTTCCTTAACTTAAATTTAGCAAATTTTGGCTTTAAATGATCTTCCAAGTAGTGACACCTTATATTCCTAAGTATCTAAACAATTAACCAAATTATTAAGATTTCAAATTTTCCAGATTTAAGTTAAGGAAAATCTTACTTAAGGGATGATTGTGAAACTGGGGGCCTGATACTTATACTTTGAATAATTACTATCATATTAAAAAGGACTTAGAAGTATTTTAGCCATTACTTACTTTATCTTTTTAGCTTTTTCGCTGTCTCAGTGGCTGACATCTAAAGGTTTGTCTACCGATACATCACCTGTACCCACATATGCCTTGTATGAACTACTGGATACACTGTCTGTATCAAGATTTCTAGAAGATACCCCATGTGATCCGGCTACTGGCATTTATACTGGTGCTGTGGATGGATGGAAAAATGGTACAGATTGTTTTTACACTCAGCAAATACACTGTAGAGAATTAAAAAAAAGATAGATATTATCATTGCAGGTCCAACAAAATTAACAAGTGCAGTATAACTATTGCAATTGTTAATCATTCCAATAATAATTCCTTCATGTATTGTAGTGCTTTTAGTTTTGCAAAGTACCAAACTTATTTTGAAAATATGTAGGAAATGATAATTTGAAAATACAGGTGTGTTAATTTTGTTAATGACCTATGACATTAAAGTTTATTTTAAGTTACGGTTTCTAAAAAGAAAAAAGAACCAATTATCTACAGTGCAACTCACTAAACAGATTTTGAATAAATGAACTATTTTTAGTGGTTTATCAACATTGTTCACTGGAAACTTATTTAGTGTTGCTGAGTTTTTTGTTGACTTTTGTTTAGTTTTTTATTTCCTTCACTTTAGATTGCAGTGAACCTGTTGGATTATCTCCCTTGGACAGTAGTGTTGTTACCTGTAATATGCCATCCTTATGTAATGGAGCTACATGCTGTATGAATGTCCCACGTTTAAATCGTCACATCAGTGCTAAAGTTGTTATTGATACATGTCGTAACAACCTACAGATTCAGATTGAGAGGGTCAGCATGAATATTAAGTTAAATGATTATTCATTTGGTAAGTAAAGGGACATAACTTCAACTTCTAAAGTCATCTACAGCTGCAAAGTGATCCCTTGTTATTAACGAGTAAATCTTTATGGGTAAATAAAATCCAGCTTTATCAGGTCCATTTATCAATCAATCATTCATACCGAGACTGTGTAATTCATTATGTTTAACTATTTTTGAAATGACCTTTTATGTCATGGCTGTTTATCAGTTTGACCACGTAGTTTCATCTAGCAAGATTTCTTTTTTTACCCCTCACTTTTTTTAATTCTATGTAAAATATTGTTCACAGAAATGTTCAAATGGCTTGATTTTATCATATTTAGGCCATTTCAATTGAAATTAAAATTTTAGTGGAGAACAGAAAAGGAAATCTTTCCTTTCATTCTCATAAAATAGATATTATAATCATAAGATAGATATATAAATAGATCCCTAGGACTCATTTAAACAATATATATATATATATATATATATATATATATATATATATATATATAATATAATATAATATACACAATTTTTTTTTAATTTATTGCAGGAACATCTAGAACAGATTCTTTATATGGTGTCATCAAACTAAAGTAAGTATAAAGTTCCTTACATGCATTATACAAACTCCAAAGGATTGATATTCCTCTTCCTCCTTCTTTATTTCTCTTTTTATTTCTTTTTCTCTTGCCCCTCCATTCTCTCTCATCTTCTCCAAACTCCTCCTCCCATTTTTCCTCTTCATTCTTCTCCATCTCCTCCCTCCTCTCTTATCTTCTCCAAACTCCTCCTCCTATTTTTCCTCTTCCTTCTTCTGTACCTTCCCCCTCCTCCCCGTCTTCTCCAAACTCCTTCTCCTCTTTCTCCTTTCTTCCTTCATCTCCACCTCCAAACCAATTTGCTGAAGTATAAGTCTTTAAAACCAGTTTGATCAAATTTAGGATATTAAAATTTTTTTTATTTTGATAATAGCCTGATTAAAGTATAAAGTGACAGAATGTTAATCTATGGCATTGTTTTTGAAAATTTCAAATCAAACTACAAACGTATGATAAAAGTAATGTTCAGCCTGAACTTTAGATAAAAGTTTGATATAATTATCTGAAAAAAAAAAAATTTTCAATATGCAATCAACTTTCTGATTATTTCTTTCTTTTCTTGAAACAAAACATAGTCTAAGCTTTTTCTATAACTGACATTAAATCCAAGAAGTTTTAACTCCATTTTTTTTTTTTTTTTTTTAATGTATTTTTAGCTCACCTGAGCACAAAGTGCTCAAGTGAGCTATTGTGGTGGGTCATTGTCTGGTGTGCGTCGTGCGATGTGCGACGTGCGTCGTGCGACGTGCGTCGTGCGTCGTGCGTCAACTTTTGATTGTTAACACTCCTGAGGCCACAATTTAAGTGCAATCTTAATCAAACTTTCTCAGAATGATCCTCTTGACAAAAGCTAGGTCAAGTTCGTATATGGGCCATGTTGGGTCAATATCTAGGTCACTAGGTCAAATTGTAGAAAAACCTTGTTAACACTCCTGAGGACCCGATTTCAGACAAATCTTCATCAAACTTAGTCAGAATGATCCTCTTGACAAAAGCTAGCTCAAGTTCGTATATGGGCCATGTTGGATCAATATCTAGGTCACTAGGTCAAATTGTAGAAAAACCTTGTTAACACTCCTGAGAACCCAATTTTAGTCCAATATTCATCAAACTTAGTCAGAATGATGCTCTTGACAAAAACTAACTCAAGTTCGTATATGGGCCATGTTGGGTCAATAAGTAGGTCACTAGGTCAAATTGTAGAAAAACCTTGTTAACACTCCTGAGGCCCCAATTTTAGTCTAATCTTCATCAAACTTAGTCAAAATGATGCTCTTGACAAAAACTAGTTCAAGTTCGTATATGGGCCATGTTGGGTCAATATCTAGGTCACTAGGTCAAATTGTAGAAAAACCTTGTTAACACTCCTGAGGACCCAATTTGAGTCCAATATTCATCAAACTTAGTCAGAATGATGCTCTTGACAAAAGCTAGCTCAAGTTCGTATATTGGCCATGTTGGGTCAATAAGTAGGTCACTAGGTCAAATTATAGAAAAACTTTGTTAACACTCCTGAAAACCCAATTTTAGTCTAATCTTCATCAAACTTAGTCAGAATGATGCTCTTGACAAAAGCTAGTTCAAGTTCATATATGGGCCATGTTGGGTCAATAAGTAGGTCACTAGGTCAAATTGTAGAAAAACCTTGTTAACTCTCCTGAGGACCCAATTTTAGTCCAATCTTCATCAAACTTAGTCAGAATGATGCTCTTGACAAAAGCTAGCTCTAGTTCGTATATGGGCCATGTTGGGTCAATATCTAGGTCACTAGGTCAAATTGTAGAAAAACCTTGTTAACACTCCTGAAGACCCAATTTTAGTTCAATCTTCATCAAACTTAGGCAGAATGATCTTCTTGACAAAAGCTAGGTCAAGTTCATATATGGGCCATGTTGGGTCAATATCTAGGTCACTAGGTCAAATTGTAGAGAAACCTTGTTAACACTCCTGAGGCCCCAATTTTAGTCCAGTCTTCATCAAACTTTCTCAGAATGATCCTCTTGACAAAAGCTAGCTCAAGTTCGTATATGGGTCATGTGGGGTCAATAAGTAGGTCACTAAGTTAAATTGTAAGAAAACCTTGCTAACACTCCTGGGGCCCCAATTTTAGTCCAATCTTCATCAAACTTAGTCAGAATGATGCTTTTGAGAAAAGCTAGCTCGAGTATGTATATGCGCTATGTTGGGTCAATAAGTAGGTCACTAGGTCGAATTATATAAAAACCTTGTTAACACATATGAGGGGATCCATTTTGGACCAATCTTATCAAACTTACTCAGAATGATGCTCTTGACAAAAGCTAGCTCAAGTTAATATGCGTCATTTTGTGTCAATAAGTAGGTCACTAGCTCGAAATATAGGAAAAAATCTCTTTTAAGAATAGAAGCTCCAGTTTGCCAAAGTCAAGCTGAGTGTACATCATTTTCAGGTGAGCGTCCAGGGCCTTCATGGCACTCTTGTTTATTATTATTTTTTTTTTTTTACTTTTTATTACAGTTATCATATACAAAATTTGGTGATTGAAGGGAAGTACCAGATTGATCTAAAAATGAGTGTCTGTTTCGAAGCCCAGGGAAGTTGTGAGATCGAAGTCCAGATATTTAACAATACAGAGGTTAATAAACCATCTTGCAACTTGGCAAATGGATTTCTTAATTCATGTAAGTATATCAACTTTGATACTTCAGTTCTTTTTTTTTTCTTTTTTTTTATTTCTGTCAAGATGACTTGCCCATTATCATTTACATAAACTCAAGGTGTTAGATTAGAGCCAGTTTTCATTTATAGCTCTTTCTCTCTTGTAAACAAAAACAAAAAGTTGCAAAAGAACCAAATTATAACAGAGGAGAAATAACACTTTCCTTCTTCATTGCGCTGTTTCTTCTTTACAACATAGATTAGCAAAGAAGAAAGAGTTATGACAGAAGGGAAGAAACATTGTTTCTTTATACATTTTGTTTTTTTTTCTTTACATTTTAATTTTCAGCAGCCTTAATGATCATCTAAGTGTCAGCTTATAGATACAGAATGTCTCACCACCTAGATTTGAATCTCTATTTTATAACATTTTCCAATCCACTTCTTTGCATTTTGAAAACATAATGATATACAGTCATTATTGTAGGATTTTTTTTATGACATTATGAATAAATTCACCTATAACTAATAGAAACAACTAATGCGTTTTTACATTAAGAGGCATCAGATGATGCTTTATAATTTCATTGTTAAATGTCTATTTCTATTTTACAGCTTTTTCATTGTTGTCATGGACAGCGGAACGAGGTGTGCTCAACGTTTCAGACATGACACCGGTACTGACCAATGAGTTGACTCAGACTTTAGGAGTAGACGATTTCTTGGCTTACCCAGAGAAATGTAGCTTATCCTCATCACCATACAGTGATGCTGTCAGTGGCTGGAATAATGGTAATAGACTGTCAAAAAATTCATAATTAAATTCAAAAGATTAATGATTAAAGATGTATGGCCGATATACTATAAAATTAAAGATATATAAAGATCTCGGAATAGATATAAAATAAATCAGAGTGAAAACAAACATTTGAAATTACTCTTGTTTGAAATTGATTGTGTCTAATAATTTATTCCTTTATATTTTCCATCATGCACTGGTGTAATCTATTGTATTTAGTTCTATTATAATCCAGAAATCTTTCATTTTAGAATGTACAAATGATTCAAGTTTTAATTTTTTATGAAACTGATATTGATGATGTATTATTATTACCCATCATGCACTGGTGTAATCTTATGTATTTATTTTCATAATAATCCAGAAATCTTTCATTTTGAGAATATACAAGTGACTTAAGTTTTTTTGTTTTTTTTTATAAAATAGACATTGATAATATTATCTTTACCCATCTTTCTGGTGTAGCAACTGGTTTTAATATCTGTTATATCAAATCTTTCGTTTTTCAGAATGTACAAATGTTTCCAGTTCAAATCTTCCTAATATAACAGATATCGATAATGTAGCCTGCCACCTTTACCCATCATGCACTGGGGTGGCCTGCTGTGTTTATGTTGATTGGTTAAGACATTCATTCCATAGTTATATAGAATTTGATACATGTCTATATATACTAACTGTTGGTATTGAAGATCTAAAACAGTCTATGGACCTTCTGACATATGCTTGGGGTAAGTATTTGAAAGTCTTATGAGAACCATTTTGATTGTTCACTTGCCTAAATGTAGTCAAGAAGAGCTTAAATCCTATCCTTACATGATCATTAGGGGTGCTGTGAACATTTTGTAGATATCCTGGAAAACTCCTTTTTCTGACGTCACTAGTTTAAGTTTTAAATTTTAAGTTACTTTCAGGTTTCTATCACCATATTGCACTGTGGGATGGGTACCAGCCAGATACATTTGGATGGCTACACAATTTGTCTGTAACTAACATTATGCATTCTTGAATTATGTACACATACTGGTTCACACCAAAAACAACAGTTGCAGAGTTTGCTGCCCCACCAGCCCATTATATGACATGTTAAAATTCAGCAGCAATGTAAAGTAGTAACTTGCTTAAAGTCACAAAATGCTTCTGACAGAATTCAAATCTATGACCCTTGGGTCTTCAGTCTTGCACTCTACTAAGTGAGCTACATGCTTCCACAATATAGTGACAAAATAAGAAAGGCATCAAGTGGAAACATGAACATGTGCAATGTTGAATTGGCTTTAGATATAATGAAAAAAATTTAAAATTACTGATTTAGAATATGCTTTCTGTTAAAATGAACAGGTACTCTTGATGAGATACAGCTGAATGGAGTGGTGAGGCTGAGATATAGCATAAATAATGTTGTATCACAAAGGATGTTTGTTCTTAGTGCTGAAATAAAGGTTTGTTTTGAGGCCCAGTGGGGACAGTGTATGAAGGAAATCACTGTGTTCCAGAGTACAAATCTACATTACAGATACTGCAATGCAACAGAACCAAGACTGTTTAATGGTGAGTCTGATATTATATTTTATATCATTCAGGAACTGATTCTAGTGTATGAAGCAACTAGGTTGTTGTTGTAACTATAACATGAGAAGGCTTGATTCTATAAAAACAGTAACACACTATTGTTACTTATTTATGCAGTTCAGAGTCTCCATGTTAATTAACACATTGTAATTAATTCATTACTCTTCTTCCGTAAAATGTTGCTGAAAAAGAATAAAAACTTTAACAAAAGTGTGTCTTTGTAGATGTAATTGTCAATGTTATGTATACTGATACTATTTTACATATCTTAACTACTTACAATACTAACCACAACTGCATTAAAATGGATTTTAAAAAAATTCAGGATAATATTTAAAAAAAAATAGATTAATCAAAAGACTAAACCTAATCTGTTTTTAGTTTGACAGACTTATGGAATGATACATGTACATCTTAATTCTTTTCTAGATATATCGTTTGACTTCTGGAAGGTATCAGCTTGTACAATTCAGAATCTTGGAATAACAAGTAAGTAAGAAATATATATATAAACAGTTGGTAGAAAATCTAAAGTCTAAAATAGTCCAATAAGTTTGTTTAAATTTTTACATTTTGAAGTAAAAGACCAATGTTGCTGTCAAATACATTAATTATTGATGTCATTTTAATTTCTAGTCATGCTTTTTGTTTTTGTTCCCAGAAATAGCAAATTTATGCTTTTCAGATGACAACTCAACGACCCTATATAGATTTACAGAAAAGTCTTCCAGTTACAAATGTATTTTTAAACACATTTATTACAGAACAACATTAGAATATTAATCAGAGTTATGATACAAATGTGTTATTTTCCTGGCCCCAGTTTCACAATTATTCAATCATTTAAGTATACACTCAACTCAAATATTCTCATTTTTCTCTCATCAATATTTTAAATATTTAAAGTTTTATGAAACAGTGTTTGGTTTTGTTCAACAAATCTACACTAAATGATTTTAATGTGACATTGAATATTCAACTTCAATTGTGAAATGTTTTGAAAATGGACATTCAAATATTCCCTAATTTGAGTTGAGTTGATTGAGTGAATGATTGTGAACTTGGAGCCTAGAAATCACAAGTTTTCCTAAATGAATTAGCACGATACAATATAAAAACAGCATACTTGTATGATAAGTACAATAGGAGGTCTCCAAGTGACAAATATAAGTGTTATACATGTTTTAGACATCATGGGAATAAAGCTACAGTGTAATTCTGTTATAAGCTGTTTATTTATTCCTACAGCTGTCCTGCTAATAAATGTCTCAAATTTTTGTAAGACTAATTTTGTAATTTTATTTCCACACCAGCCACCAGCAGCCCTATGACAACAACCGCTATACCTATTGTAGGAAACACAACAGTGGATACTATATCTGAAGGTTGGTTAATCATTGTATCTTAATTCCTTGTTTTTACTTTGTATTATTGTATCTCAAACTGGAACTATAAGTCTTCTAAAATGTCCAGTTTTGTAACCAGTATGAAAAGTACCATACAATATAATGTGGAAAAACATATTTTACCGTCAACAGTTTGTAACTTGATATGACAAAATTTACTACAAAATAATTTTGGATAACAAAAAATGTTTTCTTTTTCTTTTAATGTATACTTTTGAAAATAATAAATTGTTTTGTAGCATTGTTTTAAATTTAGTCATTTTGGTTTCCCTTCTACTGCTGTCATGACAAGATATTTAGATCACAATATCTATCTAACTGAAATTCAACATCCTTGATGATTTTTTTTAAATCATTGTTTTGTTTATCATTTTATCTATTTTCAACACCTTGTTTTGTTTATTTTACCTTATTTTACTATTAAGGCTAGAATTAGTTGTCGGCTTTTGTCAAGACAAGCTTTTGTTTTCTTGTAGATTTTACAAACAGCAGTATCTCACAGTATGCATTGGATCGTTGTCAGATGAACACTGATTACAGAGGAATTGAATGTTGTCTCCCTTACCAACTTGTTACTAGTGCACGTAATGTTTACCTCAGTTACCGTATCAACGTGTGTGAGAGTAAGATACATGTAATCATAGAACGAAAGCAGTGGACAGAATCAGTGTCAAGTGTCGTGATAGGTAAGTTTTATATGATCTTGTGATTTCTAGAATTTGGTATCAGTGTTTCTATGGAACAAATTTAAATATACCTATGGCATTTTTTGAGCCTCAATAGCTGAGTGGTCTCAAATGCTTGCTTCCAGAAAGACACCCCTCGTAGCCCAAGATTGAATCTGACTCTGACAGGTCCTAGTTTGAGAAATTTTGTCAAAGTTATGTTTTTTTACCATTATTCTAGTTCCCTTATCATTTTAGAACTGATAGTTCCCATGTTTATAAGTGAAAAAGTTTGATAGTATCCTCTTGTTCCACTTTAATTCTGCATTTTTAGCTGAAACAAGCTATAGCCATTTGAGTTTCTACCATGGCAAAGCATTCAATTTTGAACCCATCTTTATTTTAATATGATTTTGATTTATTTTCTCGAACACAGTTTTAATTATTTAGCAATTTAAACAATATGAATGCATATATAGAAAGAATTAAATGCTAGTAAGGTTGTCCACTTTTTATAAGATGCATCAAAATCTTGTAATTTTTCCATGTCAGTTTTAAAAAATCTCATTGATTGCTTCTGGAGAGCATTTTTGAAAAACCCAGTGTCATATAATGAAACAAATGAAGAAGTTTAGGCTCAACAAATCAATAACATAATTTCAAACTTCTTGTTTCAGGTGGTACACAGAGTATTTCCGCAGGTAGCACCTTTATGGTTAACCACAGTATTACAGAGACAGCAACAGCCTATAAGGTGGATCTCTCTATACAGATGTGTGGAATAGACTCGGTTGGATGTAATGCTCATCAAATATTTAACCAGACTGCAATAAAACGGGCTCAAGCTGGAGAATGTGGTGGTTCTTCTGGACGTAGGAGAAGAAAGAAAAGATCAACACAAGAGTAAGCATATTTAGATAAATGTGCATAAGAAGTTATCAATAAATCATGGATCTTAATATTGAAAAGAAAAAAAAATCACCAACTATGGCTATGCATTGGATAAATCTTTTAAAAATTTACAGATTTTTGCCACAACTAGAAATCTGATTCTATTCAAAATTTCTCTTTTTTATTGAGGTGAAGGCTTGTTTTTTATGTTGTGTAATGACAGGTATTGTTATTTTGTCTTTCCGATTATTTTCAAATTTATTTTTCTTTTTAGCTTGATTTTGATATTTATGCAGCATATACCTGAAGTTTTGAAAATGTTTGTCTCATTGTAAATTACACACTTACCATGTTCTTTGGAAAGCGTGCAAGTTATAAAAAAAATCATATTCCTGCTTCAGAAAAACAATTAATGAAAAATCTGTGAGTTTTAAAAAATGTTATTTTAAATTAAAAATCTGTTTCTGAATTTTTGTCTCTGTTTGCATTTATAGACCAGACCCAAGTAATTTTAAAGAAGGAATGAAAATTCTTACAGAAAGATCGGCATCAGATGAAGAAATATCTGTCTATCTGTCTGCTGTAAAAGACTATGAGGTACAGTTCTTAAAATTAAGTTTTTTAAAATATGAAAATAAAAGCATTCCCCTTTATGTGATGTCATAGAGTGAACAATTTTTGACATCATTTGTAGCAGTTTCTAATAATGCATTTTGTTTTTGAACTTTGAAATGCCAAATGAATTAATTAATTCTCGTCACATGACAAAGCTTACGGATTTTTTGAGAGGATAATTCTGAAAATGATGCGTAATAGGAGATAACTCCTGAGACAATTAAGAATAGAACTTTTGTCATCCAATGTTGTTTTCTTGAAAATCATGTATATTTGAAAAAAAAAATGTTGCATTGTTTTAAAAAGTTTTAGTCATCTTTTTGAATAAAACAACTGCAAAATCCTAGAAACCTGGAAATTATGCAAAGTTTAAAGTCATGCTGATAAATTTAATGATGTTTAACTATATTTTAATTTTGAAAACATAATTTTGTCCATATGTCACTATCTTTTCTTTGGCAGATCCAAGTGTGCAAAATTTTCTCTGTTTACTGTAGTTTGTTGGTTTTCTTCAGGTAATCCATTTTCTTCTACCATTCTAGAATTGTCTGTTCAGTTAAGCGAAAGAATCATGACTACGTATAAAACAATATTAATCCACTCAGCTAAATTATATCTAAGTTTTATCATTAGAATACTTTATCAGAAGTATTACCATTAATTTGAACTTGAAAAGATGAAATATTTTACTGTCAGTGTTTGAAATTAATCATTGATCAAAATAATTACATAGGAACAACAAAAACAGATCAACTTACAAGGAGAGGAAGTTGCTCCAAATGACAACAAAATTGGAGCAAAGAGTGCTCTCAAAGCATTAGGATCAGGGAACCCAGCTACTATTGCTGTCAATGGAAAAGTGGAAGGGACTGTCACAATTCAAGGAAGTATGTTGGAAAAAAATACTTTAATCTTATTCAAATCATAATACTTATTTAATTGTGACTGATAAAAAGACAGTCGTGATTACTATTATCTTTTAGTTCCACAATTACTGTGGAAAGTTGCTATACCTAAATATGAACCTCCTAAAATCTATGAAAATTTGAGTACTTGAATTTGATGTTTTTTTAAAATAAATTTTTATGTCCAAGTTCTTTATGGGAAGGAAACAGCCTTCTTTTTCACATAGTAGTTATCATTGCTGTAAGTCAGTGAGTGCATTAGGCAAATATTATGCTTTAGAAGTGAATTTAAAGCAGCATTTGTAGGTAAGACCTGTGATCTGTTGATTTTTTACTAAAATATTGTTTTGTTTTTACATGTATAACTTGAATAAAATGTTTATTGTTTTTGTTTCAACAGGTGAGGCTATAACAAACATGATGGGAGCTGTTACAGATATCGTTGGAAGAGCCAAACAAGCATATGTTGTAGGTCAAGGTCTCTCACAAGAGGGGGCTAAATTACTTGGTGCCAAGCTAGCTAATATGACTATTGGTGACATAGAATCCATGTTAGATACCAAAAATATTGACCCTTTCCTTGTTGTAAAGTTGATGAATGAATTAAAAGATCTAGCCAGGGCTTTGGTAAGTATAGTTTATTGGTAAGCAGTTGATTGTGTGTTGTTTTCCATGGTATTGGCAATTATTGTGAGAAAACAAAATGCAGTATTATTAATTTCTTTAAAAAAATGTAAGAAATGCACAAGTTTTTGTGATATGGAGATTTTTAAACTGTAATTAATCTGAGTCTTTGTTATATTTGCATATTTATTCCTCTCTCTCTCTCTCTCTCTCTCTCTCTCTCTCTCTCTCTCTCTCTCTCTCTCTCTCTCTCTCTCATGGTAATTGCTCACTTGCTTATACATCCTTTTACTCACTCAGTCACTCACTTAATTACTTACCTTTAGCATCCATGATTGTTACATGTAAATTACAAGTCATGTCTGATAGTTATAGACATAACTATCAAAATTTAGGTATCACAACATAAAATAACAAAAAAGTTTAAAACATAAATCAAAACATTTTTATCACCTTGTTCAAAATATGTTTTCTTATTTATCATTATTTACAGTTATCAGAGATAATTGACACGCTAGTCAGTGGAAATATGGAACAATTTAAATCATTTGATTTAGAGTTAAAAGGAGATTTCAGTTTCCCACGGACAAATATAGAACTGTTTAAATACTCCCAGTTCTTCTTAGTAGGAGGTCTAGTTCCAATGACATTTGGTAAGTTAAACTTTGTCCCTAAAAATAGCCTTTGTATGGGATAGAGACTTTGATAGCTTAGTTGTTTAAAGCAACAATTTATGGTTAACAGTATCTTGAAAATTTAATTTTAAACCCAAATTTCTAGTGGGAGAAGGTCTGTCAGGATATACAATGTATATACTTGCTTTAGAAAAATGGTATTTTCTCAGCACCCTGATTTTCTCCATCAGTTCTTCTCTGAGTACTCTGTTATAAATAAATAATCTAGACTGGGGGTAGAGGTTAAGATATAATTCCAACTATCCCATACTAACTTCAAGGATACATAAATTTCTTTGAGTTTTAAATGGGAATCATGTAATTTATCAATACATTGAAAAAAAAACACATGCAAATCAACACCAGCACCTTCTTTTTGTAGAACATTTGAGATAAACACTGACTTCACCCAATTGTCACACTGACAACCTGTCACATATTCTTGTTATAAAGCTTAGCATTGGTATATTAATAGTTACCACAATTTTAAAGTTGCTTTACATTGACATTCAGTGTTGTTGGTCACTGTAGCCTTAAATTGTAAAACCTGGCATTAAAAAAAAAAATTATATACAAACATTGATAATGATTCAAAGTTTAATTCTGTGTTAGCCCAATTTTCAGCTTTTCATTAGATTTCCAACATTGCTAATGAGCAAAAGCAAGTCTACAAGTGACCGTCAGTCCGTTCTTATGTATTTGGATGTTTGTGTTGTATATATCTTAATAATTTCCCTTATTTTGGATTTGAATAAAATGCTTGCCATGCCTTCCTGACCTTTGTGAACTTTCTATGAAGATTTGATTTTACACAAGGCAAAATGGGTAAATTTTGATTTTGTTGTTGTCATGTGTGTTGAGTCTGATTTTTTTCATTTATCAAAATCTAAACAGTGGAATTTATTGATAGTAATAAATGTATATTATACATGTACATAACAGGTATTTGTGCAATCTCTATGGTAACCATTTTGATGTTATCTTACATTATAGGATTTGGTGCAGGAGGTTATTATGGAATGAAGTTTATAGTGGGTGCTAAAATAATGTCAATGAAGGCGACTGCAGGAGTAGAGCCATATGCAGGACTGACAGTGTGGGGTGAACTTGGAATTGGTTTTTTGTTATATGGTAAACTCAGACTACAAGGCAACATCATGGACCTTCGATTCCCAACAGAATGTGAAATTGGTTTTTCAAAGTTTCCTCTTGATGTTGGGTAGGTAATCATAAAGACTTATATATTTTCATCTTGTTTATTTTTAAGTTAACTTTTATAACATATAAAAGGGACCTTGGTGCTCACCAAGTCATCTAAGAGGCTTGCTTAAGGAATCCAGTACTTTATACTTGTATCAACTAGGTTTGCTCTCTATTTGAGTAGAATCAGACTCTAGTCTAAAATTATTTGTCAGTTTGTTTGCTAAAGGGATGTGATAATATCAGGGTACTTTTTTTTCTCCATCCCAAAACTGACCCTCTAAAATTCTGATTGAATGTAAAACACCATTACACATCTCCACTGTACAATTTTATTTATGTTATTAGATGTTTACACTGTGAACATAATTGATCATATGCAGTCTTCAGATAAATGTACAACACCCCTTCCATCAGATATTAAAATATTTCTTTTCCTGCTGATTTATGTTAACAATTATCTTTTGAAATTTGAAAAGTTAAATGAAGGCATAAAATAAAATATAACAAATACCAAAAATTCCCCTCCCTTAGTTGTCAGAACCTCTGGTTAAGTTGACAGACAATAAACCCTAAACAATCAGTGATGCAGATTCACTACAATATATTTAAATTGTATCCTGTAATAAGGGCCTTGATAAATGATTGGTCTAAAGCACATGCTTATGGATTATATGGCCTCTCAATGCCTGAAATGACCCAGATAAACTACAATATTTTAATTGTATACTGCAATAAGGGCCTTGATAAATGAATGGTCTTAAGCACATGCTTATGGATTATATGGCCTCTCAGTACCTGAAATCCCACTTTTTAGTGAAGGAAAGTTTGTCAGTTCGCTTGCAGAAGCTCAGTGGTTTTCTCCAGGTACCCCAGTTTCCTCCACCATTCCAGAACTGATTGTCCTGATATAATTGCAGTAATCTTGACTAGGGTGTAAAACAAAATCTAACTTCATAATGATTAAAGCATTGTGTTTATGTTTTACGTAGGTTAACCATGTACTTAAAGTTAACACCATTGTCTCTTGCATTATATGGACTTGTAACACTGGAAGTTGATTTGGCATTTGTATCATTCACAAAAACCTTGTATAAAGCCAAAATATGGGGATACAAAACTCCTACTATTTCTAAGAAACTAATTGATAATCGGGATAAAGATGAAGATGTCTCACCACCAGAATTTAAAAACTTTGTTGATAACTCAGCAGTAAGTATCCATTATACAAAATCATAAAATTGCACATACATATATAATTATTTTTAACTGTGAAACCATAAATATTTGTGGTGATCCAATTATTTTTGTTTTTGTGGACAATCAGACCCACAAAATTCGATGTTAACAAATATGCTTTAAAAATTAAAATTTATGTGAACAGTGTCTTACCTAAATACCAGTATGTTATGTTGGTCTCATAACTGAAGTAAAGAAGAAATTGTAGATGATAAAATGTAGGGACAACTGGGACAGAGACTTGTTTAATTGGCCGAAGTTTGCTACCGTTTAATGCAATATGAATGTGTAACACATAATATGTAAGCATCCTTTATTGATCAACTTTTAGAACAATTTTTTTTTTTTTCAACCAAGTTCAAACCATTAAATTATCATCCCCCTAAATGGTATTTTTTATTCAAACCACAAAGTTTGGAGCCCACATATTTAAATATATATTAATTTTAACTTCTGAAGAAGAAAAAAAGAGATCATAGGATTTTTTTTTTTTTTTTTTTTTTTTTTTTTTGGTAATTCTGCAATGCAAGACTAATGATTCACAAATCAAACCACAGATTTATCACTAGCTTAGAAGAAAAAATTATAAACTGTAAAATATTTATGAATAAATGGAATAATTTTTCCGAAAGTTCAGAATTTTTAATCCAGCACCCATGATTTCTTTACTCCTGGAGGGATCTCAGTGATAGAGTAGTCTAAATGACAGCTTACAGATCACCATGCCTTTTGCCACCTAATTTCAAATTCCATACTTGCAGATTGTGGTATGAAAAAAATTATCAAATTATCAGTTTGCATGCCAGGGATATAAATGAAAATTTCTTGCCAGGGGCAGAAAAACAACATGATACCTCTCTTTACTTCTGGAATTTATTATTACTGTATTATTAATTTTTAGTTGTAATAAATGTGATAAAAAGAGTTCATGCAGAACATTGTTAAAAACAATTTTTTCACTACATTATTATATAACTATAGATAAATTCTAAAAATATAATAAAACGTTTTAAAGTACCATGTCTTAATTTTTTTTTTTCTTTTTATCTTCAGTCAAATGCCAATGAACAAACAGGAAGTTGCACTGTAAGACAGATTCCGGAGAAAGATTACACTGAGCCTATGTTTGAGATATCTGTCCGTGCTGATGATGACAGAAGTGGTGTAGAACTGTTTCTCAATGTTGGGACAGTCCCTGGGGGAAGTGATGTACTTAATGAGAAAGAATTAGGAGGGCCTTCAACAGAAGTTAAAGAGGTATTTAAAGCATTACAGAGGAAAAGAGTATTGAATTGGGACTCAACCCTCACAAAATACTATCCAAATATGCCTTATTTCTCCCTGCCAGATTTTCATTTTAACTACTTTTGACATTTTCTATCAGTGTCAACTATGCCCTAAAAAATTATTGAAAATGGAACAAAATGGATAACAGCACTGGTGCTTCTAACCAGGCCTTACAGGCTATTAAACATTCATAAGTACTTCTTGTACTGTCTGTACAACTAATACCTTTGATTAATTAAACTTCTATTTTAATTGCATTGAGGTTTTTTTACGATGTTAAGTATATAAGAGTAATGTTGGATAGGTTAGGTAACTAGTTACAATAGGTATGGATGGGTGGTTGAATGTTATTTTATGTTACATCAGCAATTTTAAAGCTATTCATTTTGAAATAATCTAGTCATATCAATCTCAAGAATTAATATAAACAGGAGTTCATTTATTTAAAGTAATGTGTTTTCTAAGTTTGTTTATGTATTTCTGATTTGCATTGTACAATTTGTAGTTGTGTTGGCAACCTTTGGAATGCTCATATACAACTGCAATATCATAGACAAACATTGCAGACCCCTCAGATGGCAACAAAGGCATAGGACAAGGAAAAAGTCAAGCCACTTGCTGTCAACAGGGGTGGGTCAACATGAGGAGAAAGCAGTGATTTGTAACTTCTATAGTCAACACCAGGTTGTAACAGTGATTTGTAACTTTTATAGTCAACGCCAATTACACCAGTGATTTTAAGCTTTTATATAAACACCAGGTTACACCAGTGATTTGTAACTTTTATATACAACACCAGGTTACACCAGTGATTTGGAACTTTTATAGTCAAGTTATTTTAATTTTATTTTGTATTTTAGAAACTAAGTGTAACCGGTTTACCATTATATTTCACTGTCTATGCTGAGAACAGTGCTGGCACAAGAGCAAGAGTTACCTGCTCTTTACCTACATACGATGTGACGATACCAGGAGGAAGATTTAAAATAGACTACTTGTCATCTAGTAACCCGGAGACATTAAGAGCATCAGTTGTCACATATGAGGACTCTAAACTCAGAATGTCTCATGTGGGTGTAGGATTCGGAAAGGATATTTATGGTGATCAGATGATTGGATGGAATGCTATCAATTTAGAAGAGAGGTCACATGATCTGGATATAGGTATATATCATTATGCTTTCAAAACATTCCTGACTTATTATGACCTCAAATGAAAAGATTGGGGATTGTTTGTTGTATATCAAATGATTTAGAAGATATTGTGTTTTGTTTTGTTTTTGTTCTTTTTATATATATATATATATATAATATATATATATATATATATATATATTTTTTTTTTTGCCTTGTCTTTTGATCAGTCAGTCTGTCAGTCTCTAGATTTAAAGTTTACAATAATTTTTCACAATTTTCATATCTGACAAATTTCTGCATGCCAAGGACATTGTATAGTTTCAGTTGTGACTAGTTATTCTCTTGTCTTTAATTGTTAATAGCAATGATGTCTGAATAGTCTACCAGTATTATAATATGATTAAAATATTTTTGACAAGTTATCTGACTTGTGTGTCTTAGTTGTTACAATTTGAGTAAATGTCATATACTTTTGAGCATCATATTTTAGGTGATGATCCACTTAATATCAGAACGATGGAGAAGTTTACAGGAGGAACACCTGGCAGGCTTATAGGACCAATATTCAAGAAATATGAGAAAGTCAATGCTGTTGGAGATTGTGCTAGACATTGTCTCAACTACCCAGAGACAAAATGTCTGAGTATAAATTATGACTTTGGAACCAATGGACACTGTGAACTTGTAGAAGCCATTGAAGGTCATGATTTTATGGTATCAAAGGTAGATAACTCTGTAACTTGCTATTTCTACCATATTGATTTCAAATAAAGTTCAATAAAAATCAATTGAAAGCATAAGTTTTGACATCAGTGATATGACTTTTTTGTTCTTTAGATTTTGAACTTTTGTGTATAGATGTAGAGTCTTTTTCTGTAGATCAGACAAAAGCATGCTATTTTACTGTTGTTTTCTGTGGTATTAAAATTTTTATTATCATAATATAACAATATAATAATGTAGTTTGAAATTTTTAACTTGTTACTAGTGTAATACTGGATTGACTTTTATCCAAATTGAAAGCTGTTTGCCTTGAAAAATGGTCTTTTTGTGTTATTGGAAGACAGGAAAAAAAAACACTTTCATTTTTGCCTGTTGTGCAGTCATAGATACAGGAATAGTCAAGTTGTCAAGTAATGGATACTTGTTCAGATAGCTCTGTTTGGTTGAAGTAAACTTATTGACAGTTGTGTTGTAATTGTTAAAAACAAACACAGATAACACTACCCTTGATGTAAGTGGCAAATGGTCTATTGTTATATCATTTTCTGACATATATTTAACATGCATTGTGTTCTATCTATTTGAACAGTCTGGCCTATTTGAACACTATGAGAGACTGGGAATCGGTTCAGCCATAGAATTTGTTTATGACAATTTACCATTACAACATGAGAACACTTACTACTTCAACCTCTGGATGGTTAATGTACTTGGTTATACAAACATCATATCTACAGAAGCCACCCTAATAGACTTTACCTGTCCACTACCAGGTAAGATCAGGGGCCACCCTAATAGACTTTACATGTCCTCTACCAGGTAAGATCAGGGGCCACTCTTAAAGACCTTACATGTCCACCACCAGGTAAGATCATGAGCCACCCTAATAGACTTCATTTGTCCACTACCAGGTAAGATTGTATCTACAGAGGTCAACCATATAGAATTTAGGTGTCCACCTCCAGGAAAGAATAGAGGCCACCTTATATTACCCAGTGATTTTTATAAAGGGCTTCTAGCTACTAGATACTTGGTGCATAATCACAATGTCAAATTTCAAAAAGTCATAAATATGGTCACAGATTTTGCAGAATGATAAGTAAATATTTAAAACCTATATACTCTACTCCAGCAAAAATTTGATTAACATCAAATCAAACATTGAAATAAAAGTAAGATTACTTGATTAAGTGTCATTTACAATATTGAAATATGTGGCAACAGAAGATTTAAAGAAAGGAATAATGTTGTTCCAATTGAGAATCTTTTGCTTATACCAAGGTAGTTGGTTTGGATGATGGAGGGTAACAAGAGTAGTTTGGGAAATTTACTGACTTTTAACAAACAGATATACAAACATTTTCAAACCAAGATCTGGCAAAGTAGAATTTATTCCAACAGCAGCATGGTGATTTTAAAACTGGCATGTATGACCACTGAGACAATTAGTCCCAAAACAGTCGCAGAATTATCTTACTTTATTATTCAGCAAATTTTTTACCTTTTATACAACTACATTTTATACAAGAAAATACACATATTTATGTTTTAGGAGTAATTGTCAATGCCTCAGCAGACTACTTAGAAACACAAGACTGTCAACAGATCATACCTTCAGATAGACCAGACTGGAAACCTCGCTGTATAGGAATTCCTACCAAAAACAAAGTAAAGAATCACAGGTATGTGTGTTTTTTGTATGTAGTTTGAAAAAAAAAAAAATGACTTTATCGTGAATGGTTTCCCTCATATAGTTTGTAGAACATAAATAGATTTTAATGTGAATGGGTTATCATTGTAGTTGATGGAAACAAAAATTGTGAATTTAAGTTGTTAATCACTATTTAAAAAAAACAGTCAACATATTTGCAATTTTATACATTGGACATGCCACACAAAAGACGGTACTACATGTATTTCTGCTACACCAAAAGATAATGTCAATAACAAAGAAGATTAGACTTATGTTATACTAGTGTATTGTGATTTGTATTATATGTATTATGATAAAGGGTCAAATGTTTTACAATTAAACAAATCAATGATTGTAGATTGAGTGTATTTATGATATATGTAGGTGTATACATATAAGGATTATTATGGTGATGATAATGTTAGTGTGGTTTTCTGAGCATATTATGCACCCAGTTGACTACTGACTTTTATTTATTGATAACTGTGCTCATGTTTTGTCATGACCCTTTGCTCATAATTTGTCATGACACTGTGCTCATTTGTTGTCATGACACTGTGCTAATAATTTGTCATAACACTGTGCTCATGTTTTGTCATAACACTGTGCTGATAATTTGCCATGATACTCTCATAATTTGTCATGACACTGCTCATAATTATTCATGACCCTTTGCTCATAATTTGTCATAACACTGTGCTCATATTTTGTCATGACACTGTGTTCATATTTGTCATAACACTGCTCATTTTGTCATAATTGTCATGACAATGTGCTCATAAATTGTCATGACAATGTGCTCATGTGTTGTCATGACACTGTACTCATAATTTGTTATGACCCTGTGCTCATAATTAGTCATAACACTGTTCTCATGTTTTGTCTTGTTTTGTTTGATTTTTTACAGGGTTATTATAGATGGACCTGGGTCGTTAACTGTGTTCAATGGTCATGATCCAATGAATGAGTTGTTATATACCAGAGCTAACAGATTTGTATCAGGTATAACAGTTGTTTAACTTTCAAATTCATGTCAAAATTTAGTAAACATTCTCACACTAAGATTCGTGCAATTTGCTGTTATTCATAAGTGAACACTTTTTTATTGAAGTTGGCTACACAGCTTTGGAATGCTGGTACAATTGCCTAAAGAGTGGAATTGGGAAATGATGTTTAACGTTCCAGTCAAGATTCTTACACTTTTATTGAGACGATCAGTTCAGTAATTGTGGAGGAAACTGGAATTCCCATCAACCTTTGGCAAGCAAACTGACAAACTCTCCCATATTTGGATCTGCCTGAGTGGGATTTGAAACTAAGCAGTGAAACACCCTGTGATCTCTAAGCGCACAGTTTAAACCATTTAAAAACTGAGTTCCCTGTCCTGTAGAGCCAGACTGACCTTTGTTAACATTAAATTCACTTGATTATACATTACTGAGGTAAAGAAAATTATAAGCATAAAACCTTTTAACTTAAATATTTGTTTTGGGTTGACTTGTGTCAGAATTAGAAATAGCAAATGACTTTTGTTTGAAAAAAAGGGGTCTCAGTGGCTGAGTGGTCTAAAGCACATGCTTACAGATCACAGCGCCTCTCACTGCCTGGAATTGAATCCCACTCGGAACAGTTCTTAGTGTGAGATAGTTTGTCAGTTCGCTTGCCAAAGGTTTGTGGTTTTCTCAGGGCACTCCGGTTTCCTCCACCATCCCAGAACTGACGGCCTCAAAATAGTGAAATAATCTTTACTAGGGGGTAAAACAGCATTACTCCACTCTACTCCACTTAGTCTAAAAGGTAATGTATTAACCTGTGTGAAGTAGTATTTTTAGATAAAGCTTTATGTGTTGCTAGTGTTATTTGTGTTTCTACATAAGAAATTATAATTGTAACAGAAATTGAAATTCTATTTACAGCTAACTGGGATGGAATCAATGATAAAGAATCTGGAATTCTGGGATATACAATCACTGTTGGATTTAAACCTTGTGAAGATTCTGTTCATGGATGGCATGATCCAATGAAACATTTCTATCATGAATCTCAATGGACCCACAGTGCCATGATAAATCCTATAGATGCACCATATACCATTATGCCAGGTAACATATGTATGGTCATGATGAAAGCATGGAAATGATACTTTGTTTTTGTTTTTCCATTGCCTTCGAAGGCATTGACATAGTGTAAATTCTACAAAGAATTTTTTGTTTGCTCTTTCTATACGTCACAACCAAATTTGGAATGATAAGACTTGCTGTAAATCAAAAATTTTGTGTCCTTTCATATTATTGAAACTTGTAAGTAGCAGAACATTGAAATAAAACTTTCATGAATTTTTAGCTCAC
Organism: Tegillarca granosa; assembly: GCA_029721355.1. NCBI lineage: Eukaryota > Metazoa > Mollusca > Bivalvia > Arcoida > Arcidae > Tegillarca > Tegillarca granosa. The sequence goes on along the minus strand of CM056597.1, from coordinate 13,981,187 downwards.
CTGGCCTGGCCACAGGCCATGGTGAGCTTTTGCCTTCACTTGGCATCCATCGTAATCTGTCATCCATCGTCCGTCCGTAAACTTTTCACATTTTGACTATCTCCTCTGAAACCACTGGACCAATTTGAATCAAACTTTACAGGAATGATGTATGGATGGTCCATACTAAATTTGCCGAAATTTCCCGGATCCCCCAAAAACATGGCTGCCAGAGCAGGACATAATTTAACATTGGACCCTATGGGAAAAGCATATATTGGCTATCTTCTCTGAAACTACTGAAGCCAATTGAATCAAACTTTTCAGGAATGATGTATGGATGGTCCTTTACTAAGATTGCCGAAATTTTCCGGATCCATAAAAAACATGGCTGCCAGTGCAGGACATAGTTTAACATTGAACCCAATTGGAAAAGCATATATTTGCTAACTGCTCTGAAACTACTGGAGCAAATTGAACCAAACTTTTCAGGAATGATGTATGGATGGTCCTTAACTAAGATTACTGAAATTTCCCGGATTCACTGAAAAACATGGCTGCCAGTGCAGGGCATATTTAAACATTGGACCCTATGGGAAAAGCATGTATTGGCTATCTCCTCTGGAGCTAATTAAGCAAATTGAATCAAACTTTACAGGAATGATGTATGGATGGTCCTTTACTAAGATTGCTGAAATTTCCTGGATTCACTAAAAAACATGGATGCCAGTGCAGGACATAGTTTAACATTGGACCCTATGGGAAAAGCATATATTGGCTATCTCCTCTGAAGCTACTGAAGCAAATTGAACCAAACTTTGCAGGAATGATGTATGGATGGTTGTTTACCAGGATAGCCAAAATTCTCCGGATATGCCAAAAAAAAATACATGGCCAACAGCGGAGGACATAGTTTAACATTGGACCATATGAGAAGCATATATTGGCTGTCTCCTCTGAAACTACTGAAGCCAATTGAACCAAACGTTACAGGAATGATATATGAAAGGTCCTTTCCATAGATTGCCGAAAAGTTTTTTTTGAATTTGCCAAAAAAATTGGACACCAGCATAGGATATTGTTTAACATTGGACCCTATGGGATAAGCATATTTTGACTATCTCCTCTGAAGCTACTGGTTTAAATTAAACCAAACTTTACAGGAATTATCTTCTACTAAGATTACCTGGCCCAGGTTAGCGATACAGGCTCAGCCTTCTGAGCCTCTGGTTTATTTTATTATACTGCACACATTTTAACACAGCCAGTCAGACTACACTGTAAAAATAATGGTACATAAATAACTTGAAATGCCACTTTCAGCAAAAATTTACTGGTGCAAAATTATTTTAATTTATAGAAATTACAAACATGTGTTTTGTTTGCTTGCACACTCATTTGTTTGGCAAAAGTCCATGGGGTGCATGAGATTGTAGTAAGATATATAGTGCATGGGATTGTGGTATATCAGACATTGCAGACACATGATACCAACATCAAACAACCAAGAAAGAAATATGCTACAGTGTTTATTCATCTACATTTAAATTCAAAAGTAAACTGACTATTGTTACATTTTCAGATGGGAAATACTATGTGACAGTGAGAGCTTTGAACAAAGTTGAATATGGAGGTCCATTATCCACAAGTGTTTGTCATACAACACCATACATTATAGACAATTCTCCACCTATTGTGTATGAAATTTACAATGTCCAGTATGAGGACCATGTTGTATCACTGGAGCATAATTCAAGGTAAGATTTTATACAGGTATAGATGTTTTTTACTGTCTGTGTTAGTATGAAACCAGGTTATGGACTGCTGCATGGTGTTGTGAGGGAAGATAGTCCAGATCTAAAGGCTAGAAGTCCAATATAATGCAAACCTTGATTAAATTTACAAAGTAAATACTCTTATTTTATTAATTCCTGTCCAAACAAAGTTGGGGGCCTCAGTTGCCAAGTAGTCCAATTCACCAGTTAATGGATCACAGTGCCTCTCATTTCCACTCCATAAATATCTTAGTCTATAAATCTTTATCAGTTCTCTTGCCTATGGTTGTTGGTATTTTCTGTGTACTCTTGTTTTCTCCAATTCAACAATCCTAGAACTGATTGCCTTGATGCAAATAAAAGAATCTGGAAAAAAGACACCATAACTTACTTATCTCCTTCTTAAGTATAAAACTTTAACATAAAAATCTTAAATTCTGCTATGTTTGCTTGGCCGTACTTTGGTGGCAAAAAAGTGTATAACAGGGTATAAAGAATTAATACAAACAGTATAAATTTTGGTAACCCTGTATTTTCATAGCCTGTCAAGATTTTATTTTTACATTCGGGATGTTGGATGACTATAAATATAGAAACTACCCTAAGCAAACGTGACATACTTCTTACTCTGTGTGTTCCAATAATGTTATAAGTACACCACTTACCTACCAAGTAAAATGATTGAGAGGCATCTTTGTAATAAGTTAATGTAGTATTTATGGTTGTGTCTTTGTTACAGTGATCCCGACTCAGGAATAGAGTTTAATGACATATGTTTTGGACTGACAACTAGAGATTGCAGAGTAATGGACTGGCATAGATACCCCTATAATGGAAATGTGTCTCATGAGTTTGTATTGCCTAACTTTGTACCTGTGTGGATTAAAATAAAGGCAATTAATAGAGGTAGGTTTTTTGTTCTATAAATAGAAATTAAATTTTTGATTTTTGTTGATGAAATTAAATGCAATTAAAAAGAAAAAGAAAAAAATCACTTTCAATTTATGTATGTCACTAAATATAGAAGCTTCTACACTTTCAAAAGCAAATAGGATCATGTAAACACATTTACATTTCATTTGTTTTAGGCTGTATTCATATTTTAACAAAAGTAAAACTTACCTCCTTGTCTGTAGAAGCAATATGTTAAAGTACAAAAGTCATCATTTTCTTTATAAGACTCTGTTAATAAATTTATTGTCAAACCACTGAATAATGCTAAATTAACTAAAAAATGAAAGAAAGAAGTCAAACCTGAAACAGTAAATGATATTAAATGAAGTTACTCTTATGGTTTATATTCCATCATTATTCAGAAAGATCAATCTGGGTGGTTTAGTTATAGAAACCTTCTCAAAAGTGTCAAATATCCTGAGTTGAAGACCCTGCCTACCCTTGCATTTTTCTTCCCCATCTTGTTGAATTACACAAATTCTATACATTCATTATAAATGAGAAGTATGCAATCAAGGAAAAATTATGAAACATATTTTTACATTAAAAATTCATTTATACTTAGTTGATTTAAGAGCCATTGGAATCTCTGATCCAATCATTGTGGATGAAACACCACCCATCTCAGGAAATGTATATGATGGACCAGTCTTCAAGAAAGATCTGAAATACACAAAAGATAAAGAAAGCGTATGTATAAATAATGAAACAGATGTTCAGAATATGTGCTGTTTTCAATAAAGGTAGCGACAATGGTAACTTCCTGGTTGTGCTTTCATTGTCAATAGTTATGTCAACCAATCAAAAGGAATCTATAAGTCATGTTACTAATGTGAATTTGCAATTTCAGGGCAGGAGAACAATAAGTCTGATTGAAAACTGCAATATGATGATGCCATTTTAACATTAGTAGTCATGTGACATAATTTACGATAATGTTTGTTTCCTGGCATTAAAATGCATGAAACATTTTTACAACGGGGTACAAAATCAAAATGTTATAAATGTACAGTCCCCTTTTTAGCATACTTGCATAAAGTGTCCTAAAGATTGTATAAAATCATTGCATATTTGTATTTGGGTAAAGCTATTTTGAGGCACTAGATGAGCAGTTGTCAACTGACTATGGTGGAACACATAACTGAATTCTTTAATTAGGTCACCAATACAAAAATGGACAGACATGGATAAGTAATATGTAAAGTGGCTTTCAAATCAACTGCAATGGTTCAAATATTAATAGTGTCAATAGTTTCCTTAATTAAATTGATAATTCTAATAAGACCTTAGTCTTCTTCTTCTCAGATAGATAACCTTGAACTTTGTCATAGATAAACAACCTTGAACTAAGATAAAGATCATAGTTTAATAACCTTTAACTTGACCATAGAGAAAAAACAAAGAACTTGATCATAGTTAAATAACCTTGAACTTCATCATAGAGGAATAACCTTGAACTTGATCATAGTTAAATAACCTTGAACCTGATCATAGAGAAATAACCTTGATCATTATTAGTTTTCCTTGATTTTTTCCTATTTGTATAGCTATTTCTTGGCTTTATCAGGGTCTTAAATATATGGCTCTATTAAACATTATTGTTCATATTACTAGCTAATTAGTCTTTATTTTCTAGATTTGTGCAAACTGGGAGAATTTTTACGATCCAGACTCGGGTATAGATTTTTATATGGTCAGTGTTGGGACCAAACCATTGACTAATGTGACAGACATTGCCAATTTAACCCAGTATGACAGGAAGACCCATGAAGCTTGTGTACATCTGGATGAAAAGCATTATTTAAAACATGAAGAGACCTGTTATGTCACAGTATGGGCCTTCAATAGAGCACACAAACAACTGAATGTGTCAGCTATATCTGATGGTGGTGAGTATTTAACTAATTTAACAAATGTTGATTTTTTCCAAAATTGTAAAACTGTATTGCATATGCATCTTAAGTAATTTCTAAAATGGCATCATGATGTTCTTCAGACATCCAAGAGAAAAATTGAACCAGATTGACAATGGAGAATCTTCCCACCCATAAATTATTTTATGTCACCTTTAAATACACTATCATTCATAATCAAAATTAACTTTCAAAGGTCAGATTTATTTGATTTTGTCAATGGGAGCTATGGAGCCAATATATACCTGTAAGAAGCTTAACTTCCAACTATTTTAGTCAATAGATGGATTTGATTTTAACACAAACAGATAAACCTTTCTCAAAGATTTATGGGAATTTAGTTCATTAAAAATACTTCAGGGTTTTAATTCTGATATGAAGTAAGTTAAATTTGTTGGAATCTAATCACGATATTTCTTGATTCTGACTGAAATAATTGAATTCATTTATTTGTAGTTATGGTTGATTTAACAAAGCCTGTTCCTGGTGAGGTTATAGATGGTAATGGTACCACATTTACAGATCTGAAATTTACAGCAGCAACAGCTAAACTGGAAGCTCAGTGGCGAGGATTTAGTGATCCAGAATCTACAATTTATCAGTACAATGTACAAGTGCATAAAGCTAAGTAAGTATGTCAGTCAGGGTCATGAGTGATGACCTTTACATGGGACCAGTTTATATACCCAGGTAATAGATGCAGGGGAGGATAGTTTCTTGAAAAAACCAAGTTGTAATTTTTTATATATATATATACAATCAATTAGAATCAATTCAGGGTAGACTGTTAATGCCACTTGTATATTAAATCAGTTGAGATCAGTTCAAAGTTGACTGTAAGTGTCACTGATATGTCTGCAATTTTTTATTAGGTCTTTTATTTTATCTTTCAGAAACGGCTCAGAAGACTATGAAATAGCCAGAGACTGGACATCATTTGATAACACTACTACAAGTGTTAAATGGCTCAACTTTCACTTCCATCACAGGGATCGTATCAAAACTGTTCTTCAGACAACAAATGGAGCTTTGAACTCTATACAAAATGAGACTGATGGGTTTATTGTTGATTTGACGCCTCCATTACTAGTTCATATTGGTGATGGAAATGCACAAGGGAAAGATATAGATTATCAGGTACTGAATTGTGTCTCTTATTATACCCCTCTCAAGGGAAGCAACTCTCCTATAAGACCTGTGCAACTTCATTTTCAAAATACTGAATAGACTCTATGAATTGAAGAAAGCTGACACTGAAAAACTTTATAAAAACAATAGCAATAAAGAACAAGCCATAGGAATTGTAAGACAAATACTAAACAGATTTTGAGACTAATGATTAAACAAAATCCTTTATTCATCCTTAGCACTGGACATGGTAGCAAAATGGTATTCAATGATTTCAATATCAAGGTTCAAGTACATTTGTAAGTTTCTATCTATTTAATTTTCTATCAATGACCATATACTCTCATACAATTGAACTCCCATATGAAAACATATTTATACTGCAAAAACAGGAAAAAAATAACGCAAAAGATTGAAATTACTATTTTATGTTAATGCTCATGTTTACTTTTAATTTCTTTTATTTAGTCCAGTGATACCAGTCTAACAGCTAACTTTAAGTTTTATGACGATGAGTCGGGAGTGGATCACTATAAGATACAGATCTATCAACTGTACCATGGATCAAGGCATCAGATATTTCCAGGTTAGTAAGTCACATAGACCAGAGTCTGTGGTGATATGTCAGATAAATTATCACTTTGCTTGAGTCAAAATTAGCAAAGAAAATTTGATCAGGCACTTTTTTTTTCATTAATTATCATTGAGCAAATCTTTGTTTTATAGGTATTTCCTGTGCATTTTAATTTGGGAAACCAGTTGGTTTTATAAAAGGGCCATATAAATATTGAAATCTTCTAGCTAGACACATCCAAAGGGATGAATGAGTACATGTATAAATCTTTTAAGGATTATAATTGATTAATTATATTGTATTACCTATTCAAGATTCTTTCATATGTAATAAGGTGATCAGTTATTTGATGGTGAAGAATTAACTAAGATCGCTTGGAGTAAACTACTGACCGTTGGCAGGTGAACTAAGAATCTTTTTCACACAACAACTTAGGAATTGAAAGGCACCTAATGATCTATCTAGGCCCTACAAATCCTGATCTACATAAGTCATAAGGATTTGAAAGTTTAAATTTTAAGTAAAATGAATGTAGCATTCCAAGACTATTAAATTTCTTTGTGTGAAACATAACAGCTGTAATACTTCAATTATGAACAGACAATTATTGTTGCATAATGGTTTCTATTTTTATGTATTAACAGCAACACAAGGTCAATGGTTAGAACTTACAGACCCAAATCAGGATACATTTACTAAATCTGGACTCAGCCTTAAACAAGGAGCACTATACAGCATCAGGATTGGTGCCACTAACAAAGCAGCATTTGTGGCAGCATTTGAGACTAATGGTGTTCAAATTGATACATCACCACCAAAGGTAAGAACAAAAGTACAGTTTTGGCATATATATATATATATATATATATATATAGATATCTATATATATATATATATATATATATATATATATATATATATATATATATATATATATATAATTGTTCAGAGGAAAGGGGTTGATTTTCACTAATTTAGTAGATTGTAATACATGTACTTCAAAATCTAATGTTAATAATAATAATACTTACCAAGGCCCACAATTGGATTTATTCACACACACACACACACACACACACACACACACACACACACACACACACACACCTTCAAACAAATGTAAATGACAAAAGTGGCAAATTTAAATCACTATGATTCTATTTTTGTTCATGTATTATTTACTAAAGTTACAATGTTACCATATATCCATTTGATTAATACTTGTTAATATATTTAAAATTTTAGCTATCCTGTAAGTTTTCATAAAAAATAGGTCTCTTAAATTCCAAGGTTTTAGTTGCAGTGTACCCTAATTTGCCAGCTTACATTTTGTACTTCTAAGGTTCCAATACTTTTTTTCTCAGGTCAGATCTTGTTTTCAGAAAGTTTATAAGTTCACTTGTTAAAGACTTTTGATTTTGTCCCATTAATCTTATTACCTCACTTGGTCTGCTTCAATGTAAGTAAACAAACTTTGACTGGACCATTTCATCCATCCAACTAAAATTAAACATTTCTAAATCCCAAGACACCATTCCATAGAACTCTGTTGAATTTTGATTTCAGATTCATTGGGTTAGAGTTGGGACATTTTCTGAGGCTGTTGAGGAGAAGGTTGATGGGTATGTGTGGCAAGCTGATACCAGTGGCATCAAGGCATCCTTCATGGGTGTTGACTCTCAGTCTGGTATTGTGGCATATTATGTGGCAGTAGGTACATCATCAGGTAAATACTGATTTTAGTTATTCACAGGTAAAAAAAAGTTGATATGTATTGAAATTGAACTTCTAGAAAGTCAGTAAGGCAGAAAAATGAATGTATGATCTGACGACAAATTAACATTTAATCTGAATTGATTTCTTTAACTTTTTGGAGAAGTTTTCAAAAGAGTCCAAACATATGTTTCCCATGTGGTTAATATTTCTTCTTTTATATTGTTCATGTCTGTTGTTGTTGCCAATTGTATTTTATCTGTAGGTCATAAAACATTAAAAAGAATATACTGCTTTTTGAAGGACCTGGTTTTGAATGAAATTTAAACTTCAATTTTTCATTGTATCTTTATGGTCAAATTAGAACATATTGAATACTCCTTTTTGTTATTATAGGTGGAACAGACATCCTGAATTTCAAAGACATGGGTGACCAACAGGATATGTATATTGATAATTTGAATTTACCGCTGACTAACATAAGTACAAAATCACCTGTTTATTATGTGACTGTCAAGGCCGTCAACGGAGCTGGACTTGAAAGTAGTACTGTAACATCAACTCCAATTGTAGTTGTTGAAGAGGATGCAGCAGGTAAGTTGGTCAATGATAAGGGGAGATAACTTTCTTAATAACGTCACATCAACACATATCATAGTTGTCAATGAGATCATTCAGGTATGTGATGAAGGAAAAAGAAGATATCTATCTGAATCCTGTCACATAAACTCCCATTGTTGTTTCCAATGAGGATGCCTCATATAGTGTATTTTCTGGGTTGCTGAGCAACAGCAAAAAATTAATACACTATGAAAAAGTCTAAAAAGTTTTCTGACTTCATCAGTAGGTTCACAGACCTAATTAAATCAAATATTTCAAATAGAAACCAGGAACTAATGTTGGAAGATTAGCACATAACTGCCATCACTTTAACTGATGCCTTAATTCATTAATTTCACATGTATTTTATCTGGCATTGGAAACCAAACAATGTGACAGATGGATTAACTTATAACTGCCCAGCTGAATTGAGAAGTAATACTCTAATTGTACATTTTGGGTAATTTTCTTACCTATATTATAATTTGAAAGGTGATAAAAGGAGATTCATTTCAAAATTATAAATTAATAGTTTTAATGAAATCAAGAAAACTTCACATTGATGCAGTTTAAAACTTGCACAAGAAATGAACAGGAAAGTAGTTTGAAATGATTGTTAGTCAGAACAAAGTTTGACAGACTGTTCAGATTTTTAAAAAAAATTATCTACAGCTTAGCTTTTTTAAACTATTCTCTAAATTTTTATTTTTTACATTTTATTTACATAAGCATAGTTAATTGTGCTACATTTCATTTTGTATATTTCTTTGTTTCAGGTGTGTTGGTTGATGGAGCAGACGGCAGTGACAACCCCACCACACATCTTGGTGTTGACATTGACTACCAGTCTGACATAAGTACAGTCACAGTTCAGTTTGACCAGTTCACTAGTCATCTACATGGTGTTATGGGTTTCTCTTGGGCGGTTGGAACTAAGCCTGGCGGAGAAGAAACACAACCATTCATGGAAGCTGGATTATCACATAAAGAGCAGATTGATGTACCTGGAAAAGGTATGATAAAACCTCCATTTCTTTTTATATTTCAATAAGAATGATAAAGTAAAACAAAACTTGTCTACAGATGCCTGATTTTATTTATATTTTTGCATTTTTTCAGTGTCTTGATCTAAGGGAGATTACTGTTTAAGCATCTGAATGCTTGCAATGACCTGTTTTATTCCTTTTTGTTGAGCCTGGCATTGCCATAGGGCAAGACTTAGGTGTATACTTTTCCAGTGTTGGTGGCAGTGGAGGCGGTGTGTCAAAATGTGAAAGTGTATGTTAAAGTATTGTATTTTCTACCCGATCAAAAACTAACCTGGCGAGACATTTAAATCCATGGAACTCTTGTTTCCTTTAACGACCACACAGATTGTTCTTATGAATACATTAAAAAAGGACATATGTTCATTGAACACACCATAGGTCAGTCTATTAATTCCTAATTTCATTGTTGTTTTTACCAGGTGTTTCTAGTGCAGGATATGCTCAGGCATCATTGCCATTACAACCAGGAACAACATATTACACTACTGTCAGAGCAGTAACAAACCAGGGTAATGTACTGGAGTCTATAAGTGATGGTTTCACTGTGGACATAACACCCCCAGTCATCACACTAGATAGGTAATTATCAAACTCTACAGTTAAACTTTGATTCATTGCCATCATTTGTTTCCTCAGATTTTGTCATTATTTAGAAGTTTGTCTTTAAATCAAATAAGAGTTTTCAAGAGAAACATAATAGAAATTAATGGAATATTAATAATGTACTGGCAACAAGGGTGGGGATCAAGCTACTGAGGGGGCTAAAAGGTGTTTTTTTTTTTTGTTTTTTTTTTTTTTTTTATATTAAGTCAGTGTAGTACCAGTAAGTTTACATGCCATTGAGAATTCAAAATCCAGCTCACTGGCAAAATTTGATTGTGCTTTTTCAGAATGGCTGTCCATGTGATGTGCATCTCATATTTTGCTGACATTTAGTGACTTTTTTGTAAAATTAATGCATATTGAACTTTGTCAGTTTTTTACATTTGATATATGTGTTTCATGTGCAACAGCTGTTGCAAAATCTGTGGTATAAGTATTTCTGACTATTTCCAGTTGAAATAATCACAGACACTTATTTCTTACATTATAAACTTTTAAGATACACTGTGAGGTATAAAGTAATAATGCCTGGGAGAGGCAGGTTTGGGTCCTGTTTGGGTCCTGTTATTATTAATAATAATAACAATAGATTTGTTTCTTTTAACAGAAATAACCAGATAATTTTATAAGTTAAAATTGTATCAATTACAGCATTGTACAAAATGTCTTTTGACATTATAGGTTGACAGATAAATCATCAACAGACGAGGATATATCAGCAGGGACAGTTGTCTATCAGATGACTCCTGATTCACTCTCTGCTATGTGGCACTATAACGATACTGAAAGTGATGATAAGATAGAGAGAGCATGGTACTCTGTTGGCACATATCCATTGCTGAAGATATAGCTGAAAGACGGGAAGTGGAAATATCACCAACTAAATTTAGTTATCTCCCATTGTCAGCTGTTACACCTGATGTCACTGGTAAACTTTTAAGTCATTTTATAACTGTTCAACCTTACTACCAATGGTAGTAAGAAAATTAATTTATTATTTTTACCAAAAATTAAAAATTTAGTTTGATGGCATAGACCACACAAACAATAACCCATAACATTTTTGCACAGCAAAATGGCAAAAAATTATTGTCATTGTTTGTAAAATATTGTTTTTTACTCACAAAAAAATGTCAACAACTATTCCAAAACCAAAGGTAACAGTAACAAAAAGTTCTACACAAATATAATATGATGTCACATGATACAATAGTAGACTTTTTATTTTGTACATACTTTAATTTGATGTTCATGTTTATAACCAGTAAAATGAATTACTTTACATAGGTAAACCAAACATTATAAGCATTTGGGCACAGAATAAAGCTGGTTTAACAGCAGAAGTTGCATCTGGATCAGTTGTCATAGATACTACAGCAGCCATTGGTGGAACAGTAACATGTCCAAATTATGCTCAGGTATATATACATATACAGTAGAACTTTGATGGCTAGAAACTCTATTGCTCTAGATAAAATCTGTAATGTGGCTTTATCTTGTTTTTTGTTTACAATGACCTGGCCACATGTACATGTCGATCTGAAAAAATTGAATTTTCACTAACTTTATACTTTTAAAAATAGGGGTAGGAGCTAGCAGGGAATTTTAGAAATTTTAACATGGTCCTCATGGGCCGAGTGATGTAATATATCAACTTACAGATCAAATTACCTCACATCTCTTATATTTAAATGCCAGCCAGAAAGATCATTTTGTGATAGTTTGTTGGTTTATTTTTTATTACACCACAGAAAAAAAAAATTGAACTACTCCACACCTACTTACTTAATACATATGGAAAAACCTCAAATATTGCCATCATTTGTCATGTCAGATTTGGTGTTTTAAAGGGAATTGGTAATAAATCAAAACGACTTATAAAGAAAACATAAAAATAGGTGTTAGACTTTAACAAACTGCGACAATTATTTTGATTTGATTTTGATTTAATGGGGTTTTACGTAATATTATATAATATGATTGATAATATTTCACAAGATGTCACCAGCTATTGGTGAAATGGCAGTTTTGACCTTTGCAGTGCTTAGGAAAATGAATGTGCATGAAGGGTTTTTATACGCCCGTCATATGACGGGACGTATTATGTTACGGTGCTGTCCGTCCGGGCGGGCGGGCGGGCGTCTGTTAACAATTTGTATTCTGTTCAATAGAGACCACAAACATTTATGGATTCAAATGAAATTTGGTATACAGCTTTACCATGGTAATACCTTGTGCAAGTTCGAATTACAACTTTTTCGGATAATTTTTGGAGGAGTTATGCCCCTTTTTTAACTTAGAAATTTTTGTATGTATGACCATGTGGTTTCCGATCATCAGAGCCTACAACTATTTATGGATTCAAATGAAATTTGGTATACACATTTACGATGTTATTATCTGGTGCAAGTTCGAATTACAACTTTTTCAGATTATTTTTGGAGGAGTTATGCCCCTTTTTTAACTTAAAACACCTTTTTATCATACTGCACAGATCACGACAACAGTTCAAATTATAATTAATCTTTAGAGATATAAATTATTTCAGGTTGGTTAAAAAAAAAGTTCTCAAAACATTTCAGACAAAAAATGTATTTGTTTCCTAAAATCTTCCTGCATGCAATGCTTAACACATGAAAACACTGCCATGACCTAACATTATATTTTAAACTTCTTCCTTCCTGGAAATGAATATGAATTATATAGCAGTCTACCACTATCCATTTAGCAATATATTTTTACATACATATATCCTAGTTGTAATTATACTTCTCAGTAAAGAATGGAACAATCTAGAGGATTAGTGACGAATTCATTCGGAACATCCTCTGGATGTGAAATGATAAAGGCGACAACTTTCTCCTTTTTAGCAGCATATATTTGCATCTTGGGGACCTTGAAAACTCCTCGATAGATTTTGCTAAAAATTTCTGAGGTTATGGAGTCTAATGCGATCTAGCTATCTAACTTGGTGAAATTTTTGGGAAAAATCTGTATCATACTTAATTTTGGGGTCAAACATGCAAAAAATGAATTTTTCCAAAAAACAATTACGTTTAACGCACTCCTGTTCAATAACAGTTCATTGTACGAAAAAGTCGTCCATTAACCGAAAAATGTTTAAGATCTGACGGAAAAGGCGGTATTTTTATATTTTTTCTATCTTTTACATAAAATCCACAATAACTGTTTAAAGTCGGCGCTATCATCCAAAAACAATTTAACGTACCGTTTTGAATTCGTACCCATATTAAAGTAACCAATTCTTTACCAAATTATTGGTAGGTTTGGCACTTATCCGTTAGGTCTGTGTCAAACTTTTGAGTGGCAAGTTCTGTGGATGAGCTCTACTGATAGAAATCCTCTAGATTGTTCCATTCTTTCCCGCGAAACCCCTAAAGGTGTCGCCACACTAGTAAATAGTACTACTCGATCAATATAACACGGTCGTATAATGCTACGCTCGGCGGTGCTCTTGTTTAATGTGTCACACTTGTCAATACACAGGGCATCAGTTTTTAAGGTCTCATCTGAAGGACTCTGATTTTCATTTCTAAATGGAGAGTGCTTGGCCACTTCTTTTTTCAAGTTTTGGTCAGACCCAACCAGGGTTTGAACCCCTGACCTCCCGCATACAAAACAAGCACTCTACCATCTGAGCTACTGTAGTGGTTGTAATGATAATGGAGATGGCAAAGCTAACAAGGAGCATTGTTAAGAGGTTTTAATGCATTTACATTTTAGTTTTTGATCTTCAAAAAACTTTGTTGAATATTATATTTTAGTTAAAATCAGCACTTGTATGTAGTTGGTCTGGGTTCTTTGATACAGAGAGTCCTATAGAAAAGTACATAATATCAATGGGATCTGCTCAAGGGTTTTCTGATGTATTTAGTGGAGTTGAAGTACCAGGTCACATCCAATCTTACTCTATACAAGGTAATGTTAATGTTTATTATGAAACTAGTTTTATCATTTTTGGTATGATGCATTTTAAAAAGCAGATCTTTTATTTAGCTTTATTTTCTCACCTTGTAAAGTAAAGAATAGTTGACAGAATAGTGGACACTAGTATCAATGTCAAGTGTTAATGGTTTTTTGTAGAATTTTGGCGATGAGTAAGGAGGCAAGATATGCTTCTAATTGGTTTTATGGGTGTATACTTGACACCTAATGTTGCCGAAGATTGTATTATTAACAGATTTTGCCAAATTTAAATATTCTTGAGAGTAAACTAAGACATTTGTATATGACTTGGCACATTGGAACATTCCAGACTCTAGCTTATGGAACTGGCTTATTGTTTAAATCTGTACTTGACAATTGTTACAACTTTATTTTTGATTTAGATGTAAGTGATAAATTGAAGCACAGTAATAGTTATTATGTTACTGTGACTGCTGTCAATATGGTGGGTAAAACAGTACATGGATTTTCTGGACCGGTTGGGATAGATACAACACCTCCAACCTATGGTAAAGTAATAGATCTTCATACAACATACAGAATTGATGCCAATGATAATGATGCAACTGTACTCATGAATTCTAAAGTCTGCACCACTGATGAAGGTGAGAACAAAATATTTTGTTTTACTTTTGAGTCCCACTCGGACAGATCCTAGCACTAAAAGTTTGTAAGTTCTTTTGCAAATGATTGGTGTTTTTATCCATTTTCTCCATCCACCTAGAACTGATCGCATCAGCATAAGTGGTAGAATCTTGACTTGGGTGTACATCAACATTTCCCCATTTTAAGTCTACCCCCATTGTCAAGACATAACGAGAAAAGTTCTACATGTGGAATGTCAAATCAACTATTACACCATTTTTGTATTCAAAATACAAATATCACAAAAAGATATTGCTGTCCATTTGCTGTTGTGCTGTTGTTGCTGTTGTTGCTGTTGTTGCTAAAAATCTAACCCATGTCTTTCCTTTTTCTTTTGTTATGCACCTAAAAATATATTTTGGGTTGGTGTTTCCTAAGACAAAATGGCCTAACCTTTTGTAAAATTGTATAATCTTTAGGTTGTTCTGTAATAGGGTAAACAGACAACAATTTTTAAATGCAAATTTTAAACTACCCTAATGCTACAATTATTTGACAAAAAGATGTACCTTTAGTAATATTTATTTTTATTTCAGAGTGTAATAATTTAGATGCATCGTGTTCCGAGTCCTTGACCTCTGTGTCGTTGACATGGCAACCATTTGTTGATGAAGAATCTGGAATATCAGAGTAAGTTTATATGTTGTATTCAGTAGCTGTGTCACTTTTGTGCAAATAACGATATATACATATATGGCAATGTATTTGTATTTTAAAAATCTTCTAGGATTTGTTGAATATTTTTTGCAAGAATTTTGCAGTTAAAATTTTAAAGGAAGAAGACAAGGACACCTACCTAATAGAATTTTATTTTAAATACACACATGGGTACAAATTTGTCATACTGGACCTGTTATGTTCTAATTTTAAAATTTATGTTGATAAATATAACTTAATTGTTTTTCAACCTTGTCAATGATCATCATTTTTAGACACTTGTGTGATTAATAAGATTAAAATAAAGTACACTACCATATCATGTGATTCCCTTGTGTGCATTGCTAACACTTTATTGTTTAGATTTAATCATGGTTTGGTGGGAAAGTTTTTGGCCTTCAAACCCAAGATGTTACACCACTGTTGATTCAACCTGAGTTGAAATTGTGGTCTGCAGAATTAAACAATACAAAGTACATTAGACTAATGGACACTATTATCATACTATCTTCATTTTTGTATTTTATTTTCTATAGATACCACATTGCAGTTGGAACCACACCAGGTGGTGGCCAAATAAAACCATTCTTCAAAATACCAATAACGTCCAAATATTATACAGTGTCAGGACTGAATTTAAATGGCCAAAGAAAGGTAATCTTTTTTAAATCATTAGCATTTAACCTATAAAATGTCAAGTACATGTACTCTCTAATAAAAGCTAGTTATAAAATACTTGGTACAAGATGGAGAACTTTCTGGATGATATTGTTCTCAATACTATTGTGTGTGTTTCAGGCAAAACTAAAGATTTTCAAGATGGGGTAGTAATTGACAGCATTTAAACAGTGGTTTATTTACCTGTTTACTTGTGTTTTTCACTTTCAACTTTGTTTTACTATGTTCTAGTTTCAAACATTTAATATTTTTTTAGATATATGTGTCAGTAAAAGGTGTAAATGGAGCTGGACATAGTAGTGTTGCTTCATCAAATGGAGTCTATATGTCCTACCTAAGTCAAGGGTTACCTCCCCTGAGCCATGTTGGTGTTTTTGATGTTGTCGCTGGTGTAGATGAAGATGTGTAAGTTATTTACTTAACAAAACTGTTAGAATGCAATGCCATTACATGAATATGATAAGTTTCTAAAATATTATCATTACTGAAAGTTAATTTTCTATGTTTATTTTAAATATTTTACCTTTAAATTGTTCGAAAATAATAATGTTCAAACTGCTTCATAATTCCATGGATAGGGCAAATAAGTGGGATTATTTTGGTGCCAGAAATAGACCAGGTTCCAAATCATAACAGGATGATTCTCTAATATTAATACTTTATTTTCAAATTAATCTTAGAGCTTAGTTTTAACTGGTTATTAAAACTACTGTTATATTTAGTAATGTATTAAGACTGGCAACTGTTTCAGTTCTGAAGTCCTAGAGGTGAACATTTGTCCTGTTGAAATAGAGACACTAGCTTTGTCTTGAAACAAATACACATTATTTTAATTATTGACAATTTTGTTTTGATTTTTTATGTTTGTAGAGATTTCCAGACCCTGTATGATACTATCAGAGCAAAGTGGGATGTGTCAGGAGATCCATGTCCAGTTGTCCAGTATGACTGGAAGATTGAACGACTTGATGGACTCGTAGTACAAGATTGGTTAAATATGGGAAGTAAGTTTTGCTTGTTGCAGATTTTTTTCTTCTTTCTTATTTTAGTATTTCTTCCATGTCAGATACAGTTCTTTTTTTCCTAAGGAAAAGGGAAAAAAATTTTTGTAGAATTTGTGATTGAAAATAAAAATAAGGAATTGCATTTATAGATTTTACCAGTATGTGTGTGAATTCACCTATAAATTCTGTATGATTTCACTCAAAAATTCTATAAATAAAGTATAAAGGTGCTGCAGAAATGGTCTTAGGAGGATGTGCCACTAAAATAATCAACCAAAATCTTTATCATTTTAGTTTAATTGGAGGTGTTTATCTATTCAGTAATGAAATCTTTAAAACTGCACAAAGTGTTCCCCTGCCACCACAAGTGACAGTATTCCCTCTTGTTCTGCATTTTAAGTAGTATTTTAAAGAACAAAACAAATTTTGTATAACTTCACCTATAGACTTTATTAGTAGTGAACCAGATATTATTTTCTCTGTTTAATCACATTTTCAGCAATAACATCTGGAAACAATGATGAGTTGAAGAACAAAACAAATTTTGTATAACTTCACCCATAGACTTTATTAGTAGTGAACCAGATATTATTTTCTCTGTTTAATCAATTTTCAGCAATAACATCAGGAATAAATGATGAGTTAAAGATGAAAAATGGTGAACTGTACTATTCTTTATTGAGAGTAACAAATGCACTTGGATACACATATATCATCAGATCTAACGGCGTAACCATAGAGATAGATCCATTATTACCTGGTGAGGTGTTTGACGGTGACATAGAAGGGTGGGATTTACAGTTCCAGCCATCCAGAACAAAAGTATCAGCTAACTGGAGAGGATTTGGTTTACCTGCTGATGCAAATCAACAGATTAATGTAGAATCAGGTAGGCATTTTAAAAACCTTGATTGAATGCTCAAGAAATATTTTTTGGCCAGCTTGTTGGTTTTTCTGTAAGCAAATATTTAATATATCTTGTCTTCTATTTTATTCCCCTGATCCATGACTTATATTGGGACCTTTTCAACCATATTAAATTATTTGAATCTGATGATATAAACTTGTGAGAGTTGAAATGAGTAATGGTGTTTAACTGTCCAAGTCAAGAATATTGCACTTATATCGAGACGTCGCCAGCTATAGGCAAAATTGCAGAAATTTTGCCGTGTGCGTTGCGCTGATGGCATTATACAGCAGGGTTCTTTATCGTGCCACGCCTGCCATGACACGGGACCTTGTTTATTTTAAGTTCCTATCCGAAAGAACCGTGACTTTCATTTCGCAATGCTGAGTGCTTGGCAAAAGAACAGTCACTACCCACTTTCAAGTCTTGGGTCAGACCCGGCCAGGGTTCGAACCCATGACCTTCCACTTACAGAGCGATATAAACTTGTGACTTTCATTATATAAACTTGTGACTTTCATTATACAAGTAGCTTACATTAACATATCGTTTCACTAACAATTGTCTTTTGGCCATTCTTATAGTCAATGTTACAATAAAATCGATATCAACTATGACTTATTTAACTCAACAAAATCATGATGTTATGGCAAACACAACAAGATTGTTCAAAAGACCTTTTGTTTGCACTTCTGCACTAAGGCATTCCTGAATCATATTTATGATTTTGAAAAAAAAAAAAATCAGATTCTGGATAGAACGAAATTCACATTGGCAGACTGCCAAGTTTGATTAAGAGCTGATTGTGATGTAGAATGTATTGAATCATTATTTCAGGAAATGCTGGTAATTCAGACAGTAGAGGGTATATCACAAGACAAAAACCAGGAAATCAGCTATTATGAGGTTGCCTTGGGAACTGATAGACGATTCCCAAATACTAGAGAAAACATTGTACCATTTACAAATGTTGGTAAAAATACAACTGTAATATTCTATGATCTTAGTCTGGTTCCTGAAGCAGGATTGTATTATTTTACTGTGAGGGCTTACAGTACTTCTTATTCCATCTCCACTGTGACATCTAATGGATTCCATGTTGGTTATGATAGTGAAATTTTAGGTAAGTATAATGAGCATGTAATTACAATAAAGATACTTAGTTTCCCTGCTTGAACGTTTAAAAGAACTCATTTTATGAGTGATTATGATTTGTGGTCAAACTTAACTGTTATGATGAGGAAAACTTTGAATAACCCTATATACTGTATTGTGTCTTCATAGTTAATTTGACAATTTGCACAACATTAAAGGATGAAAACAAACAAACAAACAAACAAAAACCAAAAACACAAAAAGAAACATGACAACTGACAATTTTAGCTCACCTTACATTAGCTGTCGCCTTTAGAACTTAATGTATGTTCAATTTCAACAGCTTTGGTTTAGATTTATAAATGGTCAAGATATACAGGTAGCAGTATTTTGTTTTTGTAACATATTTTTATTTTTTAATTGTTTTTCCTTTTTTTTTTTTTTTTTTTTTGGTAGCCCAGAAAATTTTAATGTCCACTTGTATAAGTACTGACAAATACATAGATGTCCAATGGGAACAATTTACATCTAAACTGGACATTATGATGTATTATGTCGCTATATCTGACCATTTGGATGCCAATGGAACTAGCTGTAAGAGATATGTAAGTATTATTACAGATTATACCATTAATTATAATTGTTACAAGTTTAAAAACTTACTATTACTAAATGTAATTTACCAAAACAATTTAGTTAGTAAATTTGGCCAATTAGAGGCTGTGAAGATTGTGAAGCAAAATCCTTATTGTCTTTTCAGTCAATCCTTGTAATGTAAAGAGTTCTGGCCATTTATTTAGCCATTGTAAAAATGAATTGTTAACATTGTCTTTCAGAAGGAACAAATTATCTCAAAGCTTGCTACAAGACACTTATATACTTGCAGTTCTTTGAGGAATATGTGACCACTACAAGAGACACAAATAGAAGTCTATATGTCAAATACTTCAGAAAAAACTGTTACTGAATGAAACATGGTATTGCTAGATTTATTGGAATGCATTATAGAGTCAATCCTGTATATAAACACCACGCATGTGACATTGAAAAATATTTATTTTATAGGTAGCAAATGTTTATATAAAGGTTATTTTTAGGGTGAAATATGAAAGAAAAGGGATGTTAAACATGTACTGTAAAGGGGGTCTATATGAAGAGGTGGTCACTTTAGCAGGTTTTATCTTGATTATATAACTTCACTTGTATATAATATTTAGGTTGAAGGAGGCAAAGCTACTGATGCAGAAAGACAACAACTGTTTAATATCTTTGATGTGACAAATGTGGGATTAAATACCTTCTACAGAATAGAACCACTTAATCTAACACAGAACAGTATATACTATGTTTGGGTGTTAGGTAAGTTCATGATGATGATGATGATTATTATTACTTTTTCCACTTTTTGATGAATTTATTTTCACTCTTGTTTAGTAACCTTCAAAAAAAATAAATAAATAAATAAATAAATATATGAATTTAAAAAGATGTTTTACCATATAGGGCTGTTTTAGTGAAGTTCCTGACTGGAGTATCTTAAGACACCAAATCCTGTTATCAAACAAACTGACAAATTCAGTTACAAATGGATTTAGCCTACATGGGATTTACACTTTGAGAATGAGGGATGCTATGTTCCTACAGTCTGTGCTGTAACTTAACAGTCAAAGTGGTTTGTTTTGTGGTGGATTGTTATAACTAGTATACTTTATTTGTAGTTATATTATTTATGGATACAACTTAATATCTTTCTTGTTATCTACATTAGGTGCTGATAGCTCAGGAGATTGTTCCATGGTTCATCATAAGTTTTTAGTAGATGTGACCCCACCTTCATCAGGCAAAATAAAGACAGGACCATTCTTTGATATGGTAAGAATTTATAAAGTAAACTATATATTGAATATATGAAGATTCTGGAAATTGTTTGATGGATCTGGACAATACAGGTCTGCTTGTGAAGAACTTTTTTCCCCTGGTATTTTTTCTGTAAATGCGATGTTTTCCACAACATTATTCAAGGAAATTGAAATGCAACCTTTATCAGTAATATTTCACAAAAACTTGCTAGGTTACTGATCATATGGTACACTACCAAACTGGTTATAATGGGATCTTTAAGATAATGTACTGAATTATAATGCCTGTAAAGTTTATATTTTGAAAAAGAAGATAAGGAATATACTCCATAGCCTTGCAAAATCAGAATGTTTCTATGAACGGCTTTTGCATTGAAAAATATTCACTACATATGAAAACCATTTTTTATTTATCATAAAGATATTGACAAATTTTGTTTATATAAACTAGTTGTTATAAAATTGATTAATATTTCATTTTTCTCAATTTGCAGGAGGTAACTTACACACAGGAAATAGACACAATAGAGATAGCATGGGAAAACTTTGAAGATTTAGAATCAGGAATTGTTAAATTTGAAGTGTCACTATGGCAAAACTCATCTTGTTCCTTAGCAACAAGTACAGAAACACTATTAGTTGATTGGATTAAATTAAGCAGTGGTAATTTTACTGGGTACAGATTTGTTGATTTAGCATTAAAGGTAAAAGTTACTTTATAGCAAATCAAATCAATTTAAATTAATTCTGCAAATCTGACTCTATAAAAATTGTCTATGAATCAATTTTCACAATAAAATCAATTATCTTGTCAAGGTGATGTTTAAACTCTGGTTACAAGATTTTCAGTTTGTGAAATCATAGACTTGCCATCTACACAATATATAAACAATGTTACAGTGTTATGCCAATATAAAGCTGCTAATGTAATGTTATAATTTGAGTATAAGGCTTTTGGATTTCTTTAAACAATACCCAATTTGAAATTATAAAGGTTGGGTTGCATTGGCTTATTAATCTGGGCAGTGAGATAAGAGCAATTATAGCACAACCTGCCTAAATCAAATACTGTCTTTACTGAAGATTGTATACAGATAAGTCAGATTTTTGTTTTTATGAAGGTTTGTTTAACTTACAATATTACTATTTTCTGGTAAAATTGTTCACTTAGAACATGTTTTTCATTACTTTGGATCTGTTTAAACAGGTTACACTGTAACACTCTGTTTGTGTAAGCAGTTAGTTCTAGATTGCATTTGATTTCAAGTGTCTTGCAAAGTCAGTTTTAATTAAGACCTTTTTATAATTCCTTTAAGTAGTTTTGCCTTCTCACTTGTGGCAGCAGTATTTTAATTTTTTTTTTTTTATAATTCTCCTTCAAATTATCAAATTATCACCAAATCCTCATTATAAGGGGTCCTTGGTGGCTGAGTGGTTTACAGATCACAGTGCTTCTCACTGCCTGGGTTTGACCCACTCTGGAATCTTACTGTGAGAAAGTTTGTCAGTTCCCTTGCTGAAGGTTGGTGGTTTTCTCTTGACACTACAGTTTCGTCCACAATTCAAGAACTGACCACCTTGAAATAAGTGAAAGAATCTTGACTGGGGCATAAACCACCATTACTCCACTCCACTCCACTCATTATAATGTTGAAATCTGACACATTGTTGCTACAAAACAGATTTTTGCTAACATTTGTGTTCTATTTATAATTTTAGATGGACACACCCTATATTGTAAAGCTTAGAACAACCAACTGTGCTGGATTAGAGACAGTAGACACATCTGTACCAATACTTTATGACCAATCACAGCCAGTTGTTGGACATGTGGTTGATGGCTCAGATTTTAGGGTGGATGGCTTGTGGTTTAACACAAGATATCAAATGAATGGTAAGTTTACTAATATTAGACAGCTCTGAAAGAGTAGTCAGTAAATTTATAATTGTTTATGTGGTCAAAATGAGAATACAGAACATTATTTATTACACTGTCCCTAGTATCGTGACATTGTATTTGACATCGTACTATAAGAACATTGAATTGCCATTATGATTTAAATATATTGTTATATGGAAACAGTTCACTGACACCAGCGCAAAATGCCGAAGTGTTTTTACATGTTCATGATTTTATTCTTCAATCTAAATGATTTTATTGAATAACTATCTATAGTCTATTGTTTATATATATACATCTCTCTCTCTCTCTCTCTCTCTCTCTCTCTCTCTCTCTCTCTCTCTCTCTCATAATGTTCTACTGAATGCTGTAATTAATTGTATGTTGTATTAAATGCCATGTTGTATAAATTGCAATATTATAGATGTTCAGGAAACTGGTTAATATAAGAGTTTTACTCTTGTTCAAGGATCCTGATTTGTAAAAACTATCTTGATGTAATTCCATAATTCTGATTTTTCTAATAAAATATTGTTTAAACTAAAAAAACTTAAGTTTATAACAAGGTCAGTTTGCTAAAAGTTTGACGAGAGATTAGAAGTAGTTAACTGTTGTGTGATTAGATGGTAGTGAACTTTTCCAGTGTTGTAATCGCTGTTATTTTCATTGTAAAAACTGTAAAAATTTACATTACATTCTGTATTCCTTATCTTACCTTACCATTAAGGTGAGAGTGGGGACATAATAATTATGTTTTATGTTTATTTCTGTGACAGTTTCAACGACAGTGTTGTCAGAAATAGGAACTTTATAAGTTTCAATAAACTTTTTTGTCAGTTTAAGATTCTTTAAGCAACATATGTGAAGATAGAAAGTGCCACAAAAATGGACTAAATGTTCAGTATGAACTACACAATAATACAATTTCTTATAGAAAAAGATCAGAACTTCCAGAGACAGAACCTAGACAACTGGGACAATATTACACTTGCTCTAGGCTATTATCCAATTATTTGACATAGTGTAATCTGTGACAATTAGCACAGTGAAGTAATTGTGTTTTATGCTTCAGTCAAGATTATTTTACTTATATCAAGGTGGTATGTAGAGGAAATAGGAGTGCCCGGAGAAATCCAGACCTTTGGCAAGTATATACTTTATACCATTTGACCACTGAAGACTGCGACATGACATAATTTGATCCAGTAGTACCATGTTTTACATTGTAAATATAAAATATAATTGCAGGTACTTTACTACATCTGGCAACACCAAATGGACCAGCATGTCCTTCAAGGTCAATATCACTAACAAATTCTAGTGGATGGAATATAATGGTTGACAAGGGTTTCCGTGACCCAGATGGAACAAAATGGAAACTTGAACATTTACAAGAATATATTAATACAGACTATGAGACTGAGGAAATCACAATAAAACTAGCCAGAGATAGAAAGACAAATATCATGTTATCAGGAGCCTATTGGAGAATGGCAGATCTAGTCAATGGTGGATCATATGAGGTAATATCTCTACTTCCTGTTAATAATGATAAGGATTTCTATTTGTGTAGATGTTAATTCATTTACTTTTTTTAAAAAATACTGTTTTGTAGGTTATAAACACATTAAAATATTTGTGTAATTGTCTACCATGAGTAAGTTGTTTTAGATTGCCAAAAATAATGCAAAAATTTTCAACTGATCTTTTCTTGTCTAGATCACCAAAATTTGTCCCACTAAATAACCTGCTGTAAGGTACTATATTTTGCTAATGTTTTCATGATATTTTTAGTGGAGCTTCACCATGATAATATTTACATAAAACTGTCTGATTTGTGTGGTGACTTATTTCTGACATCGACATAATTTTAGTCGACATAAAATTATCTCAACATGTCGACTTAATATCTTGGCAAGTCGAGATAGTATCATGGAAAGTTGTGATAATATCATGAAAAGTTGTGATACCAAAATAAAAATTTGAGATAATTAACATGACTTGCCACGATAAAAATAAGTCAAGATATCGAGATAATTATCTCGACTGGTCAACATTAGTATTGCGGCAAGTTGTGTTACTTATCTTAACTTTTATTTTGGTATCACATCTTTTCATGATATTATCTCGACTTGTCATGATATTAAGTCGACATGTTGAGATAAGTTTATGTCGACTGAAATTATGTCGATGTCAGAAATAAGCCACCATAGATTTGAGTACAATAATGCATTTTAATTTCTCTTGTGAACTTTAAACATAAAGCTGCTTCTTATTGAATGCACTTCGATACATTAAGGATTTCACAGTGGTGGACAAAATGAATATTTCCAATTAAACTTGATACTGGAATGCTAATTTGGTGTACACCCTATCTGTGTCTCCTGACCATCAATCATTTTCAGAACCGACTTGCTATATTTTCCAAATAGTTTTATAGATTTGCTACCATATTGTTTTTTTTTTTTTTTTTTTTTTTTTTTTTTTTTTTTTTTTTTTTTTTTTTTTTTTTTTTTGCTATGTTTTATATTTTAAATTGTCAGATAATGGCACAAGCAGCCAGTTTGAACCATGATGGACATGCAGTTACAGAGATATTATTTTGGGATGGACATGATAATAATATCGCAACTTATAACCATGTACAAGAATCTGATTGGACGAAAGAAATTTGTCAGTGTTGTTTTAATGATCCAGTACCATCGGTGAGATTTTATCATATAATTCAACCACATGTATACCGGTAGATAAGATATGTTATATTATATATACCTTTTAAACTCAATACATGAGGATATAACTATTAATTTTATACAATTTTTCTGGCTGCCATATTTAACTGATCTAATGCATCAGCTTACAGAACATGTCCCCTTTTACAATCTAACATCGTATTTATTGCTCACTGAGACAGATGGTAGTATGGTAAAGTTTGTAAATTTGTATACCTAAGTCTTTAAGATCATAAAAATTCACATTGAACTTTGTTTAAACCACATGTAGGGAATATTATTACACAACCTTCGATCAGATGTTCAGTGTTATCTCCCTTGATGACTGCCAGATGGCCTCGGAACTAGCAGGTTTATATAGAGTCATTGCTATTTTCAGGATTGTATTTGTAACTGTACCCAGTATCTTATTGATAAAGGATATACTGGTAACGTAACCACTCCAGCACCGCAAACAACACAGGAGTTCACCACACCTGATGTAAACACAACAAGTAGTAGTGACCCTTGGTCAGTCATCAACACAGATTTGTTAAATAACACACTAGTAGATACCACACCACCTGTTGCTGAAAACTCTTGTGGTGTACAGATGTATCCAGGTAAAAGTAGATCTGAAATTATTTATATATTTCAAATAAATGACCAGGTTATTAAGATGCAATGACAATATCCATTGGTTTAGTCCCAAGCCATTCTATATCGTACATCCTTCAGCAGACATTTTATAACATGTTGTATCATGAGGTCCGTTCAAGAGATTCTATGTACTCATTCACTTTAGCTAGCAAGACTTTCAGAAATGATTGTTCGCCCAAGCGCACACGAGCAACCACTATCATTATTATAAGGTTGTTTACCTTAGAGTCAAGATGGCTTCTTTTGGACAAAGTTATAAGAAGTGTTTTAATAAATTCTGAAACCAACATGCATTTCAATTTATATTTCAGTGCAAGTGTGTGGTATCTTTCTTGAAAGTATCCAAATGATAGAATTAGTTAAAACTTGTTTAAAGAAGCCAAGTTTAATTCATATTTTGGCTCTTTTTTCCAGTCAAGTGTTCATGTCCAAATCTAAGGGACATTATTTTTAAAGCATTTGGATGATTATGATGAATTAGATTCAATTTTATTGATTGCATTCATTCAGTAGACATAAAAGTTGTATGTGCAATTGCAGTGGAAAGCAACTAGTCTCTTGAACAGGCCTATGTTCTTCCAGTTGGCCCATTATACAAACAAATGTAAACCAGCATACTTTTGGCTGGTTAATTGCCTATTTGTTTTACAATTCATACAAAATTTTTAACGTAATTTTCAAGCATAAAACAAGACTGTAATGAGTTTTACAAGGTTACTTTAACATACTTTTTTTCACTTTACAAGTCCTAGCTCACAATAAACAACATTCACATTAGCATCCTAAACCACAAGGTCATACCGCAAATTGAACTAATATGAAACCAAACAGTGTAGATCCAACTCCAAGACAAACCACAAACTTATAATACAGCCAAGAGTTGAACTTACATAGGAAAGAAAAAATTGGTTCGATTGCTAAAGACGTGTCATCTACTGTGGCTCATAAATTATTTCAGTATACTTTTTGAGTTTATACAGAAAAAAATCACAATTTAAACCTGTATATCTTTCCTGTGCCAATGGAAGGATGTATCTTTGCTATAGAGTTGTTTATTTATTTATTTTTTTCATTTGTGTTTTTAAACAGGTTTATCAGAGTCTCATGTCGTGGCTTGGTGTAGAACTTACCAGGATATAAACAGAATTATAAAGACAGATGATGTGGTACCCTATGATTTATCTAGCAGATTGTATAAATATAAAGTGGTGTTTGATGTCAAAAAAGAAGAGTCTACCTCTGTAAGAATATATTGTTTGAATGGTATTGAACACATTTCAACTGATTATAATGAGACAAAAGAAGTTAATGATAAAGCTAACAACAAGTTCTTGTGAGACATGAATATTTCTGATCTAAATAAGCTTTTGCTTATAGTAAATATTACTAGCACACATTTCTTCAATATTGTAGATTAACATTTGAAAGCATTGGACATTTTATATACTGTTACGAAGCTAACTATGTAAGGCCTTCAAAAATTAAAACATCTTTTTCGCATGACCTTCAATGGTCAAACTGTAGTGGAAACCATGACTTTAACCTTGAACCACTTAACTGCTCAATATACATGCAGGTGTAAATTGCTATTCAATTCTCAGTTATTTCAAGACAGGATTTTGATTTAAAAAGTCGCTTAATAAGAATTTTCTGCACACATTCAACAATTATATGTTATATATGTTAATATATTTTTATTATAGGCTACCTGGTGTATGTATGTCTTTATTGATGGCAAGGAAATTACTTCCCTTTGTGGAATCCCTCATCTCAGTATCAACACAAAACTTGTCTTGCACACTTGGCATAAACATAATGTCCTGCCAGAAATCAAAGATTATTTCCTTGGTTGGTCTACAAAAGCCAGATTTAAACAACTGGTAATGCCACCAGATGTTGAAGCTGATTGTCGCTATGGAAGTCCATTTAGGGGAGGTACAAATGCCATCATTAAATATGAAGCAGGTATTGGAAGTACAAAACTTGGCACAGACATTGCTGATTATAGAGAGGTTAGTATCAGTAGTAAGATGTAGAAAGATGTGGGATGTTTGAAAATTGCTTTCTTACCTTGTGCCTATGCAAAAAAAGAAAAAAATGTGGCTCTTATGGATGAAAAGTAAAACTTAATCATCAGGCTAAAAGATATAAACATGGAATCAATTTATTTTTCCTTCTGCATCAACTAGCTCACCTTTGTATTACAGGCATATGGAATTTTTATGAAAGTGGAGCTTTAAGATACTGTAACTACAAAATATTTAAATGGATCGTTTTATGGTATCAGATGTTATATAAAGGTTTATTGTTTTGTTTTTCAGCATGAAAGTGAGTATAAAATGTAAAAAAAAAAAAAACAACTTCATAGATGTATACTTCATTTTTTTTAGGTATTAAAACCTTGTATCCCATGTACAACTGTGTGTACTCATTACAACTGTGATCCACAATGTGACCCTAATGTTGCTAAGCTGATGACCTTCACCTTAACAAATTTGAGCTTGACACCAAAAGTGTTAAGAGAAAATGCCACAGGTCATAGCTATTATGAACAAGCTACATACTATCTAACAGGTAAGAAATAACTTTACAACATCATTAGATAAATCTATATTTGCGTATAAGACTATACTCATACATGTTTATATACAGATTTACTTTGGTTTACCCCAATCCACTGATGTGGATAACATATCAGCTTGGATTAGGTGCTTGTCGTTATATTTATATGTATTTAATCACTTCCCAAGAAAAATCAAATGTGAAAACCAGTTTACTTAGTACTAAAAAAAAGAATATGCAAATCAAAGCATTTTACCTTCCTTTTTCATATTTTATGATTTTATTTTTATTGTTATATTGTTATAATGAATTAGCATATGTAACACTTATAACTGACAAATTGTTGTTATTTATTTATTTTTTATTATTTTTTTTTATCTTGACAGTTAAGGCCATCCTTGGGTCAGGTGCCTCTGTTATTGCATCCTCAGATGGATTTTACTTTGATGACTCTCCACCAACCTTTGACCCAGAAGTGTTTACCTACATAGATGTGTCCCAGGGAAATTTTACACCTGGGTTTTACCAAGCATCTAACAACACAATTAAAGCTCTCTGGTTATGTGTGGATGACGAAAGTGAAATTGTGGTATGTATATTGTTTTATTACACCTCCCATAACAAAGATTTGATTTAGGAGATTAGATATCTGCTTCAACCCATGTAAGAAAAATAACATGCCTTGCATAAGGTTACATAAAAAAATGATTGTGGTTTATCAAATATTATGAGTCATCACTTGTATGATGTAATCAATTTTTTTCTTTATTTCTTTTTTCTTTTTATATAAATGTTGTAAAACTTCTGAATTTTATACATTAAGTATGTGGAAAAGAAAAATCTGATATGGGAGATAGATATCTTAACACTGATATTTTAGTCTAACAATATTAAACCTAGTTTAGATTTCTGTATTTCACACATCAGGTGGTGACAGATTCTGTTATAAATTTTAGGTGTGATTTTGTTCAAAAAATCACTTGCTTTAACTTTTTTACTGACCTAGTGATTTTGCAGATACATGTAATGCCAAAACCTAGGGTTGATCCAACAGCTATTGACATTGTATTTATTCTTTTGCCATTTCAATTACATCTACTTAAATTTTATTTTGTCAAATGTTTTTATCAGGAATATAAATGGAAAATTGGAACATCACCTGGCGGATCAGAATTACAAGGTTTTGTATCAACTGGTATTTATCCAACAGGGATAAATGACACACTGGAAGGAATATTAGAACACAATACAACATACTATGTAACTGTTATGTGTAGAAATGGTGGTGGAGAATCCATAACAACTGTTGACTATAGAGGTGGGTATAATGTTAATAGGGTAGGTTTAGTCAAAATAAAAAAAATTATGACAAAACCAATTATGTAGAGATGGGCATCACTTAGATAGGATAGGATAAGCTCATACAGTAGAGTAGGTTTAGCTCTTATAAAGCCATACTGGAGAAACAATAATGATCATTGAGGTTGTTACCACTTAAATTAGAAATGTATAGTTAACATTTTCGAATATTTTTAGATAGTATATTGATAAATTTATGCCCAATGTTAAGTTTTCTTTCTTTCTTTTTTTTCTTTCTTTCTTTTTGTTTTGTTTTTTTTTTTTTTTTTTTTTTTTTTTTTTTGAGTGATTCACTGATTCTCCACAAACACACACACACACACACACATGTATTAGTACTTTTACAGTTTTTTGATTGGATATTGTCTTATTGATAGATAAGCATTACCATTGAAAGGGCAGAATTCTTTTACCTATATGGATGTGGTCAGTTCAGGGATGGTGGAGAAAAATAGAGTGCCCCAGATAATAACCTTTAGCAAGCAAACTGACTAACTTTTTCTGAATAGATCTACCTAGAATTATATTTTGAACCAGTGTTGTATTTGGTGCTGTGAACTGTAAGACACAGTTTCCCTCTTTTTGAGAAGAGATGACAGTAAAATGTCATACAGTTAATGAATGTGTTTTTCAAATTCATTGATCTAATTGTTATTTGTTTATTAGGTATTACAGTGTTACTGGAACCACCAGTAGTCAATGATGTAAACACAGACTTTAAGGATGTAGAAAGTTTCAATGCCTCTGTCTTTCCACCTACTGCTAAAAAGCTAAAGATCCAACAAAAATCGGGGCTTCATGGACAGCCAGTAAAGATAAAGCTGTTAACAGATACGGTATGTGGTGTATCATTATTGTGTTTATTTAAATTGTTATTTGATCCCTATCCATTTGTAGAAACAGTACAGATAACAGTAAGGATAATGTTAATGTATCAGGCCCCAATTTCACTATTATTTCTTAATTAAGATTTACCTCAGTGAAATTTTGTAGTTTTAAAATCTGAATTATTTTTTTAGCATTTTAATGTTTAAATGACTTTTAAAATTACAACTGGTGAAGTTAAATTCAAGCTTTTTCCCAAAAAATCTGTTGGTTTTTTTAAGCCCTGTTTAACTCTTCCCTTTCTTATAGGCTCATCATTAGGTCAATTTATCCGAAGGTCAACCTAATGTCATTTATTTATCAACTGGATATACTGGAGCATTTTGAGTTGTCTTGTTCAAGGATACATCTAACAGGGTCTTCAACTTGGGACCTTTGACTCTACATATAAGTGATAGCACATTTATATGAAATTGTCAGCTTTCTGAAAAAGTATAATGCTACCTGTGAGGTCAAATCTTTATACTTTTCATGAAGCTACATCAATCATCATGTATATATTCTATTTCAGATTTGTGTATTGGGAATTCAATGAATAATAGAAGCAATATAATACCATGTACATGGGTAGGATTAAATGCCTCAGGTGATGCCGAAATTAAAGATGGCAATCTGTATGTTAATGGATTAAAAATCTGGAAGTTATCTGAGATTCGTCCATTACGACAAAACGAAACTGTGGCTCCCAATGTTACGGCTGACTCCTTCCATATGGAGCCGTTACGTACTTTGTTTGTGTCTATAAGAATATGTTACGAAGGTGGAATGTTGTGTACATTTAAATTTCTTGGAACTGTTACCATGGTGACAGACAATACAAAATCAGCAACATCTGAAGATGGATCAGCTGTTTCAGCCACAGTCACAGCAAACGGAGGAGGAGGGGCAATAGGGAAACGAGAAACATCTAGTTTTACAGTTGAAACACCAGCAGGTATAAATGAAGAAAAAGAAATTTGTAATTGAATAAACATAAATAAATAAAAGATAAAATAAGTTTGACTTATTCCTGAAATATGAGAGATCTGTATTTTGAGATAATGAAAACAGTATTATAACATTATATTATAACATTCAACAATTTTGTTTCTAAATATTTGAGATATTCATATCTAAATATATATTTTCAGGACTTGAACCTGGACAAACATTGCTGGTCAATGAACTGACTTCTTCAGATTTACAAGTTGAATATAGATCTGATGCTTCACTGGAATTTGTATCTTACATTGTTAACCCAGAAACAACAAACGACAGAACAGAACGATTACTGAATAACAGGTAAGTGTTATAGAGACTGGAGTAATGTGGTGGAGTAATAGTGTAGCTTGCCAAAAATTACTGTAAAATAACAAATAGTTGTGGGGGATTAAATTTCATTATTTTTGTGGGTTATTGAAAGCCATGAAATGTAATCGAAAATTTTTAATTACCATTGCCCTCTATTGGATTTTTTTCCCACAAAACTCAATTCCATGAAAATTTCTACCAACAGAATTTTTTTAAAAAGGCAAAACCATGATATTTTAACCCAACAAATATTAATGATTCTACAGTAGTTGTTGTCAATGGGTATTTCAGTTTCTTCCACCATCCCTTAACTTACCACTTTAATTTATAGTGAAGTTTTCATAACATTTTTCTTTCCCACAATATGCCATTTGTGGTAGTTCCAACATAATTTCAAAATAATTCTTTCATGTTTTTAATGTGGTGTGTTTAATTTGGCGACACATATTCTTCTGATATGTATTATTATTATTAATTATTATTGATATTATTATATTTCTAGATTCAAAACTTATATTACATCTGTGGCAGTTGTTCCAGTGGGCAATTTACCAATGCCTGGTCCCCTGTCAATTGTTTACTCTGAGAGTGCTGACCCAACTAATACTACAGAGGGTAACAGAACCATGCTACTTCACTGGAACCCAAGTAAGCGATAACCATATTTACAAGAGTTATTTCCAACTTCAAGCACAATTATCTTAATTAACAATTCTAGTGCCAAGAATTAATTTTGTAACAGCTTACTTGACAAAATTGATTACGGAACTGATAACATTTTTTGTACTCTTTGACATCAAAGGTCAGAGGTCAGTGTCCTGTTGCCATATTTACTGAATCAAAATCTGTTGTTAAAAAATAATAATTATTACTTTATTATCCTGAAATTCACAGGAATTTTAAACATTACGTACAGTTAACATATATTTAATGACCAAATAATAATAATAATAATATAGAAAAATCTTTTTACCATAGTCTTTTCCTCTAATGACTTCTGTAAAAGAACATACTCTTTTGGGGTGTTGACAGATTTAGTATAAGAATTAGCTTTTCCTTTTCTTTTATATTAATATAAGTAATAACTAAATTTTAGTTGAATGTAAATGTAAAGGTGTGTATTACTGTAGTATAAAAAGTTTATCAGAGTTATTGTTGTAGTCATGTCATCCGTAATTTTATTGTTTATAGACAAACAGGTCTGGGAAATCAGTAGTAGAACATGTAAGAATGTTACTGATCCAGAAGTCTGGAATGAAGCTGATGGCACTGTTACAGTAAAGGTTAGTTTAGATATCAGTCTTTATAAGCCATATTCCATGCCAATAACAATTACATACTCATTATGTAAATTCTAAGATATTACAATTTTTTTCAATGCAAAATATATATATATATATATATATATATATATATATATATATATATATATCTGAAAAGAGTTCAGTATTAGCATCAAAATAAATAATGTCACAATTAAGTATTATTTGAGACGATCACTTCTTACAGGACATATTGCTAATGAATAGCTGTTTGGCATGTACATGTTTTTGTGTTTTACAAGTTGAAGTAAAAATATTTCACACCCTAGCAACCCAAAAGCATGCATAATATGTGAAACAATGGAAACTTATTTTAATAAACATTTTGCAGTCAGTCCAATGGTGTAGTTTTCTGGAATATGTGTTTATAGTCAATCACTGATATTTCTAGTTATACAGTATGATTTTATTTTTGGTGTATTTTAAAGGTTTGTGATACATGGAGTAACACATTTGCCACATCAGAATCTGATACATACTTCTATAAAGAAACACAGTTTGTTCTAGCTACAGTGGCAGCAACTGTAGTCAATAATCCACCACAACTTACTAGTCCAACTGAACTCACAATGGAGGAAGATGGTGGTAAGATATATATAAACAATTCTCCTCTATATACCTATTTGTGCATTTTTTTTCCTTTGCTGTGCATTTTGGGCATTGTGCAGGGAGGGTTCACCATGCCATGTCTGCTGTGACATGGGACATCAGTTTTAAAGGTCTCGTCTGAAGGACTCCACAACTTTATTAGCTCACCTGAGCTGAAAGCTCAAATGAGCTATTGCTATCCATCTTCGTCCATCGTGCGTCTGTCGTGCGTTGTCCGTCGTGCGTAAACTTTTTACATTTTAATCTTCTCCTCCAAAACCACTGGGCCAAATTTAATGAAACTTGGTAACCATCATGCCTGGGTGAAGCCCTTTCAGATTTGCACAAATGAAGGAGTTATGTCCCCTTGGGGCCCCATAAAGGGGGAAATAGGGAAAAACTTTAAAAATCTTCTCCTCTGAATCTACAAGAGATATACCTTAGTAATTTCATTTATAACATCCTTAGGTCATCTATTTTCAAATTTGCACAAATGGTAGCCATGGGGCTCAAAATGGGGAAATTGTAAGGCACTGAGTGGGGAAATTGCTAAAAATTATATATTTATCACTATATCTTGAAAACTATTAACTTTTTATATAAGCATGTATATTAGAATATTGTAGGTATTGCGACAACGATCATTTTGATATATGGTATAAGGTCATATGTTGAAAAGTCAAGGTCACAGCTTCAAAAAAAGACTTAAATTGCTAATTATCTTGAAAACTGTTAACTTTTTGTATAGGCATGTATTCTAGAATATTTTAGGTATTGACATGACGATCATTTTG
Organism: Tegillarca granosa; assembly: GCA_029721355.1. Classification (NCBI taxonomy): domain Eukaryota; kingdom Metazoa; phylum Mollusca; class Bivalvia; order Arcoida; family Arcidae; genus Tegillarca; species Tegillarca granosa. Next base: position 13,946,017 of record CM056597.1, on the reverse strand, counting down.
ATATATGGTTCAAGGTCATATGTTGAAAGGTCAAGGTCACAGCTGCAGAAGATGAGCTAAATTGCTAATTATCTTGAAAACTATTAACATTTTGTATAGGCATGTATATTAGAAAATTGTAGGTATTGTCATGGCAATCATTTTGATATATGGTTCAGGGTTATATGTTCAAAGGTCAAGGTCATATCAACATAGGAATACTAAAATTATTAATTATCTTGAAAACTATTAAGTTTTTGTTTAGGCATGTATATTAGAATATTTTAGGTATTGACATGACGATCATTTTTATACATGGTTCAAGGTCATATGTTGAAAGGTCAAGGTCACAGCTGCAAAAGAAGACTTAAATTGCTAATTTTCTTGAAAACTATTAAGTTCTTGTTTAGGCATGTATATTAGAATATTGTAGGTATTGCGACAACAATCATTTTGATATATGATACAAGGTCATATGTTGAAAGGTCAAGGTCACAGCTGCAGAAGATGAGCTAAATTGCTAATTATCTTGAAAACTATTAACATTTTGTATAGGCATGTATATTAGAAAATTGTAGGTATTGACATGGCAATCATTTTGATATATGGTTCAGGGTTATATGTTCAAAGGTCTAGGTCATATCAACATAGGAATACTAAAATTATTAATTATCTTGAAAACTATTAACTTTTTGTATAGGCATGTATATTTGAATATTTTAGGTATTGACATGACGATCATTTTGATATATGGTTCAAGGTCATATGTTGAAAGGTCAAGGTCACAGCTGCAGAAGATGAGCTAAATTGCTAATTATCTTGAAAACTATTAACATTTTGTATAGGCATGTATATTAGAAAATTGTAGGTATTGACATGGCAATCATTTTGATATATGGTTCAGGGTTATATGTTCAAAGGTCTAGGTCATATCAACATAGGAATACTAAAATTATTAATTATCTTGAAAACTATTGACTTTTTGTATAGGCGTGTATATTAGAATATTTTAGGTATTGACATGACGATCATTTTGATACATGGGTCAAGGTCATATGTTGAAAGGTCAAGGTCACAGCTGCAGAAGATGACTTAAATTGCTAATTATCTTGTAAGCTATTAACTTTTTTGTTTAGGCATGTATATTAGAATATTGTAGGTATTGACATGACAATCATATATGGTTCTAGATCTTATGTGTTCAAAGGTCAAGGGCATAGCTGCATTAGTAAACTGAAATAGATTAATGATTTGGAAATTATTGTTGCACTACAGTTATGCATATTATATAAGCAACTTATAAATGAAATGTGAGTGGATATATTTCTGATTAAGTTTTGATGGAGTTCTTAATTTGAGAAAAGTTTTCAAGTTTCTGTACTTAATATATTGTCTATTGCACTTTGCAAACAATATTGGACATATCTTCAGGTGAGTGCTAAGGCCCATGGGCCTCTTGTTTCTAAATGCAGAGTGCTTGGCAAAAAAACAGTCACTACCTAGTGTTAAGCCTTGGTCAGACATGGCCCACATACGAAGTAAGCACTCTACCAACTGAGCTACCATATTGGTTATCAATGTGATTTTGGGTATTTAGGTACCAACTACATGAGATATTTTTGTTCTTCCTTCATTTTGATATTTTCTACTTTTCTATTTTCTGGTTTAGAGCACCACTTAAAAGGCTTGTACAACTTAGTAACAAAACTATTGCCATTGAGAATAAAAACATTGTTTCAATATAGCTGAATGCTTCACTTTGGTAAATTCATCATTTAAAATTTTAAATTTTTTAACTGTAAGCTGAGCTTTCAACATCGCAACCACCCCTACCACTACCCCCAGCCTTCATCACTCTACCCTTGATCATATTAAAACAGTAAAACTGATTTCTGGCCACCATTTGTTTTGTCAAAGATTGGCATTATACAGTGTAAATGTATTTGACAATGAGACTTCAAGAAATTATTAGATGGAATAAAATATCACACCTAGACCATCTTGTTGGTCTTCCACTCTGAGTTGAGTTGAGCAATGGTGTTTAACGTCCCAGTCAAGAATATTTCACTTATATTGAGATGTCACCAGCTATAGACAAAAGTGCAGAAATTTTGCCCGTGTGTTGCGCTGATGGCATAATACAGCAGGGTTCTTTATCGTGCCACGCTGTAACACAGGACCTCGTTTAATGTAGATTTCCATCTGAAAGAACCATGACTTTCATTTCATAATGCTGAGTGCTTTGCCAAAGAACAGTCACTACCCACTTTCAAATCTTGGGTCAGACCCAGCCAGGGTTCAAACCAACGACCTCCCAATTACGGAGCGAGCACTCTACCAACTGAGCTACTGCAGTGGTTGTTCTTCTACTCTGGGGACTTGGATAAACCTAAAGTTTAATAAGTTTTATTTCTGTGTTTAATAAACTTTGATCAAATCATATTTACCAATATACATCACAGGTACATTACAATATCAGCTTGCAGCCACAGACACTGAAGGTGATGAGATCCTGTATGTGTTAAATGACTCATTTACTGGTCCTCTACTAGGAGAGGTACAGTTAACACAGACTGGACTGTAAGTTTAAATATAATAACTAAAATAAAAATGTATTCATGTCATTATCAGTATACTGTATAACGAGAAACATTTGCAATGTATTAATATTCACGATTTTTGCGGTGAAGTCTCAACCAAGAAAGTTAATAAAGCACTTAGTTTTCTACATGTTAAGAAAAATATTAAAGATCTTATGTAATGGGTTAAATCCTAAACCATGAAATTATGTCTGTCGCCTATACTTGACCAAATCAAATCTTAAGTAAATTAAGCATTAGAATAAATCTTTATTATTAAAACTGATGAATAAAATAGTAAATATTACATTATTTACATACATATTGAAATCCATATCTGAAAAAAACAGATGCACAGTAGATAAAATTGAGTAGTCACTAAACAAAACGGCGAAATGGAAGTTGATCTAAATGTAGTTTCTACAACATAACGGAGCACCGTTGGAAACTAAACTACTCACTACTACTCGGAGAACATAAACACAATGTTAGAATTTACAGATGATCAAATCTTTACTACACTTATATATACGCTACTAAATTGAAATAGTTATCTCCCTTGCACAAGCTTGTCAACCGCGAAAGTAAATACACTGGTACATGTTTCTGAATGTAAAACCGCAAAAGTTTCTACCCGCGAATATTTCTTGTTATACAGTATTTCTATTTAATTATCTGTCCTTTAATTGTTCATGCTTAGCTGTATAATTATAATATTTATAAATTGTTTTTACTGGTATTGTTGTTTTATTATTATCATTATTATCATTATTATTATTATTGTCAAGCCTGGCATCAGGAGAGACTTAGGTGTTAATTTACAGGCGGCTGTGATGTGTAATAATGTGAAAGTTTATGTCAAAGTAATGTATTTTTTACTCAGTCAAAAACTAACCAGGCAAGACATCTAAATCCCTGGAATTCTTGTTTTTAATCTTTTACTGAGAAAGATACTAGTAGACGTTGTAGTAGTAAAGTAAATGTTAACAATGATTGTAAAATTTCTCCTTAACATTTGTGTTTGGCATCAATATTTATGTTATATTTACCATTAATTTCATATAAAAGGTATGAATTTTTGTTAATCATTTATTGTAGCTTGCATTATACACCATGTAGAGATTGTAATGGAGTGGACCAGATACAGATCTTATTACAGGAAGTACAAACTGACCCAGCTATAACACCTGCAAACACTTCAGTGATCCTGACTATTACCATCACTGATGTTAATGATGCACCTGTCATATTTCTGTCCAAGAATGGACAAAGTATCCTACACCCAGATCCAACAGAAACTGTAGTAGTAAGTGGTTTTTTGTGAGGAGTTATTTTGATTGCTAGAAATAGGTTGCAGGCAATAAACAGTAAAACTTTGATAAAATGTCCCTGAGCCAAGACTTAACAGAAACATTGTCAAGTGCAACTGTTTTTTGTGAAGAGTTATTTTGATTTCTAGAAATAGGTTGCAGGCAATAAACAGTAAAATTTGATAAAATGTCCCTTAGTCAAGACTAAACAAAAACACTGTGAAGTGCAACTTGTTAATTTGACATTTACTAAAACAGCTATTTTGCTACCTTATTTGTAACTATGATGCATAATTTGCTGCAAATATTACCTTGTTCTATAGATTTTTAGAGTTATTTTGACATTGTAAAAATATTAGAAAATAACTTTTTTGAAATTTTGATTTGTCTCAAACTCTTAAAATTATTTTTGTAAGCAGCAGCATTTTGTTCTTTGTTCGAACCTAAGACAATATTGCCAGCTACCTGTATTATCAAAATCCATATGTTTTATATTTAAGATGTATCTGGAACAAAAGAATACATGGAACAGTAACTGGACATCAGAACTTACAGTACTGTTTGGTGCATATGATATTGAAATGGACAATCTAGATATACAATTATCAGAACCAACCAATGGTACTCTCACCATGGCAACTGAAATAAGAACTATCCCAAATATTCCAGCTTGTTCTTATAATATGGAGGTAAAAGTTTGGCTTAATAAGATGTTACCTTTCAATCAATCAAATTTAAATTGACAAAAAAAATTGTTAGAAATTAAATCTTTATGCAGTATCATGAATTCTGTTGCAATAATTACTTGAAAATTCATTATCATAATTGGATTCATTCATATAATTACTTGAAAATTCATTGTCATAATTGGATTCATTCATATACATATATAGCTTGTCATTTTCTGGATGGCAGAGGAAATTGGACTACCTTACCCACCCTTAGCAAGCAATCTATTACTGAATTTAATTATGTCCCATCACAAATTTACCTGCTATATCTATATTTTTAAAGCTAAAAAGAAGGAACTTCTAGATGAACATCTTCAATCAAATCGGACATGATAAAATATTTGGTATACATTACTTGCCATGGTTTTTATTCATCAAACATTTTTCAAAACCATTATTTATTGTGTGGGATATGATGCAGTCTGGGTGTAATAAATGTCTAAAATAACAAAAAGCCAACAAAAGTGGCATCCAGTAATTACCTTTGTCAATGTTTACTGTAACCCTAGCATTGGTTTATTTTCAGGATGACCAGTTTCCTTGTGGATCATTTGGTACAAGCCTTCCACACCAACCATCAAAAATGTCATGGCTCTATGTCAGTATGACATACACAAGACAGGAGGGTTATGCTGGCTATGACAATATCAGATTATATGTAAATGATTCCAGGGGTGGTATATCAGATGCTGTGCATATTAATTTAAGGATGCTATTATCCCCATGTCAGAATGAAGCCACATGCGAAGGTTAGTCTTAATAAATTACATAATGTAGATATGCTTAACTTTTAGTTTTATTGATTTATACTTTAATGCCTGTATGTTTGAGTCTCCAATGTTTTGTACCTAGATATGACATTTAATTACCACTTTGGCAAAATACAAGGAATTTGATTGGTTAATGCGAAATCATACCATCCTGTACCTTTGATTTTCCCTGTCAATATGGTTGCCTGTAGAGGTAAACGGATACCATGTAAACAGGTGATAAGGAGGCTCTAACGACTATCAAGTAATGGCTGCCTCCTTGTCCTGCTTCAGGCACTGCAATATAATTTTAACCTGCTTATCATATAAAAGCAACAAAAGAAATAAAGTTTTTTTTATTTCATTCATAACAGAATATTTTAAAATGTATATTTTATGTCTGTTGTTTAGAAAATAAAATACGAAATTCCAAGTGTGATAACTTTGTTTCTATGGCTAAAGGGGAACAACTCTCATAGAAACATTGACCAAAACGGTAAACATTGATCATAAATACGTCATTCGGATAACTAATAACTATTCCCCCAGTTTGACATAAGAGAACATACGTTACTGTCTGTTAGCTGATTAGTTAGATCTTTGGACACAGTTTTGAACCATACCTATTGTTCCAGTACCATATATTAGAATTCTGTGATGTCGCATGACAAGATTTACTAACCCTAAGGGCCTCACCTATGTACCACCACTTAATGCAATTATTACAACTACATTGTATACAGAATTTTATAATTATGTTTTTCTGTAAAAATACTTGGTTGGATTGTTCAAGTAAAAACTGTATACAGTATAAAGTTTCACATTAATATTGATGTTATTCTTAGATTTTAAAAAAGTTATTTCCCTCGCAAGATGAAAACATAACTTTGTGAAAAGAGCATGAGTCTTAATGTATAAGGATTTAAAAAGTTGGATTATAAATTACATTGAAAAACAAAGTATAAGGGAGGAGACTCAGAAGAGAGAGATATTTTAACAATGTTAAATAGATTGTTATTCTGTGTTATTTGATTACAACAAATAATGATGGTCACTCTACAGTTTGTACAATAAGAATTTGATATTTTCTCATTACAGCTCTAGGTTCATACCCATGTGATGATGAACATCGTGTAACAAACTTTAGCTCTGATTACACCTGTGGCTGTCAGCCAGGATGGGTGGGTACAACCTGTTCTGATGATTATGATGAGTGTCAGAGTTCCCCATGTACCTCCCCTCTAGTATGCACAGACAAAGTGAATGGCTACACTTGTGCCTGTCCTGATGGTGAACACTGTAATGATGTTACAGTTACCAGAATGGAACCTTGGATGATTGCATTAATCTCATTGGCTGTGTTAATTGTCATTGGTTTGATTATCTGTGGAATTTTAAGATGGACAATTTGCAGGAGGTAAGCTTGAAAATTTCTTTTTATTTAGTTTTTAGTATTATCAAAATTCCATATCCTTGAAATCATAATAATTTAATGTACTCCAGTTGTAATGTTAGAATTTTGAATTGTATACTGGCACATATCTATCTTGTTTTTCTTCTAATTTGCAGTAAGAAGAAAGATGCTTTGGTGTCAAAAGATACTGTGTCTGTCGATGGTATGGACAACAAAGGTGTTGAAGAGGTATAGACACTTTATATACAATAAGTTTTTTTTCAAATACATTACAGGGGGGCCTTGGTGGCCAAGTGGTCTAAAGCTTGTGCTTATGAGTCACAGTGCTATCACACTTTAGTTCAAATGCCACTCAGGCAGATCCTAGGGTAAGAAAGTTTGTGTTCCTCTGCCCAAGTTCAGTTTTTCAAGCACTCCAGATTCCTCCAACATCCTGATCTGACCACTTATACATAAGTGACAATCTTGGATGGGGTATACAACAACATTACTCCACTCCACCTAAATACATTACATTTTAAATGCTGAAGTTATCAATGTCCACTTATTATATATCTCATTGTTTCATATAGAAGATTTAAAAAAGTTTACAGAATTTCCAGTTGTTCATTTTAAAAAAAAATGTCTTAATGTTTTTCTCACAAAGTGCTTCTTGATATATAAAATAACGAAAATATTCAATTAAATAATTATGAATAACTTTGGTTCTGAGAAGATAAGTTTTAACTAATCTGTTTCAGGCTGAAGAAGATCAGCTACCAGAAGAAGACATCATTGATTTGAATTCTATTGAAGGTAAATACACTGTACTTTATTATTGTATCTTTATATTTATGCCTTCAATAAACTAAAATACCTAAGATTGGTCAATTATTCTTTTTATAAGCAATTTGATTGGAGATATTATCTTGCTCAGAAAAACAGACAAAAATTATTCAGGAAGAGCAGTTTGTGACATCATAGATAGAAGACCAGTAAAGTTGACAATGGAAAACCTGCAGATGGAACTCTTTTTTTCCTTATGCTTTTCACTTATATACAGGATGTTCAGATAGTCTATATTGAGGTACTTGTGTACCTTTTAGAATGTTTTTGCATCGGAGATAGCAGTGATGTTACCACATCTTTAAAATTTTCATTATCCCCTTGCTTACCTTTGTTTGTCTAAATTAATTTCATTTTCTCTCTTTTAATCTCTGTGTCAAACTGGTTTCAACTATTTTCAACATACATCATCATTCATCATCATCATTATCTAAGCCTTTCCTTTGATAATTCCCTTTACAAGGGTAGGGCCCATCTGTCTAGATGAGTGAAGTCTACCCCCTTCATGTCATACAACTAACAAAACAAACCTATGGCTTGACATTTTGGCTTATTTCTTAACTGAATCCATGCTTTCCATAGGAACTTGTAAATCACATTTTTATGTTACCAAATAAATGTTTTATAAATATTTGAAGTTTTGATGAAGATTTTTAATTTTTGACATATTTTCTTTATTCTATATTATATTTACAGATAGAACAGATGTTGACATGGTGAGTTTACTTCTTGAATATACATTTGTCCTGCTTAATTTTTAACTGGTTAGAACAAAGTTCACATTTCAGTTTTTTTCTAATGCAAATAGTGTTAACCAGCAAGCCATTGGATAATTCCCTTTAAATATAGGTGGACATGACCGAGTGGTACTGTCACCAGCTTTCAAAGTCAAGGGTTTGTGGGTTCAAACCTCACTCAGGACTTGGGAAATTTTCTAAGATGATTTTCATCTTCTGCCCATACTAAAGCCGTAAAAAGCCCATTACAAGAATAGTCTTTCGGATGAGACTCAAAACCAAAGTCGAGTGTCTCAGTGCACACTAAAAACACCTCTGTAGAGTTCGAAAAAGACTAGGCCATTTGTGGCCACTACAAAGGAAACTTACAACTAGAAACAAATGAAACAGACTGAGCAAGATAAACTAAACTAAACTAAACTTAACCCCCAGATCTGTTATTTCTATTAGATTTGGAAACACATGATTAATGTTTATGTTCTCTAATAATTAACCCTGTATATAAAGTCCACCCGACTGGCTAAAGAAATATAGACTTTATAGACAGGTGTTCTTTATATGGAGGGTTTTTTGTTTGAAGTATGGAGCAAAGAAATACTTAACACTGGTTTGAATGGACAGGTGCTCCTTCTGTATTTGTGAATATTATGCAAGGTTTTACTGTATATGCACTATAATTTTTTTTTTCATTTTGTTCTCCAAAATTGTTGTCATTTAATTGTCTGGTATACTATTTAAACTGTAGTAAGAATGTGTATGTAAAACGATTTCGCTGATAAATAAATGCTGAAGTATTTAGTCCTGCCAAATAATGAAATTAAATGTGTTAAGCATATGAACCTGAAAAAATAAATGGCTTTATTAAAATTAGATTCTCAATCAAAATTTATTGTTCACAATAAATGTTCTTATTTTATTTGACAAAATGAAGGTTAGCTAAAATAAATATATTATTTTACAGCTTTCACAGGCAGGTGTAGACCTTGGCATGGTAAGTAAAGTACAATATATATATATATATGTATACAGTTAAATCTTTCTCATTCACTTAGCAGGTGATAGATAACATCACCAGTCTTCTCTTATAGGAGGTTTTAATGGCCATGTGGTCTAAAGCATGCTCCAGTGGATCACAACCCCTTGCACACTGCCTAGGTTTGAATCCTACTTCAGCAGATCTTGGTGTAAGAAAGATTGTCAGTCTGTTTGCCAAAGGTTTGTGGTTTTCTCCAGACACTGATTTCCTCTATTGTCCCAGAACTGATTGTCTTGATACAAGAGCCTTGACTGGGGCTAAAAACCAATATATTTTTTTACCAGGCACATATTGTTATGCACATGTATAGTATAAACTGAAAAGCTGACATAGAATCACGGATATCATACAGACTTTAGCTTCTGAATTCATTCAAGTTAGTAGATATGATGGATGTTGCATTTATGCATCATTTGCAGACAAATGATTTCAAAAATCTTAGTAATGGTCCCCAATTAAATGATAATCTTCAACTGATGCAGTAGAAATAATTCTCAAAACACTAATATGTAATAAGAATAAGAGGATATGTGATGATAAACTTTGGCAGTTACCTGAAAGGACTACTGCTGCTGCTGAAAATCACCTAATTTCATAAGTATTTCTTTAAAAAATTATATTATTTGCAGTTCCCCAAGACCAGCAATTAATTACATTATTATACAAACTCAGATTTAGAGACTACAACACAAACATATTCAATGACTCTTGTCTCTATCTAGGGAGGGGAAATAAAAAGAGATTAACATGACACTATCTGCACATACTAAGTAATATTTTAACATGAATCCTATTTTCTTTTTTTTTTCCAATTTAGACTGGAGAATCTAATGATTGGGACCCTGACTGGAAACCTGAAAGGCGACATCAGATGTCGACATTTTCTCCATTACTTGGTCTCACTGAACTGAAACCTACAGCACCAGAAACAAAAATATTACCTGTGTTAAATCCTGATTATCCCAGTCACTCTCCGGCTCCTTGGAACAGACACAAAGCTGGAAAAGTCTCTACACCATGGACAAAATCAACCAGCAGTTCCCCAGCACCATGGAACAAACCGAAATCTAAAAAAGATTCTCAACTGTTTAAGAAACCAAATAGCACCTCTCCAGCTCCTTGGAACAAACAGAAATTGAAAAATGGTTCTCTTCTTCCTTCTGTTAAAATGCCACAGAAAGATAAGCATGGAGTATTGTCAGTTGAAGATCTGGAAACAAAACCCAATCAAGTCGTAGGTCATCTTGATCCAAACTGGAAGCAGCATGAAACTGCATTGACTACAGATCAGCATAACGAAGGATACCAATCAGATGATTCAATCAAATGTGAGATCCATGAAAATTGCAGTAATGTCTCATCAGTGGGTTCTTCTAGGTCCAAATCTCCATACAGAATTTTTGAACATGAAGATGGAATGGAGGACACAGAAGATTCACATACAGTCAGTATCCAAATACTGATACCAAAATGTTGTGAATGCCCTGATGAATGACTGCCCTGTATGATAATCAATATTTTTAACTGCTATTTTTTCACATATGTGACTTTGATTTTGTTTTTTCTGTATTTTTATTCATTTTTTTATTACATTCTTGTCTTACGCTTATTTATATACTTATTACTTTTGACATATTGCTGATTTTTTTTTTTTTTTTTTTTGTTGTTTCTTGTTCTTGTTTATGTCTGTGATCAATTTTATTTCAAATAACTTTATTCTGAGTATTTTTAGTGGCAGTTTGGTTTAATTTGTTTTTATTCCTTTGATGACATTTAATTTTGATACATGTATTATACACTATGAATTCTTGTTCAGAATTTGAAAAAAAGTTTATGTAGCTGTATTCCGTCCATGTATACAATATATTTTTTAATTAATCTTTTTAAAAATGTTTTGCAAAATGTCAAATTTATGAAAATGATACAATTTTTTCTTTTTCTTTATTAAATACATTGTATTGTATTTTATTATCTGTGTCAGATATTTCAAGCAAACTTCTATCAAAAAAATTACAATGTATTTATACAGTGTATCAGTATTTTAAACAATGTTTCAATCGTTTTACATTTGTTTGTTTTACAATTGACTTTAACTTCTCAGTATTTTTATTAGGTATTTTTTTTTTTACATTAATTTCTTTATTAAAGATCATCAATGCCTGTGATATGAACTACAAAATGACTGTGATATAAATGCACATATGTGTCTATGCAGTATGGAGTGTTTTCATTGTTTCCTTTCTACAATACATGTAATTATTTTTAAGAACATATTAAAGTTGTTTAATAAAAAATTACAGTATTTTCGATAAAAGAGTTATGCATTTTACAGAAATATATGTGATATGTCCAATAAAAACCATACTTATTAGCTTTGTGGTGTTGCAGATATTAACTTTCTAAATGAAGACAACCCATTGTTATACTTAGTGCGTGTCTTGAATCAATCTCTTTTTTTATAATTTAAATTGACAACCCACACTTATTTAAGCCCTGGAAACTAAAGTTTAATAAATTGAAATAGCATCAGGAAATATCACTGATTGTTTTCTTTGAGGATGATGTAATGTAGAACAAATTGGGCGCAACTTCAAAATCTGAACACTCTTTGGTATACTTTGCATTGTGATCTCTTGATCATGTGCATAAATTAAATATTTATTTTTGTGGGTTGATTTTTTATTAAAATCGAAAAATAATTTAGTTTTAGTTGGTACAAAAATGTAAAATTTGATAAATGACTAATAAGTATGGCCTTTGTTTGACCCACTAGTGTTTTATGGTCCCTTATAATGTAATTTACTTTATTTTGTCGAGCCATAAGGCGAGACTTAGGTGTTACTTTTCCTGTGTCAGTGGCGATGGGTGTCAAAATAAGAAAGTTTATGTTAAAGTAATGTATTTTCTACTCGATCAAAAACTAACCAGGCGAGACATTTAAATCTGTGGAATTCTTGTTATACACATCTTTTATCTTTTTGATCTGTACTTAAATAATTATATAAGAATTTTATAAATTGCATATTTTATATATTTTTTCTTTAATATTTTTCCTTGTATATTCCATATAAAACATTAGAAAGTCGCTCTTTTTTTAAGTGTCTTTTTAAAGCGCATTATTAAATTTCAAAATATTTGTTAATTGAAGAATTCGTTTTTGGTAAAAAAATTCTTTTTTTTTTTAAATTAATCATAATTACGAAATGAGAATGTATCTTTGATTAAAAAAATCTATCTTGAAAAAAGTTATGAACCATCAACGTCGATTAATGTTTTAGACCATTATAATTTTTTGAGAAGCACTCTATTTCATAACTTTTGCAAATTTCTTAATTTTAAATGTTTAATGCATTTTGTAGAATTTCTAACAAAGTTATTCTTTTCACAGAAATTTGTATATTTAGTTAATTGCCACCAATTTCTTTCTGTTCTTTATAACTTTCTCTTAGAAATAAAATCACTTTGCATAATTATCTCGGTGTTTGTTATGTTTTTATTATGAACAGATTTCAGTGTTTTTGTTGAGCCTGGCATTGCCATAAGGCGAGACTTAAGTGTTACTTTCCCTATGTCATCAGCGGCAGCGGCATGTCAAAATGTGAAAGTTTATGATTGTTAAAGTAATGTATTTTCAACTCAATCAAAAACTAACCAGGCAAGACATTGAAATCCATGGATTCTTGTATTTATTATGTACCAAGTAAAAGAACTCAAAATTTCACTGGTTTAACATTTTTAAACACCAGATCTGATTTTGCTATCAAAACAAATTTTGAGATTTGCAAGTCTGAGAATGCTAGTTTATGAACAGTAACTATTAAAAGCTACTTGTCTTAAGACCAGTGAATTTTTGAGTGCTGATTAGAACTGAAAACAAAAACTGACCTTGAACTTGATTGATAACATATATTGTCATAAATATTGGACTTAAATGTATGTCTTGCATATTGAGATTTAATGGAAATGAACCAATCATAATTTTCACAGGAAAAGTTAAAACATACCCATTAAAGACTAGTGTTTAATTTTTGTTAAGTCCTATTGTTTAAGTGAGAAAGTTTGTCAGTTCGCTTGCCGAAGGTCAGGTGGTTTTCTCTGGGCATTCCAGTTTCCTCCACCATCCCAGAACTGACCACCTCGAAATCAGTGAAAGAATCTTGACTGGGGTGTAAAACACCATTACTCCACTCCACTCCACTCCTATTGTTTAATGTCCAGCAGTAAACTTGGCAACAACTACCATGTTAAGATAAAATGAAATCTGGAAAACATATACTTAAAGATAACCAATGCAATTAAGAACTCACTACCACAAACAAATGTAATGAATAATACATAATACCATAAAAAGATAAAAAGGCTTAAAATACATACCAAGACAAATTACAATGGTTATCAAATCATCATCTTTGAATTGGCACCTGCTATATTGACAAAACATTTAAATACTTATGAAAAGCTCGATTTAAGAAGTGGTTCCTAAAACAAACATTTACAAAATAACAGAAGAAACATTGAAATATTAAGATGTTACATAACTAAATTGCTTGTAAATTCCCTTAAATGGATATATTGATTAGTTGTTCAAAGTGATTAAATTTCAATTACATGTTGGTGCTTCAAGTAAAGAAATCATTCCTTTCCATTATATAAGTTTATGAAAGTACTTAAATCTCACTACTTAAACTCATCTGCTGACTGTAACAAAATCCGGAACCACTGCAACTCCAGCACCTCGTCCCATCCTGTATAAACAATGTAACAGTAAAAGTTTTTTATGCAAGTTTCCCTATGCTTTTATTGTTAAATAAAGAAACCAATGAGTTATTGTGTCTTCTGATAACTGTTGTCCATTCAAATTAGGATATTTTTTCAGTGATCTGAATCAATGTGTGGACTTTTCATTAAAATGTTGTTTCTCCTTTCATGCAATTTGTTCATATTGTATTGGGATGTTCTATATGTCCCCATTTATAACTTTTTCCTCATCCGAGTTAATATATAATAAAACAATGAATGATAAATATCAGGCTTTTTTATTATAAATATATAGAAATCTATTTTATATCATATCATATAAACTACAATATCTTCTCAGTCACTATAATAACGAAATATGAAAATAATCTACTGTAGATCGCTTTAATTTCACAAATGGTTACATGCATGAATTTAAATTTTCATTATATGCATTTTAACTGCTAAATACAATGAAAATTTAAAAATTGAATACAAAGTTTACTAACATACCGTTAGATATAGGGAGATAGGGTATTTTGTATCTTTCTACAAAAGAAAAAAAAATTAAATTGCATTTCTTAATAGCTGATTAAACACAATTTTGTAGTTGTTCATTAAGATTTGATGTAAGAAGGGATCTACCCACACAAATAGATAAAACGATTCTGGGAGGTAGACAATGTACTTGGGGTATTGAAGTTTTTAGATGGTCTTCAGTTAGTCTGGTAGATTTTATGAACATAAATATTAAACTGTAAAAAATTAAATGCAGACAGTAAAAAAAATCACTGGTAATGTATAGTGTGACAATCGCACATTCATTTATTTTCTTAGCTCATGCACATGAAAAAAATGTGTTTGCAAATTATGCCTCACAGACTTACTGGGTACTACTCTAAAAATAAAGTGATCAACAGTAATGAATACACAGTAAACCTGGCTTTTTCATCTAGTTTGTATGGTATAAATGGTTACACTTATTTAAATAAGCAAGTGATTTCTAAATTCTACCTTCCATTGTACAAGTAATTTTTTAAACTTCAAAAATTGACTATTACAGATTATTTTAGGCACATGTATAAAACTGTATCTTACACAAATTACATCAATACATATCTGTGTTTTTTTGCAAATTTATATGCCTTGCATATGGTCAATTAGATCTTTAACTTTTTTTAAAATTTCAATTCCAATCCAATATAGTTCACAATTTGAAACAAAAACTACATTCTCATGAACATACCTGTTAATACAGTATCCTCTTTCTAAATGTCATAAATAATTTACTAAATATGTTTAATATTAAATAAGTTTTTATTTTCCTATCCTAAAATTACTAGAACCATCCCATACTCTATTATGACGATAAAGATCAAATGCAGACATATGATTGGCTGTTGCTAAGGATTCAAAAGGCGTAGCTGGACTCGGAACTGACAGCTCCAAGGTTTCTCTCTGACAATCAGGAGTAAAAAATTCCAGTAAATCTGGTTCTTTAGCATCTTTACTTCTTGATACCTGTAAATACAAAAAATTAAAAAAAAAGACACTTAATATTATGTTTCCAAATCTCCATGTGTGATGAAAACTACAGGAAAGTTATATTCAGCATAAAACTTAACACTGCTCAACACCGTAGAAGTAACACCCTGGCCAATATACATTTTTCCACCTAATGTCATTCAGGTATTTTTTTTTTGTTAAATTGATTCCTGAACCAAACCAAAGAAATCTGTATCAGATTTTTTCTAGTTAACATTATGACATGAAAACAATTCTATTTATTTTATCACCTTATAAGCATCCTTTGTAAACATGTTTTTTTAAGAAAAAAACACAAAAAAAATTGCACAAATGCAAAGATATCCATTACTTAATTTGATCTACGTAAATATTCAACAAGAAACATTTGTACCATCTTTGCTTTAAGTTTGTTTTTGTTTTTTTTTTTAACAAATCTGGTTGTTTTCACAATCTGTGGTGTGGTTATTTTTTACAAGTAAAACCTTTTCTTGTGCAAGTTACCAGACACTTTGCGGCTGATGTAGATATGACATTAAAGCACTTGACCTATTTAATTTTACCTGTTGAAACAACTGATAAATGTCGATATAGCATACAAAAAGAAGGAACTTCAAACAAACTTTGTAAATTGTATATTTAATTTTGTAAGTAGATTTCTTTGAAATTCAAAACCAGATATTTTTATGGTTTATGTGATTTTTTTCCATATTAGTGGAATCTTTTAATTTAGGGGGAAAATGTAATATTTCTTTAAGGGAAAAAATACTGATCTTCAATATTTAAAAAAAAAAAAAAACTTGATTAATCCCTGTGTATAAATCCTATAAATCCACTGATGTCTGATAACTCAGTTCACAGGATTGTGACATATCTATCGGTGATCTAGTTTACAGCAATGTGACATTCAACATATCTATAATTTTATAGGAATTCTTTAATAAATTTGGGGATGTGTAACATTTAAAGGAGAAAAATCGATCTTTGATATTGAATAAGGGCTTGACAGTGTAACATACATAAACCTAGATGTCTGATGATCTAGTTTACAGGTGTGGCATTCAATCTACCATTGATTCAGATTACAGCACTGTGACTATATCCGATGATCTATATTACAACAGTGTAACATACATAAACCTAGATGTCTGATGATCTTCTTTACAGGTGTGGCATTCAACCTACCATTGATTCAGATTACAGCACTGTGACTATATCTGATGATCTATATTACAACAGTGTAACATACATAAACCTAGATGTCTGATGATCTAGTTTACAGGTGTGGCATTCAACCTACCATTGATTCAGATTACAGCACTGTGACTATATCTGATGATCTATATTACAACAGTGTTACATACATAAACCTAGATGTCAGATGATCTTCTTTACAGGTGTGGCATTCAACCTACCATTGATTCAGATTACAGCACTGTGACTATATCTGATGATCTTATTACAACAGTGTGACATTCATATACCTAGATGTCTGATGATCTTGTTTACAAGTGTGGCATTCAACCTACCATTGATTCAGATTACAGCACTGTGACTATATCTGATGATCTATATTACAACAGTGTAACATACATAAACCTAGATGTCTGTTGATCTAGTTTACAGGTGTGGCATTCAACCTACCATTGATTCAGTTTACAGCACTGTGACTACATCTGATGATCTTATTACAGCAGTGTCATACATAAACCTAGATGTCTGATGATCTTGTTTACAAGTGTGGCATTCAACCTACCATTGATTCAGATTACAGCACTGTGACTATATCTGATGATCTTATTACAGCAGTGTCATACATATACCTAGATGTCTGATGATCTTCTTTACAGGTGTGGCATTCAACCTACCATTGATTCAGATTACAGCACTGTGACTATATCTGATGATCTTATTACAACAGTGTGACATACATAAACCTAGATGTCTGATGATCTTGTTTACAAGTGTGGCATTCAACCTACCATTGATTCAGATTACAGCACTGTGACTATATCTGATGATCTTATTACAGCAGTGTCATACATAAACCTAGATGTCTGTTAATCTTGTTTACAAGTGTGGCATTCAAACTACCTTTGATTCAGATTACAGCACTGTGACTATATCTGATGATCTATATTACAGCAGTGTCATACATAAACCTAGATGTCTGATGATCTTCTTTACAGGTGTGGCATTCAACCTACCATTGATTCAGATTACAGCACTGTGACTATATCTGATGATCTATATTACAGCAGTGTCATACATAAACCTAGATGTCTGATGATCTTCTTTACAGGTGTGGCATTCAACCTACCATTGATTCAGATTACAGCACTGTGACTATATCTGATATCTTATTACAGCAGTGTCATACATAAACCCAGATGTCTGATGATCTTGTTTACAACTGTGGCATTCAACCTACCATTGATTCAGTTTACAGCACTGTGACTATATCTGATGATCTTATTACAGCAGTGTCATACATAAACCCAGATGTCTGATGATCTTGTTTACAACTGTGGCATTCAACCTACCATTGATTCAGTTTACAGCACTGTGACTATATCTGATATTTTATTACAGCAGTGTCATACATAAACCCAGATGTCTGATGATCTTGTTTACAAGTGTGGCATTCAACCTACCATTGATTCAGATTACAGCACTGTGACTATATCTGATGATCTATATTACAGCAGTGTCATACATAAACCTAGATGTCTGTTAATCTTGTTTACAAGTGTGGCATTCAAACTACCATTGATTCAGATTACAGCACTGTGACTATATCTGATGATCTATATTACAACAGTGTCATACATATACCTAGATGTCTGATGATCTTCTTTACAGGTGTGGCATTCAACCTACCATTGATTCAGTTTACAGCACTGTGACTATATCTGATGATCTTATTGCAGCAGTGTCATACATAAACCTAGATGTCTGATGATCTTCTTTACAGGTGGGGCATTCAACCTACCATTGATTCAGATTACAGCACTGTGACTATATCTGATGATCTAATTACAGCAGTGTGTCATACATAAACCTAGATGTCTGATGATCTTCTTTACAGGTGGGGCATTCAACCTACCATTGATTCAGATTACAGCACTGTGACTATATCTGATGATCTATATTACAACAGTGTGACATACATAAATCTAGATGTCTGATGATCTTCTTTACAGGTGTGGCATTCAACCTACCATTGATTCAGATTACAGCACTGTGACTATATCTGATGATCTATATTACAACAGTGTGACATACATAAACCTAGATGTCTGATGATCTTCTTTACAGGTGTGGCATTGATCCAGTTTATGGCAGTATGACATAATTACCTACCTTGTATTTAGTATGTGAAGGTTTGAGATAGCGCCATTTTTCTTCTGTTTCTTTCTCTGCTGTGGCACATAAATCTTCTAATGGAACTTCTAAACTCACCAAACCAGTGAACTGAGTGTCTGCATTAACATGAGCTGCTGCCTGTGTATAATTAAATTATAAGAAATAATTGAATGACCTTATAAAATAACATGGTAAATAAAAACCAAACAATTTGACATGCTAGTTAAATACAAAAGCTACTGGGGGAACAGAATATCACAAAACATGTACATTTTTAAAATACTTGATAATTAAGTCAAAGGTATTATGTAAGTGCATTTGTACTATTTATGAGCAAAGCAAAATTACTCATCAAATGACAGTTACACTCACCTCAGTAAAACCACAATATGAACTCTTTAAACACAAAAGGTTAGGTTATTTTTAAAAACAAGAACACATTTAAAACCCACTTTCAAAACATCATTATGCCTATTTTATTCAAAAAGCACCTAAATTTACTTTTTTACTGTATTAACATGATTAACATCATATTTTGTATCAAACTCAATAAACATCTCATATGACTCAGTAAAAGAACAAATACTAGCAGTCTTCATGTACTTGTAAATATATTCTGTTTTTTAAAAAAGAATAAACAATGTACATGGGCATGCATGTGAAATATAGTTTACATGACATTCCTAAAAATAGCAGTTTTGATTTAATACCATACTATAAGTGAAGCATTCTCAACACTGTGTACTCTTTGACTAAGTATAGATTATAAATTAAAATTTTTTTTCTATATTACTATTATAATCCATAATTTTAAACTAAAATAAAATTTCAAAAAAAATTCTATCTACAAATGCCTAATAGTCCATATTACTGTAATATAACAATAAGTTAAAACAGATCTACAAACACAGACATAATTATTTTCTTTATACAGTCAACTAAAGTAGAACATACAGGTGAAAAAGTAATACATGTATTAGGGCCTTAACCACTCTGTCACTCTATACTGATGGGGAAAGATGATTAATCATATTTTTAATAATGTTAACTATAGACCTAATTACAAAATAAACATAAATGATTTACCTTTTCATTAATGTTTGTTTTTGTATCAGATATCTGGAGTTTTTTCTCGAGTGCCTTTGACATATCAACAGAACATTTCTTTATACTTTCTATCTCAGACCTAAGTCTTAGAGTACTGTTGTACTCAGGTCTTGCAAACACATGTTCATACTCAAGTACACTCTCTCCTGGCTCATCAAACGGAAACTCATAATCCTTGTCCAATTGTCTTTTTTTGCTCTCTCTTGTTATTCTAACTTTCCTTTTTGAGTTCTTCCCAGATTTTGATTTTGGATTTGTAGCACTACTTAAATCTGTTTTCACAATTGTGTTGGATGTTTTACCACTTTTAACTTTAACAGTGGATAAATCTGGAGAAATATCTAATTCTGGTGTGCTATCTGGTATAACCTCTGGCAGAATGGGAACATACTGCCCCTGATCTTCATTAAATGTTGTTCTGTCACAGAGCTCAATACCAGAATCCTTCCCATCATCCTTCATACTAAAAGCAAATGGCTTTTTCACACCTACATCATCATTTTGTGTGTTAAGTGAATAAATTTGTTTATTATCTGGAAATTTAAAATCATCATCATTCTCCTCTGTTGAGAAATCTTCCTGATTACAGTATGAGAATGGTTTGTATGTTTTACTTGACAAACTATACTGTCCAGCATCATATTTTCCATCAGACTGACTGATCACATCAGATTGTCTAGATTTTTTATCTTCAACATTAAACCTAACCCTGTGAGACTTTTTACTTTTGAAATTAATATAACAATCTTGTTTTAAATTACTTTTATATTCCTGATTGTTTATAAACTGTTTTTCTGGTGTAACAGCAAGTTGGGGATCAGGACTGATCAAATGGTGTTGTTTTTCCTGAGTTGGTGCTGGGGGTTGAGACAAAAGTGAAATGTCACTGATATTTCTATTGGATAAACCCTTTTCAGGGGTTAAACAAAGGTCAGGATCTGGACCAGTTAATAATGTTGGCACTTGTACTTTCCAGGCAGGAGCTTGAGACTGACAAAGAGGTAAGGAATCTTCAGAGCTCTGTGATGTATCCCAACCAGGAGGAGGAAACTGGGTATGTCTTTTATTAGAGATGTTTAGAACCTCATATTGAGACACTGCTCCATGGCCTTTTTCAGCTTTCCTTGATGTAGGAAATTTGTGTGGTAATGGTTCTGTAGCTTGACAAACAAAATGTGTAGACATCTTTCATCTGTTATTCCATTCTTAACTGAAAAAATAAACGAAGTAATTACAATGGCTACAAATTATTTTAGTGAAATATTGCATGGATACAATACTGAACTATCACTGTGAAATAATTCATTTTTCTGTCTACAGAAAACATTGTTGAACGCAAATGCTGACAACACAGTCTTGATTTAAATCCCTTCCAGACATTTCTTTATATAAGTCTGTCGCTTCATTTACCAATTGTGTGGTTCTTACTAATTTTTTAACCATGTATTACATCATTTCTTCACTTCAAATTTATTATATATTATCATTTTTATGTTTATTTATCTTCAAGATTATAGCTTAAGCTATGTAAAGTATGTATCCTCTGTGAAAATTGTCGTATTAATCTTGATAATAATAATAATATAATATATAGATTTTATTTTCATTATATATTAATAATTATATTCAGTATTTTAACTTTTTAA
The DNA here is from genome assembly GCA_029721355.1 of Tegillarca granosa. Classification (NCBI taxonomy): domain Eukaryota; kingdom Metazoa; phylum Mollusca; class Bivalvia; order Arcoida; family Arcidae; genus Tegillarca; species Tegillarca granosa. Next base: position 13,924,277 of record CM056597.1, on the reverse strand, counting down.
ATTAAATTTAAAAAAAAAAACAATAATAGAATGAGTTGTCTTCTGCATATGGTGAATTAAACCATGACATGACTGTCAACACCAGTCAGAATTTCATCTGGCCCTAACAAACTTTATGTCTGGCAGCTGTATGGAGAGTGAGAACAATTTCTACACAAAATACTTGAGATTTTAAAATACTTACTGGTGTTTTAAGGGGTACTTCCTCATTTCACTTCATAATGAAAATATTGTTGAACTGTAGAAAAGTTACTAACCCTTGAACATTAGGAAAATGATTTGTCTTCTTAATTATTCTAATTTACGAGTTTTGTCATTTCACATTCTCTTGTTTTAAAAATAGAAGAAAAGGTCAACAAATATTAACACCATAGAAATAGATTCAAATTCTCAAACAGACAGCAATGATATCATGAAATATATATATAAATATTTTGAAAGTTAAATCATTCACCTATGGATTGAGTTAGTAACTTGTCTACAGTTTCACAAAATATTTTCAATCTGAAATTAAATAAGACGGTACCCCTTGGGACACAAGATGGTATCTATAAAATCCAGAATTTTTAATATACAGCCTATAGACATAGGGTTTACAGACTATGTCAGTGCCAATGAGTTTTTTGGTGCTGTCTTTTAGCAGATTTTCATAAAATGGAAAGAATTTTTAATATTTCAGTATTGTTGAAAATTTAGTCAAAATCATTTTGCTGAGTGGCAGTGATAGTAAGCAAGGTGTTATTTTGTGTTGGTAAGATATTAATTTTTGGAATTTTTACCTTTGATAAAGTATGTATGCATAATTAGAGAAGGTTAAGATTTGCAAGTTATTTAATAAGACAGCAAAAGGTTAATCGAAAGTTGCATTATACAATCCTTTATTGGTTTCATTCCAAAATACTTATGAAATTAATATTTTGCCAGTTGACTTTTTTATACTTGTTTTCGTGTCTAGACATGATAAAAAAAGTTTGGGTACCAAATTTTTCATATTGCAAGACAGGTCTCTTTCATAATAACCTCCAATATATAAGACTTACCAATATTGACCAATCTCGCAATTTAAAACATTCGTGAATTTCAAATAATTGCACAAATTGTGTAATTTGTTTCATTCAAGTTTTTTTCAATTTTGTTTTGACCGCCATGTTGTTTGTAAGTATGGTTACCTGCTCTTACAATAGCTACTCGTTCGTTTAAACAGCTCGCGATCTTCTATTGAGCAAGGAATAGGTGGGTACCAATTCTAAGAGGTCATAAAACCGGAAGTTTCTCTAGCGCATTGACATTCGTTTCGACAAAGTGAAAATGGCAACAACGGGAAGTTTGGTGAAGTATATTCCGGCAAAAAATGCCGTGTTACAGCTGTTTCAGGTGAATAATTTTGTTGAGAATGTTCAAATTTTAAATAGTTGCATCTTGGTGAAGCATTTTACAAATTCTTCCTTAAAGATTTATTTTATTTATTTCTAAATGAACGTCCTTGAGATGTGTTTTACCTGACCTTGCTGATTATTTATGTAATCCACATCATCTGGGTTGTATAAGATAATTATAAAAGATATGTATGTTCCTATAATACATTAATGCTATTGCAATAATTTAAAATAATGCATTTAAATTGGCATGTGTAGTTATTAGATCAATTAACACATTTTGACAGGTTTTCTTAAAGAGTTTATATAATGAGTTTTAATTACATTCAATTAAAAAAAATAAAAATAAAACGGAATCAGTTTGTAACATTGTTATTTTCAATGACCCAATTAATAGTTTATTTCATGTTTTACCTTGGGTATATATAATTATATGTCTGTACATCATTCATTTATTTCCAAAGTATTCTATTATAAAGATACTTTTGGATTAAATATGTGAGGAAATACAAAACATATTTTTCTTACAATGTACCTCAGAACTTCCAGATCAGACTGAATCAGCCTGTAATTACTGCAGGGCTCAAAATAAAGGCGAAGTTGACGATAACTTTGCTCTGTTTCAAAAAACTTTTGCCCTATATTTCCGAAAAAGCAAAGTTGAAGTCACTCTTATTTTTTAAACCCATTATCGGGAACTCTGTTGTGTTGAAGTTATCTAACAATAAAACTCGAGATATTCAGGCTGCTGGCTATGTGATTTACAGGTGTCATGATGCATGTTAATTATCCTGATTGGTTGGGTAATTAGCGGATTAACACTTCACGAAAGGATTTCTTCCACGCGCCCAAGATAATAGGCAGTTAATTAAAGACATTTTACAGATAGAGTATACATCGATTATCTGATACTGTTTTCCTTATGTTATGGATTTTCGGCAATATTTGTATGGGATTGCACCTGTAATTTTTCTTTGAAATTGAAAGTGATTAAAACCACCGTGATATCAAAGACAGATAACTTATTTTCAAAAAAAAATCATTGTATAAACTTTAACACAAGTATTAACATAATAAAATGAGACATCATCGGTGTATTTGTTTACAGTACCGCCATTTGACTAACATATGAATTTGACACATTTTATTGGTCAGGTCAAAGTTGAACAAAGTGATGCTTTTGGAATGTAAGGTGGTGGTTTTCTTTTCATAGATAAGACAACACTTCAAAAATTACGTTCATTGAGGAAAATTATTTTGTGAAAATATAAGTTTATTTTTAATAAAAATAAACATATAAGTTTATTTTTAATAAAAATAAACTATCAAAATTCTTTTAACAATATTTTTATGATTTACTTTCACATATAATTTATATTGCCATCTGTGTTATGTAAATGTTACATAGGAAAAAAGCTCTAATTATAAACTGCTAACCTCTATTATCATTATTTATTAAAAAAGAGTTCAAATACTTAAAACATATAAGTAAGTATTTGAAATATTTATAATAAATAAATAAATAAATATCATTCTGAAACAAAATCAGGGTGAGATCTTGCTACTGAAAAGTATGAGCCAAAAATTAGCAAATTTTAACATTAAAGAGCCAGTTGATGACAAACAGCAGTTTATATATGATAGCACTTTTGCTTCCAATTTTAAGTGTGCCTTGGGGTTTTTCCACCAAAAATAGGATTTTATCAAAAGTTTTGGACATCTTTTTCAAACACTACATTAAATTATCTCATGCATATTTCTGAAGATGGACCAGCATGTTACAATGTCTATTTTGTAAAACAAGATATAAAATGTATGATTGCGACAGGAGGACAGAAATTCCAGTCTCATGCATTGCTCAAAAACTTCTCCCTGTTTTGAAAAACTTCTCCCTAACTTTGGCTGAGGGAGAAGTCACTTCTCCCTGTTTTAAAATCTAATTTGAGCCCTGATTACTGTATTGCTGGATCAGTCTTTGTTTTAAGTAATATGTATATTTGTGATATTTATGATGCAAATAGTGTATAGAATTCATAAAAATATATTTTGAAAATAAATTGTTCATTTTCCAAGGTTTTACTGCTGATCCGGTAATAAATACAGATACAGACCCATTTAGGACAAACTAAATGAGTTGGATATAGTCCTTATATTTTTTAGACTACAAATTCTAATTGATAACATAACTTATATTAAAAAATTTAACACTCATGAGAGTCATTAAGTCATTAAATTTACTTGAACAAGTGTATTACTATTAATTACTAGTATATCATATTGGATTGGTGTTATTTAACGAATCAACAATAATCAGAGGGAAAAAATTATATACCATTAATTTATTTTCAGCATGAAATTGTCATGAAACATGCATACAACCCGGTAGTTTTATTATGTACAATACAAATATTATTAATTTTACTTTACAGCAAGTGTCGTTTTGGTAATTATAGATAAAATCAGTAATTCAGGGGACTAGTTTCATTTATAATTTAAAAAATTATTATGGCAAACTAATGTAATACTGGTAAATGAATAATAATTAGAAAGTTTAAAGAACTCTCAAGTAAATTTAAAGCTACTGTTGGCAATCAGGACTTCTGACTTTTTGAAAGTGGCTAGGTTTATAACTGGGAATGACAGGCATAAAAGTTTAAGGCACAAGAAAAATGGTAACATGTTTTGGGGTTTGTTTACAGTCAAACATTCTGCATGTTTAAATAGCTTAACAACCAGGTCAAAATATTCATTTTACAATTTTGCTGATTCTATTTAATTTCAGAAAAGATGTGCACAGACAGCAGCGGCTGCAGCAACACAGCCAAGATATAAACAGTTTAAAATTTACAGATATGTATGTATAAATATCATTATAATGAAATCTATTTTTTGATTAAATAGGAAAACAATTGTATAATGAAGTATAGCATTTTCACATGTTGTATGATATTGGTTGCAGTTTATTTTTGGAACTGTTTTGTAAAGTTTTGATATGACACATCTATATACACGAATAAAGTATATTGATTAATTGGGTTGAACAGTAATTTGAGTTAATTAAAATTTTGACTGTTACCATTTTTTGTTTTACCACAATTTTCCTCATCTCCATGGGAAGCGAATATTGAGACATCTTACCACAACATTAAAATCTTAAATGAAATAAAAATAAATAAATAAATACCTTGATATAATTATACTGGTAATGCCAACTATTCTAAACAGTATGTGAGTTTTATGTAACAGTTACTTATATTTGACATCACTACATATTTGTGGTTAATCATACCTTAATATTGATTGAATCAACATATAGGGGAACTGTGTAATACGGTAAGTCTTTTTTCTCCAAAGGTGCAGTCAAAAATTTATTAGATATAATTGAAATGCCAATTTTGTTTTCCATAGAACCCAGATAAGCCTGGAGATAAGCCAAGTTTACAGACATATCAGGTGGATATGAATGCGTAAGTAGTGTATTTAATGGTAACCAGCTATTCCTAGTACCAGTAATCTTTAATACTTTATGTCCTATTATTTAATGCACATTTAATTTTGTGTCATTTCACAAGTAGTTGCTGTTGAGATTCACTAGACTTATTTCTGTTGTGAAAAACTTGCACTTTAGATACCCAGAGAAAACCATCTATAGATATATAGCACACAAACTGACAAAATTTTGCCTACTAGGATCAGCAAAAATTGAGGTTTGAACTTTTGACATGTGCTATGATCCATAAACTGGAACTTTAGACCACTTAGTCACAGGTAGGAGGTTGGGGTTCGAACACTGTTAAGGTCAGACCAAGACTTGAAAAAGGCAGTGACGGTTCTTTTGCCAAGGACTAAGCATTTAGAAATAAATGTCATTGATAATTTAGATACCATTTTTGTTAAAACAATTGATGAACAATATATTTATGTGGACTGTTTGGGTTAATAGAGGTAAACGTTGACAGTGTCTGTAGTGACCAGTGAGCTAGGGATGTTTAGTTTTAGAAAGGATTAAAATGAACTAAAACAAATCATCTCTGTCATGATTTGTAGATCTTGAGAAATCTTTTTAAAATAAATTAATTCAACAAGTTTGAAAATTAAGTAAATAGAAAATGTAGTTTATTTTTCAATTTGAAGATCACAAATTCATTTCTACTTGAATAAAACCTCAGTGGTTTTGATTCAAAATTTAGAACTTGCCTAATAAATGATCTTCTGTAAAATTGCACGTATTTCTATTTGCTTTTAAAATTTATATCTTTTACATTGATTGCTGATTGGTTTAACTTCCTGGTTTAAAATTAAATACATACAAAATAATGTTGGCATCCATCATTTATTAATGTGCTCAAACTTCACCATGGTATTCAATTTTATCAACACAAGTCATGCTTTCAATTTCTTTCCATACTATCTTATACAGTGAAACCTGTCTATAAAGGCCACTCAAGGGATGTGGCCAAAGTGGCCTTTATAGACAGGTGGCCTTTATAGACAAGTTCTATCAAGGATCATCAAAAATTATTATCTGAACCGTTCTTTCTTATTCATTTTAGTACCCAAATTAAACTGAATAGCTAACCATGAAATTGTTTCTTTTATAACTTGAGATTAACCAAGTAAAAAATACATTTTTTTAACATCAATTTATTCAACATTTTCAGGAATTTACAAATCCTTTGCACAACACTGGCCTGGTAATATTAATATGTCTAAATGATCTATTCTCTCTCTCTCTTTTTTTTTTTTTTTTTTTTTTTTTTTTTTTTTTTTTTTTTTTTTTTGCTAGGTATAGGGGTGTTGCATAGTGAAGTATCATTCTTATCATGCTTCCTACACCTATACAAACAATGAGGTCACTTCAGACCCATATCACATGCTAATTCAGACTTCAAAGGAAGTTGTTACATAATGAATTACACGGTTTAGTGATCAGAGCAGTGATTATATGTGTATTTGTAACTGTCAAATTTACTGTTTAAAATAACTATTAATTTTTAGCTCACCTGAGCACAAAGTGCTCAAGTGAGCTATTGTGGTGGGTCATTGTCCGGTGTGCGTCGTGCGTCAACTTTTGATTGTTAACACTCAATTAAGTAAAATTAATTAATATCAAATACAGTGAAACCTGTCTATAAAGGCCACTCAAGGGATGCAGCCAAAGTGGCCTTTATAGACAAGTTCTCTGATCAAGGATCATCAAAAATTATTATCTGAACTGTTCTTTCTTATTCATTTTAGTACCCAAATTAAACTGAATAGAGCTAACCATGAAATTGTTTCTTCTGTAACTTGAGATTAACTTAAACAAAATTAAATACATTATTTGAACATCAAGTTATTCAACGTCTTCAGGAATTTACAAATCCTTTACACCACGCCGGCCTCGTAACATAAATATGTCTAAATGGTTGATTGTTTTATTCTTTCTCTCTCTCTCTTTTTTATTTTTTTTTTATTTTATTTTATTTTTTTTTTTTTTTTTGCTATGTATAGGGGTGTTGCATAGTAAAGTTTTATTCTTAGAACGCTTCAACCTGTACCAACATAATTAGGTCACTTCAGACCCACATCACACTCTTGCTAATTCAGACTTCAAAGGAAGTTGTTACATAATGAATTACATGGTTTAGTGATCAGAGCAGTGATTATCTGTGTCATATGTAACTGTCAAATTTACTGTTTACATATCGTTAATAAAAATAACCATTAATTTTTTTCTGGTTCCGAATTCAATCGTAGTCGGTGTGGAATTAAATCTAAATCGGTGCCGAAAATATATCATTGCCGAAAGGACTTTTCACACTGGTGCCGAAATGACTTGAAATCGCATCTTGGTACGATTTCCAAACTAACGAAATTAATGTCCGTTAGCGGTAGAACGGAAAACACGGTTTATTTCTCAACATTTGCTTCATAGTCTGATAACACAGCTTTGATTAAATTGATTTGGGCTCGTCCAGCACCATAACTTCCGCTAGTTTCCTAGTACTTAATTTCCCCTTTTCAGATTTATTTAACAATTCTACTCGCTGCTAGACAATGCATTCCATTTACTATGGCCAAATGAAAAACAGCATCAAATATTACTGCATGTAAAAAAGAATAAAATATGTCAATGTCTTATCGGAATGTAAGCTTTACTCAATATGGCCGCTTAGATACATATAAACAGAAGTGCATTATGGGATTTTTTGTTTTATGCCGACTGGTTCCGGAAACTGACGAAGTTTAGTAAACATTGCAAATGGCCGCTATAGACAGTAGTGTTGAAGCTTGGGGTCGGAAAAATGGTGGCCGCCGGCCGCATAAGACAGTGACCGCTATATAGAGGTGAAATAAAGAACAAAATGCATCGGGGGGAATAAGATATGGCCGTTATAGACAAGTGGCCGCTTTATACAAGTGGCCGCTAACACAAGTTAGACTGTACATTAGTGTCACAAAGGTACTTGCAAATAACATGAAATTTCACTAAAACATTTTGTAATATATGTTTTCATTTCTTTAACGAAACTTTATGTTCAGTTACTGTAGTTTTAAATTTTGCCTATTAACAGATGTGGACCTATGGTACTAGATGCATTGATAAAAATAAAGAATGAAATTGACCCAACCTTGACCTTCAGAAGGTCATGTAGAGAAGGTATCTGTGGATCATGTGCAATGAATATTGGTGGAGTAAATACATTAGCCTGTTTATGGTAAGTGGAAGAATAATTCTTCTTTGTTTTTGGCATTTATTGAATATTCTTCAGATTTTGAAAAAAAATTCAATAGTAACTTTGAGGACTGGTAATTTATATTTTTTTCACACTTATAATTTTCAGCCAGATTGACATGTTTTTGAGACATTCTGGCCTAATCAAATGTATATCCAATCATAACAAACTTCCATAGATTTTAATAAAATATTACCCTTTCTTATAACTCAAAAAGGAGGTTCACTAGTGTACCCACCACTATGTCACCTAAAACTATAATTTGGATATGTTGCAGACAATTTTCCATGCTTCCGTACAAAAGATGATATTACATGTATTCAAAACAAATGAGAGTAATAACCAGTAGAGACATTAATGGGGCTATAAGTCTTATTTGACATCAATGTACCTGAATATTTAAGTGTTCCCAACTTTTAATGCCGAAGAGCAGACATTCTCTGTTGCAATAATAGATCAGTTGTTTGGTGATGTCATTGTACACGCTTATTATTCTTGTACCCATAAATCACATATTTATGTTGATCACAGGACAAGATTTACAACCTATTTGGTTTTACTTTTTAAACTGGCTAATTAATAGATATAAACCAAATTCAGTTTATAATTTACATTTCACTATTATTTTTCATGCCTTTTTTGTTTTAGTAAAATAGACACCAGTTCCAGTAAGGCTCTTAAAATATATCCATTACCTCACATGTATGTCATCAAAGATCTTGTTCCAGTAAGTATAAATAATTATGAAAGAATGTTTTTAAAAAAAATGTTTGATTAACTAGAGTCATAGCTAATACTATGAACCATCTTACCATCTTCACTGTATATCCATGTACCTGTAGTCTGTTACTATGCACTCTCAATTTTCTCAGCAATATTTTAAGTAGAAATATTATAAATTGCTATAGTAACACAACAAGTAGAGTTTCTGCTCTCTAAATCGGAGATAATGGTTTATTTGCCAAGGAAAACATAAAAATCACAATCTTTTATAAAAGACCTACAAAAGGTTCAGTGTGTTTGCAACTTTTAACTGCTGTTAGAATGAATTGAAATGAAATCATATAATTACCTCTGACATACTTGAGAGTAGTTAAAATTTATACTTAATGTGGTTATTCAGCTCACTTTTAAAGATAAATAGGGAACTACATAACCCAAAAACAAAATTAACAAATATAAAAAATTTCTTCCTGCAGATATTGATATTATACAATGCATACATGTGACATGGTTTTAAAATTTTTATGGAGTCACAATACTGAATGGAAATTTTTTCTCAGAAATTACTCAAAATGATTTCAATTTTCAAAGCAGATCTTTTACAGTTGATAAATTTAAAAATCTTAGTCTTCCTGAATAGGAACAGGTCTGAAAAATTGTTGGTAAGAGTCTTAATATGACATTTTTATTTAATTTTAGGATATGAGCAATTTCTTTGCCCAATATGCAGCTATTGAGCCATATTTGAAGAAGAAGGATGTTAAAGAATCTGACATTGGAAAGAAATCTTATCTCCAAAGTGTTGCAGATAGATCTAAATTGGTAAATAGTGTTACTATAAGTTCATCTCACCTAGATATTTTTATGCAGTGAAAATTCTTATTGGTAAACCAAATTTTGCTCAAACTGATTCTACTATATCAGACTGTATCAATACTCATTTTTGGAAAATTGATCTGTAAACAAAATAGCTGTCTAATCGTACAACATCTTCAATCCAGGACTTCTTAATTTTAGACAATTGTTTAATATTATTGAAGTGTTTGCTCTTGGCAGTATCATTACTAAAGTTGCCCCATACACTTGTTAAAATAATGTGGCCACCTTAACTTCAATGATAATTATCTAGCCAATCAAAGATGTTAAATAAAAAAAAAGTCAATTTCAGATCCCTTACTATTACCCACACAGAACTTTGTGAATGATAAAATGTGAAGTTAAACAGGTTAGGTACAAAAATTGATCACATGGCTAATTTGTCATCTTAAGTATAATAAAGTAGCATAATTGTATTTGTAGGATGGTCTTTATGAGTGTATATTGTGTGCATGTTGTAGCACATCTTGCCCTAGCTACTGGTGGAATTCTGATAAATATCTCGGACCAGCTGTCCTAATGCAGGCTTACAGGTAATAAATACATTTATATCTTTGTTGTAAGTAATGTTTATTTAGTTTTAAGGTCATAAAAGAGTTGAGTTGAGCTGCGTAATGGTGTTTAACGTCCCAGTCAAGAATATTTCACTAATATAGAAACGTTGCAGCTATAGGCAAAAGTGCAGAAAATTTGCCTGTGCGTTGCGCTGATAGCATTATACAGCAGGGTTCTTTAATGTGCCATGCCTGCCATGACACGGGACCTCGTTTATTTTAAGTTCCAATCCGAAAGAACCGTGGCTTTCATTTCGTAATGCCGAATGCTTGGCGAAAGAACAGTCACTACCCACTTTCAAGTCTTGGGTCAGACCCGACTGGGGTTCGAACCCACGACCTCCCACTTGCGGAGCGAGCACTCTACCAACTGAGCTACCACAGTGGTAGGTCATAAAAGAGAACTTACTGTGGTCTTCAATTTAAATTGCTATCTCATAAGGATAAGACCTACCAGTATGTATGTTCAAGAAAACAAGGTTGACGAGTCATTCTTCTGTTACTTTATAGCAAACTGTAAAGATTCTATGTTTATTAAAAACTGTAAATATTTAAACAGCATTAACTAAATGGTACAATCAACATGTAAATAGATATTTGTTAAAAACTAGAATAACATACAAATGTTCTATGCATGTAGATGTAGACACTAGTCATGTTAAGCTACATATAAAGTGTTATATCCTGTCAAGGCATTGATGATTAATGACTTATTTATAAATAAAATCAGTGTGTAGTGCATGTAGACTAAGATTTATTCTGGTGTTGTAGATAAAAATTTACTTAAAAAAAATAAATTATAATGTGTGTATGGTTATGAGTATACTAGGGATCAATGAATTTATTATTTTTATAATTTCTGATTTTAGATGGATGGTTGATTCTCGTGATGACTATACTAACGAGAGGTTATCTATGATGGAGGATAAATTTTCTGTATACAGATGTCACACTATAATGAACTGCACAAAGACTTGTCCAAAGGTAAGAAATGAAAAGGATTTACCTGGAATTCAAAAAAAAAATCCTGGCCATTGCCTCAAAAGTGTGTTGGAGAAGGTATAAGGTCTCTTATTGTTTTAGACAATTCAAGTTAGTGTTCTGAATTAAGATAATAAATTTGACAAAGCTTGACAGAATAAAAGTAGCTTTTGTTTGAATTTATAATAAACAAAAATTTGGTGTTTCAAAAATATACACATGTACATTTTTTTCAACATTGAATAAAAATACATGTAGCTTAGAAGACTGACATTTTTGCAACACAACTGTTAATCAAGATTTATTAAGGTATGGAAAATAGATTATTTACAAAAAAGTGACTCATTTTTCAAACTTGACCGTTACATTTTTAAAGCAGAAATACATATAGTGGCTGACTGCAAAAAAAAATGACATTGGAAATTAAAACATAGTCCAATAAAACCAAAGCTTTGAAATTATATAAAAATAAACTGTGATTTGAAAATTACTTTAAGTAAGTGCCATTATCAGTCATTTTGAACCTTGACACCCACAGATACTATACCTTTTATTGTCAAAACTTTATTAAAAAATTCCGTTCTGCACATCTACGCAGTTTACATAACTACCAGAAACTATAATAAACAGATATTGGTGTTTCAAGTTCATGTTTTCAAGGATAAAGTGAATGTTAATTAGATTAGAGACCATATTTGCATGCATTTGTACAAGAATGGCTCTTGTTTAAATTTGAAATTGGATAATGAAATTGAAATCAAACTCTACCCAAGTCAAGTGAATACTTGCTTTAAAAAGTGACAACAGTAATTTTTGGGTTGATTTTCAAGAAAAATTATTTGATCTTCAAATAACAGAAATGTTTTAAACAAGAAATAAGTATGTTTGGTGATCAGGTCTTAATAACTGAGTAATACTAAGAGGTAAGTCATTGATTCAGCATGCATGTATGTTGTGTACTCATTTGTACATTTGTTTTGTTTTAAAAGGGCTTGAACCCAGGATTGGCCATTGGTGAAATCAAGAAGTTGATGGCTCTATACAATGCTAAAGAAGCTGCAGCAGCTGCCAAAGCTTAAATGTGTTAATGATATAATTTGAAATGGACTATAAATTGAAAATTTTTCAAACATCTAATACAGTTTAGACTTTTTTGAAAGTAAGTCAATAGTTTAGGTAGACCAAAATTCGCCTAATTAACAATGTAATATAATAAAACAATTGGAGTAAATATGTAAAAGAATGTTAGGTAGACAGTAATCCTCCTAGATCTGACTCAACTTGAGATCACTTCGCAGGGAAAACTAGTCTTTTTATTTTATTGAAGGAACAATATTTGCTTTATTTTCACGTTAATATATATTTATTTTCATGAAAAATATGAAACATGAGAAAAATAGCACTATATACATCTAATTCATTAAAGTTTCTGATATTACTTTTTCCCGGACATGTATGCTACTGTATCTGTAATAAAGGAACTAAGATCTTTGTTGCTTTTTTAAAAAGAATAATTTTAAAATACCACTGGAAGGTAACAGCAACATGTTATGTAGGAATAATGTATGTGTACTTTGTTTTTATTAATTTTATTGTTAGAGCTTCTTAATAGTAACTTATATAATGGTGCAAAACTGTTACAAGATACATTGTACATTTATAATTTATAGATAAATACAATTATTACCATTTATGTAAAGCAACACCTACATGTAGATATAAATATGCTGTAAAAAGATATTTGAGTAACAATAATCTGACAAAATTAGCTTTGACATTAATGCATGACTGGGACCGGAAGTAACCATTCTAAATTCTTTTGAAATTTTGACAAAAAAATTGTTTATTGCATTGATTCTTGGTGTTAACTTTCTATATTGTAATATCTCTCGTATGCTATAAGATTATATTGGCCATATTTTGAAGTCATCATGGAATCATAGGAGATTCTACTCAGAACATATTTAAATTTGCATCTATGGTAGATTAAAAAGCTTACTAAATAAAATGTAAATGCTTGTAACATATAAGTTAGATCAGACTTATACAAAGTTGCTTTTATTTTCTCATTTCAAGTTCCTATGATTTAACTTGTTATTGTATGTGGTGTACTGCATTTATTTTTGAGAATGAGAAAATAAAGGCTTCTATGAAGAAAAATCCATATTCATATTATTATACACATATTTATATTATTTTCAAACCTTTCATAATGATGGATTGTGTTTGCAAACTTTTTTTGTTATTTTTGATGGTAATAAAGTCGCTTGATTTTTAGTTTCGATATTTATTTATTATTGCTAAAGTAAAATTTAGTTGTTACTTAGTTTTACTTACATGATTAGTTTTAACTCTTGTTCTTCTCATCAACATTTGTCGATACATAAGCAAAACCAAACATATGCAGTTTTCTGATGAAGCTCATCACACAAGTTTATTGATAACTGCTAAAAGGTAATTTAAAACAACAGATAACTGTTTGTTTAAAGCTTATTTGTAAATATTTTAATAGTACTATGGTAAACACAGGTTAAAACTTAAAAAACAAACAAAAAATTTGATAACATCATCTGGGATTCTCCCAACTCAAGCAAATTCTCCAAACTGAATGATGATGTCAAATAGGAAAAGTTTTTACATATTCATGACGTAATGTTATTGTTGTCAGGAAAGGGAAGTCCTCTAAAAGTAGTTCCGGGCTACTGTGGTGATACAGAATGTTGTATCGCACATGTACAGTTAGGACCATTGTATCACATAGCCAGAAAATATAATGTATTGCTATAGTAAGATTCAATGGGTATGTGATAAATTGTATTTATAAATACTAACAATTTGTTAGTCTCTAGAATTGCCAAATGTCAGTGTTTCATGGAAAAACAAAGCTGTAATGAGAGAAGTGGATTAATGATGTTTTACACTACAGTCGCCATTCTTTACATATATTGTGGTGGTCAGTTCTGGAATAGTGTAGGAAACTAGAGTGCCTGGAGAAAACCACCAACCTTCAGCAAACAAATTGACATACTTTCTCACAGTAAGATATTTCTGTGTGGGATTAAAGCCTAGCCAGTGATAGGCACTGTTATTGTTTTTTTTGCACAAACTTTAGAATTTTTCAACTACCCAAACATCCATTATGTTAGTATGGTTATAATTACAAAGTTAGGTATTTAGTTGACTTTGAACTCATACAAATCCTTCTGAACCAGTATCACAGTTATTCTTACATATATCCCCTGTAGAGTAAATTTGACTCAATTATTTTGTGTTTATCTGTAAAATATTTACAGATAATGAAAGGAAGATTATAGAATATGGGTCAACAGGTTAATGCGTGTATACATTTCCTTTAAAAAATACAAATAACTGTTAACAACCATTTTTATAGAACATTTACTTCCATCTTCAGTGCATGTTTTTTTCCTTCACAAATGATGATGGGGGTACTATTTACTTGTAGTTATCACCCTATTACTCTGTGTTCCTCCATTTTGTCATTTTTTCAAGGCCAAATATCACTAGATACTAAACTACACCACACTAGATATTAAGATGTAGCTTGGTAAATTATTATACTATGCATCATATCAAGATAATGTGCAACAGTAAAACTTCAAATATATAACAAAGTTTCTGGCTGAATGTTCTAAAGCACAAATTTATACATGCACATCAGAGTCTATCATCGCCAACTGTTCCTTGTCCCAGTTCTGGTAGACTTTAGTGTAGGAAATATGTAAGTTTGTTCGCTAAATGCTGAATTTTTTTCTGGGCACTCCTACTTCCTCTACCATCCCAGAACTGACTGCTTCAATATAAGTTCAAGAATCTTGAGACTTAAAACAAAATTACTTCATTCAACTACCAATGTTTAAAATTTACAAAAACAAATTCATAAAATAATAAGCACAAAAAAAACATATCAATGGAATAATATTTTATTTCTATTCAGGCACATTAATCATCTTTTTAAAATTTGGTGAAAATATACTTAAAATTATTTTAAAACGACATAATTGGTTTTGTAAACAAAAAAGTAAAGTTTTAAAAACATTTTAGATCATATGTACATGTACATGTCTTAAATTAATGTGCCATTTCTTAATTTTGAATTCTTTGGCAACAAACTTTTGAGTTTTGTTTTAAATTATTACAAAATAGCTTTTTTTCATTAATGGATAAAAAAATATTGTTTACCCTTCTATTGGTGTATACAGTATTTTGGAAATTTGAGTTACTGGTGGTTTATAATTTGAAATAATTCAAAAATGAGCTATTCAATTTATTTTGATCTGGCTAGGGTCTAAATAAAAAGAACTAATTCACCGGTCTTGAAAAAGATGACTTTGTCTTCTCATCTGAGTTGCTGAAAAATAAATCCATATATAAATAGACCAACTGTCTATAAAAAGTCCATATTTCTTATAGATCTTATGTGTGGTCTTTATATATGCATGTACATGTATATACACATATTTTACCATATGCAAGTTATTGAATATATGTAACAGAATCATTTTAAACTAAACATATAATTGAAGTCACTTTTATGATCCTCTATATAAATATTTAAAACTGACATACAATTAAAGGCCTTTTACACTAATAATATCTCTTGTTATTCAAAAATATTCTCTGCAACTTCATCTAATGTACATATAACAAATTATTTATTAACAATATAAGAATATTGTCTTTTGTTATTTCTAAGAACAATAATATTCTCAAGAGAAGACTTTTCTCTTATATGTCTAAAGCACCAAGTCATGATATCCTAAGAACAAAACATGAAAATGCTTTCACAGATAAGAAAATTATAACCAGAATAAAAATATTGAAGAAGGAAGCATAAAATTTTAACAATAAGTGCTTAGCTTGAAAAAAGGGTGTTACATTATTTAAACGCTTGTAGCATAACCAAAAACCACAAATTTAAATCAGAATTATTAAATCAGAATGAAACATAGAAGACATGCTATGTCAAAACAGATGCTTATAATGAAGATGACAATTGAAGTTTACATCAGTGTTAATCCACCCAGCATGTCCATGCTGTCGATGTAACTTCAATTCTGACATAGAATTACTTTTTTTTCCCTTTTTTAAAGAATTTGAAATGATACCAAATGAAAAATGAAGAAGACTAAACATAAAGAAATCAATGATGTCTCACTTTGCTTGTTTAGTCATCAATAAAGTTCATATTAGTTAAAATAGACTTAAGCCAAAAATGTTTTATAATCTGACATGCCACCAACAATGTCCTCAGTAAAATAAAACCTACTGAATGTATCTTAACAAATATTACAGTCACCTGCAGAATCCAAAAAAACTCTGCATACATGTGGATTGTGTAGACAACTGTTGATGGCACTTCAAATACCAAACAAATATCTTATTTACAATAGTTTTTTTTTTTTTTTTTTTTAAATGACAACATCACTAGCACTGTGAAATTCAACAAACATTTAATTTGAAACAATAATTTAAAAAAAAAAAAGAGGCCCATGGACCTTAAGGCTCACCTGAGGATATCTCCAAAATTGTTTGAATAGTGCAATAGACAATATATCAAGTACAGAGACTTAACAAGTTTTCTCAAGTTAAGAACTCCCACAAAACTTAATCAGTCTTACTTTTAGTCTACCTATGCTGATATGGCCTTGACCTTTGAACATATGATATATCAAAATGATCGACATGTCAATACCTACAATATTTGAATACACATGCCTATACAAAAAGTTAATAGTTTCCAAGATAATTAGCAATTTAAGTCTTCTTTTGCAGCTGTGACCTTGACCTTTGAACATATGACTAAACCATAAATCAAAATGATTGTCATATCAAAACCTACAATATTCTAACATACATGCCTATACAAAAAGTTAATAGTTTTCAAGATAATTAGCAATTTAAGGCTTCTCTTGCAACTGTGACCTTGACCTTTGAACATATGACCTTGAACCATATATCAAAATGATTGTCATATCAATACCTTCAATATTCTGAATATATAGTGACAAATATATAATTTTAAGCAATTTCCCCACTAAGCCTTGCCATTTCCCCATTTTGAGCCCCATGTCTACCATTTGTGGAATTCTAAAACTAGATGACCTAAGAATGTTATAAATGAAATAACTAAGGTATATCTCTTGTACATTCAGAGGAGAAAATTTTTGAGTTTTTCACTATCCCCCTTTTATGGGGCACCAAGGGGACATAACTCCTTTATTTGTGCAAACCTGAAATGGCTTCACCCATGCAGGCATGATGGTTACCAAGTTTCATTAAATTTGACCCAGTGGTTTTGGAAGAGAAGATTAAAATGTGAAAAGTTTATGCACGACACATGAAGATGGATAGCAATAGCTCATCTGAGCTTTCAGCTCAAGTGAGCTAAAAAAGTTTGTCAGTTTGCTTGCCAAGGTCAGTGGTTCTACTCCAGGCAGTCTGGATTCTTCCACCATCCCTGCACTGGCCATCTTAATATCATTTTATAATTGAAACGATCATAAATGGGGTGTTAGTGTATGTTACTCCATTCCACTCATATATTTCATATTTCTGTAAAATTTTCTAGAAGTGACAAGAGAATTTACTTTTACTATAACCGGTACATTTAGAATAAATGTGGGAACAATCAATGATGATTTAATTATACTGCAGTTTGTCAGTGTGCCATTTATTACTGCATAATGTTTGTGTGGTACAAATGGTTTTCAAGGAAAATCTTACTTTTTTAACATATTTTTGCTTTTTTTCCTTTTCAACCTTTCTTATGAAACAAAAAACCAGGCTATGCACAATGATTAATCCAAAGACTATCTTATTCACATTATCAATTATATCAATAACACATTTTTTCTGTTACTTGAATAAAAGATATTTTGAAAGGCATCTATGCACAAAATAGGCAGTAAAATATAGAATTATTATAACGATATATTGTATAGGAAATGCTGTTAAAACAAGAAAACCTGAGAACAAGATACAAATAACAAGATCTCTGTCAGAAAAACAGATAGATCATCTACATCTAGTCCATATTAATATTGTTGTATTTTATCTATTATAGATCATTAAACATAACACTTAACAATGGATGGAATTTTTACATTTGTGTACAAAATCAGCAATGTACAGCTAACAATGGCAAGAAAATAATTATCTATGAAGTACATCATCTATTTTCTCAAGCTGCCAAGTTTCATGTTACACTGTGTACTATCAGTTAAAAGACTTCATTAGGAACAGTAAAATTTCAGTTTAACTTTTTGATTTGTCCTCACTTTTTTGTGAAATCACTTACAAACACCGCAATAACTTGACTTCAAGTCTGTGCAACAAGATACTTCCTAAAGTTGATATCCTGTATAAACAAAATGCCATGAACTTGATCTTACCACGAGTTCAAAGTTTTGAGTGCATCTAATAGATTAATTAATTACATTCACTATCTACGTACTAATAACAAAACTATCTACTATAAACATGGAAGCACTTTTCAAAATAATGCATGTCTGCATAAAGACCTAAGACCTACTTTAATTTGTCTATCTTGTGTCTATATCAATTGTGTTAGGGTAAGCTTATGTGTCAAACTCTACACAAATCAAAAGCAAATTGTGGTATTCTTTAACAATAAACAAGACATCTCTATCAAACACAGAGGGTAGTTGTAATTAAGTCAAAACCAGTTAACATTGGGTAATCTAAACAGGAAATTTGATTTGCAGTGAAGTTCAATTTTAAAAATTCTTTTATTTTGAGATGGGCAAGTCAAAGTAGGTCAATGTGTGTCAGACTTTGCACACAAAATTATCTCTAAAATAATTAAATAGCACAATGTATTTTTTGTAATTCTAATAGGTGGTATGTTCAATTTTTGGAGGATGCTATGTTGGCAATAGTAGGTACTTAGTTTATGTGGATGACGATTTTCCCTAACTTTATAAAATAAAATAATGTGTAACCCTGACATCATGTTATTGTAAAACTGAACCTACATGTATTTTTTAAAGATTTCAGGAATGAAATGTTCAGGTTACTCTTTTAGATAAACAAAAGGGGGGGGGGGTTAAATGTCACATTGTACCCACAAAAAAACATCATACCATTAACAGCGACTTCATCTATCTATACATGTATGATCAAATATCAGGTAACCAATGATTTGTTTCCAAGATATCAACTTTGAACTTTTAGATATCTGGTTTTATAAGGGTTTTTTTTTCTGGTCAAAAAAGCTGTCACATCATTTATTTGTGTCTCTTATTAGTTATTCTTATCCCAGCTCCCCTCTGATTGGCCATCTTTATCCTGAAACAATTCTGATTCGCTGTCTTCATTACTACATGATTTTTGTTTGTCTGTAACAATATTTTCACATTCACCTGCTGATGATGTTTCGGGTAATGTTTTTTTACAATTCTTTTCATCATCTAGTTTCTGACTATGGTCTTGTGGGAAATCTGATTGATTTTCATTATTTAAACTTATTGCACCTAAATTTTCTGAAACATGTTCCTCTTTAAAATCTGATTTACAAGAATTATTTCCATTTAAATCTTTATCAGTTTTAGACACTTGATTACCATTGTCATGAAGGACCTCAATGTCAGAATCTGACAAATGCCTTGAATCTTCCTCAACATTTTCTGGGTCACTGTCAGTTAGTTCTAAGCTGCTATAAGAATTATATGGCACATGATGGTCATCAAGCAAACTCCAATCTTTGTCAGAGTTTGAATTTTCATTGTTGGCTGTACTTGAAATATTTACATTTAATTCTTTTGAAGAACTTGCTGTGGTTCCTGAAGGTTTTTCCAATGAATTTGCAGACGTTTCATTATTTTCATTCAGTGATCTTGCAGATGTCACATTTCCTTCAGCCAATGATCTTTCAGTGGTCAAAGTGCTCTCTGCCAATGAGGATGTAGTACTTCCTGCCAATGAGTATGCAGAGCTATCTTTTGAGACTTTGTTTTTGACTGTTTTTGAATTATCTCTTATACTAACATCATCTTTGGTCTTCACACCAACGACCTTCATAATGGTGTCTATCTGTTTCATGTAATCCATGTGGCCAGTTACCTGTAATTGATTGACAAAATATACATGTATGAATTTGATCAAATAAGAGTTTCCAAAGATACCAGTGGTATAACAGTTTGTTATGGTGATGGTTCTGTCATAGAAAAATAATAAATAAATAATTCAAAACCAAACAGTGACATATAAGCATTTTCAGTTAAAACTGTATTTAAAGGTTACCTATTAGAGAAAAAAATAAACATTGTTCAAGAAGGAGGATTTAATACACTCGCTCAAATATTATTGTTCAAAAAACAGAGTTTAATAAACTTGATCTATATAAACAGACTGTGGTTAGTAATAAGGCAAATTCATCTTAATGAACATACTAATAGAAGCAATTAAATGCAAGAAGTGTTCCAATTCATCTAAATATTCAGACATTGTTAGAAGTGTTCCAACCGATCTCAATATTCTGGCATTGTTAGTTTGAAAAAATAAACTAATCAATCATCCCTGAAGACTTCTTATTTCTAAAAAAATCATAACAATTTACAGGTAAGTTTTATAACATCTTACATACCACATCACTAAGATCGATATTGTGCATACGACGATTATCCCATTTTACTGGTGATAATCCTGCTATAGTGGTAAACTGCACAGA
Organism: Tegillarca granosa; assembly: GCA_029721355.1. Taxonomy (NCBI): domain Eukaryota; kingdom Metazoa; phylum Mollusca; class Bivalvia; order Arcoida; family Arcidae; genus Tegillarca; species Tegillarca granosa. The sequence continues at coordinate 13,903,339 of CM056597.1, read as the reverse complement.
GGCCGTCCTGTATAAAAACTTTAAAAGCCAATCACCTCTACAATTAGCAAAGAATATTTGTAAATATAAAGCATGTCACAAGTATTTACAAAAGTTGTGAGTTCCATCATTCACATTTTTATTTTTTTTTTTTCAAATTTCTAAAGATTCAGAAAATGTTTTAAAGAGAGAGAGAGAGAGAGAGAGAGAGAGAGAGAGAGAGAACTTTATTGCATACATTAAGATCATAAGGTTAAAATAACTCTTTTAAGTACTGCAAAAACTTCAATATTTAAATACTATGAATAAAATTATATATGATGATTATAATATAAATCTATTGCAAATATAAATTCACATGAATTTATTTTTTGGATGGCAGTGAATATATGAAAATACACCAAGCCTAATGCACACAACTTGGCACACACATAATCTGACCTGCAGTATCCATTGATAATCCTTCCAGCAACAACTCTGGTTAGTGGTTTCCATTCTTTTGGGTTTCCTGTAACAGGTGCTCCAAGCAGAATAACATCCTCCACAATACCTTCACTGCCTGAAATTAAACATTATTCAAATTTTGACCTCTTATCTTCTAGGATGGAGATTCCATTCCTCTTAAAATTCAAATTTAACCACCACCTACATCATCAGCAACAACAACAACAACATCATCATCATCATCATCATCATCATCATCATCATCATCATCATCATCAACAACAACAACAACATAATCATCATCATCTTCTTCTTCATAATCTTATCCGTTTGTGCAGAAAATTTACCATAACAGAGCCAGGGGATTACATTTTCTGATATAAAACATAGTTTTATCTAATAAAATAATCAAAAGAAATTAAAAATATTCTTGACCTTTTCTCTTTGCAAGTTCTTCAAGACAGGAAAAGATAACTCTTGCTCCTAAGCTAAATCCAATAAGTGTTACTGGTCTGTTGCCCTGAAAATCAGTTTAAAAAATACAAAGTTAAATGGCTGTACATTATTTGTTCTTGCAATTGGATTATTAATAAATATTTGACTAAATATCTTTGATCCTTGATTTCCTGACCTAAATAGCATGGTATATAGAACAAAAATCATGGAAAAATGACAATAGAACCAACTGTAAACTGCAACAAAACTAAATAAATCTGCTATTTATTTCTAAATAAATCTGCTATTTATTTCAAGAAGTTATCAAATCACAAAGCTAGTCTGCAATTCTAGTCCATCAAATCTTGAACCTAATGCTGAAATTTTCAAGTCTTACCAAGTGTAAGCATTTTATGACTACAGTTGTCAAGATTCTTTCACTTACACTGAGGTCATCAGTTCTTGGAAAATAGAGAAAATCTCAATTAACCATTAATCTTCCATACCAAGTTTCATTTCAATTAGCCTTATTGATGTAGAGAAGAAGATTAAGATTTAAAGATGCACAAATGCATGCATGCTTTACCAGGCCATAAGCTCACCTTGCAAGACAAAAAAAAAATTCAATATAGTCTAAAAATTACACCTGCAAATAAATATTGTTAAGTGTATATGACTTACTTGTTCTCTTGCTAGCAGGACTTCAGCCAAAGCTTTCCCAGTAGCTGTTGATCTCTGTATACAGACACTCCAGGGATTGTCTATAACGCCAGCAGCAGACATCAGAACACTTGGCCAGGCAATGGCTGCCATTATACCTAGATACAGAAAATTCAATTTATTTATGCAACTTATTCTTTTTTTTTTTGCAAAAAATCATATAACTTTTGTACCTTCCCATGCCTTGATCTCACAATAATTACTTATACACAAATCTCACAAATTTTAGCAATCTGCCATGCTAATATAGTGCAACTTCCAAATACCGGCCCTTCTAAAAACCGACCACCTCCACATACTGAACAAGCGAGACAGGTCCCAAATTCATCCTTCTTTGTTTATATTAAAATAAACTTCCACAAACTGGTCCCTCTGAATTCCAAACACCAGCCTTTTTTTAAGTGATGGAATCACATTTCATCTTTATAATATACTTCCAAAAACTGGCCATCGGGAGTCACAATGTATCACTGAACCATAACAGACAAGTGATTTTCTGTCCACTAATCCAATTACCGAAATAACAACGTGACATAATGTATACATAACTGTACTGGTAGACTGGATAACCTTTACAGGTGTACTTGAATAAATAATAAAATCAATCTTAACTGTTATTGTTATTGATTATAAAATGATTGCAGTTATTATCTTTCTGATGTTTTTTTTTTTACTTCGAGGATTTTACCTACGAATCACTCTTCACTTGAATAAGGTCATTGCATGGTGGTCTTATGATGGTGATCAGAACATTTTATATACAATTTTATTTATTTCACTCACGCAATGCAAAACTATTAAGAAATATTTTTTTCTTTACAAAATAGCATTAAAATACATTTGTTTTAACTTGACACTTATGGAAAAATATTCCTATTTAATATCAAAATGTACCTGTCACCACAATTCAGAAACCGAAGCCTAGAAAAATCAGATCCACTTGTAATTAAGGAATCCGCCATTGTTTTAAGTGATGTAGATATTTTTGCTTATTTTGATGTAAATAAGGTATACAATTCAAAAGAAATTAATTCAGAAGAAATCATTATTTCATTTTCATCTGCAAACTGTACATCGTATTCTTATTAACACGAGCACATATTCGTTTTAGATAGCGTATAGTTGTTTGTATTTACCTTGTAAGCTTTGGATTTATACAAGGTATTTGTTAAGATCAAGAAATGAATTCCATTTACAGGTACAATCAATGCTTATGAGAATGAAATGATGCTTACATCTTTTGTCAATGCAGTGTTTGATAAAATTCTGAAATGGATGAGATACGGACCAGATCGGACTACCGAATTTATAAGTCCCTCTAAATACTGGCCCCTCTGAAACTGGCCAAATTCCTCGGTCCTGCTCAGGCCAATTTTCAGAAGTTGCACATTATCACAAAAAATCTAGAATATACTATGATAACTGTCACTGGCTTAAAAATCCTTAAACATTAAATTCATAATATCTTGAAAACTATTATACATGTTTCAAATTGCCAGAACTAAGTCAAAGAATGAAGTTAAAACTTTGGCCAGGAAGAATTGTACATATTGGATTAATAAACCATGTTCTTAAAGTCATCAAATTATTTTATTGTTATATAAATTTTGTTATGCTTATAAAGAAAGTCGGAAGTGCTGTCCATTAACAATTCAGTCATGTCAAAGGCTCACAAATATGGCATAACAACTTCATGTCAGTTACACAAACTTTCTTAACCTTTTACCGTAATTTCTTTCTTACCAGATGAGGTATTATTTACCTGATAAAACTGTATATTTTAGAGCTTCCTGTGTAGCAACAGACATAACACCACTTAGGATGTAGTCAAATGCTTTACCAAGCTGAATCAGGTACTTTGATTCCCATCGCACACAGTATTGTTCCTCAGATTCCGACAATGATCTCCACGGAACTTTAAAATCTTCAAAAGAAATATTAAAATTTATTTGTAAGCTTTATAAAGTTTAAATGTTTTCATTCTATTAAATGTACTTCAAAGGAGTATAACAGTATATGATATTTTTTCTCTAAAAGCAATAAAAATTAACAATTTTAATGACTGAAATTTGAAGTTAAGATTTAGATCAAGATCATTTCTGTTAAATTGTAACTAAAACATTTACTCTTTGATGGTTGACATTGTCAATTTGATGTCATTTACATGACACTAAAGCATCTTAAGGGTTATTTTTATTAATATTTTACATTGTTCTCTTGAAATATGTAGCTGTTTGAAGGTTGTTTGTCCCTAGATATTTATTTACATTTTTGCTGTGTTTGAAATGCAGGCTAACCAGGAACATAAGAAATTCTATTAATTGTACTTACAAAGCATGGCATTAAAAATGTTTTATTATGTATGGTTCTGATGAATTATTATTAAAGGAATTCATTCTTCAATATTTCGATGTCATTTTCTAATCCATGTAAATAATATCACATCTACTAAGATTAGCTATTAAACAAACACAGACCATAGTCTTGCTGTGTCTTAGCCATTGTGTTTTGGAGAGTGGAGCAGGTGCATTATATCCAAGTCAAATACATTGAAATGGATGGTTTTCTGATAGTGGACAAAACTGAAGAACCTGTAGCTATGTGCTCCTTACAACAGGGCCAATATGTAACAATTATTTGCTGTAATGTAACTTAATACAAACTAACCTTGCATGTCACTGGTCAGCCATCCTGTAACTGCTATTGTAATGTGTAGTTGTTTCCCTATAGTTTGGGTCCTTAAAGAACCTCCGCCCCAAACTAAAGGCTCAAAGGTAAATTCTTCAATAGCACCCACTCTTTTCTTCATCTTGAATCCTGAAAAATACATTACAAGAATTAAGATATTCAATTCCTGTTTTGTTGAAAGTTTAGCATAATAATAATAATAATAATAATAATAATAATAATAAGAAGAAGAAGAAGAAGAAGAAGAAGAAGAAGAAGAAGAATAAGATGAAGAAGAAGGAAGAAGAAGAAGAAGAAGACCTAAAAAAGTTTTTAGTGAATTTCATGATACAGTATGCATAATGATTGTTGTAGTCAAATAATCAATTTTAAAATTTTGTAATGTTAATGTTCCCTGCCAACTGATGTTACAAAAAACAATAATGCTAGTTCATATATCACTGAAAAAGTATTAATCCTGACAACTGTTCTTGTTGCAAGAAACAGTAAATTTGTTTGTATGAAGTGAACAAACACTGAGCTTATACTGAAGTTTGTAAGTGTTTACCTGCTAAGCCTGCTCCAGCTACACCAAACAGAGATCCTATAATAGCAACTCCTGCTGTTGTACCTAATGCTGCTGCACCAGCGCCACCTATAATAGCACCAGCACCTGCTGCCACTAGAGGTGCTGCTAGTCCTCCAGTTAACCCTAAAAAACCAATAATAGATTTACATGTATCAAAAAGTAGTTGTAATTTTGGATTATCTTTTATAATAAGAAAAAGAACAATTTTTGTGAAATGAAACAAAACACATACATGTATTTACATAATTTTAGCACTGCACCTACTTTTCTTCACTTTTCAGACTAGACAATTACTACCGACTTTGGGACATATTTGATAAGTGTACATACATTGCCAGTTTGTTTTAGTACAAAATCAGATCCTAAATAATTACAAAAATTCTTACATGTGAAATTGTGTTTGTTAATTTCCAAAATCAATAAAATTTTGCAATCAAGAAAGATATAAAAATTGCTGATGTTATGTAAAACAATACATAACAATTTAACAAACTCACCAATAAGAGTCCCTCCTCCTATTGTAGCTAGTCCAATTAAAGCAAACCTTTTCACTTTGTCTTTTCTTGATTTTTTCTGTTTTTCTTTCATTTCTTCCCTATTAAAACAGAAGTTTTATATGCAAATCTTTTCTTTTAGCACATCCATAAATTATGTCCGTATGTTGTCAATATCTAATGTTAAACTAAAATTTTTACAAGGTACTAGCAACTTTTTTTGGTACATTTATGAAAATCCTGTATATAAGAAAATTTCAGTTTTGCTATAAGAAAGTATGCATTTACAAATCATAGAATCAAACACCTAGGTCTGAATTCCAAACTGTGAAGACCAAGTGCAAGAATGTTTGTAGTGTATTTGCTAAAGGTAAGTGGTGTTAGCTCTCTTCTACCATTCTAAATTGAAAGCATCAATATAATCGAAAGAATCTTGACTTGTGCAAAAACTTCATTATTGCATTCTCTCATAAGAATCAAGGACAAAGACATATTATGTATATGAAAGTGATTAATAGTATTTTACCTATTTACAATATGTATGTTGATATAACTGTTATCTACATTGACAATTCAAAAAAAGGATACTGATCCCTAGGCTGTCAGAAGATATCAGTTCTGCATATATGCTGTGTTACTGTCTTTTTGATACTAATACCTTTTCTCAGACATATGACAAAAATTGAGTACAGATTGGTATATTTTACTTACTTAAACTTAGTTAGAATAAAAGTTACTAAGTGTATCCTCAATTGTCATAAATTATTTTTTGTGAATGGGACAATGACTATGGAAATATATGTAAAGTGACATATTTGGTTACATTAATTGCCATATGCACAAAATTTTGTATGATTTCCCAGTACATAAAATTCCTCAAAGCAGTAAGATTTTTTTCTGTATACTGATATTAAACGGAATGTATATGATGATTTTTTATCTTCATAAAGTGAATATTTTTCTGTATTTAGCAATGTTTGTGCTTCAAGGATTTTAATGAAAAATAAAATAAAATGTAGCAATGGATTAACTTTCATCAGGGAAGATGGCTGTCATTTATAAATGTGTTAATGAAAATTGACAGCTACTGAAAAATCAAATGAAATATAATAAAATAAATAATATGTTGTTACACAAAATTCAACTGTAATGACAATTGTGGCATGCAAAAGTTGTGTACTTAAAGTTCAAGTGTTTTTGAAAACATTATTTTTGTTTAAGATTACTGGTAATTTACAAATAAATGTTTATATATTCAGTAACTTAAAAATTTCTTTTCAAGAAAATCAATAAATTGTAAACAACTTTAAAAACACAATTTTCTAAGAAAGTATAAAGTAATATAAAACAACACTGATCAGGCATAAAAATATATATGTTTAATAAATATTAAAAATCAAAGTACTGACACTGCTGAAAGTAAAAAAAAAATGATTATAAAATACGACAACAATAATATTTAAATCTGTCAACACCTAAGTTACTAGTCTAATTTACCTCATCCTCCTTCATTGCAAAATAATAATTAACACAACAAAAATTATTTTATGGCAAATAAAGTATGTTTGACGTGTTTTAATTTATTCTATATATTTTTTTCTTATGCTTACAATAATAATAATAATAATAATAAAATTCTGAGGCTAACTACGATGCCAAAGGCTTGATTCAAATAAAGTTTCAAAAAACCTCAGCTCCTTTACAACATTTTGTGATAGTCTATTGATTAATTGAATGAGAGAAATTGTATATCCCAGTTGATTATTTTTGGCATATACGAAGACATCACCAGCAACATGTTCCGCTAGCATTGAAAAAATTTATACCTATGCATTGTGTTTAGAGCACTGATGGGATAAGTACTGGTGTTCTTTATCCAGTCTCAGCTGCTGTGGTACAAAAAAGATAAGCTGTAACATCTCATCTAAAGATGCATAACTCTTATTTCAATAAACAGATTGTAATTTCTTGACCCGATTTAGCTGGGTTAAAATCCGAATCTTTCACTGATAGCTCTCTATCTACTGGTCTATCATAGAAGTTGGCAATTAACAGAAATAGTTCAATATATTAATCTTCAAAATCCTGCACACTTACTCTGACATAGAATATTGATGTGCTTCCAAGGTTTCAGCCATTGTTGTTTCTATTTCTTCTAAATGTTCCCAGCTTACTCTTAACTGCCAGGCCAAGTATTTTATCAACACCCTCATACGTGAATCATAGCAACCTTAAATCAAAATTATAATAATCTAAAACAACTGTAATTAAAAACACTTACCTACACCTAGAACCAAACATTTCTATGCTGTTTATAAACATGATGTAAGTGGTGCCTTTTTTTATTTATTTAACAGGCAGTGATTTAAAAATATAACTGCTTACGTTATACTGACCCATTAGCAGTTTTTAACACAATAGATATTTTGAGGTGGGGTGGTAGAAAACTGGAATAATCTACAATGCTCAATGAGCTTTTTTTGCTGAAAAGAAGAAACCCTGATCATTGAATAAAATTTTAAAAAATTGAAACAAACTTTGAGCAACTGGGTTTATATTTTTACTACTACTGATTTAGTATAGTACTGATAATAATATACTAATTTTTATTCATGCTTTTATGTGTTATTCATAGACTAATTAAGTTTTCAATAACATGGGCTCATATCTTTACAAATAATGACATCAGAAATCAAACCATGCATAAGTAGCATTAGGTGATAGCACTGCCATTATTGCACTACTGCAACAAACAACTTCCAAACTCTTCTATTACCAAATGCCATTAAAACTCACTTCACGGACAACAGTCCATCAGTTATTTTTTTCCTTCTGATCAAATCACCTATAATAATTTTGAAATAAGAAAATGTACCTTTGGCTAATGCCAACGTCAACATGTCTGTCACTAAAGGGAGACCACTCTTATCTAGACATTCTTCCTGTAGAACTGCATCAACAAAAGGTTTCGGGTCATCTAAACCTTGGCCACACATTATAGCCTCCACAGAGCTGCTTACCTGAAAAAAATAAATCCTCATAAATAAACTGTTACTTACTAAAAAAAAATCTATATACTGTATACGTAGAAATATTCGATGTGTATTAATGTTCACTATTTTCGTGGTCATTTATTAATCGCAAAAATAAATCCACCATAAAAATTTTGTATCCTTGTCAGATGCTAGTGTTAAAGCACCGCGTGACTGCAAACGTTTATACCAGCGAAAAATGCTCTCCATACCAAAACCACGAAAGTTTATACCAGACAATATTTCTACGTATACAGTACTGTACAAGTATTTCTATTAGTGTGTATTACTTTTGGTGCTCCCAAGGGTCTTAAACATTTAGTATGTGTCAATATTGGCACTGTCTTTGTTTCCTCTTTGACAAGTGGGCGAAAAATTAATTTTGAAGTATATTAATATTGGTGGAAATTGATTTAATGCCAAAAGTGCCAATATTAAAACACAGCCAAATTAAATACTTATACAGTACTAAGATGTCCTTTTAGGAAGTGTTTAAAAGAAAAAGGGGCATTAAGCTTATACAATGTATATACTGCATACAGGTAATCACATTATTCTACTATTTGCCTTATTTTATGGTCACAGCTGAATCATAAAAAAATAAAAGTCAAAATTTCAAAACAGGGATTGGCAATTAAACCTGATTAACTCAAAGTAACTCTATATGTATTAGTATTTAACTTTACTTTATAGTTTATTTACATATAACATGTAACTAATTAAGTATTAATAATTTTCATTTAAGTTGTTTAAGTTTATAATTCATCAGCATTTGAGCTGGCCACTATTCACTTTCATTTTGAAGAACTTTGATTATCAGGCAATTTTATTGAGTTTTACATCAAACATGACAATGTCAATTTTAAAATACTTAAAAAGTGACACATGTCTTTTAAATCCAAACAAATGGATCATAAAAGCTTAAAGTTCACATACAACAGTGAAACAAATAACTTAATGGAAAAATTGTTAAATCTTCTAAGTGAACAAAAGAAAAGAACAAATTAAGAACCAAAATCAAGTCATAAAAAAGAAAAGTTTTAATATCAAAACTGGATATGAACAAAAAAATTATTTGAAAGCATTAGAGTAATGATGATATACATCCCAGTCAAGATTCTTTCACTTATATCAAGGTGGTCAGTTCTGGCATGGTGGAGGAAACTAGAGTGTCCACAGAAAACCATCAATCTCCGGCAAGTGAACTGACCAACTTTCTCACACCAATCAGGATTTAAATCTATTGCATTATAAGGCACTATGATTTTATATGGATCCAATAGAAGGATATATAATTTATAGTTTTTATATATGACACAAATTGCTATATATAATGTAGCTTATTATGCATTTCTGGAATCTGATTTAAAGCTGCATTAAGTTTTCCCAGGAAAAAAATCATAACAGTGTTGATCTAATTAACAAAGTTCCTAATGAATAACGTTACATTTGGTTCAATGATAAAAGCTCGATTATAGAAATAACGGTAATTTGCCAGTGAGATGTCACCTGTGAGATCTAATTTTAGAACATGGTTACGTCATAAAAACTGGGTCATTTAAACACAACTTGCAAAATGGTTAAATACAATAAATTAAGGCCATAATAAATTAATACATGTACCTAGTTAACACCCGCCCCGATTTATTTTATTTTCAGATTTTGAACTCAGGTCCGGTTTCGATTCCGGCTTTTATAACAAATTTGCTCGCTTCATAAGCCATAAGGTAAGAAGTAAAAGCCGACTGGTTTCTGATTGAGTTGTGCGCTGTAACAACGAAAGTAGTGATTTGTGCTCCATGAGCATATAGGATTATAGGTAGATGTTGACTGGTGTCCAATCAAGTTGCAGATGGATTTTCAAAAACGAAAGTAGCGTGTTTGCATATTGGTTGTAGCATGGTATTATCGGGCTTAAAAACAATCAAAAACTGGTATGGCTGCCAAGTTCCAGACATAATGACATTAATGGGAATATATAACGACTTTGTAGGTGGTAAACTCAATCATCAGACGCGAGTTGCTAACTCATTGCATTCAAGAATCATGGTTCATGTTGGTAGCACAAAACGAGTTGACACAAAAGTTGGAGATGTTGTTTCATTTTTGGGATCATATATTGAATTCAATCAAGAAGAGACTGGTATTGTGGTGTCTGAAAGCTTGGCCAAAGTTGATGCTTTCAATGTACTGATGTCTTCATCACTAAAAAGCAAGTCATTATCATGTAAACATTCAAATGTTGTTAATGACAAACTGAAATTATACAATGATTTTATAGACTGGTTAACTGATCAGAATGTTGGATTTTTCAGTTCAAAGGGAAAAACTTTGTTAAAACACTTTGTGATGCACTATGGCAGGTTGATGGGAATAAAATAAAATAATAAAATCCTCCCGCCCCCATTTTGAAAAAAAATTGGATGAAAATCTAGGTATTAATTTATTATGGCCTAAACACAGAATAACATTAAATTTTCATTCCTGCCTTTGTAAAGGATACATTACACCATTGCAAATACATTTGGATTTTAATGACTGATAATTAATACAATTTGTCAGGTTTCACCTTCGATTCCTACAAAACTACTTTACTGGGTATATCTAGGTTTCTTACCTGACCTGGTAAACGCAGGTGTTCTATTATCATCTGCATGGTAGTTTTCTTAAACACACTAAAAAAAAAATACATTCACATTGTATATATTATTGTTCTAGAAGTAGGGGTTGGTGGGGGGATAGACCTATATCTGGATTGATTTAACATTTAAATTACTGTTTGATAGACTGATTAATTGATTACTTGCCAAATGATTGATTTATTAGTTTGTCTGTTGGTTGATTGATTGATTGATTGATTGACTGTTAGCTATGTGTCATTCAATTAAACTGGGTTCTGGAACACTATTACCTTAAGCTTTCTTTTACCATTATAACCTCTTTTTACTGAGTGGGTTCTGGAACACTATGACCTTCCTTTTAATAATTGGGTTCTGAAACACTATGACCTTCCTTTTACTAAGTGGGTTCTTGTGCATTCAAACCTCCCTTTTACTGAGTGGGTTCTAGAATTTTCTAAACTTCTTTTGCTGTTTGTTATATCCATTTTCTTTTTGTTTCAATGCAGAATAACACTTATTTGTTTTACTTGCTTAAAGCAGACAGATTCCAATAAATACAAGAGGGCTTGAAAATTAAAATAGCAAAATGATGACAACATTCATGAAAATTACATAAATCTCATTCAAAAACAGTTGAAACACTCACACAGACAAAATCTAGGCCATGACCTTGATTTTGATTCCAAGAAAACATTGAAAATGAAAATTCTGCATGATAATGTTTTCAAATACATGTATTGAACATAATGCAATTTGAATATTCATTATTGTTTTGAAAATGGGGTCATAATCTTTACATATGAGCATTACCTAAAGCAGAAAAGGGTTCTAAAACATAAAAAATTTAAAACTGCATTGAAATATTGTCCAAAATGGTATAATAGAAGCAAAAGCATGAAGGTCAAAAACTAGAACTTGAAGGGCACCTAAAGAAATCATTAAACATGTAGACAAAATGTCTTTATCTTTTCAAATACTCAATAAATAGCAATTTTAAGCTAACTTATGTAGTTTTTTTAATTACTGTAAATACAATATTGCATCAACTACTTTTCAATATAATTCCTAAAATAAAGTAAAAAGGATTTAGGACCTTGAAAATCTAAATATCACATGAGAAATTGGCAACATTTATTGGTTTCTGAAAAGAAGATTTTTTTTCAAGATTTTAAGCCACAGTCACAGGGACCTTTCATACAGTGACCCTGATAGATATTCCAAGCATAATATTTTTATATGTATTCATATGCAAAGTTACTCTGAAAATGTTTGTTAAATTATATTCAAGACCATGTTTAAACTGTCGACTTAGCAGTGGCCTGTCCACCAACTAACAGTGGTAATAACCTGGTTGATAAAAAAAGAATGTCATTTACATGTACTGGTAATCACCATTACTAAATTTAGATGCTTGACCTACTTTATAAGGGCAATAACCCAAGAGTCACAGTCCAGGCACTCAACCTATCTATTTTAGATAGGTCTTAATAATAAAAAAATCAGAAAAAATAACAACTGTTTCTTTAACAATATATATATATATATATATATATATATATATATATATATATATATATATATATATATATATAAAGCAAACATACCTGTGCCAATCATCTTCAAACAGGTGGTAAAGTGACAAAGCACATAAAGCTGAATAAGAGTAAGAACCAACATCTGATAATTTTGATGACAAAACTGTAAAACAAAGGAAAATCAGTACATTAAAAATGAAAAAGAAATTTATAGTTGAAAAAGTATAATACAACAGCACACACAACCAAGAATATGGCACAATAAATACTAGGGCTACTGATTTTAAAATTTCTGATTTTGGACAAAAAAACCAGAATCAATTGTATAGAAGCTAAAAAACTTTTGTAAGATGTTTAGAGTACTCTAATAATACAAGATAACAATACCACTGGACTTTTTTCATTAAAATTTTTGCCAGTAAAAAGTCAAGATATTTCTTTATGAAGGGTTGTTTTTAAGGCCTTTTCTAGCACTATTGTTTGTCTGTTTCTTTTATTCTTTTATAAACATGTATCCGAGTTACCAATTGCTTTCTGAGAAATCATTTATGGGCCTCACAAGAATTAGATTGGATTAATGGTGTTTTATGCCATAGTCAAAATTCTTTAACTTAATTTGCGGTGTTCAGTTCAGAAAAGGCAGAGAGAACCAGAAGAAAACCTTTTACCTTCAGCAAGTGAAATGACAAACTTTACACACTGGGTGAAAGGTGCACTGACCTTTAACTGTGCACTTAAGACCAATTGGCCACCAAGGCCCATAAACACACAAGAAGAAAACAAAGAAAATTTGCGGTACCTCGATTATAAGCCCAGGGAGTAAATTAAGCCCAGGCTATAGCCCAGGGAAGTTTCTCGCGCCTAGGAAGCTTTAAGACACTGTAGAGATGTAAATTTCACGTATTTATCAGAGATTATACTCTTGTTTATCATGTAAGAATTTTATATTGATCTATGCAAAAATAACAAAGAAATTGATCATTGAATCTTTTACCGATCCATAGGCTACGGCGATTGAAGGGAGATAACTCACCTTGATAACTCTAAGACATTTATTAATATGATATATAGAATGAATTACTTAAAATATAAAGTTTAATAGCTAAATGTATTTGATAATTTAATATGTAAGGCGACTTTTCAACATTATTAAGAAGATACTGTTATATAGATGTTATAGAAATAGCTAAATGCACTCGACAATTCAACATGTAAAGCGACTTTTCAACATAATAAAGAAGATATCGTTATTTTCATTTTAATCAAAAAAATATTGCAAGACTGTTGGGAAAGATGAATTTGTCTAATTACTTACATAATATTGCACAAACTGTGGATTTTGATAATATGATAACGAAACGAAGATTGGGTCGAAAGAAGAAATGTCCAGAACAAAAGACATAGTCACAATTTAATTCTAAAATACATATTTTGTAATTAAAAATAATTAATTTTTTCTCTTTTATTTCTCTAAAAGACATGCTGATTTAAAATTATTAATAACCTTTTTTCCTCAAATTGTTTACAAAAGTTAATATGAGTAATATATTTATTATGAGCACCTGGATTATTGGATTAACGGCGTGTGTCCTGTCATCAGACATATGAAATTAATTAATTAGACACGCTCCAGTAATGATCAAGAACCTGTCTTTATCAAGGATAAAGTTATCTCTGACAAGTGTGAGTAATGTAAGCCAATACACCAAAGTGAAGACTGTTACTAATTAATATGAGGAATAAATTTCAAACTGCAGTAAACTGCAAAAATGGCAACTTTTTATGTGGGGTTTGTAATAAGAAATGTGGTATCAACACCATCGCATGTGAGAAATGTGATAAGTGGTTTCATATTGAATGTGAGGGGATAAGCAAGGCCCAATTAAAAGAATTACAAGAAATACAACTAGATTATTTTTGCCACAGTTGCTGTCTGAATTCAGACAATACTTTCAATTATGACTTCTCTCTACAAAGCTTGTCAAAGGCGGTTAAAGATAACCGTCTTGAATGTGGGATTAAAATGGAAAACATTTTGATGAGAAAAGAAGTAAATAGTACCATGTCTTCAAGATGCGAATTAAAAAAATAGCAATTTAGTTTTAGATTCTGTTGCGGAAGAAATGTTAAAATCATGTGCTTTAAATGTTCCGGTAAACTATCGATATATTCTACTGGCAACGGGAACTGTTTATTTAACTCTATCTCTATAGCACTTGTTTGAAATGAAAGCCTTGCGTACATAATTGTATAGATGTAAACAACGGCTTCCATGGGGGAATTTGTTGCTCAAATGTGAACCCGACGGGTTGTTCCTTTTCACAGTTAAATAAATAAAAACTAAGACAAAAATATAAATTTATAGTTATATTCCTGGAAAATGATGTAACACAATCTTATGTAGTTCCTCAGATAAATGGTTAACAATACATGATTTTGTAAAATAATAATAAAAAAAAATTGAACAATAAAACTTTTGCGAGATTCCGCTTCAAATTCGTACGTGTTTCCGCTTATTGTAATTTGATTGAGCGGTGATTCTGATGCAACCTTACTGTACTCCAGAGATCTGAGAAGTCCCGGTTTTGAATTAAGAAATAAAATATAAAGGAAATAATTCTACCCTGAGGGATAAGTTTGAGCCCTCTGGTTGGATAATAAATCAGGTATTATGACGGGTAGAACTTGTTTTAATTAAGAACATAAATATATTTTCTATGACATGTTTAAAAAATAAATATTGATGAATAGAAAGTAACTGACAACTAAAACACCACTAAAATCTGTTAATCAAATAATTGAAAAGATGCGAAAATTAGCGTGATAAGGATTAACTTTAGCCTTTACAAAATAAGTAATTCCGGCCCAAGATTACGTAAAATAGATAAATGAAATAAATCAGGTAAAGTAGTAAGGAATATTTTTCGGCAATAATCACATGTTATTATTATTGTAATGATAATTATTAAAATTATAAATTTCTTGCATGGAATTTAGACTGACAATTTCTGAACAATTTATTGGTTCATTCATAGTTGAGGTATTATTTTTTTGTAAATTTTTACAAACAAGTTTTTTTATAAAACAAGGGCCGAAACTTTTCTGGTGCAGATGGATTGATAAAATATAAATTTGAATAACTATAT
Organism: Tegillarca granosa; assembly: GCA_029721355.1. Classification (NCBI taxonomy): domain Eukaryota; kingdom Metazoa; phylum Mollusca; class Bivalvia; order Arcoida; family Arcidae; genus Tegillarca; species Tegillarca granosa. Next base: position 13,887,677 of record CM056597.1, on the reverse strand, counting down.
TCACTTGTAAAAATTGTTCTTGTTCTTGTAAATTTATAATTTATTGATCCATCATTTCACAAAATTAAGACGAGATCTGTTTTATTTCATTTTTATTCCTAGTCAAAAAATTTCCATATATATATATATATATATATTATATATATATATATATATATATATATATTCTGGAACAGCACCAGGAAAGTCTTAGAGTAATCAACTCCAGTTATCTCCCTTAAATCGCTGTATCCTGCCGATTGGTAAAAAAATCAATGATAAATTTTTCCGTTATTTTTGCATGGATCAATATAAAATTTTTACGTGATAAACTAGAGTATAATCTCTGATAAATATGTGAAATTTACATCTTTACAATGTCTCAAAACTCATTGGGTGTGAGAAACCTCCCTGCGCTTTAGCCTGGGCTTAATTTACTCCCTGGGCTTATAATTGAGGTACCCGAAAATTTTGATGGTTTTAACCATTTCAAAAATAGGTTAAGTACTCATTCTATATTATAATTGTATATTTTTAATAAGAATTTCTCTTTTTTATTTTTAAAAATATAGTAAGGTATGGTTAAGTAAAAAAATTCCGCACTCATAGCTAGCTTATTTCTCAGACATTCATGTTTATAAGGTGATCAAAAGTTTTGTACAAATGAGGATGATGCTGGTAAAACAAATTAATATAAAGATGTTGATGATTATGATGATTGTTAAAGGATATGATGATGATGATGATGATGGTGATGATGATGATGATGGTGGTGGTGGTGGTGGTGGTGGTGGTGTGTGTGTGTGTGTGTGTGTGTGTGTGTGTGTGTGTGTGTGTTGATTTTAACATTTTTCACAAGCAAATTACAAATGATCTTTCTTTCCCAGCAGTGACATATAATTTCCGTATACGTCGTTGGCTAAAATAGAAAACTACATTTAAAATGACACGTATCAAATATACATACAACTTAAACAAGACGTCTAGCAAATTGTAATAGAGGCAAAATTTCAACAAATACCGTTTTTTGTTACAGTTCCTTGACTTTGTGAATCATAAAGATTTTGTTTCTTGTCAATATCAGGTGGTTTGTCGGTCATGTTTTTCTAGTAGGGGTATCCCAAAATGACGTCATTTCTAAACACTGAACGGGCACCTGTTCAGTGAACTTCCGATTATGAGATAAATCAACTTCCGGTTGTTTTATTGATGTTGCTAAGAAAGAGAAGTAATTATTTATTATAAAGACCTTTAAAAAAACAAAACAATTAAGACATTGTTTACAGGTCCCAGCCATGTCCCCGATTTATCATTAAACAGAATTATGTATTTTCAGTTCTGATGAAGGGTCATACATCAGTTGGTATTTGAGTCATCAAAATAATCGATTTGCATTGCACCACTGATTGTAAAGAAAACAACTTCTCTTCACGCGTGGTTGCGTATATTCCAGGTGAATGAATATGCATTAACGTCATATAAATAGACCTTGTAAAACAGGTCCCATTCATGTATTATTTCTATTGTTAATTATATGTATATCTTGTATATAAAAGAAATAGAGCTGGTCGGGTACTTGGTATTTTTGAGGCCGGTAGATTGTGACACTTTTATTTTCTGATATTAGTATATTAATGTATTATTCTTCAAAAGTTTACTTTGGGAAATAAGTAATCTGTATATTCTGATAACTGACGTAATTAGCTGGATCGTATTGAACATACCCTGTTTAATTTCCTTAAAAATATTTATGTCTGCTCACAGGAAAATACTTTTAAAAACTGAACAGGGTCAGAGAAACATGACAAGGACCCCAAATAATAGACAAGATGCTGTGTCTAGGAAAAAAGAAGAGAGGGCTAAGCGTGATGCTTACAGAAGAGAACGAAAGATAGAATCATATCTGGCTGATGATGAAAATTTTCCAAGTTTTTCAGCACAACTGGCAAAGATTGGGCTACAATTGAGGGACATTCCAGGTGATGGGTAGGTAAAAAATTTCTATCTACATAAATAGGAACAACATTAAAGTTTGACCAAACATTCACAATATATTCTTTTACAGAACATTGATATTTTGATCTTATGATATAGGCTATGTAAGTACCCATAATGGCTTAATTTTTAGTAATCCTTTGGGAATGTTTTTACTATTTTACATTCCAATTATTGAGATATCGTGAAATGGCTAACAGTATCAACTTCAAAAACCATTTTTATGAAATAGAATTAATAGAAAGGTGTTTTAAAAAGAGATACAACAATTAAACTGTTAACAGTTCTACAGAGTAATAATCTTTTTAACTTTTTGATGCACAATTTGACATTGATCAGTGAATACACCATCATTCTGTTAAATACAAAGGAAGGACATTTTAATCGAAATGAGGAACAAATCATATATATGTTTTGAATTCCTCCCAAAAACATATTCTCTAAACCGATTCCATACTATCCAAATAGTGGATACAAGGTACTGTGGTATATTACAGTGTACTTATTGAAATAACATTACATGATTAGTACATGTATAGGTTCTAAATTAAAATAGTATCATCAAAAGTGTTGACAAATCATTACAGTGATAGCTTTAACCAATATTGATGAAGATAATCTTTATTTGCTACAGAAATGCATTACCAAGTGGTAAACACAGCTGACCGATAATTTTAGGTTTGTGGGTCTGAGTATTATAACATCGTGAAAACTAGGATAATTAACCTGATGAGACTTATATTTGTGAGAGAGACAGGGATCCTTAAATTGGCACTTCAAACCACACAGCAACATAGGCACAGTCTCACTATTATTTAATATTAAAGTATTTTGTGAAAACATTTTTGATGGCATGGATTAATCCACCTTGACTTTGCAACCAAAAATGGGTTTATTTCTCTTCCAAAAATGGTGAACATTTTTCCCTGTGATGCTTCTTCTTAAAAAAAACCTTTTCATTTTCTTAAAAGAAATTCTCAACCATGTCCAGTTTTCATGCTTTTAAGATGTTTTACATGTACTTACATAAACTTTTTACAATTATTCTTAACACAGAAACACAATATGCCACAATCAAAAGTTACCTTTTTTTCTGCAAATAATTTTTCTTTTATAGCAATATAACCAAACTTTCATATTTAAAAAGTCACACAAAAAAGGTTGTCCTAATCATTATCTCATGGAACCTGTCTTATTTCTCCCATTTTAAAAAAGGTTGGTGTCTCCCCAAAATAGATTAATCTCTGATTATCTACCTGGGCAGGTGATAGACTGTTCTCCAACTCAGTCTTCAGAGTATCTATCTTTATTTTGTTTCACAATTTCCTTCAAATTAATGCTTATTTATGTATGATTTACATATTATGTAATGACTACCAGTGTAGGTTGTAAAATTTTATGTGTATCAAGGAACTTTGGAAAACCAGTTTATCTGGACAATATAAAAATAACTATATAAATATATCTAATAGCTTAAAGGCAATATTACCGTAATTCTATCTATTTTAATAGACATGGAAGGTCAAGTTCATTTATTACTTTGTCTTTACATTTTTTGTAAAAAATGAAATCTTTGAAGTTATAAAATGGTTGTTTGGTAATTTAGTTTGGTCATTAAGTTAAGATTAACAATTTAAAGGGTTGAATACCAGCCACATTGTGTGGCATATGTTCTTAAGGAAGCTGGCACTTGTGACCCAAATGCTTAATACATGGGTGCAGCACTGCTGATAAAAATGATGTTTAGGAATATGTCTTATTTGACTTGTTTCCAACTAATTGGGGTCATGTACCTTTAGTTCCTTCATGTCACTGTAATAGATATAAGCATTGACAGGTCTATAGTTTAGGACAGACTTTAAAATCTTAATTGTATTAAGTACTGCATGATTTTATCTATTTTTATGAAAGGATCTAATCTGAGATATCCGTCTTGGAAAAATCATTTTTTATTGGCCACTTTCAAATTCAGTTCTAGGATAATTAACCTGATGAGACTTATATTTGTGAGAGAGACAGGGATCCTTAAATTGGCACTTCAAACCACACAGCAACATAGGCACAGTCTCACTATTATTTAATATTAAAGTATTTTGTGAAAACATTTTTGATGGCATGGATTAATCCACCTTGACTTTGCAACCAAAAATGGGTTTATTTCTCTTCCAAAAATGGTGAACATTTTTCCCTGTGATGCTTCTTCTTAAAAAAAACCTTTTTAATACATGGGTGCAGCACTGCTGATAAAAATGATGTTTAGGAATATGTCTTATTTGACTTGTTTCCAACTAATTGGGGTCATGTACCTTTAGTTCCTTCATGTCACTGTAATAGATATAAGCATTGACAGGTCTATAGTTTAGGACAGACTTTAAAATCTTAATTGTATTAAGTACTGCATGATTTTATCTATTTTTATGAAAGGATCTAATCTGAGATATCCGTCTTGGAAAAATCATTTTTTATTGGCCACTTTCATTTTCAGTTGAAAAGCTTTTTTTTCCCTAATGCCCTAGTTATGTTAGCTTAATAGTGCCCTAGTTATGTTAACCTACAAGTGACCTAGTTATGTTAGCTTAATATTGCCCTAGTTATGTTAGCTTACTAGTGCCCTAGTTATGTTAGCTTAATAGTGCCCTAGTTATGTTAACCTACTAATGCCCTAGTTATGTTAGCTTAATATTTCCCTGGTTATGTTAGCCTACTAGTGCCCTAGTTATGTTAGCTTAATAGTGCCCTAGTTAGGTTAATCTACTAGTGCCCTAGTTATGTTAGCTTAATAGTGCCCTAGTTATGTTAATCTACTAGTGCCCTAGTTATGTTAGCTTAATAGTGCCCTAGTTATGTTAGCTTTCTAAACATGCCCTAGTTATGTCAGCTTACTTGTGCCCTAGTTATGTTAGCCTACTAGTGCCCTAGTTATATCAGCTTTCTTATGCCCTAGTTATGTTAATCTACTTGTGCCCTAGTTATATCAGCTTTCTTATGCCCTAGTTATGTTAACCTACTAGTGCCCTAGTTATGTTAGCCTACTAGTGCCCTAGTTATGTTAGCTTTCTCGACATGCCCTAGTTATGTTAGCTTACTAGTGCCCTAGTTATGTTAGCCTACTAGTGCCCTAGTTATATTAGCTTTCTCATGCCCTAGTTATGTTAGCTATACAAAGTTATATACATGTAATGTACTGGTTTCTTTATTAAAACTCTTCTTATATGAAAACAGATTTTTAGCACATTTTAAAAAAAAATTTTTAAAGAAAATCTTAAATCTTTCTCATCACAAAATTTTGCACCCTTGCTATGAAAATTTAATCACATTTTTTTTCACACAATAAGTTAATTGTATGTTTCCTAATCTAGATCTACCCTGTAGGTTTTCTGAATATACACAATCAGTTTTTGCTTATTCATGTACTTATCATTTTTTCTTAAAGAATTTTATTTTGAGATAATCAATATGAATCTTTTTTTTAAAAGAGCAGCTTTTTGTCTACTTGCCATGAAGGATTAGAGACAAGGCATGGGTATAAATGTCGTGTGCCAATTTGTTGACAAATATTTTAAATAAAATATACCACAATTTACCATTAAGGCTGAACAGCAAGACATATAACTGCAAGTTATTCTTGTTAGTTAAATAGATTAAACTTCATTGTACAATGATTCCATTTAATGTACTGATCCAGGCCTTTTTTCATTTTAAAGCTGCTTAGAAAATTTGGAATGATGAATATGATGACATTGAAAAGGATGATACAGGGTGCTGGCATGCTGATACATAATGCCGGCATACCGATACATGATGCTGGCATGCTGATACATGATGCCGGCATGCTAATAGGTGATATATTGGTAGAACCACCTTGATATAATTTATTTGATATTTGAGCATCAAGTCTTTAAAATTTTATTATGTAACATGTAGTGCCATGTACATACTGTATCTGATACACAATGTAAATTGAAGTCATACTGTCCTTACTTACCCATACTTAAATAATTATCTAGGTGTTACAATCTATAAATAACAGGTAAAATGTCTGTTGTTAACAATTTTTTGTGGTATAAATTTATAATTTAATATGATATAATTCTTATCGGAATGCTTTATAACATACACGAAAGAAATGCACCAACAAGAGTTCTTTAACTCTTAATTTTTACAAGTATGTTTATTTTCTGTAAATACATTATTTGTTATCCCCCTCTTTTACAACTGTAGTGAGTGAATATAAATTAATACACTTTGTTCAGTAAAATGGGCACAATGGGTGTCATTCCTGATTATGACACCAAAACCTGAAAATTTAAGATTTTAGATTTACTGGTAGCTTCATGGGTTTCTAGTTTTGAAAAAGAGTTTCGTGGTATTGCCAGTATAATAACTTTGTGGTTTTTTTTTTTTTTTTTTTTTTTTTTTTTTTTGTTTTGAAGGGCACATACTGCGATCTAAGTTAAAGTACCATTTATACAGGTATACCAGTAGGTACTTTGAAATTTAAGAAAACAGATCATATTGTCAGATTTGTATTGTAGTATAATACTTTTTTTTAATTTTTTTTTATTACAAAATAATGTTATATTTATTGTTCAGAAAACAATACGATTTTATCAATTCAACTTTTTCAAAAGTCTCCAATATGTCCAGCTTGTCCATTAGTCTTTAAACTGCCCGACCTTCTTCAGCATTTCTCCAAGCATTCCATTCTTCTGAAAGAGTCTTTTTAAACTGTTAATTTTTTTTCAGCAATCTCTTTAATTCATCCAACCCAATGCTAATTTTCTCTCAAACAATTCAACCTTCTACCGTAGTCTCTCCAAACTTCAGACTTCTCCATCAGTCTTTCCAAAATATCCAACTTCTCCAGGAATCTCTCTGAATCATCAAACCCTTTCAAGCAGCTTCTCTGACTGTCAATTCTTCTCCAGAACTCTCTACAAACCATTCAACATTCTACGGTACTCTCCCCAAACCATCAACCTTCTCCAGTAGTCTCCCCAAACCATCAACCTTCTCCAGAAGTCTCCCCATACCATTCAGCATTCTACAGTAATCTCCCAAAATTATTCAACCTTTTCCAGTAGTCTCCCCAAACCATCAACCTTCTCAAAAAGTCTACCCAAACCATTCAACCTTCACAGTAATCTCCCCAAACCATTAAAATTCTCTAGTAGTCTCTCCAAACCATTCAACCTTCACAGTTATCTCCCCATACCATCAACCTTCTCTAGTAATCTCCCCAAACCATCAACCTTTTCCAGAAGTCTCACCAAACCATTCAAACTTCTACAGTAATCTCCCTAAACCATCAACCTTCTCTAGTAGTCTCCCCACAACATCAACCTTTTCCAGAAGTCTCCCCAAACCATTCAACCTTCACAGTAATCTCCCCAAACCATCAACCTTCTCCAAAAGTCTACCCAAACCATTTAAACTTCTACAGTAGTCACCCTACACCATCAACCTTCTCCAGAAGTCTCACCAAACCATTCAAACTTCTACAGTAATCTTCCCAAACCATCAACCTTCTCTAGTAGTAGTCTCCCCAAACCATCAACCTTCTCTAGTAGTCTCCCCAAACCATTCAAACTTCTACGGTACTCTCCTCAAACCAGTAACCTTCTCTAGTAGTCTCCCCAAACCATCAACCTTTTCCAGTAGTCTCCCCAAACCATTCAAACTTCTACAGTAATCTCCCCAAATCATTCAACCTTTTCCAGTAGTCTCCCAAAACCATCAACCTTCTCCAGAAGTCTCCCCAAACCATTCAAACTTCTACAGTAATCTCCCCAAATCATCAACCTTCTCTAGTAGTCACCCTACACCATCAACCTTCTCCAGAAGTCTCCCCAAACCATTCAAACTTCTGTAGTAGTCTCCCCAAACCATTCAGCCTTCTACAGTAGTCTCCCCAAACCATCAACCTTCTCCAGAAGTCTCCCCGAACCATTCATACTTCTCTAGTAGTCTCCCCAAACCATTCAACCTGCACAGCAATCTCCCCAAACCATTCAACCTTCTATGGTACATGTAGTCTCCCCACACCATTAAACCTTCTCAGTAGTCTCCCCAAACCATTCAACCTTCTCCAGTAATCCCCCCAAACCATCAACCTTTTCCAGTAGTCTCCTCAAACCATCAATCTTCTCCACTAATCTCTTCCTACCCTTAACTTCTCCAGTAGTCTCTCCAGCCTGTTGGAACTTTTCCATTAATCTGTCTTTCCTGTCCTTACTAGCATTTTTCTTAACACAAGAACTAAATTTTTCTAAGGGACTTTTTTTTGGCATTCAATACAAGCAACTTCCCCTGAAAACTGTTTTATACAACTTTTCTTATTTGATGTAAATGTACGCTTTTATCTCATTCAGTAAATAATATTTAATTGGAATTTAAAACATGTTATTCTGTTTAAAAAATAAGTAAAAGCTTTTTTTTTCATTTTTTTTTACGGACCATCTATTTTAGCTGAATGGATATCTGAAAGGTTTGCTGATTTGAATGCAATACATCTACCTTTTTAATTTGAAATATTATGAATTTGTGTACTGACCCATGTGACCCATCAAGTTTGATATTTTATGTCAGTGAAATTTGGAGTGGATAAAAAATTTGTTTAGATATGCATTGTTAAGCACCATACTTGTAGTCAAACATAAGTCTAGGCTTTATGCAAGGAATTTACCTTTTATTAAAAAAGGTGTTCATTGAAAAATTTATACCGGAGAGTAATTTTGGAATGTTACCAGAATAAATATAAAATACACACAAGTCTTTACCATACTTTATAATGATTTCAATTGTAAAGTGTACATTATATATAATGTACATATATATATATATATATATATATATATATATATATATATATATATATATATATATATATATATATATATATATAAACTCTCTCTCTCTCTCTCTCTCTCTCTCTCTCTCTCTCTCTCTCTCTCAGTAATAAATATCAGACAAGATTAAAGTTAGTGGATATTTTTTGCAAATTAAGCATTATTCAATGTCACAAACATTGTGATTACTAAAGTAAGTTGTCTTTTATTAATATAGATAAAATAATGTTTTACAAGAATAAGAATTCAACATATTACATGTACTTTCTTTTGTTTCTTGTATCTTGTACTTGGTGGTATCAGCACCACCTATTTCCAATACATGTTTTTCAGCTAAAAATTACTTCTGTCGATAAAAACAACTTCAACTCTTTAAATATTTTTCTCTGGTTGATAAAATTTATATGTACAAGTAAAAACAATTATGCTATATGGCAGGTAAAATCAGTAATTATCTCCCTTTAAATATGTGATAGTAATTTCATGATTTATAATCAATCGATAGATAAAACAATACAGAACATTAATATTTTATTACATACATAGATATAGTATTACCTATCATGCTGTAAAAACATGTGTTATATACCTGTAGAAATGCAAGGTCAGCATGATTATTACACCAATTGTTGACCGATAATTTATTAATGACTTCACCGACTTCTGTAGTTAAATATTGGTACTCATTATTCCTATAACTAGTTAAAAGCTTGTTGTAGTAACCTGGGTCATTTTAATCATTGCAAGATATTAAAACATGATTTCCATTGAGACTTTTTCTAATAACTAAGTTGTTAAGTTATAGTTTTTTCAATAAGTAAGACTGACTGATTTTTGTATAAATAAATTTTTTTTAGTAAAAACCTGTGAAGAAATGAATTGTGTGTAAACAGAAACTTGTCCAAAATGAAGTACATGTACTGTAATCTTTGGGACATATCATTTATATTGTTTGATAAAATTACCTTTTTGATCATGCTAACAAAGGTTCCACAGTAGATACTTGTCTAACATTGCTAGATATTTTTTTCTTGGATCATTTACATGTATATTTGTATTGTGGGACATCTTGCAAATAAAGGACAAAATTGAAGTAAATGTTCCACCCAATTCCAAGCGAAAAAATCCTCAATGCAGTATTGCAACACAATGCAACACAATCCAACACAAAAATAACTATACTTACTGTTTATATATCCTTTTACAACAATGACAATCTAAAATGTACCTTTAACAGATAGAAATGTAGAAATATAATTTAGAGTCTCATTTTGTTTTAATATGTAAAATAATAAATTAAGAAGTAGTCTTATCATCATGGAAAGAGATGAATACAATCATGGATTTTAAATTCAAGTGAGCAAAGATGTAGAAGGAATATTTAAATAGCAATAACCAACTTTTAATATCTATAACTGGTATTTATTATTTTGTGTTGGATAGTGCATGTTGGGTAAAAACTTGTTTCAGCTACACCTGAGGCATCACAATTTTTTTATTAAATTGTTAGATGTCATACAGTACATAATCGAATAACTTTACCACTACCCCAACTCACATGGTGCCAGTCATGTCAAACACTTCAAATTATCGTTGAAATTAAATCACATTAATTCAGTTTTTCTTATTAGACCAATTTTCGGTAATTTTATTCTTTAGATGTTAAGTTGTAGCAAAATGGTAGAATTTAGTTGTTGGGCAGGCTGAAAATGCAACATTTATTGTAGTTTGCCATAATAAAATTATCATATTTCAAATCGTCATAATTATTTCAACTTTAATTTTTTTTATTGTCACTTGTATCTATAAAAGGAAAACGGGCACATGCACTTAAAGAATGTTCCAAATTATTGACAAAATGGTGATTTTATAATTGCTGACATTTTTAAGGGCATTATAAGAATGTAACAGAGTGAGTGATTAAAGTTGTGTTATTTCTGGTATTGATATTGTAAACAAATACTGGAGTTAGATACTCAGGTAAATGTTAATTACCTGATCAAATATGTAAATTACTGGTAGGCTGTTTCTTTTTTCTTTCATTTTGATTGTTCATTGATTATAAAAAACGTAATTATTGATTGACTACTGGGTTATTAATAAATTGTCCAAAAAATGGTGCAGGTCACCTGTACATCTGGAAAGTCTTAAAACATATCTAACTGAAAACTTTTTTTAAAAATTGGAAGCCATACCAACCATACTTTGATAAATGTGTAACAAAATATCTTCTTATCTCAACATTGTACAAGCAAGATAAGCAAGATAAAAGAACAACATATACATGTATAGAGGTTTCTATGTGTTTGTATGGCTTCCTGCTTACCAATCTGACAGTCAGATATATACTGGTACTTACCTCCAGTCACTTAGGATTGAATCCAACCCTAGCAGGTCTTTTTATGAAAAAGTTTGTCACTTTGCTTGTCAGAGGTTATTGGTTTACTGTGGATAATTTGGTTTCAGAAGTTACTGGTTTTCTGTGGATAAATTGGTTTCAGAGGTTATTGGTTTTCTGTGGATAACTTGGTTTCAGAGTTACTGGTATTGTTTTCTTTGGGTAATTATTTGGTTTCAGAAGTTATTGGTTTTCTGAGATAAATTGGTTTCAGAGGTTATTGGTTTTCTGTGGATAATTATTTGGTTTCAAAGGTTATTGGTTATTTTCTGGATAATTTGGTTTCAGAGGTTACTGGTATTGTTTTCTTCTGGATAATTTGGTTTAAGAGGTTACTGATATTGGTTTCTTTGGGTAATTATTTGGTTTCAAAGGTTATTGGCTTTTTCTGGATAATTTGGTTTAAGAGGTTACTGGTATTGGTTTTTTGTGGGTAATTTGGTTTCAAAGGTTATTGGTTTTTCCTGGATAATTTGGTTTCAGAGGTTACTGGTATTGGTTTCCTGTGGATAGTTTGGTTTCAGAGGTTTCTGGTATTGTTTTCTTCTGGATAATTTGGTTTCAGAGGTTACTGGTATTGTTTTTTTTAGCTCACCTGAGCACAAAGTGCTCAAGTGAGCTATTGTGGTGGGTCATTGTCTGGCATGCGTCATGCGACGTGCGTCGTGCATCGTGCGTCGTGCGTCAACTTTTGATTGTTAACACTCCTGAGGCCACAATTTAAGTGCAATCTTAATCAATCTTTCTCAGAATGATCCTCTTGACAAAAGCTAGCTCAAGTTCGTATATGGGCAATGTTGGGTCAGTAAGTAGGTCACTAAGTCAAATTGTAGAAAAACCTTGTTAACACTCCTGAGGACCCAATTTCAGTCCAATCTTCATCAAACTTAGTCAGAATGATCATCTTGACAAAAGCTAGTTCAAGTTCGTATATGGGCCATGTTGGGTCAATAAGTAGGTCACTAGGTCAAATTGTAGAAAAACCTTGTTAACACTCCTGAGGACCCAATTTTAGTCCAATCTTTATCAAACTTAGTCAGAATGATGCTCTTGACAAAAGCTAGCCTAAGTTCGTATATGGGCCATGTTGGGTCAATAAGTAGGTCACTAGGTCAAATTGTAGAAAAACCTTGTTAACACTCCTGAGGACCCAATTTTAGTCCAATCTTCATCAAACTTAGTCAGAATGATCTTCTTGACAAAAGCTAGCTCAAGTTTTTATATGGGCCATGTTGGATCAATAAGTAGGTCACTAGGTCAAATTGTAAAAAAAACCTTGTTAACACTCCTGAGGCCCCAATTTTAGTCCAATCTTCTTTAAACTTGGTCAGAATGATGCTCTTGACAAAAGCTAGTTCAAGGTTGTATATGGGCCATGTTGGGTCAATAAGTAGGTCACTAGGTCAAATTGTAATAAAACCTTGTTAACACTCCTGAGGACCCAATTTCAGTCCAATCTTCATCAAACTAAGTCAGAATAAACTTCTTAACAAAAGCTAGCTCAAGTTTGTATATGGGCTATGTTGGGTCAATAAGTAGGTCACTAGGTGGGATTGTAATAAAACCTTGTTAACACTCCTGAGGACCCAATTTTAGTCCAATCTTCATCAAACTTAGTCAGAATGATGCTCTTGACAAAAGCTAGCTCAAGTTGGTATATGGGCCATGTTGGGTCAATAAGTAGGTCACTAGGTCAAATTGTAGAAAAAACCTTGTTAACACTCCTGAGGACCTAATTTTAGTCCAATCTTCATCAGACTTAGTCAGAATGATGCTCTTGACAAAAGCTAGCTCAAGGTCGTATATGGGCCATGTTGGGTCAATAAGTAGGTCACTAGGTCAAATTGTAATAAAACCTTGTTAACACTCCTGAGGACCCAATTTTAGTCCAATCTTCATCAAACTTAGTCAGAATGATGCTCTTGACAAAAGCTAGCTCGAGTTCGTATATGGGCTATGTTGGGTCAATAAGTAGGTCACTAGGTCGAATTATATAAAAACCTTGTTAACACATATGAGGGGATCCATTTTAGACCAATCTTATCAAACTGTCTCAGAATGATGCTCTTGACAAAAGCTAGCTCAAGTTTATATATGGGTCATTTTGTGTCAATAAGTAGGTCACTAGCTCGAAATATAGGAAAAAATCTCTTTTAAGAATAGAAGCTCCAGTTTGCCAAAATCGAGCTGAGTGTACATCATTTTCAGGTGAGCGTCCAGGGCCTTCATGGCCCTCTTGTTCTGGATAAATTGGTTTAAGAGGTTACTGGTATTGGTTTTTTGTGGGTAATTTGGTTTCAAAGGTTATTGGTTTGTCCTGGATAATTTGGTTTCAGAGGTTACTGGTATTGCTTTCCTGTGGATAATTTGGTTTCAGAGGTTTCTGGTATTGTTTTCTTCTGGATAATTTGGTTTCAGAGGTTACCGGTATTGTTTTTTTCTGGATAATTTGGTTTCAGAGGTTACTTGTATTGGTTTTTTGTTGGTAATTTGCTTTCAAAGGTTATTGGTTTTTCCTGGATAATTTGGTTTCAGATGCCATAGGTTTTCTGTAGATAATCTGACACTTGGTGGTCAAGATATGAGTGAAATAATCTTTACTAAGACATAAATCCCAATTGTGCATACAAACAAACACAGATCGAGTCAATCTGACATTTTCTCTTCCTTGTTCCAACTCAACTCTCTTTCTTACTTTCTTATCTTTATTTGTAATTAACAAATGCTTCATATGCATTTCACAATATCCAACTATATCTAGCCCATATTCACCCACTCCCAAGATGTTAATTTACTAGTATTTTATTTTAACTTTCTTCACTAAACCGGTTTCACAAATACCCAGTAATTTGTCAACATACCATACCTATCCTTATATAAAGTAAATTTATTTAAAGTGACCATTTTTAATCCTTCTGTATGTATTATCAATATGAGCTGATTATGTGTGGGTGGTTATGAAATGCATACACATGATGTAGTTTTCTATAAAGAACTAATTACATATCATATTAAAGGTATTTACCCCAGTGTTAACTTGTTGTGTAATAGATCTTAGGATAAAATATATACCATGAAAATGTCAAATAAACTTTTTAAAAAAAACATACTCCCTGTTAAAACGAGAAACTAAAGTGAAATGTATAATTACATGAAAATGTCAAATAAACATTATCAAAATATACTTGCTGTTAAAACAAAATTACAAGTGAAATGTATAATTACATGAAAATGTTAAATAAACTTTAAAAAAACATATTTGCTGTTAAAAAGAAAGTAAGAAAGTGAAATGTATATTTATGTTCAGTAGTCCCCATACTAAAACACTTTTTTCAAGAAAGGCCACCCTCCCCCTGAAGATGTTCAACACACAGAATCTAAAAAACTTATTTTGATAAAGCCACTTTTTGTAGAAACAGTTGGGTTTTGTACATAAGGGGAGAGGGGGAATACTGGGATTGTGTTCAAAGGTTAAAAAAAAAAACACCGTTTCATGCTGATAGGTTTTTCATCAGGCAGGTGCTTATTCAGAATTTTATGTGAAACATTAAAAGATGAGTTGAGTAATGGTGTTTAATGTCCCAGTCAAGAATATTTCACTTATACCGAGACATCGCCAGCTATAGACTAAAGTGCAGAAATTTTGCCTGTGCGTTGGGCTGATGGCATTATACAGCAGGGTTCTTTATCGTGCCATGCCTGCCATGACATGGGACCTCATTTATTTTAAGTTCCCAACCGAAAGAACCACGACTTTCATTTTGTAATGCCGAGTGCTTGGCGAAAGAATGGTCACTACCCACTTTCAAGTCTTGGGTCAGACCTGGCCGGGGTTGAACCCACGACCTTCTACTTACGGAGCGAGCACTCTACCAACTGAGCTACCGCAGTGGCACGAAACATTAAGAGTATATGTATTAAAACTTTTCATAAATGATACATAAGTTCATCGTTTAGCTAACTACAAGCATAACTGCAAGTGTCCATTCAAATTATTTATCAGCTGTGTACTAGATAAGAACAATATGGAATTTATAAATTTATTTTTTTCAGGATACGCTGTTCAGCCTGGCTGTTTAATACTGTCTAGAATCTTTAGTTCATTACCAACCCACTTGGCCACTTCTTTCAATAAAAATTCTGCTTACAATAAATGCCTTGGTTAAAATCCCACTCTGGTAGATCCTAGTGTGAGAAATTTTACTTGCTGAAGATTGGTGGTTTTTCTCTAGGCACTTCAGTTTCCTCTACTATCTCAGAACTGATCACCTCAATAATTAGGAAAGAATCTTGACTGGGGCATACATCATCATTATTTAACTCTACATGATTTAATAAAAATGCAACCATTCATCAATTTATGTTTTTATTTTATGGAAAAACTCCATCTTGTGTTATTGAATAGCATTTATTTGTTTTTTAAAATGAGTCAGTGTTTGATTCATTATCTTAGTTTTTAATTAATCCATTATTTTAGTTTTTATAGTGACATGTAATATATAGCAATACAATGTATATATGTGACCTCGTGACTTTGTGCCTCTGACATCTTCAACATTTACTTACCATCAAGTTAGAAAGGAAGCAAAAAACATAAATAATTCTACTTTTTTTTTTAAATTTACATCTTATATTTTAATTGTTTTTACAGAAACTGTCTATTTAGAGCACTTGGGGATCAACTGGAAGGACATGGAAGAAACCATTATAAACATAGGTTTGATGTGGCTAATTTTATGATGGAACACAGAACAGACTTTGAACCATTTGTGGAAGATGACGTCCCTTTTGATAGACATGGTATGTTCCATCTACCGTAAATATAATTCATTACTGTCTGTCCTTTTTTCATATTCACTTTACTTGCACATAGCTTGAGTATGGTTCTTAATTTGAGTCAGCAAACAAAGTGTGAGAAAATAAAATTTTGTTTTGTAATAAATGAGAAGTAAATGAACCGTAATAAAAAAAAAAGTTATGCTTCCAAATAGTTCTTGGTTCAGATTCACAATAAAGTGTCTCAAAATTAAAAAAAATGATATATTTCTCTTACTTGAGTGAGTATTTGGAATATTTTCATCAGACAACTAAGAACAGTGAAATATTTCAATAATAGAGTTTTAGATTAAAGTGATAGGGATAGCAAATGTTTTTTAAACAATGTTAAGGTAGCAAATTTTTTCAAACAATGTTATGATGCTTATGCCAATCAACTTTGCCCTAAAATTGAACATTTTATTTATTTCCAGCAAGTGAGTTGATTTTGTTATAATCTTCAAGCTTTTTGCTCTATCCCACTTAGTCAACTTTACAGAAGGGTTTTTTCATTACAAGCAGTGTTCCTTTCTGATTAGTGTCAGTGCAAATAAGATTGCTTTGTTAAAAAAAATTTCTCACAATTATGTACCTTGCATCCCGCAAAACCACGACTTCACTTTAAAGGGGGGATGCAAGGTACATAATTTTGGGTAATTTTTTAACTGACATTCAGACACAGTAACACAGGTAATTGGTATACTCTGACAGAACAGACAGATGTAAATACTTGTACCAATTCACACACCACATAAAGGCTTTTTAAATACCTTGTTAAAAACTTAATAGCCAGTTTATAAAGTGGTTAAAAAATTGTAGAATTTATAAAAATTGAAAACAATCATTCAAGTAGTGCCTGGCAGCTTAATTTAAATATAGATTGTGCTGAATACAAGTACATATTTAAATCCTATCATACCTGTATGAAAGGGAATAATTGTATAACACAATACACCTGATCTCTCCCATGCCAGAGTAATCAGCACCTCTACAAAATACGGGTCAACTAATAAGGTCAACTCTTCTAGTTCATACTTTTACAATAAAAGACCATATAAATTTTATACCCATAGTACACTAATTATAAATTGGCATGAAAAAGCCAGATTTTTGGGAAAAAAATTGAGATATACTGTTTTGCTGTGGTATTCAAAGATACAATACCTTCTGTTCTGATCTTTAAAAAAATATTTATATATACTGGTAGGTAGAGTTCTGTCTTAATCATGCATTCACTAAAATGCTTTAATTCAACCAAGAAAGCTTAAATTGATGTGAAAATCTGGATCGTTTTTGTAAAACAAGACTCTGCAAAAAATTACATAGAATTTAATGGACAAAAAAACTTTTATTCAACTATTTAAATACATGTATGTAAATAAATTTTTACTTCAAATATTTATATCAATTTAAATGTGTTTAATTTTGGTGATATGAATATATGACTAGTACAGGTAAACCATTCAAGAATATGTCTATGGAATTTTGAATATACAAAAACTCAATAATAAAATATTTCTCTGTTCATAAATTTGTAATAGTTTTAATGAGAAAAATGTGAATAAGTAATAGTCAAAATGAATGTGAATTGGTCATAGTCAAAATGAATATGAATTGGTCATAGTCAAAATGAATGTGAATTGGTCATAGTCAAAATGAATGTGAATTTATCATAGTCAAATGAATGTGAATTGGTCATAGTCAAAATGAATGTGAATTGGTCATAGTCAAAATGAATGTGAATTGGTCACAGTCAAAATGAATGTGAATTGATCATAGTCAAAATGAATGTGAATTAGTCATAGTCAAATGTGAATTGGTCATAGTCAAAATGAATGTGAACTGGTCATAGTCAAAATGAATGTGAATTGGTCACAGTCAAAATGAATGTAAATTGGTCATAGTCAAAATGAATGTGAATTAGTCATAGTCAAATGTGAATTGGTCATAGTCAAAATGAATGTGAATTGGTCATAGTCAAAATGAATGTGAATTGGTCATAGTCAAACTGAATGTGAATTGGTCATAGTCAAAATGAATGTGAATTGGTCATAGTCAAAATGTGAATTTGTCATAGTCAAAATGAATGTGAATTGGTCATAGTCAAAATGAATGTGAATTTGTCAAAGTCAAAATGAATGTGAATTGGTCATAGTCAAAATGTGAATCGGTCATAGTCAAAATGAATGTGAATTTGCCATAGTCAAAATGAATGTGAATTGGTCATAGTCAAAATGAATGTGAATTTGCCATAGTCAAAATGAATGTGAAATGTCATAGTCAAAATGAATGTGAATTGGTCATAGTGAAAATAAATGTGAATTAGTCATGTCAAAATGTGAATTGGTCAAAGTCAAAATGAATGTGAATTGGTCATAGTCAAAATGGGTCATAGTCAAATGAATGTGAATTGGTCATAGTCAAAATGAATGTGAATTGGTCAAAGTCAAAATGTGAATTGGTCATAGTCAAAATGAATGTGAATTGGTCATAGTCAAAATGAGAATTGGTCAAAGTCAAACTGAATGTGAATTGGTCATAGTTAAAATGTGAATTGGTCATAGACTAAATGTTAATTACCATAAGTCATCATCAAAATCTGAATTAGTAACAGTCAAAATGGAATTGGTCATTGTCAAAATTTGAAAATGTCATAGTCAAAATGTGAGTTGGTCATAGTCAAAATGTGATATGGTCATATTAAAAATGAAGTGAATTGCATGGTCACAGTCAAAATTTGAATTGGTCATAGTCAAAATGTTGTACATAATGAAATAAAAGATAGGTTGATCATTAAAGGATAATCCTCTAGTTATTAAAAAGTATTTAAAAAAACCTGCAAATAATTTTTTATCAGTGATGAGAATATGAACAGGTCCTCTAAGGGAATACATCATACCTGATAAGTACAGGGTAGAGAGGCATTATCCCATGATAAAAAAAAACTCTTTGTTTAATTTTATCTAGTTGTAAACGTCCTCTGTAGCAGTCACAGTCTCTTTTTTTTTTTTACTTCAAAGCTTCAAAAAGGTACCTTTCAAGTGCAATAAAACTCAGGACCTTGGTTTTTAGTCTTATCAAAAAACAAAAAACAAAAATGTAACAAGCTTTTTAAAGCTCTATTGCGAGAAATGAAAATCTTCTTACAAAATACCCAAGTATTGAGTGAAGTAAAAACCCACACAAGACATGACAATGAAAGCCAAATTTTCATGCCCACCTACAGGTTATCCAACACAATTTGAACACTGTATATTAAAAACTGGTTGAGATGTTAAATATTTCCCCTCTCATTACATGACATTCAGTGCCATTTTGAAAACTATAGACTATAGAAAGTCTATTTTTAGGACATCCTTAATTATAATAAGGTAATGATGTGGTTTTGAGAAGTAAAATTTCCCATCTTTGTAGTATCCTTCTCACAGTGGTTTTAACACTTATAGCCTATGGTGAGGTCTCAGAAGTTGGTACCGTAAGTGTCATGTTAACATTTGAAATAAATTGTGATAATTGATAATGTATTCAACTACAAAATTCAATA
The DNA here is from genome assembly GCA_029721355.1 of Tegillarca granosa. Taxonomy (NCBI): domain Eukaryota; kingdom Metazoa; phylum Mollusca; class Bivalvia; order Arcoida; family Arcidae; genus Tegillarca; species Tegillarca granosa. Next base: position 13,868,098 of record CM056597.1, on the reverse strand, counting down.
CACAGCAAGAAGTATAAAATAAAAAAATTTAAGTATATCATTCTATTTACACTAACTTGTGAAACGTGAACATTTCTACAGTCAGCATCATAGAATTCCAGAGAAAATGTAGATAAAACAAAGTTTCTACCTGTAAATATATTGCCATATACAGTACCCTCTTTTTGTTTAGCCATTAAAGATGTCATCCTGAACTTTCTGGCTAAAGTTTAAATGCAGCTATCCTTAAGAAAGGTTTAAGACTCCATTAAAACTTGTATGTGTATATGATTTTTGCCCATTAGGCATTCTTATTTATTTTATTTATTTATTTATTTATTCATCCATTCTTTTATTTATTTATTTATTTATTTATTTATTTATTTATTTATTTATTTATTTATTTATTTATTAAATCTTTAAGAAAGGTTTGAGACTTCATTGAAATCTTGTACAATGTATATAATTTTTGTGCATTAAATTCTTAAAATTTATTTATTTATTTATTTATTTATTTATTTATTTAATCTTTAAGAAAGGTTTGAGACTTCATTGAAGTCTTGTACAATGTATATGATTTTTGTGCATTAAATTCTTAATATTTATTTATTTATTTATTTATTTATCAGTTAATCATTTGAAGAACATTGGTGTTTATGCTGGTAATGATGCTATAGTTGCATTTGCTCGTCTACATCAACTCAGCGTAGTTATACATCAACTTGGAGCACCATTCTGGTTGGTATGTATCCAGGCAATTTGTAGACTTTATAACAGGTGTTTACAGGTGTATGACTGGAATTTATATTGATAAAACATATCATTTACATTAACTAGTTGTAATTAATTTTATTTTGAATTTTACTTAAAGGAATTGTAAACAAGCTATAACTCTTTATTGCCATAAGAACACAGTAAAAAGTAAAAATATCAAATACTTGATTTACTTCCATATATAAGTAAATTAACCTCAATTTGAAGTATAATTTTACTAACACATTTAACATTTGAACAAAAAGCTTGACTACCATCACTCTCCATGTTAAATAATTATGTAGGTGTGAGTATGCAAATTTTAGACAAACAAAAATGATTTCAATCATCAGAATGAGAGGTAAAAAATGCTGTTTATTAATGTAGATTGCATATCTGTTTTCTTGGGTTTCCAGTTTTTTCTTATGTTGTCATATGGTTAAAAACCATTTTTCAAGAATCAAGATTTTTTTGTTACTGGTAATTAACATATTTAGTATTATCTATGAACAGTAACATTCATTCATTGGATTATAAAAACAATAAGTTAGATTTCTTTACATTAAGATAGTGATTTTGTTTCTATAGATTCAGGGGTGTCAGAATCCAAATTCGAACACAAGACAGCTACATATTGCATATCATAATGGTGACCATTATTCAAGTGTACGCAAACTCCATGACAACACAGAATCACCAGCTAACATTAAACTCAAGGTATGTATAAACTTTTTTTTGTTGTTTATGGTCAGATTCCAATATCTTTTAATCAGTGGTCCAAGTGGGTTATAAAAAATGGTAGCCACAAGTTTACTAATTCAAAAAATTAAGGAGTCATTTCAACTTTTTTGTCACAAGACAAAGTTCTCAGTAGTCTTAACATAAGTTTTTTTTTCTTTTTTTCTAATTTGCTAAAACTAAAACTAAGTTGTTAATTGTAGAAAAAAAACCCTTAAATTAGATCATTTATTCGCTTTATGCTATAGATACATTTACTTTTTGTTTTATGCATATTTGCTGATATTATTGAGGATGAGACTAATGAATTGGTCACGTTTTCATGCCTCATTTCCAATGTAACAGATAAAGGAAAAATACAATAACCAAACTAGGAGCCAAGCCTCAGACCCAAGACTTCCCTTATTTTAATAGGACATTCTAGTGATTGGGCTAATTAGCCACCAGTCAAAACTAGCCATTAGCACTAAAATTATAAATGAAAAATTGCAACATTGTTTACTCATAAATAATCATAATTTTTAAAAATTTTATTCCTCTGAGCCATCTATTAAAATCTTAAAAGCTAAAAAATTCATCTTCCAATTCCTAGTCATATTAAAATTTTCAATATGCATTACAAGTTGATTAAAGTTTCATTGTATAATAAATGGTCAAAGATAGATAGAGTCTGTCCTGAGCCTGTAGGTTTATCAGGTCAGTGATTTTCATGGTTCCAATGATTTGTTACTGTAGCAAGTGAAAATGTAATAACTTGTTTTAGGTGGAACAGAACATCAGTTTATTGCTAAGTTAATCTCTAGCATATAATACTCATTTAATTTGATGGTTATATGTACTGAAGCTATGTCAAATTAAATAACTTGCTGAATGCTGAAGTCTGGTTAGTAAACAGTATTTTGTAATTAAATTTTGATATTATTCCAACATTTTTGCAGGTGGGAGTAGAATCAGAAGACAAACAATTAAAGAATAGAAAACATGAAGATAATAAAACTGTAAACCAAGGACAGGATGGCTTTGTACGAGCTGTTAGGGATACACAGAGTATAGAAGAAGAAGTTATGTTAGCAACTGGATGTATGGTATGTAGATAAACTGTTCACCCATTGTCTGCTTTAGTAGCAAAATACAATAAGACCTTAATTTACTACCACCATTTAGCCAATCAAATCTTGGGTTGAGCAATGTTATGTACATAACTGTATAATAATAATGTGTTCTAGGTCCTGGTCAAGATTCTTTTACTTGTATCGAGGCAGAAAGTTCTAGAGAGCGTAGCAAACCTAAATATACTTAAGGAGAAAACGATCAATCTTCCGCTAGCAAACTGACAAACTTTCTCAAACCTTTGCAAGGGTCTGTCCTAATGGTAAATCTAAGCTATGAGAGGTATTGTAATTCTTAAGCACATGCACAGAATTCCACCAGAAAGTAAGGGTTTGGTAATAAATCAATGGAGTCTAGTAGAAAATGTAGACAATATGGTATTATGGAAAAGCATTGCTTTTAAGGAGCATTAATTCAAAGTTTTAAAACAGATGTTACATGCACAGACAGTTTTCCTGACTTAAACTTTTTATTTCTTTAGTTTTTTTTTTATTAGTACATGTATTTATTTAGTTTTTTTTTCATAAAAAAGGTTCAGATTCACCTTTGGTATTCACCAGTACTTGAAAGGGTATGGTAATTGTTATTATAAAAACTTTACTAATGTAGTCTTAGCATTTAAATGATACAAATTTCCCACTGACATAGTAACATTACAAAAAGTAGTTCATCCAAAACGAAATGGGGAAAAAATATGGTGCAGTCAAAGAAATATTGAATGATTTCCCCAGATTTATATACTCTCAAGACAGACATAGATTTATTTATGTTGATATAATTTGTTTGTAGGATATTGAGAAGATACAACAAGAGTTGTTAAACAGTAATTATGATGTAGATATAGCCATTGCTACTTTACTACAGATAATGGAAATGGAGAATGGTAAAGGTATGTACCTTGGTATAAGTAAAGACCATAAATGATTGTATCATACTTATAATTTAATTTTTGATATCTGATTGGTTTTCTGATATTATGTGTAAAGTGTCAATCATCATCAGCTTTAGTTTATTAAAAATTAAATTAAATCAATATATCTTTAAATTTTTTACTATTATTTATATCTTTGGTGTACCATGTACAAAAACAAAAAATATAAATATTTTCTCTGAGATTGTTTCTAAGTATGAAAACATACTAGATTAAAATTATAATTTTCATCTTAGATGACACAACCTCCTTGGCCTCTCATCAGACATCTACAGATAGTGGTATATGGTCAGATAGTACTGGTGGCAGTGGAACAAATGGCTCAGTGACAGGGACCCCTATTAAACATACCAGGGAAGCCAGTCTAGGAGAAAGTTCTGGTTATGGGTCTCTTAGTAGCTGTAATGGTGGAGCAAGACCTAAACTCAACATGGGAAAAGTAAATTATTTATTTATTTATTTATTTATTTATTTATTTATTTCCATTTCATTTCATTTCAGTTTGTTGTAAAATCATACTTTTGTTGTGTCTCAAAATGGAGTAGAGATGAGATATGGATGTTACTTTTCCAGTTTGTCTTAAAAATTACATTTTTTGTTATTCCTAATATATTTTTTAATCATGAAGAATTAGTGCATGAAATAATTTTTTAAAGATATTAATGACAAATAATTTGCTAATTGGATAGAATTTTGTGATATTTTATGTCACAAAATAATTTTTTGAACAAATTTCAGCATAAATATTGTCAAGCTGTATATGTTAATTTTGGTCTTAATACTTGCGTATCAGGGGAAAAATCAACTCAGTGGATAATAATATATCACTAATTGTTTGTGTAGGAATAATTTTATAGTTTTTTTAAAAAATTTGTTGCTTGTTTTCAGCAACCACAGCTGACTGCTAAACAAAAGAAAGAAGTAAAGAAAATGGAGAAGAAAAAACGTGCTGAAGATCGCCACAGACAGAAATTCCTGGGTATAAAACCACAGGTACCTGTAAGTGATGATGAAGACGTTGTTACCGTCGTGGCTAAAGATGTATCCATGATGAACATCTAATAAAAGGCACAACGATAGAGATTATATGTTTATTGGATATCTGACATCATAATTAATGGTAGTTAAAAAAAATATGATAGATGTGATTTTTGAACATCCAGAATTTTCAAGGATTTTTTTTTTATCTGAACATGAAACTATGATTCAATGACATATAATATTATTTACAGTGGATATAAGATATTGGCATCTGTATGTTGAAGCTATAGGGTTGATATATACACACAAATATCTGCAAACTGCTCTTATAGTGACATTAGTTTTTTTTATTAATTTACTACCAATTATGACAGTAAAATAATTGAGTTATAGCTATCACATATATATTCTAATTATATCCACATTGGATGTTTCTTAATAAAAAACATTTTTTACAGATATGCAAATGTCTATGATTGATGTTCAAACAACTTAAAGTTTTCGAGAGTCTGAGAATACTTTAATTACTAATTATCATTAATTACATAGAAGAGGTAAGGGAAAAAAAGATGGTCAGTAAAGTCTTTGATTTTGTAAATCCAAAAAAGACCTTAAAGATGTTTTTGTTAGGGACAAAGACTTACTTTAAAGCAGGAATTTTCTAGGAAGTGACATTTCAGGTTTATTGCATCCTTTTAAATTCATGTTGAATAAATAGTCCGCAAGTCTAGTACCTTGTAAATTATAATCAATTTAATTAGTAGGGAAAATTTTTATTTGTGTTTTATTAATCTTGCAAACATAACCTAATTAACAATGTTTTAATGATGCACAGGTTTATTGATATAAATTTTATACAATTATGATAAAAATAAAAACTGTATCTTGTCTTTGGAAATATACAATACCAATAGTTTTTTTTCCAATCTCATTGCTTTTTCTGTAGAAAATGCATTTTTTGGTGTATTTGACATACACAATATCAAATAAATGCACATACATGAATTTTCTTTTTGACAATTATTTTCTTTTTTTTTTCAATGAATTCATGCATTAACTTACATAATGAGAATGTAACTTGTTGAGTTTATAAACCTTTTCAATACTTGACTTATGAATGGAAATTATGAAAACAATAAAACTTATTCATATATCATACATTAGTGTCTGTATGAAAACAGAAACGACTAATAAATTTGTCACAATTTATGATAGTTTATAACTGGTAATTTATGTGGTTGTCAAATTTGGCTTATTTGCCCTGTCTAATCCGTACCCCCAGTGTTAAGTATTGTTAAAACTGTGCAGTAATTGTAATTGGAAAACAGAATTTTTCTCAGCACTTGTCAACCACAATAATTTTAAATAGGATATTCACTAAAAAGCCCAAAAATTTTGTACTGCATAAATTACCAGTAATACAGTACACATGTCTTTGAAATCTTTTCACTTTTAACAATTTTAAATCATTTTTTATTCTATTTTGTAAATTTTGAGTTTGAAGAATTTTATTTTGGAAAACTGACATGTTTGTCACATGTATAAGATTGCAATTATTAAGTAATATAGATGTATATTTTTTGTTCAGTACATAATAAGAACATATTGTTTTAGATATACACATTACACTGGTAAATATTAATAGCAATCATTACCAGTATTTATCAAGTATTGTATGACCTTTGATCTATGCATATAATTTTTGTAGAATGGACAAGTATATATAAATATACAGTTATAAAATGTCCACAGTATTTTGGCAAAGTATTTTTAACATGGAACAGTAAATAAGATAATCATCAAATTAACTGAGTCTGATAAAAAGACGGACTTGTTGTACTCTGCTGCAATACTGTAGACACTAACCTAAGTAGGTTTTATGACAAGAGTTTTACCACTCTGATTATTTGTCTTTCATTATTTTTACTGTGTTGTTACAGCACTGTAAATGTGGTTATTATAGCAGATAGATGTTATATAACCAAACTACTGTAACATTTTGTGTTGGGTTAATCTTATCAACTTAATCGAAATTTGTTTCGAATTTTTTTCAATGATTTATGCAAATTTTTGTCAACATTAACATGTTAGTTTAAAAAAAAGTTGCAGCTTGTAATATAGAACTTCCAGCTTTTGTTATCACCCACATGTTAGTTAAAACAAAACATCGCAACTTGCAGGTAAATACATATACAGAAATGAGAAGAAAGAACACTTTGATAAGTTGACACCATTTGATATTATCTACATATCTTGTGTATATTAATTGTTACATTTATAGTAACAAAGTACATGTATATAATTTTAACCTGACTTCTTGTTTTAGATAAGTGAATTAACAGTGTGTTGAAATTTTTGGCATGTCGGAAATTTAAGTGATAAATTAATTAAATTACCTCCACACATATGTAACCACATTTACAGTAAATACATTATTATTGTTACATTTTGATAGTACTTGTAATTATTATAAATACATTATATCTTTGACTTGTGTATAGTTGGTTGTTCAAATCTTAATGATTCATAAACTGTGAACACTTGACCCTGTCTAAACTTGACAACTTTAAAGACTGATATTCCAGATGCATCATTTATCAAATTAGTTAAATCTTTGAATAGCCTAGTATTAGACACATTTACATCACATGTGTATATATATACATGTATGCATAAAAATAACATGTAGCATATCAGGTATTTTTTTTTTTTTTTTTTCATTTTAAATGCAGTGTACAAGGTATATTTTATAGTAGCTTCTCATTCCTTTTTTGGTTTTCTATCACCATAGTATATCATCTATTTTCTGTGTGGATAGCTTGTAATTGTAAATTTAAGTACCACAAGAATAGGAGAACTCAATCCTAACTACACTTTGAAATCATAAAGATTTGAACAAGTTTATTTTTTAGAAATGCTCAAATGTAAATCTTATGTCTCAAACAGTCTCGCTGTGTTCAAATTAACATGTTTTACCTGTTACTAATATCTCTATTTTAAGACATATAATATAAAAAGTTTCATGGTATCTTGTTAATTGTCCTAGCATGGGTGATTTCAGTGTCTCGTCATAATCTACTTACATGTAGTTGTTGGCAAGTCTTTTTCCTTAAAAACCTTTAAGTTGATGGTTTTTCTTAAGGTTAGTTGGTTAGAAAGCAATAGTTAAAGTCATTTCTCTTATATAGAGAAATCCCACTTTTCCAAACATTATATCTTAATAATTCAATTCTCTTTTGTTTCAAGCATTTTGATTGGTCAGATCTTTTCTGTTATTTTTGCATGAAAGAATTGGCTCTGTCAACAGAACTACTTTTCTGTAATTTTTCTTGTGCATTGGTGATGTAATTTTCTTTACTTAATTATTATTAATTTAAGTTGTAAAAGTTTTGATTACTATTTTTTATTATTCTATGAATTGAATTATAAGAAATGAAATTAATTTTTCTTTTTGTTATGGAAAAATGAAAGAATTGGACATTTTGCACACGTAACATAATTCGCTATGCGAATTATGCAGTATGCAAAATGTCCAATTCTTTCATTTTTCCAAAACAAAAAGAAAAATTAATTTCATTCCTATATTGAATGAACAGATACATTTCTTGAGAAAAAAAATAGATACAAGTCATTCACTTGTCTCTCAGTTCATTAGTTTGATCATAATTGTACATATATATATTAAAACAAGATTTAAAAATTAAATGATGACTTATTTAAATGTCTGTGATATAAATTAATTTGTCAAATATAATATATAACTGGGATTTTTTTTATGACTATAAAAATTCTATAAATAATGTGAATAATTGATTATTGTTTGTGTGGTCTTTTTTTTCATGATTTTATAGTTATAACTTCTGTTATGTTTTAGTTACACTTTGTTATTTATCTTTTTTTAAAATTTTTGTAAAGCACCAATATAAATGTCTATTTTACTACCAGGGCCCAGTTGGAAAAAACTCTGTTAGCTAGACCCCCCCCCCCCCACACACACACACACACACACAATGAATGATAAGAAGATTTATTGAAGCAGGGTTAGCCTTAGGCTCTGCCAGTGTGAACATGATTTGTAATTTTTTTTTTTTTTTTTTTTTTTTTGGCAATAGAATTTGGCTTCTGTCAATTTTTTTTTTTTTTGGCAACTGGAGATTTTTATGAATGAATCACATGAATGGCATATCAATATGAAATACATGAATGGCATAATTTTGGCATCAGCATTTACATATTGTAACAAAAATCTGGTTTCTGGCAATGCTGCTATAAAAAATTTGTATTTGGAGTCAGAGCTAGCCCTGTAGAGAAAATTACAACTATCAATTGGAAACAAATTTTCCTAATATGTTGAAAATCAGAATTTAAATGGATTTGATATTTCTAACTTTAAAAGCTAACAAAGATTTGAAGAACTGGGCCCAGGATAATGCATTTATCTTTAACATTATAACAGGTAAGGATCATTATCATAAAGTTATTTTGAGTTAATGATTTTTGCTTAATTGTTTTTTTCAAATAAGATCAGTCGAAACAGCTCTGAAATTAGGAGAGTTAAATTGTCTCGTGACTTTAACAGTGACTGTATATGCCTGTAGTTGGGCAGATTCTAATTTTAGAAAGTTTGTCAGTTTATTTGTATAGTTGATTGATTTATACGCACACTCCGGTATCCTCTTCCATTACCCAAATAACTACCTCATTAAAATTGGAGACATTTGACCAGGGTATTAAACTCCATTACTCCACTCCACTCCACTCCACTCATCTCCATTTCTGTGTACAAGTTTCACTTCACTACTATAATATATTTAGCTTAATATTATACAGTCCCATTTCTACAAAGACTGGTTAAAACATTTATACTGGCATCAACTTGGTCCCATTATATATCCAATTGCTTTGGTTATTAGGTATAAGGTTTTTTGCAATACATATTTATCCATAAACATGATATACATGTACATTGTATATATATGTATATAAGCAGGGAGTTCACAAGCAATAAATATTTATTAGAGATTATGATGTATAGATTTATTATAACAATTGTTTTATTGAAAGCTTACATATAATATAAATATGTAACAATTTTTTTAAAGCAAAATCTTTAAATCATTTTAAAATCATGACAACCTTTTTTCACCATTTTTTTTTTTTTTTTTTTTTATCAAAACTGTTTGTAACATAGGTCTGTGAGGCATACAGTGTAATCAGCCAGAATATGCAATTTTTAGGTGCACAATAATCATCTTGATTAGTTATGCATCAAATGACCTCATGGGACAATTTGTCTGTTCATGTAACCAAAGAGAAAGTTGTTGCAAATTAAAACATTTAAAACACTGCTTCCAATATTCATATTACTTGCAGTTACTGCAGTTACCTGATTTAACCATTTCAAGTATGTTTGTTACCTCACACTTTATTTTGGACTTTAGAAATTAAATAATAAGATGGACAGCTAGTATCAAGATATGATTTAGTAATCATATTGTATATTGGGGTAAGATAAACAAGGTTGAGTTATCTCCCTGTAACAAAAAAAAAAAAAATTATAACGATATTAAAAAAAACAAACATGGATATGTATAATTATAAATCATTAAAGCTGGTGCATGAACTGTTTATTTTCTATGTGTTGTTATTATCATGTACATATGTTACTTTAAAATCCATTGTTGTTTGTTAAAGTTTATTCCAAAAATATCCCTTATACCATTTATATATATATTACACTTTTTTCAGTTTTTCTAAATAAAGTTATTATTTTCATATACATAGTACAGAATGTTTGAGTTATTATTTATTTTATTGCATTTCCTGAATTTTGTATTGTTATAGAAGTTTTGACCAACATAAAAAGGGAATCTTTGTGATTAAATGGTCTAAATTCAGGTCATTGGATTACCATGCCTCTCACTGTCTAGGACTGAAGCCCAATTAAAGCAGATTTTAATATGAGAAAGATTGTCTGTTCACTTGCCAGAAGTCGGGTATTCTTCTTTTTCTCCTCAAATTCTGGCCCCTGTGTCACAGCAGGCATGGTAATTTATAGAACCCTACCTGCGCATTGTCCTAATGCACTGCAAAGGTAAAAATTTCTGCAACTTCACCTATAGCTGGTGATGTCTTGATATAAGTGATATATTCTTTAGAGTTGTTAAACCCCATTAAATCAATCAATCAATCCACCATTCCTGCTCCACTGTTTCTGAACTTTTTTCCTTTTCTTCATCAGGTTAAACTAACCTCCTCAATAAAGTAAAGTAATCATTACTAGGACATAAAATATCATTCCTTCCTATCAGTCATCCAAAATAAAACATAAATATCTTTATTTTGTAGACAAGCTAAATTTTATAATAATATTGGTTGCTGTAAAAGATTGTCTTATTTGGAGATGTTATAAGCCAGTGCAAAGAACTATTACATTGCTATTTGTTTACAACAAGGATAAGGGTGACAATCTTGACTAAGGCATTAAACACTAATATTACCAACAATTACATAAAATAATGCCAGACTTTAAAAGAGAGCCAATTTTCACATGCAGGAAAGGTCTCAAGATCTTTTTAAATATGCTAGCTGGTACCATAGTTTTAAATCAACTAACCAAAATTTTTCGAAATAAAGAAATCTGTCAAATCATTTAAACTTCCTAGAACACTTTGTGACAAAAGTGAATTAAAAATGCCATTTATCTCCCTTTTTAGATAATTTTTAGCTGAACCTTTTTGTACCATGTCAAATATATAATTGAAAGGAATTCTTCTAGTTTCTCTTCAATAATGGAGGAATTATTATTCATAATGTCAGTGACTCGAAAATCATGACTTTTGTGCTGTGTTTTATCCCATGATTAGAACATTTAGTGTATCTGCAAATTCAAACGAATTAAAACAAAAATCAAAAGAATTTTCGGCAGTAACTCCATATGACTTAGGCAAACTGTATCTAATGTAGTTTCAAGAAATGTACAGTATTCTAAGGAATTGTAACACCTTATATCTTGAACTGATTTAATAATAATTAACATTAGTGATCAGGCAAAATATAACTTAACCTTTTCTGTACTTTATTTAAAAATTTATCTAAACATGGTAGTGTGTGGGTTTGTGTAAGTGTTTCATATCTTTGTACAGCAATAAAAATGAAACAAATCATGTTTTTAAAAAAGTTTAATAAATATAAAATAGACATATATCACATTAAAATGTTGTTATTATAAACATCACAAACAATAACATATGTATATATACAGGTCAATACTGCTGTGATTAACAAAGTACAACAGTAGCAAGTGTCAACACTTGGAAGATAAAAATATGGTAATGTGTCAAATGAAGATTCATCATTTTTCTAGTGCATATTTTAATTTTCTGTAGAATGAAATAAAATCTTGAATCCGTTAGAATTGCTCCTAAAAAAATATAAATACAGCCTTTTAATTTTTGAAAATTCCTACATGGTTCTAACAGAGACATATATTACAGGGATTGGCAAGTACAGCATTTTACAGAAGGGAGCCTGTTAATTCTCGCGGCGGTAATAAAATCTCGCGTGATCTGAAAAAAGTATCCATCGAGTGGGTCGAGTTGCCAATCTCTGTAATATATGTCTCTGGTTCTAATGTGAAAGAAAACCTTGAAGTAACAACTTCAACTAAAAGTAATCGACATATAAGATTATAAACTTAATAAAAACAGCAAATTGAAATTTTAAGTTGTTACTTCATTGACAACTATAGTTCTAAAAACAACTTTAACGAACCCAATCATTCAACTTGAAACCAATTTCTGATAAAGAAAACAATTACATGTATATCACATGATCATCATGTGATGGATTACATTTGCATCAGTCACCAAAGAAAACATACAATTACCTAAATTGCACAAGTACATTACATTATAGCAAATTTATTTTACAAGTTTAACTCCACATATCACTCTAAAATTCAACTTTTATGTATAATTTTTGAGGCAACAGTAGGACTGTCCACATATACAACAAAACCTGTCTATAACAAATAGATGGACTTTTTAAGCAGATTATTTTAGAAAAACTTCAACTGTTTTGTCACAATCATGTTTCTGGAACTTTAAAGCACAATAACCATTTATGTTGTCCATTTTCTTGCCAGTGATTTACAATAGACTCTTAATAACCATACATGTTTTTTGTATTGAAATTATGTAACATATTTTAGCAGTCAAAATAAATTTTTGTCTGTTGGATAAAACTGATTGCTTCCATAAAATCAGATCAAATTCTCTCTGGTCAATAACTGGATAATAAGTTAGATTCTAACAGAACCTGATTATTTTAATATAGTCTGTAATAAAAATCTGAATGAATTCAGGTACATCAGTATGGCAAAATCTATTCTGATAGGTCAATATCTCAAAATTTCCTGATTGATCAGTATCTAAAACATGCTTTGACTGGTCAATATCTCAAAATAAATTTGTCTGTAACATAATCCTGATGAATTCTGATTGGTCAACTTTTCCATCACCATTTATATCAGCTTCTTCAATCATTTCCTCTAATTCTTTCTGAGCAAATTTAATGCCACCATCTTCACATGCCATTTTTAAGTTATCCATGGTAATAGCTCCTGATTTATCTAATAAAAAGAACAACATTTTTTTTTAATAATTTTAAAAATTTAAAAGATTGGTTGAAACTTTTGTGGAAACTTTTAACAAAGGAAATACCAGTATACTTATAGATTATGCCAAAATGCAATTGATGAATCTGTTTGTTCTAGTTTAGATTTTGGGTTACACTACAACAAACTAACGAACATTTTCTCTCTCTGTGTGTGTTTGTGTGTGTGTGTGTGTGTGTGTGTGTGTGTTTCTAAGACTCACCATAATCAAACATAGAAAATCCTTTGAGTATTTCATCATAAATGTCTCTAGCATCTCCTTGTCTATCAATTATAACTTCTAAAAACTCAACGAAGTTGATAACCCTGTAACAATAAAAACAAATTTTAAACCATTATTATCTATACATTGACTCTAATAATCAATACAAAATTATCTATTATTGAGTCAAAAACCTGGAAGTCTGTCCTCAAATACTAGTAAATATCAAAAACCTCATACCAGAAATGATGAACAGACCAGATGCCCCTGCATTACTAGTCAATAACAGGGTCTGGACACCAGTCCAACCTGATTAATTACCACTTATTCCAAACACTCTGTAAAGAATTAAGACATAAGTTTTCAAATTCTTTTATATTCTATAATGACAGCATTCCTGTTATTTGGTATATGAGAATATGGTTGTGCACACACACTAGTTCACAGGCCCCAGTTTCACAATCATTCCTTAACTAAGATTTTCCTTAGCCTAAATCTGGCAAAATTGAAATCTTAATAATTTGAGTAATTGTTTAGATATTCAGAACTTTAAGTTGTCAATTGGAAGATCTTTTAAAGCTTATTAAATTTTTATTTAGTTTTATCACTAATTTATCTTTGGAATTCAAAAAAGAAATAGCTGAAAGTTGCCAAATTTAAGTTAAGGAAAATCTTAGTTAAGGAATGATTGTGAAACTGGGCCAGGTACTTTTAATGAGTAATTGTTCCCACAGGTGCTTGGTGTCAGGATTTTTGTATTTTTGTTTTAAAGATTACTTATTTGTGTTTTCATTACATGCAAGGTTGATACAAGTTCATAAATATCGATAACTTTGCCTGAAATCCATATTTTACAAACTTAAAAAAATTACATGATACCCTGTGAAACAATTACAAAACAAAAATCTTAAATTTTCTCTTTATATAACAAGATGTGTAACTTATTGTTTCAATACTGGTTGAATTCTTTTTAATACAAATAAAACACTACAATATTTTCTACTCACAATAATATTTGTACTCGGAAATTTAAACTCAAAAAAGTTCACCTGAAAAGTCTTACAAGACACATTTCATGGCATATTGACTTACCCTTTGCCTTTGATTCCAACTTCTTGTATCATCTGTTTAGCCTCTTCTCGTTTACATTTAAATCCAAGTGCCCTCATTGCACGTCTTAGTTCTGTTGAACCAATATACCTTTTTTTTAAAAAAAAAAAAATAAATAAATAATAATAATAATAATGATAAAAACTATTTCAGTTAATAATAATAATGATAAAAACTATTTCAGTTTAGACAAGTTTTAGCTTTACTCAAGGTTCATTTTTCAAAGGTCCCACTGTACAATTAAACTTTATATCTCCTACAGCAATATTAACAATATACATGTACTCTCAAAAAGCACTGTTTAAAAGTCATATAAACTTTACAATCTTTATTAGTCAATCTGGTCAAGATCATGTATTCTCTGTCTCATGTAACAATTTCTGTAGTATGTTCCATAATGAATAAATAGATAAATAGATAAGTTTGACTTTTTAATTCCTTATAAGTTTGGGAAAAAAGATTTAAGAATAAAACTTTAGCCTAAGTGTACAAAACAATCTCATGACTGCTGCTTCTTAACTTTTCAAGCAAAATGTTTTTAATATCATATTTGTTATTTTTTAAAAATCATTTCTGAAATGACAGATTCTTCGTAATATATTAGGTAATTTAGTAAAATTCTGACCATGAGAAAACATGAATTTAAGCTTATACTGCGAAGACAAATCATAGTTAAGTTTACAATCTAATCAGTCAGTAAATATAAAGTCCAACTTACCCATCTGCATTGGAATCAAACAATTCAAATACAATTTTAAGGTCTCTTATTTCCTGTGGAGTTAATTCCTTTAGAATTCTACCAGAAACTTTATGTCCATGAATTTCTCTGTCATCTGCTGGGCGAGCTTTAAGGACCTCTATCAGCTTAAAAAAGAAACATATGTGTTAGATTTTACTATTATTATATTATACAAAAATAGTGACATTTTTAAAAAACATGCGTTAATTATGAGAGATATGCAATCTTTTTCAACATTAGAAATGACATTATCTATATTGGAAATTGTATTGTTATATGCATAATTATATAATTTACATTTTATCGCTGAGTTAAGAATTTTATTTATGAAGATATTTAAAGTGGTCCCAGGATTTATTCTTGCAATCTTCAAATAGCTGCTACCAGCTGCTGATGATTGATCCTAACTATACACATTAATTACTATAACTTTACTAATTACTTCTACCGTTTTGTCCATTTAATTCAATTTTATTCCTCACAGGTTTGATTTGAACGTTTAAAAACTGTTTAAAGAAGTTACCCTTTCTCCAGGAAGCGGTGGTGGGGGAACATATGATGGAGCCATGGGTTCTTTTGGTTTATCTGGACTGGACGATCTACTTGAAGATTTGTCTTTTGAGGATTTCCCTCCTTTTTTACTCTTCCCTTTTTTAGAGGAAGATTTCCCTTTCTTCTTCCCTGGCATTGTGTATATGTTATGTCTTCAACGTTTTATCATGCAAATTACAGACAACATGACACAGTATCGTAACGAGCACCTATCACCTGTTAGACGCCATTTTGACGCTTTCTGTTGTTGCTGTGTGACGTAAACCCGAGGAGCGATTTGATTGGTCAATCTGTGATGTAGTTTCTTCCTTGATTAGAAATACCATTTTATATCTTTTCCCAATAAGATAAGAAAACTTTATTTGAATTCGGCATGATTAAAACAACAGTAAAACATAAGCTCTGAGGAGCTTTTTACCGAATTTACACATATATACACATAAATTACATATAGTCACAATCAGACAGATAAGCACATGAATACAAAAACACAACACATAAAATGAAATAAAATTACATGCAAAGCACTAAAAATTTAGCCGCAATTAAATAAAAAAACTGAAAGCACTGAACTAAAACAAAACTAACTAAAATATTATAATGAACTCAGCGAAGGAAAAAGAAACTAAAAATTAAGTATATTTACCAGAATGGAAATAAACATAGTAGTAAAACAAAAAAAGCAGAAACATACTATTGAGAAAAGCAAGCCGAGCAACGGCATGTCGAACCATTCCATGACCGAATCAGACTTTTGAAATGTGAAAAACTGTGTTCTGTCCTAAAATGGTTCGACAAGTCGTTCCACAGAGTAGCAGCAGCGTATCTAAACGACTTCCTACCATAGGTTGTAGTTCTGACTCTTGGAATATCCAAGATATTTTGGTACCTGAAAGAATAAGCAGAGTTTTTAATAGTAACAAGATCTTTTAGACAAGGAGGAGCTAGGTCGTTGATAATCTTGAAAGTTTCAAAAGCCATAGTACGTAGTCTGCGGACGTTTAGAGTTGGTACCTGAGCTTTTTGCAGTAGTGACTCATAAGAGGTGTTGAAATCAGAGTATACAAACCTAAGAGCTCGTTCTTGGATCTTTTCCAATTTTTCTGGTATTTGATCCATTACAGAAGTGCCAAGCTAGAGGACAAAAGTTAAAATTACTTAAGATAAAAGTATGAAATATAGTTAGCTTGTTGAATTTAGTCAAGAAGGGACTGAGACGTTTTAGTACATTTATTTGCTGTGAGGCTTTTTTGCATAGATTTTGAATATGGGAGTCGAATTTGAGTTGCCACGGTAATCAATGTCTATGCCTATGAGCTTAACAACTGAGTCACTGGACAATTTACTATTGCCAATACTTATTTCAGGCTGTTTTTCAAAGGACTTCTTTCCAATAGCTATGAGCTGAAACTTATCAGGATTAGCCTGCATTTTATTAAGGTGAAACCACTTTATGAGATAGCCTGACCCTGTTTCCAAAGTGGATATAAGATCATCAAAGTTTGGGCTAGAGAAAGAGAGAGTGTTATCATCGACATAGTTATACAGTAAAGATTTATTGACAAAGTAAAAGATATCGTTGATGAAGATATTAAATAAGGGAGGACCTAGAATAGAGCCTTGTGGGACACCTTTTTGGATATTAGCCCAATTGCTAAGTGCAGAAGGTAGTTTGATTTGCTGTTTTCTGTTGTAATAAATAAGATTTAAGAAGACAGACTGATGAATCAGAAACGCCATATGCAGAGATCTAATCTAAAAGTATATCGTGGGGTAAACAGTCGAAAGCTTTGGATAAATCCATAAGTACTGCAGCAATATAGTGATTTTTATCAAGAGCTTCTTTCCTAGTCTTCAAGTAGCCTTAAGAGGGTAGTTTGACAGCCATGACCTGACCGAAATGCACACAGATACGGATGGAACAGATTTTCAAAGTAGTCATAGAGTTGCGTTGCTAAGACCTTTGAGAATATAGTAAGAACACTAACTGGTCGACGATAATTTGTTTTAGAGAGAGGATCGTTTTTTCTTACAGAGGCGTAACTTGTGCCTCTTTAAGACGATCAGGAAAGACAGAATGTTGAACAGAGAGATTTATAAGATTCGTTAACATTGAGATTAAGAACAGCTTTGCACTGTTTGATTACTTTTGCAGGTATGCCATCAACTCCAGTGGCTTTTTTAATGTTAGTCTATTTAAGAATTTTTGATACAGATTCTTCTGTTGTATATCTGAAACAAAAATTGTATTGTTTGTCCACATGATTTCCCTTTATCTCGCGTAAACTTGGGTGAGTAGTCTGGTCATATACCACATCGCAACCGATTTCGATGCAACATTTGCAAAAAAAAAAAAAAAAAAAAAAAAAAAAAAAAAAGTATTACCGGTAAATCCATTTGCGACAGATTTAGGATCGCTTATTATTTTACAGTTTTCCAAAAGGGTTATTTGTTGTTGACTAAAGTTGCCTTTTTTGGATAAAAAAGGCTTTATTGTTTGCCAAAATTCCCCACTTTTTGCCCCACCAGCACATCTTTCTAAAAAAAATTTCTCATCGATTGCTTTTTCAATTTATTAACCAAATTTCTCTGCTGGCAGTATTTGTCCAAAGTTTTTGAATTTCTGTGTTTAGTAAATTGTGAACAATAGCGATGCTTGTGGTATATGGCTTTCCTTAACTCACTTTTTATACAAGGTAAGGGTTTCTTACGAGGATACCTGGTTTTAATTGGAGCATGTTTGTCCAAAGTACTTGACACTACATTTTCACATTTCACATACAAGTTATTTAAATCGTCACTAATAAAAACCTCTTTTCCTGATATAGATGGTATATTTTGTTCAAATAAATTCTCATCATAAATCAAATGATCTCTACAGTCGCCGTTCAACATAGCTGAAAAATCCAACTAAATACGTTACACAATTATAAAGTTCATGCAAATAAAACAGGTTTAATTACTGTCGGGGTATGTGTAGAGACACCAAAGTAAATATTTCTTCTTTAAAATGGCCCTAATTTATTCTATATTTTCTTGACACTCTTTCTGCTTCATGGTTGCACAAATTTTCTTCTCTTGTACAAGACACGAGGTTTTTTTTTTTTTTTGTTTTTGTTTTGTTTTTTTTTTTTTTTTTTTTTTTTTTTTGTTTTTGACAAATATTTGTCACAATTTTAGTTCCACTGGTGTATAACTAATTCTGGATCACGCTGACACATTATAGAAGGAACATCAGTAGTTTTTTTAAGTGATCAATAAAATGTTTTCCATCTCAAATGGATTAAAAGAATGTTTCACAGCATAGATAAAGCCAATTCAAAGTATTTAAAACTATTATTTGTTATTCTCAGTTGTGCAAGGGCGGATCCAGAATTTTATGAAAGACGGGGGTTCATAACTTTATCATGAGATATTGTGAGTGTCGGAGGCTCAAGCCCCGAGCGTATGAGAGGCCTTCGGGCCGCTTAAAGCCCTCATCAGGTCAAAAGCAAAGCCCTGTTGGGGGTCCCAAGGACAAAGCCCCCGGCGAATATGAAATATTAATATTTCTGGGGACCACTTGGTTACATTTTCTTTATGTCTTTTTTTAATTTTAAAGGGGAAAGGTTTGCAAACCTCGCAACCCCCTTGAATCCGCCAATGTTGTGGTAAATCTATGTTTTTGGGGCCTACAGGATACTGGTTACAATTACTCGTTTATTTAAAGTGCTAGTAAATACTTTTTTCGAGTCCCATTTAACAGTGAATTAAATGTTGGTGCCATATTAGACGATGATTTAAAAAAACATTCTGGAACCTACTCATTACTGCGTATTCTTAAATGTTACCGTTTTGTGAACATCTAGTCATGTGTGATGCAAGAGTCGTAGTAAACGAATCCTAATACCTTTTCTTGATTTTCTTACTTAAAAACTGTTCCTTTCATTCCAAAAATTACAGAAATGCAATACTAACATCATAGTCTAGTCAATCTACAGTTTGACCTCAAACTAATTGCAACAGAACAAATTTTGTTACTAATATGCTCTCAAATACATGAAATGTTTATAGTAAAAATCTACCAAAATCTGACAAAGGGAAACAAGTTTTTGAGCAGTTTTAATTTCTTATGGCGATTTCTATAGACAAGGGAGATAACTCCTGTAAAACAGGTGGAGTTTTAGTCCAATTATCATATGTTCTTTTTGCTATTTTAACAAAAAGTAAAAGAAAGACCATGGAATAAATCAATCATAATTGATTCCATATGTATATTCCACATTTCCGATTTCATTTAAAGTGAAATCATTGGTCCACTTTCATTCAGTTGCATTTTATTTTAAGTCTTTTACAATCTTATGTTTCTATAGTGATGAGGAATTAATAACAGAATACTCAAAGTAATGAAGTAGAAGTATAGAAAAGTTATGTTTTTAACCTGAGATATACTTATTTTATCATTTCTGTGTATAACAAAACATATTTGAGGTGAACAAATCTTTTTTCCATCTCATCAACCTGCCCTCAATCAGCGTTTTGCATATATTCTTTCAACAAAATTATTTAATTTTTTTTACATTCCATTTACACATTACACTCTAAATTGTCTTAAATTATCTGTTTAAGTCTATGTATAAATTTCCATCTAATATCTAGGTTGTTCTTCATATAGTATCAGAGAAAACTTGAAGTTTTTGAAAATTTTTGTGTAAAATTTAGGATCACCATACAGAGTTTTCTCCCTTTTCTATAGAAAATGCATATTTTTATGGTGAATAAAAACACAATTCCTAAAAACAATCACATAAAAATATTTTCTGTTGCAATTACTTTGAGGTTTGACCCTATTTCAGTTTCATAGATTGACTAGACTATCATCAGAGAAATAACTTTAGGTGACCAGTGACCTTTAAACTCAATGTGCAAGTTTTGAGTAGCTGAAGTGTTGTCATCTTATCGTCGCATCGGCAATTTTCAGCTATTCGCGACGTCGGATTGTGATTAAGGATTAACCTAAGAACAATTTCGAGTGTGTATTTATGGTCTGCCTTGTATTCAGAACGACTTTTTGTAAGGTACTACAGCCATAAAAACATATCATTCCCTCAGTCACGTTAGCCTTAGACCGGACGAAAGTGTGACTGATAATATTAGCAAGTTTGTGCAGTTTTAATAGAAACGGACCAAGTCTTGTCCAAACACTTTTCGGTTAAAGATGCTTTTTACATATATGTGTGTTGCTGATGCGTTAAAATTACTTAAATTGGCAGTAAATTGAAAATACTGAATACACTAAACTGGAATTTAATACAATGCAAATACTGAATACACTAAACTGGAATGCAATACAACTTTCTTGACTCTAATCAGATGTACTGAACTTTGTACAAGAAAGAAGATATTTCATGTTCAAACAATTTGTTCACTCATACGTGAAATAGACGGTATTGGTGATACATTGAGACTACTATAACTCTTACAGTTAAAACTTTAAAATGTTTTGAGTTTATACAGTTGAGATTGTTTGTTTAAGAAAATGATTCCTTCATGAATTTTCCATTTGCACTTTATTTGAATTTATAAGCAGAAGGCCCATTGATCTTAAACTGCTAATCTGAGGTCATTGCGGAAATCAAAACAATAACAAAATAATTCTTACAAGATCAACTAGGTTTGCAAAGCTTTATTTGACGACGTTTCGAACTTCTTGCTCCATTTCACGAAACGAAGAACGTCTTCAAATGACTAAGGACTTAATCGTATGACATATTTAGTAAATTTAACTTTTAGATCTTTTAATTTATGATTGAAAGATTGACGGTTATACCTTAATGTAACTGTGACTTGATTGCCAGTCAAGGTCAACCAGCTTCCTAATCCTGAAAGAAAACTCTTGACTTGATGCTACAACGTTTTATTTCACCCTATGACTTTCTTTATTCCTTTTATGAAAACCACTTTAATAGTTCAGTTGAGTTAGTGGTGTTTGATCCGATACCGAGAGATCATGAGTTTGATCTCCGGTCGGTCTGAGGCTTGAAACTGGTATTAAAGCTAACCGTTCCTTTAAACTGGTATTAAAGCTAACCGTTCCTTTGCTCAAAGAACGACATTAAAGTGAAAGTGACAAGTTTTCTGAGTTGTACCTAACAGCCAAATGTCTAATATCATGGTAGTCTTGGTGCAATAAAGAACTACCTTTTACTGCATTGTAACATATCGACATTGCATAGTTCAATTTTCTGTTTTATTTATTTATCTATTAGAGCTACCGAATTCATTTACGAGTGAAATTATCCTAGTTACAATACAATTTTTCTTTTATTGACACTAGTCACGCTTTTAAAAATACCGGACAATTTGAAACAGAAGTTGTCTCATCTGTCTCTATAGTAATTACGGCCATTACTCAAGGTAATCGAACACTGAATGTGGGTCAAGGTCAACAAGCTACACAGCTATTTCTTCGGAACTGTATGTCACTTCAGAACCTTGAAAGTAAGTAAAGGTCAAAAAGCTTGGTAAACTTAGTACAGCCTCATGCCCATATGCTATATGATAAAGTTTAATGTTCCAAAACCTTTCTATTTATGATCTGATTTTAAAAAGTTGTACAACTTTGGGTAAACGTGACCTTTAATGTAGGTCAAGGTCAACCAGCTTCACAAACTTGGTAGAGCTTGATGTTGCGTTCTGTTCTATATCTGAACTTTCAAGTTCCTTTTACTTCTTAACTAGATACTCTACTGTTTCTTTGAAACAGATGTGTCGCCTGACACTGCATAGTACAGTCGGGTCCCGATTTCGAGGGATTCAGTTTTGAGAGGTACTCAATTTTGAGAGGTATTTTTCAGGTCCCAACAATATTTGTTCCTAACTATATATTAAAAAGGTCTCAATTTTTGGAGGTCCTATTTTGAGAAGTATTCGATTTTGCAAACAAATTTGCAGGTCCCAAAGCCAATAATCAACTGATTTGGGACTCGATGGTGAGAGGTATTGTCTCACCTATTGTTGTAAGCAGCCATTGTATCAAATCACACCTTACATTTACTCAGGCATCCAAGTGTGTTAAGGTGTTTTGAATATAGAAGTGATTAATAAATGTCAAACTGAACGTTAACAATATAAAATGTATAAGTTAATTATGTTCTGCTATAATCACTTTGTCAGCAAAACACAAAACTGATATCATATGTCGTATTCCCTGCATACGGTTGTAATTTTGTTCTGGGACCCAGTCTACCTAGGGGGATAACTGGATCAGGACAGGTATGAATGTTTCTTGCAATGACATTAAGTGCAGTGACTGTATGGTTGACAAAGTTATGCTCCGGACAAGAAATCCTCTATAAAAGTCAATCAAAGGGGAATAATTCAAAAAGGGAACAAGATAGAGTTGTGGTTCTTGTGCACTGCACTTCGAGTCATTGCCAGAAACATGTACACCAAGTTTGGAGTCATTTGAACATACTACAGCAAAGTTATGCTCCGGACAAGAAATCATCTATAAAAGTCAATCAAAGGGGAATAATTCAAAAACGGAACAAGACAGAGTTGCGGTTCTTGTGCAATGCATTTCGAGTCATTGCCAGAAACATGCACACCAAGTTTGGAGTCATTTGAACGTACAACACCAATGTTATGCTCCGGACAAGGAAATCCGGACGCCGCCGACGACGACGCCGACGACGACGCCGCCGACGAAAGTAATCCCTATATGTCGCCTAGTCAGGCGACACAAAAACAGACAAAGTAAAGTTCTCTGATCATGTTTTTTATTTATTTAACAGATCACATGAATGATTCATTAACAAAGTAACAGATTTTCAAATGAATATTAATACATATAAGATAAATGACAAAAACATCAATTTTCTTTAAAACCAAATATAACTAGATAACACAGCCTCAATAAATCAATGCCTATTAAACTCTTTGATTCCATGCTTAAACCTTTCTTTACAGAGCTGTGGTTTTGATCTTAATTTTAAAGACCAAAACATTCAAACTAAAATAAAAAAAATATGAATTATGAAAATATATTTACTAAAGATTTCAAAGTATTTGTTGTTTTACATTCTTATATGAATGATTGACAAATAAAGTAAACAGCATTGGAAAAGTAAGTTTTCATTTTGATAAATTTTATATACTAGTATACTAAAATATAAAATGTTATGTAACTAGGTTGAAGTTATTATTAAGTTAAAAATCCACTGGTGTAATGGCAAATAACAACAAATAGCATCTCAAAAACAATAATCAAACATCAATTACTATAAGCTTTGTTCTCTGACATTATACATGTGTATAACCCTTTTTGGCTAAAAAAATTGGAAAACATCCTACCTAGTAACAAAATTGTGATAATTTTTTTCTTAGTAAAAAATTAAAATGTCACCCTTTTTTGGATACAAAATGTGGACATTGGATACAAAGTTGGAACATGACCCTTTGGGGGTACAAAATCTAGATGTTATCTTTCTAAGTATAAAACCTGGAATATATGTATAACCCTTTTTGGCTTTCTGGATTAAAAATCCTGGAAATTAACTTTTCTGGCTTTCTGGATAAAAAATATTTTAGTGTTCTGCATAGCAACAGAATAAATTTCATAAAATTTCATTTTTTTTTTTACATAAATCTAATCTACATAATTTTGTAATAATTAGGACATCTACTGATTAATGTAATGAATAAACATGACAATGATGAAGTAAAAACCACTGATACAAACTTTTTTTGTTTATATTTTATTGGAAACAATAATCCTAATGCAAAATAATACAAAACAATCCTTTAATAAAAGCTAGAATGGAGCAAAGTTAGATACCTGAATATAATAAACAAGTGAGTTAGTTGTAGTGTTTAACACCATATATATTTCTCTTATTTTCCATTATTGAAATTGTAAACACAATTTTTTGAATACAAAGAAATTGATAAAATAAAATAATGCTAAAACCTAAAATCTTTGGTTTTCCCAGCATAATTCTTAATTGTATTTCCCCGATAGGTCTTTTCAAAATTGTGTACTGTATTGCAAATTACCGGTAGACAAATAGATATATCCACTAATAACTTCAGTATTAACTAATTCTAACCTTAATTTCTGTGGTGTATTACTGGATTTTCCATTAATCAATTTTTTGTAGATGGATAGACTGGAAAAGTTTCTTCTACAGACTAGACACTACTTCCATTCCAGCTGGTTGTCAAGTAGTATTTACTTTTGTGGTGTCATCGGAAAGGCAACCTATCGATTTGCTTGTTAATTTTGTTGATTTTTTGTGATGTCATCAGAGAGGCAACCTATCAATTTGCTTGTTAATTTTGTTGATTTTTTGTGACGTCATCAGAAAGAGAACCAATCAATTTGCTTGTTTATTTTGTTGACAGTTATAATTGTAAATTATATTTTGGGTATCACAACAAAGAAATCTATATTGTGCAATTATGACTTTAAATAGTCTTTGGCATTAAAAGAAATGATGTTGGATTTATCCATGTTTACTGTATTTCAACCTATCAATTTGCTTGTTAATTTTGTTGATTTTTTGTGATGTCATCAGAAAGAGAACCAATCAATTTGCTTGTTAATTTTGTTGATTTTTTGTGATGTCATCAGAAAGAGAACCAATCAATTTGCTTGTTAATTTTTTTAACAGTTATAATTGTAAATTATATTTTGGGTAACACAACAAAGAAATCTATATTGTGCAGTTATGACTTTAAATGGTCTTTGGCATTAAAAGAAATGATGTTGGATTTATCCATGTTTACTGTATTTATCATCCTACCAACAAAATAAAATAAAGAAAAATGTAAGTGACTAGTACTAAAAATTTGAATTTTAAAAGCTCCTAAATACTTCTATCTAGGAATGTAAAGTAAAAGTATTTTAAAATAAAATATTTGATTTTAGCGACACACATGTATATGCATGCTTAAAGCATGATAACAAACAATAACAACAATTATGATGTCAGACAATATTACATAAGAAATGTATATAGAGATAATGTAAAAGTATTAACAGTGATACCAAGGGAGATCACTCAGTTATGTATTTGAAAAAAGATCTTGTTTATTCTTTAGTCAAATGACCTCCTTACATTTTGGCTTTACTTTTGAATACCCTAGATTCTATGGTATTTCTGTTATTTCATAAAAATGATTTTAGATATGTAAAAGTATCGACAGTGATACCAAGGGAGATCACTCAGTTATGTATTTGAAAAAAGATCTTGTTTATTCTTTAGTCAAATGACCTCCATACATTTTGGCTTTATTTTTAAATACCCTAGATTCTATGGTATTTCTGTTATTTCATAAAAAAAAAAGAATTTAGATATGTAAAAGTATTAACAGTTATACCATGGGAGATAACTCAGTTATGTATATGGTAAAAAAATTGTTTATTCTTTAGTCAAATGACCTCCATAATTTTGGCTTTATTTTTAAATACCCTAGATTCTATGGTACGGTATTTCTGTTATTTCATAAAAATGATTTTAGATATGTAAAAGTATTAACAGTGATACCATGGAAGATAACTCAGTTATGTATATGGTAAAAAAATGGTTTATTCTTTAGTCAAATGACCTCCATACATTTTGGCTTTATTTTTAAATACCCTAGATTCTATGATATTTCTGTTATTTCATAAGAAATGAATATAAATATGTAAAAGTATTACTGTGCTACCAAGGAAGATCACTCTGCTTTGTATATGAAAAAGGATCTTGATGATTCTTGTTCTGATAATTAACTTTCTTATTGTTTGGCAGTAATTTTGAATACCTCAAATTCCATGATATTTCTGTTAATTTTGTGTTTTAATAAACTTAAAATGATGAACATAAGTGGTGTTTCCTATGTAGGATAGAACACCAAGCAATACTCCAAAACAAAGTGCATAAACATACCTTTTTTATCTTCTTAAGTACTACAGAGGAAAACCCACACCACATAATAACTGATCTAGATTACAACAGTGATACAAAGGGAGATCACTCATACAGAAGGCGACATATTTCAAAATATGAAAAATTAAAATTTCTTGTTTTTTATTCTTCAGATATTTTGACCAACTCATCATTTTTGATGCTATAAAATTTTATATCTATTATTCTATGATTTGTTTATGATTAGAAAACATCTTTGTCAAAGAAATGGAAAATAAATACTGATCAAACATATGATCTGTTTTCATATGCTTTCCATAAATTTTCCATATGTTTTTCATATGTACCCTAAACTTACTGGTTCCACATGGAAAACATACCATAATTTTTTTTCCTGTCAAACATTAATGTATATTTCAAAATGAAAATGTTAAAAGTTAAAATTTAAGGATAAGATATTAAATAAAAAGTTGTGAAAATAATTATAACAAGTGCTAATTTGTTGTTGATACTTATAAATATTTATCAATAAATAATAATTAAATTTAGTACCTGTAAATTAAATTATGTACTGATAAACAAAATAAAACTGGAATATTCTTTTTTTTTTCAATAAACAAAAATATAAAACTTAATGATGTTGAATTGCTGTTGCATAACATATATGAAAGTGTAAATTATTCAAAACATAAATATAGAGAAAAGAAGATAAAAAAAAAAAACTTCATATATATGCATGTATTATGTTGAAATTGCAGTTTTATCACATGTATATGCACATGTGAAACATAAACACATAGAAACAGAAAAAACATGAGATGATAAGACCGAGTTTATAGTTTCAAAACAATTAAATGTATATAGATAAAATCACATAAATTCAGAATATTATGTATAATCAGCTGTATAATATGTAAGGACAGATCCACAGAAAACAACAAGCACTGAATCATGATTCAACAAGAATTACTTATACATGTATTTATATACCATACAACAAGAATTTTTTGTATTTATATACCATATGTTATTATCTTAACCATCCTCATCTTCATAAAAGGTATGATAAGTATGGCGGTTCACCAGCATTCTTTAAGACACATCTCATAATGTAACACCAGAAAAAATCATTTCTATTAGATAAAGAATCACATGATTTTAGATGTTGAGTAATAACAACATTATTGAAGAAATCTGCAATGAACATATCATGTTTGGTGAACCCCATTAGTGGAAACTTTGTGTAAACCTAATCATAAATGCTGATGTTATTTACAATGGAAAGTTAAAACACACACATACAAAATTGTACGTATATATTTTATCTGTCTCCTTCCTTGTAGTAATACATATCATTAACCATGATGGTCATATATAGACAAACAACGATAAAGCCAATACAAACATACCTGTAATATTATTATGGACATTTGTAAATAAATTGTAAAATTAAACATAAAATTACTGGTACTTAAGCAACATTACATTTCCGTTCATGACCACAGTGAGCAAAACAAGAAACAATTTATCAATATATTGATTTAAAATCTTTAAATTACTTGTAACAATCTGCAATAAACAATCTTAAGTTTATATTCCACCCATATTTTGTAAAACCTTCTAGTGCAACAATTAAAAAAAAATCGAAATCACTAAGTACCGGTATAATTTTGAATTATCAAGCTGAATTAATCTCCATAGCTAGTCCGTATGAGTTTACTACTGTACATATCTTTCCTAACTGCCTAAGCCAAATGGTTCCGACATGGTATATCAAAATCGAATGATGCAACATATAATTGCAGTGATATTGTACATCAATATAAATTGCTATATTCAGTGAAATTTGATACTGTCTCTCATCACATTACAGTGTATTGTTATTTTATGTAAATATTCAACATTAAAAAAAAAAAACAACACGAATTTCATCAATCAATAAGTTGAAAATATAGAAAAAAAAATTCAGGTAGAAAGTAACATGATATGAATTGATCAACAAAACCAAAAGTCTTAAAAGGTAGAAATTTATACCAGTATTTCATTCACAACACATATATAGTATAGATGATAAAGTCCTCAACTGGCCCCAAAAATTGCTGTTGATAAACACAAATGAATCATAATTAAAAATGTACAACGATATCTATATAACTTTAAAGGATAATAAAATGAAATTTATTGTCATTAACTTCAGTGCAGTAAAGAGAGCATATTTTAATGACTTTTTTGTCTTTTTTTGCCACTATTTTGGTATAATTAACATATTATGAGCCTGAAAATATTGAGTTAAGAATGAAAAATATTTTACATTTTTACCATTTGTGTAATTTGCCCAAATTATGCAATCAAGCTGTGGTCAAAAACAATAAAAAATGACCAATCAAGTATTAATGAAATGTACATAAATGTTATGTTTGTGACATCACCATGACATCATTAGTCATTCAACATTTAATTCAAAAAGTCTTTTTTTTTTTATTTTTTTGTAAAAATGGTTTCGACTCAAATCTAAACTTCAATTAATTCTGTAATTAATTGAATTTTTTTATAAAATTCAATGCATTTTGGGGCCAAATAAGCACTCACTATATGTTCAAAATATATATAAAAGTACTCGATAACACAAAATCAAAATACGGTAATATAAATTGTCCAGATCTGTATAAGATACACATTCTCTCTCTCTCTCTCTCTCTCTCTCTCTCTTTCTCTCTCTCTCTCTCATACACACAACACATTTGTAAAAAAAAAAAAAAAAGCATACAATATTAGTTTTCAAATGATGTGCAGAAAAAATATATAAAATCTGAATATATGAGACCTCCAACACCTGGACCTATTATAATATGTATACCAGGTATATACATTGTATAGTAAACACTTAAGCTGGTCTATATATAAATTTTATCTATATTATCAATTATAACAGATCTTTATTTGATATCAGAATCCACTAATGATATGCAGCATGAAAAATAATTTATCAGAGTATAATTTGGAACTTATCTTAAGTGATTTTGGTACATGCTATTTGTTAGCTTACTTTTGTCTTAATCTAAAAGACTCTGTGCATGCATGTACAACATTTTGACATTCTAACTTTTTTGATGGACTAGCTCTGTTCATACACATAGTTATTTCATTTAAAGTATTAGTCCACCCAAAGGCCGTGTCTGCACAGTATTAGTTTGTTTTAAAATAAAAATAATTCAGATTGTAAAGAAACATTAAAAATATGTATAAAAGTCAGTGTGTATGTAAAGTTAGTCCAAAATTATGTGTATCAAAGTCAATGTTAGTCAAAAATAAGATTTCAACATTTCATCTCAATTAATAGATTCCTAATTCAAATAAAGGCTTGTTTAATGTGATTATAACAGATAAATGATATACTCTGGTTTTTTTTTAATGTGGTACTTCTGCAGGCAGCAGGGTTATTTACTGGGTACATGTAGTATATATCCAGAAATGTCCACAAGAATGAAACATTTACACTTCTTACAGCCTTTACAATTATTCAAAAGACTTAGGAAACATTTATATTTTCAGAAAATATTGAAAACAATTATCTGAAATTTCTAGATATACAGTAGACTACTATTTAAATAATCTTGCATGATTTATACCATATTCTGAAACAAATTTTTTTAAACTAAAAACAATTTTTATGGCTTAATTAAGAATAAATTTAAATGACATTTTATATTATATTGTACTAATATTTATGTTAGATGTGGTGGACTGGTTATAATTGTAAAAGTATAAAATTGTAATAAAATTGTATATCATATCTTATATCCTGGGACTATGTTTTCATCTATTGTGACATTGAAATGACATTGAAAAATTCTGAAGAAAATAGATTCTATAATGGAAATAAAACTGGAGATAAATATGGATTTCATATGGTTAAATATACTAAGAACAAATAAGAGATAATAAAACTGATTCTTTAAGGTAAATTTGAGGATATAGCACATCTGTATTAGTAAAATATTATGCAAAGCAAAAATAATGGATTTCTCACAAAAATGATTGATTTCGTTTAAAGCAAAATAAATATGGATTTCATAAGTATAATGTAAAATTTGCTTTCAAAATAAAAAATTTTAAAATGTAAATAATAAACATACTCAAAACATATTTCATATTCATGTAGCAAAATTTATCATTATGAATTTTTGCAAAAATGTACACAGTAATTAATGAAAAAGGGTCTGTACCTCTTGTCATGTGACCGGTGAGAAGTTGTGATTTTCGCATCATTGTTAACCATGTTAAAGTATGTCATTAAAAAATTTATTACAATGACATAACCAATAGCAAGATTTTTTTCGATGCTGAATTGCCAGGAATATTTTATATTTTCGTATCTTTGTCCAAAATCAACAATTTCAAACCAGACTTGTAGACCCTGTTTCTGTAAAATGTTCTTTAAGACAAAATCATGATAATGTGATATATACTATATATGTATAAAGTAAAAGTAGAAATTTTGTAAAAATTAAAATGATACTTAGTAAAATTAATAGATTTCTTAATGATAAATATACTTAATTAAATGTGACAAATAGTACACATATTATAAGACTATTCTTAATATTCTTACCATTTAATAACAGCAACATGTAGTTCATTTGGAAACTATATCAGTAATAACAATTCCATTATCACATACACTGCTGCCATTTACACACAAAGTATTGAAAGTAAGAGCTTGATCAATCAGCACAAAATAACAAAAAAAGCAAACTTTATCACAGCGCAAACATATACTGTTACCATTTAACAGTGAGACATTAGCATATTACAGTTTTAGCCATTAAAAAATGTATTGTTACGTCAGAATGTAACATCGCATTACAATGACCCAAGCATTCTTTGTCACCTTACATATGTGATAGATAAGCCAGCATTTTAGACTACTAGGTTAGCAGTATGCATAAGCCTGTCAGTTCAACATTAATTTAGAAATGATCTATAAAATATTTATCGAAAATCAAATATGTACTCACAAAAGCAACAGAAATCAAACATTCGGTTCAAACAGTGTGTACTGGCAAAAACACAGCATCTTGTGTACCAATGTGTTTTATTGTAACAGTATGGCAACAGCACACAGCATGCATGACATATTTATGAGTGTATAAATAAAATAAACATTAATTTTTGACTTAATAAATGATTTACTGACTATGATTGATCTATCAGAATGATACAATGTCTCTGACTGATCTATCAGGAATGATACAATGAATGTAACTGATCTATCAAAATAATATATTGTAATTGATCTATCAGAATGATTCAATGACTGATTGATTTACCAGAATGATACAAAGACTGATTGATCTATCAGAATGATACTTTGTTTCCAACTGATCTATCAGAATGATACATTAGCTGTGATTGATCTATCATAATGATACATTGACTGTGATTGATCTATCAGAATGATACAATGAATGTGATTGATCTATCAGAATGATACATTGACTGTGATTGATCTATCAAAATAATACATTGTCTCTGATTGATTTACCAGAATGATACGTTGTCTCTGACTGATCTATCAGAATGATACATTGTTTCCGATTGATCTATCAGAATGATACATTGTTTCCAATGGATCTATCAGAATGATATATTGTCTCTGACTGATCTATCAAAATGATACATTGACTGTGATTGATCTATCAAAATAATACATTGTCTCTGATTGATTTACCAGAATGATACCATGTCTTTGACTGATCTATCAGAATGATACATTGACCATAATTGATCTATCAGAATGATACACCGACTGTGATTGATCTATCAGAATGATACAATGACTGAAGGATCTATCTTTTAAATGAATTTTTTTACAGTTTAAAAAAAAGTAATGGTTATAAGTACAAGCCAGTACCATGTTTTATGTTTGATGCAATTCTACTGGTAATATTAATCAGTACATGACTCTGCATGTAGGTGTAAAATTATCAGTACACATGTATTTTCATTTTTTACATGTACTGAGTTTCCTACTTATTAACATGACTGAAATGAAAGTACATGTAGTTTATGTGGTTCCAGACAAATCACAATTATCAACCAGTACTGTGAAACTTGCACCAAATTTATAAGCACTTAGTCATATCTTGCCATAAACACTGAATTTCAAGGAATAATTTTTTTATATACATGTATAATTATTAGTTCTGGACAAATTAGCTTCATCATGGCACCTATTATTTGTGTACTGGGATCATCAGTACATCATAACATAACTGTATGGACAATATACTGGACAACATCATCTACTGGCCAGTACTCCTATCTACCATACTTCACATTTGTGTGACGGATTCATTGGAGAATTAACTGGACATTTATATTCCTGAGCAAATTCTCTGGAATTTGACAAAGTTCCAATAACCCTACAAAAAATAATAAAATAAAACAAAATGATTGGAGATTAAGAACAATTATATAAACAAGAATTCCACAGATTTATGTGTCTTGCCTAGTTAGTTTTTGACCGAGTAGAAAATAAAATACTTTAACATAAACTTTCACATTCTGACACGTCGTGGACACCAGAAAAGTAACACCTAAGTCTCGCCTTATGGCGATGCCAGGCTCAACAATAAAGTCCAAAAACAAGCTGCATCTTTAACTTTTTAAATCCATACGAGTATTTATTTGAAATTATAATGATCAGATGAATAAATCAATAATTTTATCAACATATCAGTTACCTGGTTTGAAAAATTTAGTAGATACAGGAACTTTTCCTATACATTTCAGTGCAATCTGAACTCTGTAGTTTGTAAAAGAAAAGGGCACCTGTGGTAATCGTAGAGAACAGTTCCTAATAGAAACAAACTGAGTAACATTATATGTAATTATATTTCAGAATGTTATATTAAATATTGTTTTATATTTACCTGTATTTAGCAGGACTATGTGGATCACTAATTAATTGCAGGTGATCAGCCTCTTTTGTGCTGCTGGAGCACCACACCTGTAATACAATGAACAAAATTAGAAATGAATGCTTATTGAATTAAACACACCAACAATGGCTGTCATAGGATCTAATGTTAATGTAATCCATTAGGATTTTTTAACTAATGCTAATGTCTGAAGGGACCTTGATGGCAGAATGTTCTAAAGCGCTCGTTTACAGATCAGTGTCTCTCACTACCTGGGTTCATATCCCACCCAGGCAGATCCTAGTGTGAGAAAAGTTGTCAGTTGACTTGCTGAAGATCAGTCGTTTTCTTCAGGTACTTAAATTTCCTCCACCATTCAAGAACTGACTGCTTTCAATAATATCAAAGTTATGAGCATAGTTCACAAACTTGGTCACAATTAGTGCACTCATGCTCTATATAAATTTTTAACCTTTAAGGTCTTTCCAGTTTATAGTCAAATGTTTGAATTCTGACTAGAAAAGCCTTGGACATTTAGCTTTCCTTTGTTGTTGTATCAGTTATAGAAAAACCACTACATTATCAATGTTACCTGAGCAAATCCTATGAAGAATAATTGTCTATGGGTTAAATTAAGAGCAGGCAGGAGCTTCTCTGCTTGATGTGTCTTAATCCAGTCTAAATATGCCTGAAACATATAAAACAACATAATATGCACAGCGACATACAGATTATTTTAGAAGTGTTAAGCAAGATCTCTATAAAGCACATGCCATCTTATTAAGGTTGTATGAAACTTGTTTCTATGGGGTTAACAAATGTACCATGTTATATCCCAAGAACAGGTATGCAGTACATTGGATAACTTGACTCTTCAATAGTATTCAAGAATTAGCAATGTATAAATTATTCAGAATTTTGGATAAGTTGACTCTTGTAAAAACAATGCTATTCAGACATTTGCATTGTATAAATTATTCAGAATGTTCTGTGCAAATGTATTGGAGATTACAATGATCATGTGATACAATGGTTTTGTTATCAAAAATGTTTTTTTGAGTAATACAAATTGAAAAACAATTTTCACTCTATACATCCATGCCAGAAAATACCATCAGTTAGATATCATAAAAGAGCAGAATGAATTCATGGCATTCTACATTCTAATCAAGGCAATCCAATTTGTATCGAGGCCCTCACCTTGAGAAAGTGGAGGGAAAAGTAGTGCCAAGAAAAAACCCTTGACCCTTCTTCCACAAGTAGACTGATAAAGTGTACAACACTTGTCCGTCAAAATTGAATTGAAAGCCAAGTGGTGAGATGGACTGTAAGTCAGAATGTCTGAAGTCGAATTATCACATCAAGTGTTTTTTTTTTTTTTTTTTTTTTTTTTTTTTTTTTTTTTTTTTGACTACAAAAATGCTTAACTTAAACTTTGAAATTACATGTACATGTATATAATTTAATTTCAGATATATTTTAAAATGTATGAATGTGTTCTATTTTTGATTTTAACTCACATGATAGGATGACTTTAGTCCACCATTATCTGCAATGTTCTCTCCTAATGTCTGCTTTCCTCTAACCTGTAAAGAAAACAAAGTAACTAATAAACTAGCCTGTCCAAAATATTAAGTTGAATGAAAAGTTGACAATTAGTATCTCATTAAATTATAAAGTAAGCACCATTAAAACTAAACTGAAATGCCTAGACTAGTATTTTGACTTAAACACTAGAAGATCTTTGCAATAGGTTATTTGTTAACTCTGTACTAATCTTAAAATTCAGAAAACTGTTTAAAAAAGAAAAAAAAAAAGAAAAAAGGCAATAAAATACATGTACATGTGTATTTATTTACAAATTATATTGAAAAACTCAAACTCTCCAACAAAAACTTTAGAGTTTTCCATAACCACTGAGCTTCTACCTTCTTCCACTAACAGAAACGATACATACATGTATTCCATAACTGAGTAGATACCCTTATCCCCAATAGAAACTGAGGTTTTCCGAAACATCTGGGTTACTACCTTTCCTTAACAGAAACTGAAACATATTCCATAACAAGCCAGATATGCTTATGCCGAACAGAAACTGTAAAGTTTTCTAAAATTACTGACAGAAACTGTAATATTTTCCATTACTACTGAGCTACTACCGGAACAGAAACTGTAATGTTTACGATAACTACTGAGCTACTACCACAACAGAAAATGTAATGTTTTCCATAACTACTGAGCTACTACCCCAACAGAAAATGTAATGTTTTCCATAACTACTGAGCTACTACCCCAACAGAAAATGTAATGTTTTCCATAACTACTGAGCTACTACCCCAACAGAAACTGTAATGTTTTCCATAACTACTGAGCTACTACCCCAACAGAAACTATAATGTTTTCCATAATTACTGAGCTACTAACCCAACAGAAACTGTAATGTTTTCCATAACTACTGAGCTACTACCCCAACAGAAACTGTAATGTTTTCCATAACTACTGAGCTACTACCCCAACAGAAACTATAATGTTTTCCATAACTACTGAGCTACTACCCCAACAGGAACTATAATGTTTTCCATAACTACTGAGCTACTACCCCAACAGAAACTGTAATGTTTTCCATAACTACTGAGCTACTACCCCAACAGAAAATGTAATGTTTTCCATAACTACTGAACTACTACCCCAACAGAAAATGTAATGTTTTCCATAACTACTGAACTACTACCCCAACAGAAAATGTAATGTTTTCCATAACTACTGAGCTACTACCCCAACAGAAAATGTAATGTTTTCCATAACTACTGAACTACTACCCCAACAGAAACTGTAATGTTTTCCATAACTACTGAGCTACTACCCCAACAGAAAATGTAATGTTTTCCATAACTACTGAACTACTACCCCAACAGAAAATGTAATGTTTTCCATAACTACTGAGCTACTACCCCAACAGGAACTGTAATGTTTTCCATAACTACTGAACTACTACCCCAACAGAAACTGTAATGTTTTCCATAACTACTGAGCTACTACCCCAACAGAAAATGTAATGTTTTCCATAACTACTGAACTACTACCCCAACAGAAAATGTAATGTTTTCCATAACTACTGAACTACTACCCCAACAGGAACTGTAATGTTTTCCATAACTACTGAACTACTACCCCAACAGAAAATGTAATGTTTTCCATAACTAATGAGCTACTACCCCAACAGAAAATGTAATGTTTTCCATAACTACTGAACTACTACCCCAACAGAAAATGTAATGTTTTCCATAACTACTGAACTACTACCCCAACAGAAAATGTAATGTTTTCCATAACTACTGGACTACTACCCCAACAGAAACTGTAATGTTTTCCATAACTACTGAGCTACTACCCCAACAGAAACTGTAATGTTTTCCATAACTACTGAACTACTACCCCAACAGAAAATGTAATGTTTTCCATAACTACTGAGCTACTACCCCAACAGAAACTGTAATGTTTTCCATAACTACTGAGCTACTACCCCAACAGAAAATGTAATGTTTTCCATAACTACTGAACTACTACCCCAACAGAAAATGTAATGTTTTCCATAACTACTGAGCTACTACCCCAACAGGAACTGTAATGTTTTCCATAACTACTGAACTACTACCCCAACAGAAAATGTAATGTTTTCCATAACTACTGAACTACTACCCCAACAGAAACTGTAATGTTTTCCATAACTACTGAACTACTACCCCAACAGAAAATGTAATGTTTTCCATAACTACTGAACTACTACCCCAACAGAAAATGTAATGTTTTCCATAACTACTGAACTACTACCCCAACAGAAACTGTAATGTTTTCCATAACTAATGAGCTACTACCCCAACAGAAAATGTAATGTTTTCCATAACTACTGAACTACTACCCCAACAGAAAATGTAATGTTTTCCATAACTACTGAACTACTACCCCAACAGAAAATGTAATGTTTTCCATAACTACTGAACTACTACCACAACAGAAACTGTAATGTTTTCCATAACTACTGAACTACTACCCCAACAGAAACTGTAATGTTTTCCATAACTACTGAACTACTACCCCAACAGAAAATGTAATGTTTTCCATAACTACTGAACTACTACCCCAACAGAAACTGTAATGTTTTCCATAACTACTGAACTACTACCCCAACAGAAACTGTAATGTTTTCCATAACTAATGAGCTACTACCCCAACAGAAACTGTAATGTTTTCAATCACTACTGACCTACTACCCCAACAGAAAATGTAATGTTTTCCATAACTACTGAACTACTACCCCAACAGAAAATGTAATGTTTTCCATAACTACTGAACTACTACCCCAACAGAAACTGTAATGTTTTCCATAACTACTGGACTACTACCCCAACAGAAAATGTAATGTTTTCCATAACTACTGAACTACTACCCCAACAGAAAATGTAATGTTTTCCATAACTACTGAGCTACTACCCCAACAGAAACTGTAATGTTTTCCATAACTACTGAGCTACTACCCCAACAGAAAATGTAATTTTTTCCATAACTACTGAGCTACTACCCCAACAGAAACTGTAATGTTTTCCATAACTACTGAGCTACTACCAAAACAGAAACTGTAATGTTTCTTAAAATTACTGAGCCACTACCCCAACAGAAACTATAATGTTTTCCATAACTACTGAGCTTCCACCCAAACAGATAATTTTTTCCATGAATCCTGAGCTACAACCCCAACAGGAACTGTAATGTTTTCCATAACTACTGACCTACTACCCCAACAGAAACTGTAATGTTTCTGAAAATTACTGAGCTACCACCTCAACAGAAACTGTAATATTTTCCATAAGTACTTGGCTACTACCCCACCAGAAACTAATATTTTCCATAACTACTGAGCTACTACCCCAACAGAAACTGTAATGTTTTCCATAGCTTCTGAGCTACTACCCCAACAGGTAATGTTTTCCATAACTACTGAGCTACTTCCTTCTCCCAGAGTAGTAGTTCAACAGTTATGCAAAACATTACATTTTCTGTTAGGGGAATAGATAGTAGCTGCATAGTTATAGAAGAAGGGTTTTAGCTCAGTAGTTACAGAAAACATTACAGTCATTACAGTTTCTATTTGAGAAGGAGGACATTACCTGAGTAGTTAGGGATACAATATACTGAATCAGGGCTTACATTTGATCCTTGATTTTTGAAGCTCAAATTGACCTTCTTCAAAGTATCCAGAGTCAACACTTATATGCTGAAACCAGGATTCAAATTACATTCAAAAGAGTCAAGAACATAGTCTAAAAGTTCTAAAATATCTCAAGGTTCTAAAGAAAGTCTTACTATCTTACATTTTCTCCATTAACTGTATACTTTGAATACTGGTCAACCATACATTTTGTACGCTTTTGAAAGGCTGCTACTGATTGGTTGTTCCACCAAGGTCGTAGGTTACCATTTTTATCATACTCTCTGCCTAAAATTGAAACAACCCCAAATTAATTAACTAAACAAGTTTCAAAACATGGGACAAAAATGAAATATGCAATGAAAGAATATAGGAATCCATTTTAAGTATATCCATGTAGGAAAGTGAAATCTTGCCAGAGAGGTTGTCCCTTGAATATATCAGTAAGAGACAAGGCTTGTCAAAATGGACTTTTTTTCTCCAATTTCATTCTAATATTTGACTTCAAATATGATTTACCAGTACATAGATATAAGTACCAAGTTTGAAAATAATAACATGTACTTGCTAGGCAATGTTCTACATAAAAATAAATCCATGACATAACACTGTACCTAAATTTGTTAAATAAAATTTCAATAGACTAGAAAAAGTTCTTCATTCTAAAATCTCAGTTAAATAATTAGAAATACATTTTTTTTAATTTTTGAGGTCCAAGTATTTTTTTTCCACAAGATGATGTCATTTTATCTGCAAGATGATGTCATTTTATCCACAAAAGGATGATTGATTGTTCCTTAACTATGATGTGATGTGACATCACTTCTACACCACATGATAAAAGATAATGAAATCGTCCAATGAAAAGCAATCACCATGGCTTTCCTACAAAGTAAATTTGGATTAACCATGGCTTTCCTACACAGTAAATATGGATTAACCATGACTTTCTTACACAGTAAATTTGGATTAACAATGACTTTCCTACACAGTAAATATGGATTAACCATGGCTTTCCTACACAGTAAATAAAAATTAACCATGGCTTTCTTACACAGTAAATTTGGATTAACCATGACTTTCCCACACAGTAAATTTAGATTAACCATGGCTTTCGCACACAGTTAATTTGGATTAACAATGGCTTTCCTACAAAGTAAATTTGGATTAACCATGACTTTTCTACACAGAGTAAATATGGATTAACCATGGCTTTCCTACACAGTAAATTTGTATTTACCATGACTTTCCCACACAGTAAATTTAGATTAACCATGGCTTTCCCACACAGAAAATTTGGATTAACCATGGCTTTTCTACACAGTAAATTTTGATTACCCATGGCTTTCCTACACAGTTAATATGGATTAACCACTGATTTCCTACACAGTAGATATGGATTAACCATGACTGTCCTACAAAGTAAATTTGGATTAACCATGGCTTTCTTATACAGTAAATATGGATAACAGGTAACCATGGCTGTCCTACACAGTAAATATGGATTGACAATGGCTTTCCTACACAGTAAATATGGATTAACCATGGCTTTCCTACACAGTAAATATGGATTAACCATGACTGTCCTACAAAGTAAATTTGGATTAACCATGGCTTTCTTATACAGTAAATATGGATAACAGGTAACCATGGCTGTCCTACACAGTAAATTTGGATTAACAATGGCTTTCCTACACAGTAAATATGGATTAACCATGACTTTCCTACACAGTAAATATGGATTAACCATGGCTTTCCTACACAGTAAATTTGGATTAACCATGACTTTCCTACACAGTAAATTTGGATTAACCATGACTTTTC
This sequence comes from Tegillarca granosa, assembly GCA_029721355.1. Lineage (NCBI taxonomy): Eukaryota > Metazoa > Mollusca > Bivalvia > Arcoida > Arcidae > Tegillarca > Tegillarca granosa. The sequence goes on along the minus strand of CM056597.1, from coordinate 13,827,481 downwards.
TACACAAGGTAAATTTGGTTTAACCGTGGCTTTCCTACAAAGTAAATTTGGATTAACCCTTGCTTTTTTACACAGTAAATTTGGATTAACAATGGCTTTCCTACACAGTTAATATGGATTGACCATGACTTTCCTACACATTAAATTTGGATTTACCATGACTTTTCTACACAGAGTAAATTTGGATTAACTATTTCTTTTTTACACAGTAAATATGGATTAACCATGGCTTTCCTACACAGTAAATATGGATTAACCATGACTGTCCTACAAAGTAAATTTGGATTAACCATGGCTTTCTTATACAGTAAATATGGATAACAGGTAACCATGGCTGTCCTACACAGTAAATATGGATTAACCATGGCTTTCCCACACAGTGAATTTGGATTAACCATGGCTTTCCTACATAGTAAATATGGATTAACCATGACTTTTCTACACAGAGTAAATTTGGATTAACCATTGCTTTTTTAAAGGGTAAATATGGATTAACCATAGCTTTCCTACACAGTAAATATGGATTAACCATGACTGTCCTACAAAGTAAATATGGATTAACCATGACTTTTCTACACAGAGTAAATTTGGATTAACCATTGCTTTTTTACAAAGTAAATATGGATTAACCATAGCTTTCCTACACAGTAAATATGGATTAACCATGACTGTCCTACAAAGTAAATTTGGATTAACCATGGCTTTCTTATACAGTAAATATGGATAACAGGTAACCATGGCTTTCCTACACAGTAAATTTGGATTAACAATGGCTTTCCTACACAGTAAATATGGATTAACCAAGACTTTCCTACACAGTAAATTTGGATTAACAATGGCTTTCCTACACAGTAAATATGGATTAACCATGACTTTCCTACACAGTAAATATGGATTAACCAAGACTTTCCTACACAGTAAATTTGGATTAACAATGGCTGTCCTACACAGTAAATATGGATTAACCATGGCTTTCCTACACAGTAAATTTGGATTAACAATGGCTTTCCTACACAGTAAATATGGATTAACCAAGACTTTCCTACACAGTAAATTTGGATTAACAATGGCTTTCTTACACAGTAAATTTGGATTAACCATGACTTTTCTACACAGAGTAAATTTGGATTAAGAGTGGCTTTCCTACAAAGTAAATTTGGATTAACCATTGCTTTTTTAAACAGTAAATTTGGAATAACAATGGATTTCCTACACAGTAAATTTGGATTAACCATGGTTTTCCTACACAGTAAATTTGGATTAACCATGGCTTTTCTACACAGTAAATTTGGATTAACCATGGCTTTTCTACACAGTAAATTTGGATTAACCATGGCTTTTCTACACAGTAAATTTGGATTAACCATGGCTGTCCTACACAGTAAATTTGGATTAACCATGGCTTTTCTACACAGTAAATATGGATTAACCATGGCTTTTCTACACAGTAAATTTGGAATAACAATGGCTGTCCTACACAGTAAATTTGGATTAACCATGGCTTTTCTACACAGTAAATTTGGAATAACAATGGCTGTCCTACACAGTAAATATGGATTAACCATGGCTTTTCTACACAGTAAATTTGGATTAACCATGGCTTTCCTACACAGTAAATTTGGATTAACCATGGCTTTTCTACACAGTAAATTTGGATTGACAATGGCTGTCCTACACAGTAAATATGGATTAACCATGGCTTTCCTACACAGTAAATTTGGATTAACCATGGCTTTTCTACACAGTAAATTTGGATTGACAATGGCTGTCCTACACAGTAAATATGGATTAACCATGGCTTTCCTACACAGTAAATTTGGATTAACCATGGCTTTCCTACACAGTAAATTTGGATTATAAAGGATGAACAGAGAAAATATTGCAAGTTATTTTTCTTGTTGCAGAGTTAAAGTTAATGAATCAGTGCCATTATGAGTGACTGACAGGTTTGTAACGCTTGTAAGACAGTCAAATGTAAAAATTACCTTAAATGTAAAAAGATAAAATCTGACATTAAATGTAAAAACAATGTTACTCTAAATGTAAAAAAAAGTGCTACAAATGTAAGAAGTTGACATCAAATGTAAAAAGCATTTGATGCTATATGTAAAAACATTTTAACGCTATATGTAAAAATGCCGATTAACGTTAAATGTGAAAACAAAAAAATGATATATGTAAAACAAAAACATTGCTCACGTTAGCAGAAATCTGCATTGGAACTGAGTGCATATAGTAGGCTTCCAGTGAAAAACAAAAATCAAAGTACTGAGAAGCGTTAAGCTAGCACCTATGTGTGGTTTCTAAAGATGTAATTAATGTTTTACAGGATTTCAGTGTAGACTAAAGTCGTCTTTATAATGCTGGCACACTGTAAGTGATGCTGAAATCGAACCCACGTTTACATTTAGAGTAAAACTGTTTGTACATTTAATGTCAAACTTGATCTTTTTGCATTTAATGTGATTTTTACATTTGACGGTCTAACAAACACTCATTTGATCATCTGAAAGATGTAAATAGTGTGATCTTGTACTAAGAAAATCATAAAAACACTTCCAAAGAAACATGAAGCTGATTTTAAATTTATTTCTGTGATTATTAAAAATAGTCCATTGTAAACAGGTCAATATAAGCAAAAATATATTCAAAGTTTGCAAAAATTAACAACTGCCAAATAAAAAAATAAATCTTTTCCATAGTGAAAATGATAAAAATGATATGACATTAAATAATATGAGCAAATAAATATCATAGTTTTTAAAAACTAATAACTGTCTAATAAAATTTTAGAACATATCGCTGTACATTGTACAGTAACTTACCTTGGTCATCAAAGCCATGGGTCAATTCATGTCCCATTACAACACCCATAGCTCCAAAATTCAGAGACCTACGATAAAAGTTTTATCCAATAATAAATGTACATTATAAAAGTATTTATAATTTGTTGAGAATTTTAAAGTAAATGATTATTATAACAGTATACTCAGTGTGTGATTTTCACCAGAATTCTAATACTAGTACATTAAGCAGTGATGACTTTGATCAAATTCCGACATATCAAATGATAGTCACTTTGTATATAGTTCCTGTTCAACAGTGACTACTTACATACAAGAGCAAACAATGTTGAACTAATGAGGATACATTTGTAGACAGACACAGCTGAGTGATATTGTCACTGGCTTTCAAACCTAAAGGCTGTTTGTTCAGTTATCACTCAGGACTTGAAAATAATTTTTAGGAAAATATTTATTTCCTGTTTATACTGATGGTGATAGTTCTCCATTTTATATCTAGTCACTTGCTATGGAATCCACTAAGATGTACAATTTGGACAATTTTATGTTGATTGACCAGCTGACCATCAAAAATCAAACCAAAGAATTAGTAATCTATTTGGTACACATAGCACATGTATTAACTATGACTTTGTTCCATTAAACATTTTTAGAACCTTTTTTCTGAGATTCAACATTGAGGCTAGGTTTTTGAACAAGGTCCATTCTAAGTCTCCTGACTCTGTGGTCAGAGACACCTGTTGAATCTCAGTCAACAAAAACACACTTGTTGAATCTCAGTCAACAAAAAAGACACCTGTTGAATCTCAGTCAACAAAAAAGACACCTATTGAACCTCAGTCAACAAAAAGGACACCTGTTGAATCTCATTCAACAAAAAGGACACCTGTTGAATCTCAGTCAACAAAAAGGACACTTGTTGAATCTGAGTCAACAAAAAGGCAGTTGTTGAATCTCAGTCAACAAAAAAGACAGTTGTTGAATCTAAGTCAAAAAGGAGACACCTGTTGATTCTCAGTCAACAAAAAAGGCACTTGTTGAATCTCAGTTAATAAGAAAGACACTTGTTGAATCTCAGTCAACAAAAAGGACACTTGTTGAATCTGAGTCAACAAAAAGGCAGTTGTTGAATCTCAGTCAACAAAAAAGACAGTTGTTGAATCTAAGTCAAAAAGGAGACACCTGTTGATTCTCAGTCAACAAAAAAGGCACTTGTTGAATCTCAGTTAATAAGAAAGACACTTGTTGAATCTCAGTCAACAAAAAGGACACTTGTTGAATCTGAGTCAACAAAAAGGCAGTTGTTGAATCTCAGTCAACAAAAAAGACAGTTGTTGAATCTAAGTCAAAAAGGAGACACCTGTTGAATCTCAGTCAAAAAAGACACTTGTTGAATCTTAGTCAAAAAGGAGACACCTGTTGATTCTCAGTCAACAAAACAGACACTTGTTGAATCTCAGTTAATAAGAAAGACACTTGTTGAATCTAAGTGGACTCAAAATACAACTATTAAATCTCTCACTGGGCATAACAGACACCCGGTGTGTCAAATAGTGGAAGCCACCTGTGGCAGATACTGAAGAAGCTTACCAGTACTGATACAAAATAATTATATCATGAGTAAACACGTGACTTACTTTGGGAATTCCTGGTCATAGAAGGGGGCTTGAAGGATACCAGCAGGAAATACAATTTCATTTTTGGATGGTGTATAGTAAGCATTCACTGTAGGTGGTGTCATTCCCCATCTGTAAAAGATCAAAACCAATCAGTAAAGTTAATAATGAGTTTTTAAGTTTTTTATAGTAAGCAAATGAAGATTGTTTTGATTGATTTATAAAAATTGTAAAATTTCAGCAACAAAGCTAATAATTTCTTTAATTTAAGTTAAATATCATGATGCTAATTAACAAATACTAGACATACAATTTTTTTTACAAAGGTAGAAAATGTAAATGTGTTCCTCCTTACACCCTCTAATTAAAGCTGCTGATCTTGAATTTACTCAGTCATACATCATAGAAATGAAATCCATATAAATGTCTTATTTAAAAAAAAAGATGTTTTAATTACATCATTAAAATAACATTACACAGTCCTACATTTTATTCATATTTCACTAAAATCACAAAGCTAGGAGGCTATATCAATTCAATGGTAGCTCTGTCATTGCCAATTGCAAAATTTCTGATTCGAAAAGATTGGTATGGGGTAATATTTTTGCTCCAAAATTTTCATCAGTTCAATAGTGCACTTTTAGTTTCTGAGGTTAACTTGAAATATTTTCATATAAACTGGCTCCAGATTTTACAGTTGACTAATTTTTTGGCTCCTACTTTTCAGGAGCCAAGGCTAACAATGCAATCTAAAAGACTTATGTTTACATCTCTTGACCTGCTGAACAATAAATTTCATAAACAGGGACTTCACTCTGACGACAAAGATGTACCTGTACAAGATGGATGTAAAATCAGGCTTAGCTTTTGAACTTTTACCCACATCAATAACATTTAAAAATCATTCTGCTACACAATAGGATAGCTTGTTTCAAGCTGGATTTTGATATAAAATGGTGTTTAACAGAATTGTTTTACTTACACATTTTTCCTTGGTGCTTTTCTCAACTTCTCAAGGTTTTTCACCAAAGCAAACCTCAAGTTTCTGATATTGTTCCAGAAATATTCATCTTTCTTTATCTCCAACTAAAAAGAATATTTTGTTTATAACTTTTAAGTTAACAAATAAGAATTTATTTAAAAGAAACTATATTGTATTAATATCTTTTAGTAATTCATGATTAAGCAACATTTTCTATGTATAGCAATTCTGCTGTAAAGACATTAAAGACATTGGATTCTAAATAGCATAAATGTCAGAAAATTCAGTTAAAGTCTACTGTAAGCTAAACAATGGTTACCTAGGTTACAATGAGATGAAACACCATTCTATCACAACTACAAACCCATCATTTCTACTATAGGAGTAATGATTCACTTAGCAGGAGGGTACATTGTAGCAACATCTTACTTTCTCACCATGCACATGAGTTGGAGTTTGAACCCATGACATTTAAAACACAAATTTGTGTTCTTATCCATTTGGCCTCATGTATACACATGTGTAATAAGTAAATAAGTATGGTCAAAATAAGTACCTTTTCATATTCCTTGTTTAATTTTGTAGTGTTTTTGATGTATTCAGGAAATCCTATCATGTCTATGACAGCGTTAGCCTAAAATATAATCAAATCTAGAAAAATAATAATTGTTCTTTATAAATACAACATACCACATTCATGTGACCACTGTGTCTTAGATTAATCATGCCACTAAAAATTTAAAGCTCAAAACAACAAGAACTGCCAATAACTTTAGCTTGCCTTGTCTACAAATCTAAATCACATTAAAATCACATTTTTGTAAAAAAAAAAAAAAAAAAAAAAAAAAAAAAAAAAAAAAAAAAAAAAAAAAACACTTTGGAAATAGCCCATCCATAATCATATGTCTCTCTTTGAAATATTTTACGATCACTCTTAAACTAACCTGAGCAGACTGAAACATGTACAAGTGTTATCAAAGTAAAATCTTAAGTCTGTTTTCTTGTTAATAAAATATTAATATATTATTCCTAAATAGCTGACAAACACATACCCTACTTCTATATCTATATCTTTGTGCAAAAGAGCTAAAACAGGCTGCCGGTAAGCAAATGTGTACATATATGTGTATTTTAAACCAATAAATAATACATATTTACAAACCATCTTTCTAAACCTACCTGTATTATATAACTGATGGCAAAATTAGCCACAAACCACCCAAAATGTATGAAAATAATTTGCTTCAAATTAATGTTCAGTATGAAAATAGTATGCATGTATTTCATTTTAATGACTGAGTCTATTTATACTGCCAGTCCCTCACTCAATTATCACAGCTGTTTTTTAAAGTCTGAGGTCTATTAATTTTGCTTCTGTCAAACCTGACTAAAACCTGAGTGTAGATCTATCAATCAGTCTTACTGATCATCATAACATTTTATTTAACTTTGCAAAGGCAATTAGAATCCTGGGGTTTTTTTTTTTAGGTAAGTTTGCTTGCAAAATACTGGTGACTTTCTCTTGGCACTGTGGTTTCCTTCACTATCATAGAACTGCCCTGCTTGATATTCATGAAAAACATTTTGACTGGGGCATAAAATACCATAAATCCATTCTTTCTTTTCTAACTAACACATTGGATCCTGTTTAAACTGAAAATCTTTCAAGCTGGAAATTTTGTTATTAATTTTAAAATGATGTCTTAAAAAGTATGGTAGCAATTACTAAAATAAAGAAGGTTTTGGGTAAATTAGGGTTAAATTTTTATGGTTTCCCTTTAAATAGAACATCTGTTGACCTGGCCCCAGTTCAACAACCATTCACTCAAAATGTGTACAACAAATAATATAAAATTGTAGAATTTTATATCATATCTTAATAAAGGTGCTGCCACTATAAAAGTGATTTACAGTACAAGCTATATATTATGTAGATTTCTTCTCTTGAGAAACCGTACAAGTTATATATTATGTAGATTTCTTCTCTGAGAAACCAAACAAACTAGAACAAAAATATAATAGGCAATGCTAGGTTTCCATAAAAGTTAAAGAAATGGTATTCTCACAAATTTGCTATGTTAGTCTTACAACAGTGGACACCTACATGCTGAAGAAATGCATGATACTTCTTGCTGAGTTCACTTAATTAAATTTAATAAGCTATTTTCAACTTTTGGTTTCTAGTCTGGAAACCTTGCAATGACTGGTATATAAATATACTGAATATATAACATGGTGATATATATATGTTTATAGTGAGTAGAGAATGAGCTTCACCAACAACTAAAGTGATAGTCCATAATATTTGTGCTGAACAAGGTATTATTTCCATCAAATATAAAAATAATATAATATGAATATTTTCTAATACAAAGGCTTTAATTAATTTAGCTTCTCTAAATATCCAGTCTATAAAATAATACAAACTTAGCACTGATGTTCATTTCAAAGGAATGCTGTTAGCTCTTGGTTACCAGTGCCCAGAGACCATGGTTCCCTGGCAAACAACATGACTAATACCCCAAAACACTTGTGCAAAAAAGCAGGAAGTCATTTATATAACAACTTCAAGAAAAAATGTTGTATTTACAAGAAAATAAAAATATATGTGTTAAAATTTCCATATCCAAGAGAAATATAAGGTACATACAAACATTATGCTGTTAGACTTTGTATTTAGGTGAAATCCAATGCTTCTGAGTATTTTATTTTTATATCTAATGGAAATTCAGCACAAACATGAACTAGAATCACAAGATATATGGGTAAAGACCTATTAACCGTACAAGTGTTAATAAAACAATATAGTAAAAAAGATGGATTCAGATGATATATAGACAGATATAGAATAAACACACAGTTCCTATATATATATAGTGTTACCATTAGTTATGAACAAAGAGAGTTAGGTGGGTCAACGTGCAAATATCCAGAGAAATACCTTTATATATATGGTGTTACCATTAGCTTTGAACAGAGAGAATTAGGTTGGTTGACGTGCAAATATCCAGAGAAATACCTTTAGATATATGGTGTTACCATTAGCTTTGAACAGAGAGAATTAGGTTGGTTGACGTGCAAATATCCAGAGAAATACCTTTAGATATATGGTGTTACCATTAGCTTTGAACAGAGAGAGTTAGGTGGGTCGACGTGCAAATATCCAGAGAAATACCTTATCAATTGCTGCTTTTCTAGTTTCATCATCCATCCAAGATAAGTTGGGTAAATTCCTTTTAAATGCTGTTTTAACTTCCTCAATCATTGCTTCTGCCTGCATTAAAGACTGAACAATCAAATACAACACAAAACTATGGAAAACATTACATGTTGAGTTGTCATAGTAACACAACAAGTAAATAAGGTTGATAAAGAAATAATGGAATGTCAAGGTTGTTGAATATAAATGACTGTATTCATAACACAAGCTGTATTTGACTGGTCATTTTCTGTTTAGTAAGAGGCTCTTCCATTAAACAATATTTTCACAGCTTTATTTTTGACCAATCAGACTACAGACAACATCTAAACATTTTTTATTTGACTGGTAAGTTGTTCTTAATGCTTCCTTCATGATCAACAGTCTTTTTAGAAGTGACAAGTCTGTATAGCACTTTATCAGTTGAATGACAAATACAAGATTACAATCTGTGATCTGATGGGTCACAAATAAAGGTGGGAAAATTTCGATAAATAAAAGAGCCTCTTGCCAGACAGTCGAATACAGCTACTGATATTTTCTTTCATTTGAAAATAGATAAATCTCAAAGATAGTTTATATGGCAGATACTTATGTCGGTGTTTTCTTCTCAGAAGACTGGTACCATCTAAGAGATGACTACAATGGCCCTTCTATATCAAAGCAATGGTTAATACTAAAATTTATATAAGTACATTTTACTTACACAGAATAGTTACTAAAGTTGCTGACAAATGACATATAACCAGTGTTATAATACAGTGTGTACTGGTTTTTCAGCAGTCCTATCTGGCTATGAGATTTAAATATGAAGAAACCGAACATAAATAATAAATTCTGCTTCTTTTTATTTACAATATTATTTATCTTGCAAGGCAAGGGATGTCTAGTCACTTATAATGAACTTTACTTAAGATTTTATAGTACTAGTAACTAACTTGAAGAACATCTCCAATTAAATTGATGGTTAACTTTTTAGATTACACAATGAGTTGTATGCAACTTGGTGAGACTTGTTCTATACATCAAACAGCTTAATATTTAATCTATTACAATATTTGAATTAAATGACTATTCAGTAATTTAAATTATGGCTATGTTAAGTTATTAGGTAAGTAGATAATTTCATCTTGTGGTCAATGTATCACAGAGAAAAAGTGATAAAAAACCAAGTTTATACTGAGATTTATATTAGATTGAGAAAAAAAAGTTCTGTTTCATAATGGTCATGATAAAAAGCAAGATAAAGACTTGTCAAATTGGTGTACATAAGATGTTTAAAGCTGTTGACATTTAGATATAATGAAATATTTTTATGAATTGACAATATGTAATGAAACACATGTATTTGGTTGAATGCAATTTCTGGTCCCAGATAAACAATCATTACATAAATAAGAGGGGGCCTTGATGGCCGAGTGGTCTAAAGCGTGCGCTTACGGATCACAGGGCATCTCACCGCCTGGATTCGAATCCCACTCGGGACAGATCCTAGTGTGAGAAAGTTTGTCAGTTCACTTGCCGAAGGACAGTGGTTTTCTCTGGGCACTCCGGTTTCCTCCACCATCCCAGAACTGACTGACTCGAAACAAGTGAAAGAATCTTGACTGGGGCGTAAAACACCATAACTCCACTCCACTCATAAATAAGATTTTCCTTAATTTTCTAAAGAAAAAATAAAACAATCTTTCATGGTATTGTGGATACAAAAATTTGTCAAAATCATAATGCACATTGTCACTTTTTTACTTACAATCTTCAAAACAACATTTTAAATATTACGAAAAATTAAAAAATTATTAGAATTTCAAATTTGGCAAATTTAAGTTAAAGAAGATATTGGTCCTAACTCTTTACTTCTCTGGAACAGTTAGCGTGGACCATAATTCCATATAGAAAGGACAATTGCCATAATTAAAACTGGTACATGTACTCCTTAACTAGTACATGATATACAATTTATAACGTGGATAATACAAGCAGTCATCTAGGAAATGTTATGAGACAAGGTAAAATTCCATACAAACAAATGTATACTTACCATATTTTTGCTTTCCCCATGAAAGGCCTCTCTAACAAACATGGCCCCTAAGGCAAACCCTATAACATTATCTGTATCTGTTATACAATATCTCCATAAGTCTTCACCGCCAGTTGTACCTGAAGTACATGTAAAGGATACAAAGAAACTTTTAGTATCTCACAATTAGTACAGCAAACTCAAGGTGAGTACAGCACACTCAAGGTGAGTACAGCAAACTCACAGTAAGTAAAGCAAACTTGGATACTGATTGTTTCTCAGACAGAAAACTTACTGAAATCAAATTTCTACTTGTCTGTAGTATCAGAGTTGGAAATGTTCAAGCTATTAAGGAAATATAAAAGTTGTATGGAATGGTGATTTCTTGTATTTAAGATTGGGATATCCAAGTCATTAATGAAATCTGAAAGTTGTCCAGAATGGTGACATTTGTTTTAGAACCAAGACTTTATGGTATTCAAAATATAAAGCAATGTCAAAGGTATCAAAGAAATTTGAATTCCATATAGATTGGTGATTTCTGCTATTGGAAATGGAGAGCTCCAATTTATCAATTAAATTTGAAAGTTGTTTTTCATAGTTATATTTGGTATTCAGGATACAGATATCCAAATGTCAATAAAATCTGAAAGTTTTATGTACTGTTAATTGTTGGTATTTGAGAAACAGAAGTTCAAGCTATCAATGAAAATGTAAAGATACATAGAATAGTCATTTCTAGTTATCTTTGGAATATTAGAGAAGTCCAAACTATTAACCAAATTAAAGTTTAATAAAATAGGTGTTCTTCAATATGATTTCAAAGTTCTTCCTAGGTGTGAAAAAGAGTGACTCAGTGGTTTAAACTGCCAGCTCATAAATTCAAAGTGATAGTCATAAGTCTATGAAGCTTTTCATAAAGCCACTTATGCAGTTTCTTTGGCTGATATTTACAAAGAAATTGTCAGTATGAATAAATGTGAAATATATTTTATATAACCGGATTTAAAGTAAGAATTCAGTTCATAAACCTGAATTAAAGTAAGAATTCAGTTCATAAACCTCAATTAAAGTAAGAATTCAGGTTCATAAACCTCAATTAAAGTAAGAATTCAGTTCATAAACCTGAATTAATGTAAACATTCAGTTCATTAACCTGAATTAAAGTAAGAATTCAGTTCATAAACCTCAATTTAAGTAAGAATTCAGTTCATTAACCTGAATTAAAGTAAGAATTCAATTCATAAACCTCAATTAAAGTAAGAATTCAGTTCATAAACTTGAATTAAAGTCAGAATTCAGTTCATAAACCTGAATTCAAGTAAGAATTCAGTTCATAAACCTGAATTAAAGTAAGAATTCAGTTCATAAGCCTCAATTAAAGAAAGAATTCAGTTCATAAACCTCAATTTAAGTAATAATTCAGTTCATAAACCTCAATTAAAGTAAGAATTCAGTTCATAAACTTGAATTAAAGTAAAAATTCAGTTCATAAACTTGAATTAAAGTAAGAATTCAGTTCATAAACTTGAATTAAAGTAAAAACTCAGTTTATAAACCTCAATTAAAGTAAGAATTCAGTTCATTAACCTCAATTAAAGTAAGAATTCAGTTTATAAACCTGAATTAATGTTAAAATACAGTTCATAAACCTGAATTAAAGTAAAAATTCAGTTCATAAACCTCAATTAAAGTAAGAATTCAGTTCATAAACCTGATTAAGTAAGAATTCAGTTCATAAACTATACCTGATATTGCCTCAGTGAGAGTTTTCCTAGCTGTGCGGAATGGTTTAGACAAATATGGAGTCATTGTCTTGACAACATGCCATATAAGGTAATTATTAATAACCCTGAAACAGACAAAACAAGTCAATTTATAACAAAAATAAAACAATGCTTTTCTATACTTCATGGGCAAAATGTATCACAGCATCTCTAACCACCCAAGTTGAAATCTAGCTCTCTGTAGCCACCTAAGTTCAAATCCAACTTGTACAAATTCTGTAATCATGGACATAAGTTCAAATCCATCTCAGATAACTCTAGTGCAATAAAGTTATCAGTTTGCTTGTAGATGGTAAGTAGGTTTTTGCTGGCCATTCTGGGTTCCTAAACTAAATATAAAGCCTCTTGACTAGGGTTTATAATCACCATTACTAGTACTCAATTCCACTCTCTATTATTTCATACAGTTGACCTAAACATAGATATATCTAATGATGAAAATCATGAACATTATTCATATTTTTATTTTTTCTGAATACATGTACATAGTCTATTATAATGTAATGAGTGTTGAGAGGAAAGGAGGAAGTGCTAAATGTTTAAGTGCATCTAATTCTACCTTTTATAAGAATTTGTTATAGCAAGGGCAGTCAGAAGATCAGCTGCACATCTAGTTCCTTAAAACACTTAGGCCAAAAACTTTGATAATGCTAGAGGTATGAACAATCTCTTTAGCGTTTTATGAAGCCATGGAAAATCTTTATCAAAAACCAACCACAAGTATAAATTCAGTTTTCAATGAATCATACATAGAGTATATATATTTCAGTAATCACTATTGTATAACGAGCCTGCCTATATTGAGACATATATTGTATTGTCCCTTTGGTGTACTTTAGTATTTATACCAACTACTATAATTTTAGAGAAGTAATTCCTATGTCTTGCCTTCTTGGTTGCTAGGAAACAGTTAGTATGGTTTTGTTTACCTTTTTCCACTCTCTGTATTCAGCATATCTTGTATCAGTGTTGACAAACTTTGTAAATAGGTTGGAGCATATGACACGATGGGTTCTGAGTCAGTCACGTTTACAGATGTATTTGTCATTAAACTTCTCATGAAATGTATCCAATTTATCTAAAGAAATATATTTGGATTAAAAATAGTTTCAGTTTAGCATCACATATCATCTAAATGTTTTCTATAGAAAACAGCAGCTTTGGTTACCAAATGATCTAAAGCTTGCACTTTAATGACCATGCAGTGAAGCATTTCTCTCTGGTTAGATCCTAATGCGAGATTGTTTGTCAGTTTGCTGGCAAAAGCTGGTTTTAATTTCAACTCTTGTATTTATTTGACAAATACACCACTTACAGCTTTGTATCATGGCAAACCTGCCAACATGACTATTTTTCTTGGTGAGACATATTTTTTACAATATTTTTATCAATATCAACTGTAATGCTAAAACAAATAAAATTACTGTTGAAACTTTTTACATATAATAATTCTATAATTCAACTTTAATGTCAAACATACTTTCTGAGTACTAAGTTGTAATATAAAATTGTTGTAAATATAGAAACCATTTTAAAATAACTGAATAATAAAAATATATTTACAAATGGTACATCTTTTTGTAGCTGATTTAGTGTTATTTTATTGTAAATTTTTTCTTCATCTCTTCTTTCTTCTGCCGGTACAGTTATCTGTAATTCAAATTAAATTAATTAACATGATACATATGATAATATATATTATGACATATAAAGTACCAATTGTTTAGTCCAAAAAAGACTATGATTCATGTGTGATATAGGTATAATTTAGCCCCAATTAAAAACCTGTTACATAAATAAAATTGATGGTAAACAAAAACTTATAATAAATACTTTTATTTTACAACCTAAATAACATAACTCATACATCTACTTAATTCTGCATGGAGATTTACTATACTGTAGAGTTCTTTTGATGGTTCTCTAAAATTTGTTGATTTTTCCATAAAAAGTTCAAAGATAAGTTTTTGTGATTGTCATTTATTGATAGAAAATTATACTTTGAATTTTGGTAAATTTTACTTTTATTTATTTTACAAATCATATACACACATAATACCTATATTGTTTATTTTTAAATATACAAAAGTCAATATTTTTACAGACTTCAAAAGACCATCATTGCAAACAGGAAATAATAACACATAAAAAACTTGCATATAGGAAATGAACCCCTTTACAGAAATGAAATGAATCTCTGCTTCTACAGACAAAACAACCCCTTTAGAAACAGGAATTAAATCCCTTCACACATATAAAAAGAAAACAACCCCTTTAGAAACAGGAAATAAATCCCTTTACACACATAAAAAGAAACTCTTTGCAGACAGAAAATCAACCCTTTTACTAGAATGAAATGATTTTCTTCTTATTAGACAAAACAACCTGTTTAGACAAATAAATCAATCCCTTTACACAAATAAAATGGTCTCCCTTGGCAGACATGAAAGTCTTTTTTAATTATCAGAAATTAATCTCTTTACAAAGAAATCAAGTGACCCCCCCCCCCTTCCCCACCTACAGACATGAAACCCATCCTTTTTTATATAGATATGAAATTAACTTCTCTACAGTTACAATAACATAAAATATAAGAAGTCAGACTCAATTATACATACATTGGCAAGCTGAGTCTCAAACATGATTACGTCTGTCATTTGAGAGCGAGTATTGTTTTCTTCACCTCCCAACAACACACCCACTTGGGTCATATAATCCAGGTATGCTGTAATTACCTATAATAATAATAATAAAAAAAATATATATTCAATGTAAATAATAAACTGATATTTTTTATATGTATCATGTTCAGAAGAATATTTGTCTGCAATATTTCAAATACAGTTTGTAATATTGAAACTTAGTAGACAATTAATTGTTCTAAAGATGAGAATGAAATTACCGTAGTTTTGAATATGGCAGACATTGCTCAAATTCCTCATCTTTTTAATGATTCTAATTTTTACCAATGTATACCTTAAACATTTGTTCATTTTCATATATATTGGACAAAAAAGTTAAGGATCACTATTTACAGAAATATAATATAATGTACATTAAATGATAATGGCATCTTAAAGTCTCTGTATTATACTAGGATCTAGGTATTCTTTTAAAATTACAGTTGTTGTTAGCTCCTTGTGTATACCTAGTTATAAATGAATACAAAGCATAGGTTTAAAAAAAGGAGTTTTAGAAGATTGAAGGTGTATGCCATTTTTTGATTGATGCTTACTACTGCAAGAAACTCAACATTTTGTTAATCCAATGGCATCTTTGAACCTTTTTTTTTTCATTTTGCCATTATACAACATCATCTGACTGCAACTGATATTGCCCAGGCAGTTAGAATGTTGCAATTTGGACAGAGCAGAAAGATGGTTGTACAACATTTTAATGTGTCACAAAGTGTTACAGTTGTGAAATCGATTCCAGCATAATGGCAGGTTTCTGCCATGATTGACAGTTCGTGAGAAAATTTTCAACAATATTTCAACAACTTATACTGAAACTTCTCGGTAACCTAGATTTTCACAGAAAAAAGAGAATTAATACATGTATAATGTATCAAAAAAACCCTCAAATTTAAAAGCAATACCTACCTTATCCTCACCTATTGTTTTATTTAAATAATAATCTCTCTCTGGTAATCCTAATCCACCCTGATCTATCTGTTAAAATTAAAATAAATTGGAATTTTTAGAAATAAGATTTTTTCAGTTACAACTCTGATTATCAAAAAATTGTGTGCTAACTCTAGATAAAGTCAGTCGAACAATTGATGCCAACAAAATTTCCAGAACACTTGCATATAGTGTGGAAGGTCCCAGGTTTGATCCCTAGTCTGCTAATAGCAGACTTTCAACTTTATAGGCCTTTCAGTTTGCAGTAAGAAGCTGTTTAACTATTTGCAGTAAGAAGCTGTTTAACTATTTAAGAAGCTGTTTAACTATTTATAAGCACAATGACCCTGAACAAAGGTCAATGTCAACCAACTTCGCCAACTTACTACTTTTCAAGCTCTCATATTGTGTAAAAAAATTTTTCAAATTTCTAGGCATTATAGACCATGAAAAGATGTTAAAATGTTAAAATGTTGAAGATAATTGTGACCTTGAATCAAGGTCAAGGTTAATCAATTTCACAAACTTTACAGGATTTTAGTCAAGGCATATCTGTTTTAAATTTTATAATCATTAGTTTAATGATTATTAAGAAGTCATAAAAATATGAAAAAGTTAATGACACACAACAGACAAAAGATGTTCTCAGATCACTGTGATCCTAAGTTTGTCTCCGGTAAAATAATAAAGCCAATTTGAATTTCTAAAGACTTAAAATAAGTACTAAATGTTTTGCATAAAAGTCTTAATCCAAATATTTTAAGAAAAAATATCATTCTACAAAAATAATCTGATACACAGTATGCTATTTCAGAAAAGAAATTGATCCACATTCACCATAAATTTAATCTTGTGTGTATAAGTAAAGCATTAATTTTTATTATCAGGATATGAATCAGATAATCTCTCATCATTTCCATTATGATCCATCATTTAGACACTAATCCTGTATTTTTACTATGTCTTACATGCAGTATATAGTGTATTGTCATAAATAAATAAAAATCATCCATAACAAAATCAATATATTGTCAGCTATAATTATCAGTAATTTTATGTTTTTTTCACTAATTTGTTCATTTTCTACTTTACTGTGATGGCTAATACCAAATAACTGCCATTCGAATAAAACATCATTAATATGTTTGAATAAACATACAAAAGATGTGTAAAACATATGTTTCTAAGAATATTAATGATGCTATTTTTATATTATAGAGACTTTGTATTAGAACTCATCTAAATTTTAAAATCTTTGCCTTTGTTGATGTAAGCTAATCAGTAACTCATAAATATGTGGAACCTTTTAATCTGCTTTAAGATATAAGTTGTAATATGACTTGCTGAAAATTCTATAACTCTGTCATTAGCACAATTAATCAATAGGTGGTATTTTCATACATTTAGCCCAATTCCATTGACATTTCAATCAATGCTGAATATCTTTGAACCTAATTTAATCAAATTCTCTCTCTCTCTCTCTCTCTCTCTCTCTCTCTCTCTCTCTCTCTCATTTGAACTCCACAGTGAGTCTAAAATCCTTAACATTTTTTTCTCTAATACTTTTAGTACCATACATCAAATCCTCTCTCAATGATCACTAATTTGTTTAATGGAATTTCTTTCTTTTTTCTCCTACATACATATTTTCTAATTTTCTTCCTTTTCGTCACTGTATATCTACATCAAGTTTTACCACTGATATGTTTTATGGGCTGCCACTTATTTTCTCCTATAAATATTCATCACAACTGATTGCAGACAAAATTGATTGATTGACAAATGATGTTCATTAATTACATTTCAAGCAAGATGTGAATAAATGTAGAATCGTGTCAAGAGAACAAAGTGAAATTTCCATCACAGGAAAATCAGGACATTGACAGTAGCACAATTTAATGTAAAGCCATTATGTTTTCTCACTATCAAACCTAAGTGCTTTATGATTATTTGATGTTCCTAATAATACCACTTAAATCTACATGAAATGTTCATTCCGTTACACTCAGCATTCCAAAATAGGCCTTAAATTGCTCATCTGGACATTGACAGTGAAGCATTTCTAATGTAAAACCATTATGTTGTTTCCAATCAAAGCTGGAGAGTTTTATTCTTAATTACTTTTCTCAAGCATTACCACTTAAATGTTTTGCAAGTCTGTAGATAACTTGTTCATTTTGATATACATAATGGATATGTAACAGCTTATAATGGGCCTAAAATTGCTTATCTGGACATTGACAGTAGAGAATTTGTAATGAAAAACTATTATGATTTCTACCATCAAAACTTGAGTGTTTTATGCTTAATCACTGAAATATTTTGTAAATCTGTTTAATTGTTCATTTTGATACATAAAAAAGGAAAGGACACCTAACAGTTATATTAAAACTGCTCATCTAAATAAGTTCATAAATGTACATAAGTTTAAAAAGGTTGTACCTCTTGAGTTTTAAGCAATTGTTTCAGATAAAAGGCTTTATACTTCTTTTTTTTGGTGGCAAATATAATTATAAAAACAATTTTTTAAAAGTTTTTTACCTTTAATAAATGTCAAGGTCTTTTTTCCAAAATTCAGTGACCTTGATCTAAATTACCATTTTACTATAAAATAAACAATGATACATTCACTTTTGAACAAAGAGATTAGTCACTAGTAGCCTTCAAAGTAGGTTTTAGACACTGATGTCACGAAGGGGTGTGTGTGTGTGTGTGTGTGTGTGTGTGTGTGTGATTTATAATCACATAAACACTAGACATACCTGTAATATATTAGTAGAAGAGTTTCTATCATCCTCTCCGACCCAAACATTAAATAGTGAGCCTATATCTGCTAGTTTAATGGCTTCTACAGTCTTCTGAAAATCAAATGATGATGGATCCCATGAACCAAACTTATCAGAGATATCCCAACTTCCTATGGACTTCATCAATGCTACAAGAGGTTTATCGCCTAATTCTTCTACAGTTTTGTTTTCATCTAAACAGGATTGATAATAATCCTGGGCTTTGTGTTCAGATAAACTTGCTGTTGAATTGAGAGACTTCTCTGAAAATTAGAATTTTAAAATTGTGAAAATATAGAAAATATTTGTAATGAATTGAGGACATTTGAAATTTACTAAGGGACTAATTATGAACCAATATATTTATATATTTTTTAATTCACATTCAACATACTTTTACAACATTCTATAAAATATCTTCACTGCATACTGAATGTGTTTTATGAGAGAGAGAGAGAGAGAGAGAGAGAGAGAGAGAGAGAGAGAGAGAGAGAGTCCTTTGAATATATCACATTATGTGGTTAAATTATTACATGTACACTATCAAACTGAACAATAAAATTTTTATATCAAGATCATTTCGTAACTAATATACAAATTAAAGATATGCTGTTAAAATATAATATTATGAACCAAAATATTTGTAAAAATTGAATATTTGAAATTTTGGAAAAGCACCAAATGGATATACTATTAATTTCTTTTTTAAGATATAAATGAGGTCTGTAAGTTTTTTCATGTGACCAGAGAAGTCTGTGATTTTCTAGAACAAGAACAATGAATGTGATTAGAAACAACTGTGTCAAATGATGTCATTAAATAACTGATTATATATCATACTTTAAAAACTGATTCCTGACTTCAAATTGCAGGTAACACTTTCATTTTCAAGGAAAAAAAATCGAAAAGATATTTACAAAATCTTCTCTTTTGATTCTTTAGATTTTAACTGAGATTTGTTTGGTAATGAAATGTTGAGTATTGTACCATTATTGTTAAACACTTCCTTGGCTAAGAACTAGGACTTAAAAACATTCCAACTACATTCAGAAATATTCTTATTTTCAGATAATTCATTTTTTTGTTATCATATTCTATAAAACTTACCTATAACATGCTTCATAACAACTTGATTCTCCTGCCACAAGACACTGAATGTTCCCCATCTGGAATGACCTGAAGGTATTGGATGGGCTTTGATCCACCCACCACATGCATATTGATAAAAATCTGTACAGGGATCTATATTTTTATCCATAGCATTGAGTACAAAGCTAGCCACAGTAACACAAGCCGGGGTTAAACATGGCACTGAAATTAATGAAGATAAAGAAGTCTAAATTGCTTTGTATAATACCTCGTATCATTAATAGAATATGTGGAAAAATTTGAGTACTGTTCCAAACTTTAGAATTAAGCAATGTACCAGAATAACTTGAATTGTTATAACTGTCAAGGGGAATAACTCATGTAAAACAGAATGATGACGTGTAAACTGTATAATCTGAATTCCATGTTTTAACAAATCAGTCTTAAGTATGACCCTGTTGGGGACGAAGCCTTTCATTCTTGAAGCAACACTCTAAGTGAGTCTCAGAGTTGGATATACATACTAACTATTAAGTATTTAATATTTTATGTAACCATGTTAGAATTTGTTTAAATTGTTTAATATAATTTTTAATTCAAAAGAACAAATCTGATAACATTAATGTGTCTCCAATAATTTATATTGCTTTAAAGCACAACCATGTGTCCTGTACAACCCTGAATGGTGTATACATGGTAAAGTATCATAGGTGTCACTGAAATTTGAACTGTAAGTCTATACTGGCAAAAAAGAAAATGTTAAAGGTGCTTTTTAAAGAAAAAATATTTTTAAATTTAGCTACTATCATACAAGACATCATAATGGCATGAAAATTACATTTATCTTGTATTTTGTCAACAGAGGTTTTTAAAAATGGCATTCCCATGCTATATTTATTTTAGTAGACACATTATATGACCTCTTACTGGAACTGCTTATTTTTAAAGAAGAAACATTTTGGAATAATACACTTTGCAGCGATATCTTGTTGATACTAAATTAATCACAGTATTTTTGTAGACAAAAACAGAAACCAAATATTATTGTTTTAATAATGCAAAATGATACCGAAAACACAAAAACGGAAAATAAAATTGTTTTAATAGTAAGACATTTGTTGTTTTTTATAAACTTGATACGTGTACAAGACTGTCCAAGCGAAAAATCAGAAATTTGATATTCAGATATTAAAGGCAATTTTTAAAACTACTCCTTTATTATTTTATGTAAAATGGCTCACAATTTTGATTTGGGAAAAAAAAAAAAAAAAAAAAAAAAAAAAAAAAACAACAAAGAACAAAAAATGCTTAGCAGTCTATATATCATCAACACATCCAGTTAGTGATAGAGTATTTAGATGTGCTAGATAATTATAGAAAAAATATTCTTGTTTCATCCATGTCTTAAAATCTCTGCATGTCTGAACCATTTCTCTATTCTTTCTTTTATTCTTATTCTCTGTCAATGCAACATTAACACATATAAAATTTTGTCTGCTAAATGACTTAATTGACCTTGTATATACAAGTGTATTTTTTCAAAATCTGTTTCAAACATTCCATACTTACAATTTGCTTTATGATGTGAAACTATGGTTGGCAATGGTATAGGGACAGATTTATCTTCCCTTGATCCAATAACTATAGCCATAACTAGGACACATATTGACAAAGCAAATACTAGCACTAACAAAACACGTTCTAAAGCTGTTTTCTTTTGCCAAAATGTTATTCCTCCTTTAAACACAACACTAGGGCCAAATTCCACACCAGGTGGGCTACTGGAGTTAGAAATATCATCTTCATCAAAGTTGGTCCGTTTATAGCCCTGGTTAGACATCTGAAATAACAAAATGGATTATCAAGTACAGTCATTCAGTAGAAAATCATATTCTTATTGCAACAACAACAACAAAAAAAAAAAACAAAAAACAACTGTGTTTGAACCATGTCTGGGACATGTTGTGACCTTTGGCAATATACTTATTTTAAATCTCGCTACTGCTTACTTACTGGTGTTAATTTTATAGACTTGTGGGAAAGCAACCTCTGCAAGTGCTGTCTACTTGAACTAGCACCTGAAAGTTGCTCTGAGTACACACTAGTAAAATTAGACATATATAGTAGCCATCAGTCATGGTTACATGTAGGGAATCTAGTTTGATGAGGCTCATAATAATATAACACAGTAAAAACAGTGCAATAAACAATATCTTAGAACAAATGTAAAATGGGCTCTGTTATAAAAAATAATGTTTGTCTACATTTACAGTCTAAGTTGTTTATGTAGTTTTCAAGATCCCAACACTAATCAAAAACTATGAAAGAATAGTTTTAAGACACAAAAGAAATCAGAAATTCGGAGATTATAAAATTATATGTACTTCCAGAAATGTTCTGCTTTTGCCAAATAAATGTCTGTCATCTGCAAACTATGCCCTCAAGGAGCAAATGTTTGAACATAATTGGCAACCTGTACATTTATCTTTGGGAAAAATTGAAGGTGTTAATATTTGAAAATAACTTAAATCCAAAACAGTGTGTTTAATTTAAATATTGAATTTTAACAGAATTATAGAAAATCAAATTTTTCAACTTAATCAATTATTTAATCCTAGTGGTTATATAAGTTTCAAATTTTAGAACTAAAAGTCCAAATTCCTCACTTCAATGATAAAATATGTCAAAGTACTAATCTGTTCAAATCATATATATGATCAATGCACATAAAATTGTTCAATCAACATTTTGTGATAAAATTCTACAGAAATCATATGATAAACATGCTTTTATATAATTACTATGTTTAGATACCATATTTTAGGTAAATAAATTGTCAATATATGGTTTTCTTAAGGAAGGAATTTGTCAATAAGATGTTTAGGATTATTTCACTCATACCAAGTTTCATCAGCTCAAGGTAACAGTTAAAACAAAATTGAATAATAATACATGTGTTTCTTCATAAAATATAGTTATCTAAAAATAAAATGAAAATTTTAACAGCAGCATTCTGTTTCAATATGGCATCTAAAGGAAAAAGATCTCCTGTTGGTCTGATGCTTAGATTATCTACCATAATCTATTAAGTACTTAAAACCACACACACACACACACACACACACACACACACACACACACACACACACACACACACACACACACACAGTGACTGTATTATCAATGCTAACATTATCTGATATAGTGTAAACTGTCACCACATGTAAAACTGACAATTCAATAATTGATATTAGGTCTACTTCACAAATTCAATAATAAATCCAAGCTTAGCAGTCATCTCTAAATAATTACCATTTCTATCCTTATGTGAGAAACATGGCTTACCTAAGGTTGATGGGAATTTTCTTTGGTTTCGCCATCATCAAAAATCGTCAAACAAGTATTTTTTGATCTTACAAGTAGAACATGTTACTGGTTTACATTATTACATCTCAATGCTTCTCCAAAGTCAGGAATTTTTAATTCAGTCATAATTTGTGTCCTGTTCAATACTGTGCTTCTTATTTTTATTTATTACATAATGATATTATTGGTATTATTTGGCCAAATGCATCGGTAAATCAAATCAGCCTCAATTTGACATTTTAATCACATTTTGCATTAAAAATGTCTTTTTCATATAACATGTAGTAAGATTTGTACTATGAAATCAAACTGTAGGGAAGATTTTTATGTAGGAATGAAATTCAGTTTGTAATGAGACTTACCGACATCATTGGGAAGTACATTTACATAAGTCTGCTGTGAATTCTAAATAGAAATTTAACACTGTACTTTGAGTACACTGTATATCAAAAACTGAAGGAACAGACTGGAAAACATGGTCTCTCTCTCTCTCTCTCTCTCTCTCTCTCTCTCTCTCTCTCTCTCTCTTTTAAAAAAAATTTATCAAATAAATTATCATTATTATTATTTTTTTTTTTTCAAATAAATTATTATTATTATAATAATTATTATTATGATTACTATTTTTAAATTTTTTCAAATAAATTATTATTAAAAAGTTTTGAAATCACTCCAAAACAATTAAAGATTTTTGATATTAATAATTTTTTTCCAAAAATATCTTATAATTTTAGTTATCATGGTGGCGGCCATTTTTTTTGTTTTTTAAACTCTCAAAATTGATTAACTATTGTAACCCTGCAACCTACATCTTGGTTTTATTGATTTGAAATAAAGGTATTTTAAAATTGAAAATTTAAAAATGTTTGCTTATTGAAAAACATTACCGGATGGATTTTAACAAATTCTTAGTAATTAATTGGATAAAAACATGAGGAGTTTTGACATATGGCTTTTCTCTGATTGTTACAACTATTTGATAAATGACTTTGATATACATAGGTGGCTAAACTATGTTCAGTAAATGACTATATTTCAAAGTATTTGCTGTTCGAATCATATCACATGTCAAAATTTTTTTTGCATGGGTGTATGAACCCCATATATGAGAACTGTCTAATTTTCAAAATTGTCGAAAGACATTGTTTTGTTATTATCTGAGTCAATCAGGGTCATTATGTCATTGATGAGACCCAGTGGGTTTTTTTTTTTTTTTTTTTTTTTTTTTTTTTTTTGAGTGTGGGGAGGGGGGCTTAAATGGTATGCCCACTTATTCCATTGTTAAAAGCCCTGATCTTTGTATAAAGATAAAGATGGTAACTCGATACATACATACTAATTAAAAACAAAATTATTAAAGAAATACCAACACCATTAAAATTAAAACTAAATTCCTATAACCTGAAATTAAAGTTGGAATTTGAAGCGAAAGTTAAAAAAAAAATATCCTATAACCTTTTTGAGAAAAATATAAAGATGCAGGATTCTAAATATGAATCATAAAAGGGTATGATCTTGATATAAACCTGGTATACAAGAGGTAAATTGGCTTGAAATTCACTCACTAAAAAAATCAGGATATTTGTACTAATGGTAGAGCACTGATGCTTTATAAGAAGTTTAAACTAAAAGGATTGTTGCTTCATGACAAGAAGAATTTACAATTTCGATTCACTATTATCTTAAATGAATGTCAAGGCCATCCAGCTTTGCAAACTTTGTAGAACTTTAATTTTCAAATGCTATGTACATTTTAGTCTACTATGACTTCCTATTCATAAACAAAAGATTTTAAAAACTTTAATACTGCAGGTCACTGTGGCCTTATATGAGGGTCAAGGTCAGACAGCTTAACAAATTAGGTAAAGTTTCATGCCCTGATGTTATATATGAAGTGTCAACTGTTTATTTTATGTCAAAAAGATGCAAGAAGATGTTTTACAAGTTTTAAATTTTAAGGTCACAGTGACCTTGAATGACGGTCAAAGTCATCCAGCTCACAAACTTGAGTGTGGGCCAAGCAACATCCCTGACAAGTTTCAATGCTACAGGTTTACCAGTTCTGTAGAAGCAGCCATTTCAGTTAAAAGTTATTGAACAACAGCCAAAAGACCACAGACAATGGACAATTAAGACAACAGACAATAATAACTACAACCACACAGTATAATAGTGGACAACAAACTGAAACCTGTAAAAGTTATCTTCATAACTTCAAATAACACAAACACACACACACACACACACACACACCCACACACCTGTATTTTAAAACAAGATGGTATTTAGGCAGATCTGTTTGCATATATAAGGGTAGAAGTTATATATATATATATCTGCAGGAATCTGGCTTTAACTTCAAATTCATTCCATAATTTAGATTTTTTAAAATTAATTCTACATGGAGTACTTTTTAGGTTGCAGTAAGTTCCAAAACAAAAAAAAAAAATCTCAATTAAGATTCTTTGTTTTGTCATTATTCATTTTAAATATAAGAAAAACTTTTATTTTAGTGTTATGAAAGATGATGCTGTCTGTCTAATCCCAGCATAATAATATCACATGGCAAACATCAAGAAAAAGTCATTATTAAACTTATCCATGACAAAAACATTAGAAAAGTAAGTCTGTCAAGATGAAAACTTCTATTTATAAAAAATGAAATTGAAACTAAAGCCAGACAATTAGGATTACAATTTCCAAAGCCAATAGGTCAAAGGTCACGAATGTAAAAATCATACTTCATCATTTTCCAGTATGGTTTCCAGGTCATCCATGGTGACATATATTTTTTAAAATCTGGTCCAGTTCATCTGCTGGTGAAAATACAAACAGAGTATGAAATGTGTCATTATTTTAACCATACAATAAGTTATTTTCCTTATTATTTTGACCAATTAAATCATTTATCATATGCTTTATGTAACAAACAGCCTAGTTTATTGACATAAACTGTTGTACTTGTACACCCTTTTTTCACAACTTGTTCCTCACACCCTGTATATCACCATTTTATTAAAACCTAAGCACTGTAGCATGATAAAGTTGGCTTGCCAACATTGTTGGTTCCTGTTTCCTCCACCATCCCAGCACTGACAGACTTGATGTGAGTGAAAGAGTCTTGACTTTGGTGCTAACCACTATCACAACACTCCTTTATTTTAGAGACTTTAGCTTTAACATTACTTACGATAATCAGACATTACTTTTATCAGATTAGAGTCCTGTGGTTAATACAGCATGTGTTACTGATTTCTCTATATAACATTATTTCCATAAATATATAAATATGACCAAATTATTGTGTAATTTTCATTATATATACATGCCTGATTGTTGATATACTGTATAGAAGAATCAATCTCATTTCGTAATTTACAGACAACTCTATATAATTGCATTGGTAGAATCAAGGGGTGGGGGGGGGGTGTCTTTGCCCCTTGGACTTCCAACAGGGCCCGACCCAAGAGCTGCTGAGAGCCTTTAGTGGCTCAAAGACCACTTGTCACTAGGGTTGCAAAGCAGAAAATAAAATAAAGAGGGTGGGGGGGGGGGGTAATGTCAAGGCCTGAAGTAAAGTATTTAATACAGACCATATGTAATAAGTAAGGTAGATGTCAGCCAAAACAGACAGAAATCTGAAGAACAGGCATTTAGTTGCTAGTATGTTAACCTGATGGTGATGTTGAAGGACAGGATGCTAAGCTGTTAGTCTGTTAATCTGATGATAATGATATTGAAGGACAGGATGTTGAGGTGTAAGTCTGTTAACCTGATGATGATGTTTAAAGGACAGGGTGTAGAGGTGTTAGTCTGTTAACCTGATGATGATGTTGAAGGACAGGATGGTAAGCCGTTAGTCTGTGCACCTGATGATGATGATGATGTATGTTGAGGTGTTAGTCTGTTAACCTGAAGATGATGACATTAAAGGACAGGGTGTGCAGGTGTTAGTCTGCTAACCTGATGATGATGTTAATGGACAGGGTGTTGAGGTGTTAGTCTGTTAACCTGATGATGATGTTGAAGGACAGGGTGTTGAGGTGTTAGTCTGTTAACCTGATGATGGTGATGTTGAAAGACAAAGTGTTGAGGTGTTAGTCTGTTAACCTGGTGATGATGTTGAAGGACAGGGTCTAGAGGTGTAAGTCTGTTTCTGATGATGATGTTTAAGGACAAGGTGTTGAGGCGGTATTCCGTTAACCTGATAATGATGTTGAAAGACAACATGTTGAGGTGTAAGTCTGTTTCTGAGCTGAGGATGGTGTTAAAGAATAAAGTGTTGAGGTGTTAGTCTGTTAAACTGATGATGATGTTAAAAGATTAGGTGTAGATGTGAGTCTCTTTGTCTGATGATGATTTTGAAGGACAGGGTATTTGTGTGTTAGTATATTAATCTGATATTGATCTTACTTAAATGACAGTTAAAACCCTGATTAACACTATCAAAGAAAAAAGTTTTAAGTCTAATTATCCTCTTCTTGTTAGGGCTTTGTTACAATAATCTATGGATTAGCATATCTATTCCTGTGTACTGTGAAAAAATTGTTTATGTTAATCAGTGTCACTGTAATGTTTCCCTAAAAGCTGCTATAAATATGATTTATACATTATACTTCAGTAGAATGTATTGTACCCTAGTCAAGATTGTTTTACCTTATTAGATGTGGTCACTTCTGAATTGTAGAGGAAACTGGAGCTTCCAAAGAAAACCATGAACCTAAGGCAAGCTACCTGACAAACTTTCTTACAATAAGATCTGCCCTAGTGGAATTTGTACCTTGACAACAATGTGATCTATAAGCTGAGATTTCAGGCGACTTTGTCTCCAATGCTCCTATATAAATAGAAACATTTTTCTTAGTGATTTATCAATCTGAATCTTAATAACTATTGTCAATAAAAACACAATTAATTTATCCATCAAGATAATGATCACAATCAATAACAGGCGTTATTAGTATTGATTATTGTACAGTACAGGTGTCTGTTAATTTGATCAGCTGAATTTTCACAATAATCAAGCAGACATATTGGTCTGGAGGTTAACAATACAACAAACATGAAATCTGTCTATTACAGATGACATTTTGTCTGTATCTTGCATAAAGGTTTGTGAGGCCAGTGCTAACACCAGTGTTTTCAGTGATGTGAAGTCAGTTTTTACATCAGTATTTTCAGAGATGTGAACCAATGTTTACACCAGTGTTTTCAATAATGTGAAGCCAGTGTTTACACCAGTATTTTCAGAGATGTGAAGCCAGTGCTTACACCAGTGTTTTCAGAGATGTGAAGCCAATGTTTACACCAGTGTTTTCAGTGATGTAAAGCAAGTGCTTACATCAATGTTTTAGTGATGTGAAGCCAGTGCATACTCCAGTGTTTTAGTGATGTGAAGCCAGTGCTTAATCCAATGTTTTAGTGATGTGAAGCCAGTGCTTACTCCAGTGTTTTAGTGATGTGAAGCCAGTGCTTACTCCAGTGTTTTTAGTGATGTAAAGCCAGTGCTTACTCCAGTGTTTTTAGTGATGTGAAGCCAGTGCTTACACCAGTGTTTTCAGTGATGTAAAGGAAGTGGTTACATCAGTGTTTAGTGATGTGAAGCCAGTGCATACAGTGTTTTTAGTGATGTGAAGCCAGTGCTTACTCCAGTGTTTTTAGTGATGTGAAGCCAGTGCTTATCCCAGTGTTTTTAGTGTTGTGAAGCCAGTGCTTACTCCAGTGTTTATAGTGATGTGAAGCCAGTGCTTACTCCAGTGTTTTTAGTGATGTGAAGCCAGTGCTTACTCCAGTGTTTTTAGTGATGTGAAGCCAGTGCTTACTCCAGTGTTTTTAGTGATGTGAAGCCAGTGCATACTCCAGTGTTTTCAATGATGTGAAGCCAGTGCTTACTCCAGTGTTTTAGTGATTTGAAGCCAGTGCTTACACCAGTGTTTTCAGTGATGTGAAGCTATTTAAATTGTAATGTTATAACTTGGATTGGACTTTAGTCTTTAACAGGAATAACCCTTCACATATCTGCTGGCACCCCTATATCTATTACCACTTGCATAGTATTTCAGTCTATTACAATGATATACCTTCACATATTTGCTGGCATCCTTTATTTATTATTTCTGGGATGACACTCTGTCTATCACAGGGATATCCTTTCACATATTTTTTGGCACCCCTTCTTTTATTTCCCCTGGGATAGGACTTTAGTCTATCACAGGGATATCCTTTCATATATTTGTTGGCACCCCTTCTTTTATTTCCCCTGGGATAGGACTTTAGTCTATCACAGGTATATCTCTTAACATATTTGTTGGTGTCCCTCCATTTTTTGAATCCATGTCCATTGAATTGGGACTTTAACCAATAGTCAAGTATCATTTAAGCATGACATCAAGATATCTGTCCAATAAAGATGACATGCTGTGCTACAACCTTGGATTGGACTTTAGACTATCACAAGATTTCAAAACAATTAAGAAATATTCTATAAATGTTTGAGAACATAAAAATAACAAGGCCAAAATCTATTTAATCTACAATTGTAATAGATGTCTCTATGCAAATTATAAGAAATTAAAGACATTAAATTTCTACACAATGATGGGACAGTAATGTACTGTAGTCTTAACTTTTAAAACACACACACACACACACACACACACACACACACACACACACACACAATGCAAATTCCACTCATTTCTCTCAATGCACAGACAATACACAAAAATGTGACATACTTTTGTTTTAAACTCTAAGTTATATAATTGTGCTCAC
Organism: Tegillarca granosa; assembly: GCA_029721355.1. NCBI lineage: Eukaryota > Metazoa > Mollusca > Bivalvia > Arcoida > Arcidae > Tegillarca > Tegillarca granosa. Next base: position 13,797,435 of record CM056597.1, on the reverse strand, counting down.
TTTTGAATACCCTTACCTGTGTAGGAGGAACAAGATACTAAACCAAGTATGTATAATCTACACCCCATATACTATATAAAATGTTTACTGTAATATAACACTCTAATTTAATTGGTCTATGTACCATGTACTGGTGTATACATATACCTTATAGTAAAATTTATTATCTTGCCAATCTAAAAACAATGAACATGCATTTACACTTCTCTGATATCTTTATACAATACCATTGATCTGCTCCAGTTGTAAATGGACATGGCTGGTTGGTCTGTTGGTTGGATGTTTGAGGGGTTGATTAGGAGAATGGTTTGTGGGTGGGTGGTTGCTTGGCTGACTGACTGGCTGGATTATTTATTTTATGTATTTTATGTGGATAGGCTGGTTCGCTGTGTGTTGGTGGCTGGTTGATTGACTGGTTAGATGGCTGGTGGGTTAGAGTTTTGGTAGACCGGTGGGCTGGTTGCTTGATTAAACAATTGGTGCATTTGTCAAATGAGAGGTTGGGTAGTTTGTGGGTTGGATTGATAGTTGTCAGTTGGCTGGTTTGTTGGTTGAGAGGCTAGTTTGATGGTTGGTAATTGATCTGTCGATTGTTTGGTTTGTTAGTTGAATAGCTGGCTGGTTTATTGTTGTTGGTGGTGGTAGGTGGGTTAGGTGGTCTAGTTGCGTGTTAAGATGATTTGTGTCTTAGTGAGATGGTTGTTTAGTTGATAGGTTGGATGGATGGTCAGTAGACTGATGGCATAATAAGTTAGATAGTAAGTGAGATGGATGGTTAGTTGGTGGGTTGGATGGATGGTCAGTAGACTGATGGCATAATAGCTTAGATAGTAAGTGAAATGGATGGTTAGTTGATTGGTTGGATGGATGGTCAGTAGACTGATGGCATAGTAGGTTTGATAGTAAGTGAGATGGATGGTTAGTTGATTGGTTGGATGGATGGTCAGTAGACTGATGGCATAATAGCTTAGATAGTAAGTGAGATGGATGGTTAGTTGATTGGTTGGATGGATGGTCATTAGACTGATGGCATAATAGGTTAGATAGTAAGTGAGCTGGATGGTTAGTTGGTGGGTTAGTTGATTGGTATGAGGAGAAGAAGAAATGTCTTTGCTGACTATCTCATTATATTTTAATTTTAATTAAAGCTGCATTAAGTTTACCAAATTTCTGATTTTTTTTTTATTTTCTTAAAATATATTTTTTTAAAAGTAGATATCTTCTAACCACGATCCGTGACATTCATTTTCTAAAATTTCATTCCTTTTAGCTATAAATAAACGTAATCCTCTGCCGGTTGGTCAGTGTTCTACGATGGTAATTATGGGCTTGGAGCATGCGCACGGATGTACGGAAAAGCCCAGAATCGAAAATGAAACATGACAGATTGCATTAATTGTCCTTCATTAATATTCAGATGTATTTGAAATGGTGTTATTTTTCCCTTACAAAGTCACAAATGACAAATTCAACGAAGTTCTGTGTTTAATTTATCGTATTTCAACATTTTGAAAGTTGTGTTTAAATGACCCGGGTTTTGATGACGTAACCATGTTCTAATATTAGATCCTAAATGCTGCATCTCGCTGGGTAAATACTGTAATTTCTGTATTTATTCGAGCTTTTATCGTTGAACCAAATGTAACATTGTTCATTAGGAATATCATTTATTAGATTAGCACCGTTTTATTTTTTTCTTTGGAAAACTTAATGCAGCTTTAAACATTTGAGGTAAACTCTATCATAAGTATGATTGATATTCCGCATTTTTGAATTACCAAAAACATCAAATTAAAAAAAAAAAAGACATTATTTCTGTTCATACTGCCACTTTTTTGTAGATTTTCTCAACTTCCTTTAATTGGCATTGTATGAATAAAGATACAATTTGTTCCAGCAATTTTTTCTTAAATTATTTTCTTACTTGGGAACATAATACATGTACATACATAATAAATATTTGTGAAATATAAAACTTTGGACTAATTCCCTTCCTAGCTTTATTCTAAATTCAATCACCACTGAGCAGTAGCTCAGTTGGTAGAGTGCTTACTCAGTAAGTGAGAGGTCATGGGTTTGACCCAAGACTCAAGTGGGTAGCAACTGTTTTTTCACCAAGCACTTAGAATTATGAAATGAAAGTCATGGTTCTTTGGGGTTATTAAACAAGGTCCTGTGTCAAGGTAGGTGTGGCATGATAAAAGAACCCTGCTGTATAAAGCCATCAGTGCAAGACACAGACAAAATTTCTGCACTTTGGCCTAAAGCTAGCCACGTCTTGATATAAGTGAAATATTTTGACTGGGACATTAAAACACCATTATTCAACTCAACTCTAAATTCAATCTTAGGAATAAAATTTAGATATATCTCTGAATTTTCACAAATAAATCCACTGTTGTGTATCAATGGTCTGCATCTTTATTGTTGAAAAATCTACTATGAAACAGAGCTGTGTTGATAGTTTGAATTTAAAAATGTATCTTAATTTCCAAAATGGAAAAATGGGTCGAAATCTAGGATGTTCCAAACAATGAGGATATTATGTATATAGTATCTAGAAGTAAATTCTACAAAATCAAAGGGAATAAATTATTCTATTCAATGTATTACCTATTATAGAACCCTGTTGAATACCATACTATATACCTGATGGGTGGGGCTCTAGTTATCTTTTTATTATTTATTCAAAATCAATCAAATATTTAAGAATTTTCATAACTTTTTCCTTCATCTCCCAGAAAAGCAACTCAGGAAAGTAACACTAAACATAGATGCAAATATAACTCAAACAATAAAACTATTATAAGTGTATCCAGCAGGAATGAAGAAAATGTTTATAACCCACAGTTGTTCATTTGTTCAAGTTGTACATAGTTTTTTATCACAGATCAGATAAGTGCTCCCCATTACAGAAAATTTAATTATTTTGTAAAATCTTTTCATTAATGTAATATAACTCAAGATTAATTAAATTTATCAACTCTTATAATAACAAACTGAGGTTTATCTTTTCCAGTCATGTAATACTTTATTAGTTTAATTAAGTGCTATAGCTGTACTTAACACACAACAATGTCATTCTGTGGTTACTAAAATCAAGAGTTAGTGTTCTTGATAGATTGCTGTGTTCTTATCTGGGAAAATACACTGGTCCTCTTAACTGACTTAAATTTACTTATATTATTTCAAATATAACATCCTAAATGGATATGTCAGGCCCAATGAAATTTAAAATAAGCATCTTTATACCAACATATGAGATCATTCAGTCATATAATTTAGAATTAATTGAAAACAGTTTATGCAATATCACACTTAAAACATTCCAGAAAATTGCATATGTCTTTAACATGTGGCTAATGAAATTACATGAACCTGGTTCTTAACATGAGAATTAATCATGATGTATGGAACACACATTTAGAAAAATGATGATAAAGTATTTTTAATAAAAAAAACTGAAAATGAAGATTAATATTAGAACAAGACATTCCAGACCAAGTTAGGAAAGTTCATTGATAATTAACATATGAAAGAATTCTTAAATCATCTTTGACAACAATATATTGCATAATGGTCTTCATTATAAATAATTTGTTTTCTCTTTCCATGCAGTGTGAAATTTATCTAAAAATTGCCAGTAGGAAGATTTAGATATGAATTAAGAAACAATTATTGTTAATACATGTATTTCAAATTTTTTGTTCAGATATAAGATTAATTGTTTAAAAACCCCTTTCTTTAAATGTTTAAACACCCCGAGTTTGTAGGTATATCTGCGTGAGTGACCGCTCAGATAAGGGTTGTCAGTTTTATTCTTTCATCAGATGAAGTAGTTATAGATGATGGTAACAAAGCAATTGTAACTACATTAACTTCTTTACTTCAGCATTAGAACCAAAATGAGTTTATCTCAACAGTTTAATGCTGAAATAATGAAGTTATACATAGCTATTTCAGGCAAACTGAATAACACATAAGTGCATTATGATTAGATTGGCTATAATAGCATATAGAATTGGCAGTTACAGCACTATAATAACACTATATCTTAACAGTTCAGCGCTAAAATAATAATGTTAACTTAGTTACCATTGCATAGCTATTTCAGGCAAACAGAAAAAACCACATAAGTGCATTATGATAAGATTGCCTAGGTAGTTACAGGACTTTAATAGCCAACATTTCAATATATATATAGGTGAATGTATATATATAATTATAAAGATTCTCAATGAGATGACAGCAGAATTTTAAATTCCAAACCCCTTCCCTGATGTAACATTAAAATTATGTAACTCCACATTTAATTTTATCAGCATTATCAGCATTATGCACTGGTCAAGGGTGTCAATAACAATAAAAAGCTTGTTCCAGTTGGTTTGAAGTGGACGTTGGTGGATGAATGGTTTATAAAACCCAGGTTTTTGGAATACACCACTCTTAACACAGGTCTTGGAGTGAACAAGTTTTTCAGCACACTGAGTGAAAGATATACATAAGTATAAATATATATACTGGCTGGGACATAAACCACCATTATGCTGCACCACTTGACTCTTTATTATGAGAGGTCAGTTTGATTAATAAGCGATTTAAAGGAACCTTTCAACATTGGTTGATACTGCCTGTATTTAAAGTCCTTATTTAGAGGTACATTGTAGTTTTGTATTGAAACATATTGCAATATTTGTAATTGATGCATGTGAAGCAAGAAGGAGAAAAAATACAATGGGAGGCAAGGGTAAAACAAGGGACCTGCCACATATAATTATAATGTGTGTGAATTACTGCCAAAATGAAAAATACCTGTAGGCCAAAAAACAAAGCATTGTAGAACTTTTGAAGTAGTAAGGTAACATGATATAGGTAAACACTTTAAATGGTCATGACTCTTATTAGGAACAATCTAGTTCAATAGGCTCATTATTTATTAGTTGACTATTTTCCAAAACATGTATTATTTTATGAATTACACATTAGTTTGCAAATTAAGACCAACTTAACAATTTTTTGTAAAAAAAAAAAATAAAAAAAATAAAAAATAAATTAATAATAATAATAATATTAGTAATAAAAAAAAACCACGATAGTTATAAGATGGGAATGTAACTGTGGTTTCTTAGTATAGTAGCACATTAAAGGTCTTTTAAAAATCCATGTTTAGCCTTACTGTATGGTATAGTCATTTAAAAGCTTACATTGTATTAAGAAACCTTGTAAAGTAGATTAACTTGTGACAGACCAGAAAACCAACAGGAATGACTTTACAAGTCTAATGAAGTGAAGTCATATTGTATACATCAAGATAATAAGGTTTTGACTCAAATGTTACATCCAATTCTGTCAGTTTATAAGAAGTGAAGTTTCTGTGGTCTCAGTAATTGATTTCTAAATGACAGTAATGTTTAAGCCTGTGAGTTTTGTCATGTGACTTGTGTGAATTTTCCATTTTCTAAGTAGGACAAATTGAATCAAATACCATAACTTAACACTTGATCATTTGATGAAATGGAAAGTCAGATAGCAAGTCTGATTGCTGATAACAATTTGGTGGGAACATTTTTATAACTGGGTACAAAATCTCAGATTATAAACAAGCTAGGTGAGTTACTGGTCCTTTTAAAACATATGACTTGTTTATATATTTTTAAGCTTATCTGACAAAAGTCAGCTGAGTTTTTGGCATGGGAATTTTGCATGCATGTGCATTTCGGTGTATCCAGTGATAGCTCAGTTTAGCAAATCTTCTAGTGATCTAGTTTCTTTCACAGTAACAAGAACTAACTGCCTTGATAAATTTAGATTGGAGTGTGAAACAACATTACTTCCTGCTACTTCCTGCTAGATTGTACCACCCTGCAAGTGACCTGTAGTCAGATCTACCTAAAGTTGAAAAAATGACATAATGTCAAAGTAACATCAGAGTCCAAAATATAGCTGACAGAAAATACGAAAAAAAAAGATAAAAGTATCACTAATTCTCACTTATCCCACAGTGCAATCCTATCAATTGATAGCGAGACCAAGATATCTCTGTTTAAGCCTATGTGAGACAAGCTTCATAAGCTGTAAGACGTGACATCACAAAATGTTTTCAATTTTAATATCATTTATTACCATGTAAAAACTGGTCTCTTTTTGTATGTTACAAATGTATTTTGTGATAACAAATTCAAAAATCCTTGAAATATACACATTTATTACTCAAAACAAATTATAAGCTACACTTTCACAATAAAAGTTGCATAATACATGCTGATGTATTTTGTGATGCAAGAAAAAAAATATCTGCAAAAAATATAAGAATTGAGGTTTGAGAAATGCCCATCTGGCACCATACATAGTGTCAAAGTCCATTAATCTTGCATGACAGATGGAAATAAATTCCATTCTTATTAAGTCTGCAGAATTAAGATGCATATTATAGGAGGAAGATAATCCTAGAAGGTATTTATCAAGACTTCTTTCCTGGTCATGTACACCGAGTTGAAAGTGTTAACACAATTTAGGCAACAGGATTTAAACCACATAATCTGGCAGTAAATCACTCACAAGTCAACAAACATGTATTTGTTTATCTCTCAGTATCAGTGATTCAAGAGATGTCACCTCTCAATACAAGTAAAGAAGAGATGTCACCTCTCAATATACGTAAAGAAGAGATGTCACCTCTCAATATAAGTAAAGAAGAGATGTCTCCTCTCAATATAAATAATGAAGAGATGTCACCTCTCAATATAAGTAAAGAAGAGATGTCACCTCTCAATATAAGTAAAGAAGAGATGTCACCTCTCAATATAAGTATAGAAGGGATGTCACCTCTCAATATAAGTAAAGAAGAGATGTCACCTCTCAATATAAGTAAAGAAGAGATGTCACCTCTCAATAGAAGTAAAGACGAGATGTCACCTCTCAATATAAGTAAAGAAGAGATGTCACCTCTCAATATAAGTAAAGAAGAGATGTCATCTCTCAATATAAGTAAAGAAGAGATGTCACCTCTCAATATAAGTAAAGAAGAGATGTCACCTCTCAATAAAAGTAAAGAAGGGATGTCTCCTCTCAATATAAATAAAGACGAGATGTCACCTCTCAATATAAGTAAAGAAGAGATGTCACCTCTCAATACAAGTAAAGAAGAGATGTCACCTCTCAATATAAGTAAAGAAGAGATGTCTCCTCTCAATATAAGTAAAGAAGGGATGTCACCTCTCAATATAAGTATAGAAGGGATGTCACCTCTCAATAAAAGTAAAGAAGGGATGTCTCCTCTCAATATAAGTAAAGAAGAGATGTCACCTCTCAATAAAAGTAAAGAAGGGATGTCACCTCTCAATATAAGTAAAGAAGAGATGTCACCTCTCAATATAAGTAAAGAAGGGATGTCTCCTCTCAATATAAGTAAAGAAGAAATGTCACCTCTCAATATAAGTGAAGAAGAGATTTGTACAATTATAATTTGAGCAGTATTCATTTTAATATATATTTTTATTCCCTCATACCCCATTGTTGCAACAATGTTTTTTTTGTTAAAAGAAATCAATTGATCACGGGAGTCCGAATCTGCATGTATAAATTTATAATTCGAAATGTATGTAAATTATACAAGTTTAATAGATCAGAATCATGCGTTCTGTCTTTTGACATAGGTCCTATCCATTAAATTGGCAATTCTATTAGCTGGTGTATTTTGATTGGACAGGTATTCAACTTTGATTGATAGCAAATCTATTTCACGAACTGTGAGGTGTTTAACCAACAAATTTGATTGACGTGTGTCATGACTGTGAAGTAGCCATAACCTACATATTAATGGATAATTGACAAAGAGATTAAAGCAATTATCCATATCAAAACATGTAATAATGCTATTGAATTTGTTTACAATTCTTTGAATAGGAATTTAATCCTGTAAACTTGCCTTAAGAAATGAAATCAAGTATGCCATAAGATAGTGTTTCTTGACTGAGGGTGGGTGTTAAGAATTCTGGCTTCCCACCCCTACCCTCTCTTGAAAATGATTTCCTGGAGGTTTTTATCATTCTTTTCAAAAGTCAATAATGAACAAAAAAAATATACAGATGAGTGGAAAGGATTTTAACTATTTAAAAGCTATACATATACATAGCACCACCCACAGTGGGAAATGACCTTAGGTGCCCTTTATTAATATCACTCTATTCAACTTTTCATAAGGAACCAGAAAATACATAAATTAGGGGTGGGGATTTCAATGGTTTAAAATTAACTTAGCACCACCCAGCCCTACCCTTCAGTCGGAAATTACCTTAGGTGTCTTTGATTAGTGTCATTCTTTTCATTTTATCATTAGGAACCAGAAAATATATACTTTAGGGATGGGGATCTCATTAGTTTATGAGTTATGACAAAGCCCTATATATGGTTTTATAGCACACTGCAAAGTGTTTAAGGAAAAATTGGTGATTTTTGTTTTTAAGACCCCATCTTCCTGTCCCTCACCCAATAAATACCCATGGATGTAAAACTTTAATGGTGCAGGAACCTATCCTAAAATTTTGAACGAGATTGAATGATGCGTTTAACTTGTTTGGCAGTGCTGATAAAAATTTGATATATTTTTAACAATTTAATTCATAGTAACTGAGAATTTATTAAGAACAAATTATGTATGTGAGAAAGAGGTTAGTCACTTTATTAACATGTAGTTCATTAACATTCAATCATTTTTGTTTAGTGCTAAACTGTATACATTAATTCAGATTACCCATTTTTAACGGGCCCTCATATATCTGAGAAACTGAATAAGAAAGAACAAGAAGATTCTGTAAGAGTTATCTATCTTTGTACGTATTGGACAGAAAGATGTTTGGAATTAAATTACGCAATTTACACGCACCGACCGCTGAGCTGTCGAGTTAGAAAAAAATTTGATCATTTATCCATATCTACTAAGATTGCAGATTGTTGGTACCAAATTTCATCGAAACCCATCATACCGTTTCCGAGTTCTGCACCGGACAATTTTAAGGAAGAAAAAAAATTATAAAAATAATAATAATAACTAGAGATTGTAACTGGGATACATGTACCAGTTACGTATGATTCCCCACCATCCATAATCTATATATTGTCTAAAATATACACCTGCTGATGGACTGATCTCGAGATGGATTGATAGTATCCATTACTAGTAATCGAAAGCTGACTAAGAGAAAGGGCGGAAGACAAGTAAATTTAAAGTTAACATCGAATTGTACAATTATAATTCGAGTAGTATTCATTTTAATATATATTTTCATTCCCTCATACCCAATTGTTGCAACAATGTTTTTTGTTAAAAGAAACCAATTGATCACGGGAGTCCGAATCTGCATGTATAAATTTATAATTCGAAATGTATGTAAATCATACAAGTTTAATAGATCAGAATCATGTGTTCTGTCTTCTGACATAGGTCCTATCCATTAAATTGGCAATTCTATTAGCTGGTGTATTTTGATTGGACAGGTATTCAACTCTGATTGATAGCAAATCTATTTCATGAACTGTGAGGTGTTCAACCAACAAATTTGATTGACATGTGTCATGACTGTGAAGTAGCCATAACCTACATATTAATGGATAATTGACAAAGAGATTAAAGCAATTATCCATATCAAAACATGTAATAATGCTATTGAATTTGTTTACAATTCTTTGAATAGGAATTTAATCCTGTAAACTTGCCTTAAGAAATGAAATCAAGTATGCCATAAGATAATGTTTTTTGACTGAGGGTGGGTGTTAAGAATTCTGGCTTCCCACCCCTACCCTCTCTTGAAAATGATTTCCTGGAGGTTTTTATCACTCTTTTTAAAAGTCCATAATTAACAAGAAAATATACAGATGAGTGGAAAGGATTTTAACTATTTAAAAGCTTTACATGTACATAGCACCACCCACAGTGGAAAATGACCTTAGGTGCCCTTTATTAATATCACTCTATTCAACTTTTCATAAGGAACCAGAAAATACATAAATTAGGGGTGGGGATTTCAATAGTTTAAAATTAACTTAGCACCACCCAGCCCTACCTTTCAGTGGGAAAGTACCTTAGGTGTCTTTGATTAGTGTCATTCTTTTTATTTTATCATTAGGAACCAGAAAATATATACTTTAGGGATGGGGATCTCATTAGTTTATGAGTTATGACAAAGCCCTATATATGGTTTTATAGCACACCGCAAAGTGTTTAAGGAAAAATTGGTGATTTTTGTTTTTAAGACCCCATCTTCCTGTCCCTCACCCAATAAATACCCATGGATGTAAAACTTTAATGGTGCAGGAACCTATCCTAAAATTTTGAACGAGAATGAATGATGCGTTTAACTTGTTTGGCAGTGCTGATAAAAATTTGATATATTTTTAACAATTTAATACATAGTAACTGAGAATTTATTAAGAACAAATTATGTATGTGAGAAAGAGGTTAGTCACTTAATTAACATTAACATTCAATCATTTTTGTTTAGTGCTTAACTGTATACATCAATTCAGATTACCCATTTTTTTCGGGCGCTCATATATCTGAGAAACTGAATAAGAAAGAAGAAGATTCTATAAGAGTTATCTATCTTTGTACGTATTGGACAGAAAGATGTTTGGAATTAAATTACGCAATTTACACGCACCGACCGCTGAGCCGTCGAGATAGAAAAAAATTTGATCATTTAACCATATCTACCAAGATAGCAGATTGTTGGTACCAAATTTCATCGAAACCCATCATACCGTTTCCGAGTTCTGCACCGGACAATTTTAAGGAAGAAAAAAAATTATAAAAATAATAATAATAATAATAATAAGAAGAAGAAACAGAACGAAAACAATATGATTCCCCACCTTTGGGTGGGGAATCATAATAATAACTAGAGATTTTAACTGGGATACCAGTTACGTATGATTCCCCACCATCCATAATCTATATATTGTCTAAAATATACACCTGCTGATGGACTGATCTCGAGATGGATTGATAGTATCCATTACTAGTAATCGAAAGCTGACTAAGAGAAAGGGTGGAAGACAAGTAAATTTAAAGTTAACATCGAATTGTACAATTTTAATTCAAGTAGTATTCGTTTTAATATATATTTTCATTCCCTCATACCCCATTGTTGCAACAATGTTTTTTGTTAAAAGAAACCAATTGATCACGGGAGTCCGAATCTGCATGTGTAAATTTATAATTCGAAATGTATGTAAATTATACAAGTTTAATAGATCAGAATCATGCGTTCTGTCTTCTGACATAGGTCCTATCCATTAAATTGGCAATTCTATAAGCTGGTGTATTTTGATTGGACAGGTATTCAACTCTGATTGATAGCAAATCTATTTCATGAACTGTGAGGTGTTCAACCAACAAATTTGATTGACATGTGTCATGACTGTGAAGTAGCCATAACCTACATATTAATGGATAATTGACAAAGAGATTAAAGCAATTATCCATATCAAAACATGTAATAATGCTATTGAATTTGTTTACAATTCTTTGAATAGGAATTTAATCCTGTAAACTTGCCTTAAGAAATGAAATCAAGTATGCCATAAGATAATGTTTTTTGACTGAGGGTGGGTGTTAAGAATTCTGGCTTCCCACCCCTACCCTTTCTTGAAAATGATTTCCTGGAGGTTTTTATCACTCTTTTCAAAAGTCCATAATGAACAAGAAAATATACAGATGAGTAGAAAGGATTTTAACTATTTAAAAGCTTTACATGTACATAGCACCACCCACAGTGGAAAATGACCTTAGGTGCCCTTTATTAATATCACTCTATTCAACTTTTCATAAGGAACCAGAAAATACATAAATTAGGGGTGGGGATTTCAATAGTTTAAAATTAACTTAGCACCACCCAGCCCTACCCTTCAGTGGGAAAGTACCTTAGGTGTCTTTGATTAGTGTCATTCTTTTCATTTTATCATTAAGAACCAGAAAATATATACTTTAGGGATGGGGATCTCATTAGTTTATGAGTTATGACAAAGCCCTATATATGGTTTTATAGCACACCGCAAAGTGTTTAAGGAAAAATTGGTGATTTTTGTTTTTAAGACCCCTCTTCCTGTCCCTCACCCAATAAATACCCATGGATGTAAAACTTTAATGGTGCAGGAACCTATCCTAAAATTTTGAACGAAAATGAATGATGCGTTTAACTTGTTTGGCAGTGCTGATAAAAATTTGATATATTTTTAACAATTTAATACATAGTAACTGAGAATTTATTAAGAACAAATTATGTATGTGAGAAAGAGGTTAGTCACTTAATTAACATGTAGTTCATTAACATTCAATCATTTTTGTTTAGCGCTTAACTGTATACATTAATTCAGATTACCCATTTTTATCGGGCGCTCATATATTTGAGAAACTGAATAAGAAAGAAGAAGATTCTGTAAGAGTTATCTATCTTTGTACGTATTGGACAGAAAGATGTTTGGAATTAAATTATGCAATTTACACGCACCGACCGCTGAGCTGTCGAGATAGAAAAAAATTTGATCATTTATCCATATCTACCAAGATAGCAGATTGTTGGTACCAAATTTCATCGAAACCCATCATACCGTTTCCGAGTTCTGCACCGGACAATTTTAAGGAAGAAAAAAAATTATAAAAATAATAATAATAATAATAATAACTAGAGATTGTAACTGGGATACCAGTTACGTATGATTCCCCACCATCCATAATCTATATATTGTCTAAAATATACACCTGCTGATGGACTGATCTCGAGATGGATTGATAGTATCCATTACTAGTAATCGAAAGCGGACTAAGAGAAAGGGCGGAAGACAAGTAAATTTAAAGTTAACATCGAATTGTACAATTATAATTCGAGTAGTATTCATTTTAATATATATTTTCATTCCCTCATACCCCATTGTTGCAACAATGTTTTTTGTTAAAAGAAACCAATTGATCACGGGAGTCCGAATCTGCATGTATAAATTTATAATTCGAAATGTATGTAAATTATACAAGTTTAATAGATCAGAATCATGCGTTCTTTCTTCTGACATAGGTCCTATCCATTAAATTGGCAATTCTATTAGCTGGTGTATTTTGATTGGACAGGTATTCAACTTTGATTGATAGCAAATCTATTTCACGAACTGTGAGGTGTTTAACCAACAAATTTGATTGACATGTGTCATGACTGTGAAGTAGCCATAACCTACATATTAATGGATAATTGACAAAGAGATTAAAGCAATTATCCATATCAAAACATGTAATAATGCTATTGAATTTGTTTACAATTCTTTGAATAGGAATTTAATCCTGTAAACTTGCCTTAAGAAATGAAATCAAGTATGCCATAAGATAATGTTTTTTGACTGAGGGTGGGTGTTAAGAATTCTGGCTTCCCACCCCTACCCTTTCTTGAAAATGATTTCCTGGAGGTTTTTATCACTCTTTTCAAAAGTCCATAATGAACAAGAAAACATACAGATGAGTGGAAAGGATTTTAACTACATGTACATAGCACCACCCACAGTGGGAAATGACCTTAGGTGCCCTTTATTAATATCACTCTATTCAACTTTTCATAAGGAACCAGAAAATACATAAATTAGGGGTGGGGATTTCAATAGTTTAAAATTAACTTAGCACCACCCAGCCCTACCCTTCAGTGGGAAAGGACCTTAGGTGTCTTTGATTAGTGTCATTCGTTTTATTTTATCATTAGGAACCAGAAAATATATACTTTAGGGATGGGGATCTCATTAGTTTATGAGTTATGACAAAGCCCTATACAGTAGATTCCGCTTAATTGCATAGTCCGTTTGTCAGAAAAAATTATGCAATTAAGCGGAATATGCAAATAACCGAAAATGCCCCTTGGGCACGATTGATGGATAAGTCGGTTGGGGCCATTTTAGTACTTGTGTAGACATCATAGTACACTGTAGAAACAACAGAAAATTAGTTATTACTTTGAAATTAAAAAATGAAATAAATAATTCAGAATAAAAAATTTAAAAAATTATTTTATTTAATTAGTATAATGTTTTAAAAATTCTAGCTGGTCGATTGACGGATACACCCTGTGAGGCCGTTTATTTTTTAGTAGACATCAAAGTCGGTGTACTGTAGAAACAGCAGAAAATTTTTAATTCCTTTAACATAAAAAATAAATATAATTAAAGATAATAATTGAAAAAAAAATTAATTAATTAAAATCTTAAGACTTGTAGTATATTTTCTTTATTAAATAAAGATTTAAAATTTTAGCTGATCGTTTTAAACCTCGTATTTACATGGGATTCCAAAATGTGGTATAGGTGGACTTTTCTTGCAGAACTGTGTTTAATCCTAGAAAATGTATGTAACTGGAACATCTGTTGGTATTTAATTCATTTTTGCTTAACACTCGCGATATTCGTATTTCTTGTTTATTCACTTCTTTTTAAAAATCCACGTGTTCGCACATGGCACTGAGTTATATTGTTCGAGTTATCTCCCTTTCACGGTACAATTATCTATTTTTAAATGTGACATAGAAAAAATCCAGTTGCTTGACAACGTGCACGATGTCAGGTAAAATTAAATTTCAAACAGAATTTGTTTAAATAAATTGAAAGATGTCTTATCTTGTTTTTTTTTATACAAAGTTATATTTTAATTGTTTATTGACCAATTATTCGATCAGTCATAAATTGGAAATTCCCGTTGTTATGAATAACTAGGTCTGATATTCACGAATTCGAAAACATGAAATCTCGCTTTGTCTGAAATCTCGTTTAAGTCTCGTGGGGGGGGGGGGGGGAGTTTACGATTGCAATTTTGTTTATCTAGTGTACTGCGATATCGTTAGTTTTTCGTCAGTTTTAATGAAATTTATAGTTATATATTTTTAAAAAATTGTTAAATATGACTGAAATTAATAATAAGAAATCATTTAAATGAAAAATTAATTTATATTTAAAAAAGACATGTCGGTCCGCAAGCGTTCAAAATTAGTTAAAACTTTTTTCAGTTGTATAAATGGCACTAGAGATGTGAAGGAAATTAAATTTATTAAATAATTTAAATGATTTTATAAAAATATTGCCAGATAAGGAAATGTAGATCTAAATCAATTTGAATTTACCAAAAGTATTTTTATTCCGCCAACCAGTCGGTTTTTCGATTAATAATTTCAAATTAATCTCAAATTAATTTATTTAAATTACATAATATAATTTACATTCGTTCTTCCCACACATTTTGTCAACATTTCAAAATATTTACAAACAGCATTTACTAGTTTATCGCTGTAAGGATACCTGTCAATCAATTTAGCAAATTGCAAGGTAAGATCCTGATGATTACAGGTGATGGAAGGATGTCCACCGACTTAGATTATTGATAATCTTTTAATTAGTCGCATGTTAGATTATTATGTAAATACATTCAATATAATGAAAATATCAAAATTAAACTTTCTCATGAGAATTTTTTTCGACGAGTTGTTGCATAGATTATCATTATTTCACCTATCAAAATGTTCTAATCAAAGCGATTTCTATTATGAGCACTTTTTATAATTACAATTATTATTTTTGTGTGTGAAAGACCTTAGGTTTGTAGACTTGCATCTTAACCACGTGGCCACCGCAGCCATTAAATTTAATATTCTGAAAGAAACTATCTTAATTTGTGAGACACTGTTCTTATACCCGGGTATCAGATGTAAAAAGACAGTCCGAAAAATAAAAAAATCTTAACAATCAGTCAAATTTTCTAGAAAGATGAATAAAGAATATATCAAGCTTATAGCTACACTGTATACATTTGCAATTAAATCCATATTTTTCTAAATTTGTTTGAGATACATTCGAAATTTTGAAGGAAAACAATAGATGTTTCAGAAATAAAATTTGCAACATGATGTTTATAAATTATCCTTTCCGTGGGAAATTATTTTATAAATTATCCTTTCAGTGGAAAACTTTAAATATGATCATACATGAATAACATATCAAATTTAAGTATGAAGATTGTCAATCTTTATTAATACAAATTGAAATGTCTATTTGATATGAACAGCCTGGAACACTACAATTTCGGTAGGTATGAAGAGTAAACGGGAGTAAACGAGAGAAATAAAAGAAAAGTTGATTAACATATTTTGCCTACAGTAGGGTTCAATAGACGCAGTTTAAAAATGAACAAATTAAAAAAATATGGCTCTAGAATGATTTTTAATGAGTTTACGGCGAAAATATGTATGCATATGTACGATACTGTTCACCAATACATGTTAGACAGGAGTAAAAGGGAGAAAATATGGAGAAGTTAATTAACATATTTGCCTACGGTGGTAAATCCAGTATAAAAAAAATTAACAAAATGAAAAAAGAATTATGGCTCGATTCACTTAATTATAACTCTTCACTGATAAAGTTGGAAAGATTCGCAAAAATGTATTTTTAAGCTAAACGCTTATTTATCATTACTGTGATGTGTGGTATATTGAAATGCAAGAGAAATACATCGTGTATTAAATTACAACTAACAGAAAAATATAATTTTTTTTTTTGAATTAGTAAATATGATATTCGATTAATACGATTCTTCTTTAAACCGGGATTTACATTTTATTTTTAATTGATCTTGATACATCTTCAAATGGTCAAGTACACATCCAGTTTAAATGTAATTGGTTTTCAATAAACATCGCGGTAGACGATTTCATATTCCACCACGGCAGAAATGTTCTTTGCGGTGGACCGCAGTGGGAATTTAATTTCTTCTAGTCGGCAACTTCAAGTCTTTTTTCCGATTTTAGATGTAGATAATAAAAAGAATGTCCAGTTTTTTCAGCCGATTAACGTATATTTTTCCACGTGGAATGAAGAAGTTGTATTTAGATTTCAAACTCTACAAGATACACAACTGGTCACAAAAAAATAATAATAATAAATGATAATAATAATAATTAAAATAAAAATTAAAAAATAATAATAACAATAAAAACCCCGACTCAAAGCCAACAAGTACATAGGCTAAATGAGATTGGCCCCCCCCCAGCCTCGTTTTCAATCGTAAGAGTTACTTCCCCTGTCATGTTTTCGAATTGGTCAATGAATAAAACGTCACTTCCTTAAGTGAAAAAATGTCTTTGATGTTGAATCTGTATACCGACAAAACTTGCTACATAAAGGGTTTTTCAGCCGTAAACGATGATATCAACCAGTTTATCTTAAAGAGGAAATGATAAATAAAGAATAAACCAATTGATTGAGGTATGATTTATTGAGTTTACGCTAAAAGAACTGTAAATACGCGTTATCAAACTTGCTCTGGGATAACATTCAACGTACATACACATTCCTTAACCATGTAAACAAAAACATTGATTAAAAAAAAATGTTTTTGTTTTATTTAATCTTTGTTTTAAAAAGCCCAGCATCGAAGTTCCAGTAAAATCATGTCTGGGTTTAGAAAATGTAATGGTTAAACAAAATCGTTATAAAACTTGTGTGATCCGGTTACAAATTTTTCACCTGTCATAGCCCTTTTTAATTGGTTCAACATAATTAATTACGTTTCCTGACAAACGCGTTTGACAGACCAATTGGATGACTACTCTACAAAGTGAACACTAATTAACTGGCTTCATATCTCACCTGGTGTTAGCTGTACACATGTTTATATAATGTAAACACCTCTCCAGGTTACCTTGCATTGTCGGCAAATATATTTTGTAATCATGAAACTTCAGACCAAGATCGCATAATTTTCAGAATTTTTTATGCAATTAAGCGGAATTTAGACTTTTGTTTATGCAAATAAACGGAATTTTTTACATTGTTTAAATAGGAAATGGTTTGGTGCAGAGAAAAATTATGCAATTAACCGGAATATGCAATTAACCGGTATGCAATTAAGTGGAATCTACTGTATATGGTTTTATAGCACACCGCAAAGTGTTTAAGGAAAAATTGGTGATTTTTGTTTTTAAGACCCCATCTTCCTGTCCCTCACCCAATAAATACCCATGGATGTAAAACTTTAATGGTGCAGGAACCTATCCTAAAATTTTGAACGAGAATGAATGATGCGTTTAACTTGTTTGGCAGTGCTGATAAAAATTTGATATATTTTTAACAATTTAATACATAGTAACTGAGAATTTATTAAGAACAAATTATGTATGTGAGAAAGAGGTTAGTCACTTAATTAACATTAACATTCAATCATTTTTGTTTAGTGCTTAACTGTATACATTAATTCAGATTACCCATTTTTTTCGGGGGCTCATATATCTGAGAAACTGAATAAGAAAGAAGAAGATTCTATAAAAGTTATCTCTCTTTGTACGTATTGGACAGAAAGATGTTTGGAATTAAATTACGCAATTTACACGCACCGACCGCTGAGCCGTCGAGTTAGAAAAAAATTTGATCATTTAACCATATCTACCAAGATAGCAGATTGTTGGTACCAAATTTCATCGAAACCCATCATACCGTTTCCGAGTTCTGCACCGGACAATTTTAAGGAAGAAAAAAAATTATAAAAATAATAATAATAATAATAATAATAAGAAGAAACAGAACGAAAACAATATGATTCCCCACCTTTGGGTGGGGAATCATAATAAGAAGAAGAAGAAACAGAACGAAAACATTATGATTCCCCACCTTTGGGTGGGGAATCATAATAATAAGAAGAAGAAACAGAACGAAAACAATATGATTCCCCACCTTTGGGTGGGGAATCATAATAAATGAAAACAGCCAAATGTGATTATAAACATTTTTTTATGTCTTAGTAACAGAAAATTTGTAAACACATTAAATGTAACTACCACTGGTAGTGAAATAAAAGTGGGGCGACACCATCCAATGGTAATACATGAATACCAATACCACTATACATGATTTTATCAAGTTACATCTAGTGCCTGTCTAAAGTCTAAAGTTTGGAAAAAAATAAGTGGTCTAAATATGTGACATTTGTTATCTAATGTTTGCCTGTTTCTTTTATATATTGTTCTGTCTTGTTTCTTAGTTCTATTAACTTTTGCTATGTATATGTTTTTCAGTCTCCTGTTTTACAAGAAAAATTCTGACAAAATTGGCCTTAACAATCACCTGAGTACAAGGTATATATTTCAGTATTGATTACCTTGACCTTTGATTTTATACCTTAAAACATTTCAACATGTTGATTATATCAATACCTATTTGATTCAAATAAACCTGTACATGTCTATACAAAATATTAAGCTTAGAATATTTTTTAAAAATTAGTACAAATCTAAAGGGCTTCACTTGGACAGCATGGAGTTAAAAGTTTATTCAATTTCAGCCGCATAGTCTCACATAAGAAAATTAAAATTTAAAATTGCCATTGTTATGGTGCCATTAACAGAAAAAGAAAAAAAAAAAAAAAGAAAAAAGGGGGGAATGGCTATTGGTCACCATGAGTCTTTGGCTCAGTTAAATTTTAAACAAAAGTCAATTGTGAGATAGTATAGATGTACTACAAAAATATGATTCAGATAAAATATGAAAATTACCAATACCATTGATTTATCTACCAATAAAGCAATATATTTAAACAGATGCTGAGTGAATTACTAATTTACCTTCAAGCTAAATGGTATGTGTAGCATAGCTTAGTTTAGATGCAATTAAAATATGATACAGCTTCAGTAAAATAAATTACATTATTTGCAAGTGGGTAACAAAATATGTAAAAGCAAATGAGTATTTTTGTTTCTATTTCGACTGTAAACATAGAAGGATGTAGAGTGTAAATGCACTTTAACACAAATGTGATAATTGACACTATTGTACTAGCAGAATATTTGTTTACAATAATGAATATTTTTCTTTTCAGTTTATGTTGAAACTGTGTGAAGTAGGATTGAGTAAATGCCGAGATCTACTTACCAACATTTTGAATTAAAAACCTATATATCCATTAATCAAATAAAATATATAACTATCAACTTCAAGTATATGGTTAAGCCGTTCAAACTGAGATGGATCAAATCTTTCAATATCGACTGCAGCATTTTATCACAGCAATCCCTCTTTATTTGATCTGTCGCATATATGCACAACATTATAACATATTACATCCAATGTGATGAAAATGCTAAAATATATTACGTACCTCATGATGTTCCATTATATCACAGTGACTATCGTCTTTTTTGTTGACATATTCCAAGTTGGGAATCCATTACTTTAACACAAAAGCAATATCATTGATTTTTTTAGCTAGAGTTATAACCAGCTGAACCTATCTGATTATGTATTGTATACAGTTCTTCTGTACATCACGTATCACTGCTTCGGAAACTAAGTATGATTGTGTCTTGTTCTATTAATTTGTCCGGGAATTCCCAATTTGGAGACAATTATATTGAAGATTGTAAAGTATTGTAGAATATGACGAGCTATATCCTCAAAGTAATAGCGAAATTCCTCGGTAATGAAACTAGAATCTGATGTTTTCATTTATTCTTGATAGAAAATAGGGGTTCAAAATGGGTGCTTGATTTCAACTAGGAATACAAAATAAAATTTACAAAGTAAAAAATGAAAATTTTATTTTGTATTCCTAGTTGAAAACTGAGGTACTTAAAGTGATATCTTTACATATTAACAATGATTCAAGATGGAAATTGAGGCTCTGAAAGGGCTTTTAATGAAAAAAAAAAAAAAAAAAAGAATTTATATAAATAAAAGGTAATATTTGCATTGATTACTTCTTGATGTAGCTTCAGAAGAGAGCTAAACACTGTGTATAATGAATTCATAATCCAATTTTTTATTACCAGTTATGCTACATAAGAACAAGTAACATTCAACACTCTAAAAAAATGTCATGATAAGAGTGCATGTATAAGCTAAGCTGTTTTGCACCTACATAAACACATAAACATTACTATATTAGATATAGATTCTGACTGATATATAGTTACATATATAACATGGTTACTGATATTACAGTCAATGGTTCCAAAATCCTAAAAGACTTCCTTGTTTTATCAAAACCATTAAATCAAGCTCTAATATATGTTTTTAATGCATTAAGTAACCTGTAACTTCAACACATTACCTATCCTTTTACCTCATCATTAAAAACAGATTGGAAATACTGTTACTCTCTTGAGTTATAATAATTCATATAACGTATGGATTTATTTTCAGTACCAATGGATGGATTTATTTTCAGTACCCCTTTTTTTTTTGAAGGGGATTTTTAAAAAAATCTTTAGGAATACTGAATGCAGTATTCTTCATATTCATTCATTCTTTCTTTCTATCTTTCTTTTTAATTAATTAATTAATTAATTTATTTATTTTGACTTTCCCTTCTTTCACATTGAGAGGGCAGTAGTTGGCACAGAATTCCTCAATTTTCATATTATAATACTTTTTTTGAAATTAATTGTTATTATTCCTGTGACATTGTAGAAATTTATAATTAATTTTATATTTTGCCTGATTATCTTCCCTTATTTTCCTTGGTGGGGAGGGAAAGAGGGTTTTACAGATTCTATATTTTTTCCTGTTACCTTTCAGTTATTAGTTTTACAAACAGACAAATTTCTAATAAATAAAGTAAGCTTCCGATTCCATTTCCTATTTATAAATACACTACACTAAGGCATGTCTGGACAATGTTGTTATTGTAATGAATTGAAGTTTTTTTCTTTCATTCAATCAAGATCATCTAGTATATAAGATTGGTCTTATATGTTCTGTAATCCATTTTTGACAAATATACAAAGATAAAAAATAACTTCAGAGTATAGCAATCAAAGGTCAGTTCATTAAAAAAAGATGTAAAAAAAACAGTTGGGAGATTTTGTAAATATAATACATGTACAAAATTATGGTAGGGCTTTGAGGCTTTGAATACGACCAGTACAACATTAATAACTACCGTAATGCTAATAAGGACATGGTTAGAAGTCATATTATAAACCTAAAATTACTCACATGAACTTAACTGAAAGACCATTTTGTTAAAAAGGCAGATATCATACCTTTCTATGAATCGGACTGCATGACTTCATTAAATCAGCTGGGGATCTCCTCTAATCTTCAGAGTGCCTCTCACCACCTCTTCAGGCAGATCCTAGTGTGAGAAAGTTTGTCAGTTCACTTGCAGATAGTTTTTCTTCAGGTATTCTAGTTTCCTCCACCATCCATAAACTGACAGTCTCAATATCAGTGAAAATAATCTTGACTGGGGCATAAACAACATTACTCCACTCCACCCAACTAACCCCATCTTTAGATAATCAAAAGAGACATAATTTTATAAATTTGAAGCAGAGATCTGTTCATGCATAATCATCATATTTGGTTGGTAACAAGAAATTAAATGAACAGTGCACATAGAATAAGAAAATAGAATCCAAACAGAGCCTATAAATATCAACTGGGGATATTATGAAGTTTTAAAATTAAAAGAAGTACTGGTAGCATCTCTCAAGATTGCATCATTTATCACAACATCATTTAAACAGCCACCATTGCTGTTTTGAAAATAATGGAGTGAAGTGGAGTAATGTTGTTTTATGCCTCTGACAATATTCTTTCACTTATTTTGAGGCAGTAAATTTTGGGGTTAGTGGAGGAAACCAGAGTGCCCAGAGAAAACCACCGACCTTCAGCAAGCAAACTGTTTTGAAAAGAAAGACAAAGAATAACAATATTTAGAGTTTTTGTCTTAGACCCCAACTACAGACAACTATTACTATAGAAGTTTCATCTTATCTATAATTGTTCTCTTCCTAAAATAAAGAGTAGGAGCCAGATACTATATGAACTTTCAGGATGACAAAAACTGCAAAAATGGCTTATTTATAGGATTCGTTTGACAAAACAGAAGAAAACATTATGGTGGTACACAATATAAGGGCAAATCTAAAGAATCTGTTCTTCAAAAGTAACATCAAATGATTTATTACAAATAAGAATAATGGTTAAAAATTTTTCTTTCTTTTTGAGCTTATGACAATTACTTTATCATATTGCTCTTTTCACACATTTTCATTAGACGACTTTGTTACCAAAGATTAGATGGCTTTAGTCTTGTATCTTAAGAATCTATTTATCTGATTTTTCAAAGAAAAGAATATGGTTACAAAGAATCATAAACCATTAGAACATAACAATATCCATTTCTGGTATATGGAATTATTAGCATCTAAACGAAAAATTATAAGGGAGATAACTCCCAGATCTAAATCTGAAAATTCTATATGAAAACATGTTGTAAGGAAATGCCTCCTGTTTCAAAGTCAAAATTGGTTTTAAAATTACAAAGTTAATTACCTCTGAATATATACTATGAACATACTATGACTATGAAAGGAAATAATTTTTATTATTGTTTCCAGTTTACAAATTGTTTTCACTATACTTAAACAATTTTAGTATGCTGAAATGTGCACTGAATGCACATGATATGTACGCACATGATATGTATCACATAGTAAAATGCTGTAATCAATCTTCTGAGAGAAAATTAAGTGTTAACTTTCTTAGATGTATATGAAAGTTTTATACTTAAATTTTAAGAAAATTTGTTTGGTCTTGACATTCAAAGTATGAAATTGAATATAGTTTCTTAATTCTGAATTTTCTGCTGATTTATTCAACAATTATTCTTGAACAAGTGCGTTAGGATAGACTATGACATATTTGTCAGGTATTGAAAGTCTGTAAAATTCTATAGGGCATGAATGGCTCTTAGCCAATCAAAATCTGGTTCTGAATGACCTAAGCATGTTAAGCATGTATTTATATCAACAAATAAGATAGACAACAGGTACCTTCAAATTTATTGTCAAAGTCTGGCTCTAAAAATCTCCCAAATCACAGTAATTATTTCAAATTTTACAACAAGACAGCATTGGAAGTTTGGTGCCCAACAGGTTAATTATCCTGACTCAAGGTGAGTCAATGAGATATTAAATTACATGTGTAACAGGAGGGAGGAAAATGCAGGGTCAGGACCGGGGATCAAACCTGGGACCTCCCACACTATAGGTGAATGCTATACCAACTGAGCTACCCAGACCGCTACATTCCTCCCCTGTTATTCTTGAGTTTCCCATGGTCCTATGGTAAATCTCACCCCAAATTCCCTCGGATGGACTTTATATGGCCAGATAAATGTCAGTCCATCACTTCTGAGGGCCACACTGGCCACCAAACTGTAACAGGAGGGAGAAAAAAATGCAGGGTCAGACTGGAGATCAAACCCAGGACCTCCCACACTATAGGGTAGTGCTCTACCAACTGAGCTACCCACACCTGCTACACATGCTAAGATCACAACATGTTCTGGTCATGACCCATGACCCTTGAATTTTAACTTACGACACTCTATCAACTGAGCTACAGCCAGTTGCAATAACTGTATGTTCAGTTTATATTGCTTTGTTTGTCTTCACTGTTCTAATAATGTAGATTTATTTCATCCTAAATACATAAATTACAAAGCTTTTACTTGGAAATTACATTTAATGTTTGAATTGTTAAACTGTAGAATGTTTAATCACACAGTTAAAATCAATATTATTTTACACAAATCATGTTCATAAAGGATGCATTAAGTGAAACATTGGTCTTAATTCTGACTGAAGAAAAGTTAATGTTTCAATAAATCTGTACCAAATTATTTATTTAAATGATCTTTGAATAGCAAGTTTTGGGTTTAATACCTCTAATTAAAACAATTAGTATTTTTGTAAGATCAGAAAGAGCAGAATTGAAAGTAAATTGATACTGGAAAAAAACTCTGTAAATGACAATGACAAATTTTCAAAACAAGCACAATTAAATATATTTTAAAACCAGAAGGTAATGAATTTACTTGTAAAACTTATTTACCATTGAACTGTCGAGTCTATAATGCTACAACTTCCTCTGCCTTAACTTACCAAGTAAACTGAATAAAGCATGCTAGCCATTACTCATGTGATATCACCTCGTTTGTAAACATAGCATCATAAATATCACTCATTAAGCTGACAACCTGCAACAATTATATTATGTTTTGTAATTAATTTTCACACAATAATTAAAGACTATAAGAATTTATCAATATTCCATCAGATTTTTCCTTTATTACATTGATTTAGTAATTTCTCTCTGTTAAATGACAAGGACTTAAATTCTGGTAGTCATGACAACTTCAACATAAACTAAATTAACATCACAAAACATTGCTTTCAAATGAAATCTTTTAAACCATTTCAAAGACCTCAATACTTTGAATTGACAGCTAGAATTCCAATACCTCAACTAAAATCCTAAGCTAAAATTATTATTAGATTTTTTTTTATATTTTTAACAGCACAATTATTCAAGCTTTACTTAAAATAACTCTGGTTTCTTTTTTTTGAAAAAAAAACCCTTAAAGGAAATTAAAGAGAAACATTTTTGTATTGATTTTTTGGCGAGTCGTGACCGAGAGTTACATTCAGGTGGAATTAATGTAGTCATAGAACAATGCTCCTGGAGTATATAACTGTCCAACATTGGATATTATATTATATATATATATATATATATATATATATATATATATATATATATATATATATATATATATATATAATTAATTTAATCCTTTGACATAAAATCAATGTAAGAAGAAACCTTTGACAAGTAACTACTTTGCTTCCTCAAAAGCATTTGCAGGTAAATTGTCTGGAATCTTTAACTTCATCATAAAAATTGAGGACTTTATTTTAAATACAAGTCTTATCTACAGAAACACAATGTATTACCTATATATATGTATATATATCAGTATTGTAGGGAGCTCATTTGGAAGATCACTCCATGTGTTCATCAAAGTTCAGACTATAAAGCTCTATTCATATCTAGTTAAACACAACACATCCCCAACAAAAGGATGGAAATCATTCTTTGGACAACCACTTTTGCTCCACCATGTCCAGTGGGTAGAGTTTGATTCTTATTTAGGTACAATGTTTACACAATGTATTGCCTGCACATGTATGGTGGAAGGCTTATTTTGAACTGTCCCTTGTGCTCCACCATGAATGATTGACAGGGAACTTGATTCTTTCCTAGTTGTGACCAATGTGAATGCAAACGTAACCCACGATAATTGTAGGAAGCTCATTTGGCAGGAGGACACTCGTATTCTGCCAAGACCAGCTGGTTGAGAGCTTGACTCTTATATAGGTATACATAATGCTCTACCTCTACAAGTGTGAAGTACCATATGGGTAGCATGTTTTTAGACAATCTTGTGCTTTAAATTGGAGATTCAAAACAGCAAACAAGAAAGGTTGAAACATTATAATACATTACAATGATAAAGACATTATATGATTTATATTATGTAATTAATACCATGCAGATTTAATAAAACTAACCACAAATATACCACATCTAAAACTAATCAAGAGAATGAAATTAATGGTTACAATAATTGTGTCATAGCACCTACACATTAATATTGACAAGATTTAGTCGGAATTTAAAATTAGATTTCACAGGAATGATGCCAACAATTATAAATCAAATAACACTTTTAGATGTCATTGAAAATTTTTATGTCACCTTTTTCCAGAATATTATTGTTTTAACAGGAAAATTTGAAGCTATGTATGGTTCCATATCCATTGGAAACAAATGACATTGCCATTTTTTATCATCTCCACTTCATTTCCTATTTGTAGATTACAAACTGCAGGAGTAATAATGCAGAAATATTCCTGTTTCTAAATAACTCAAAATGTTTATGTTTAAAACAGGGTGATCCCCAGAATTTGGGAATGTACAAACTTCAACCATCTTTTTTTTCTTTCTGATCAAA
This sequence comes from Tegillarca granosa, assembly GCA_029721355.1. Classification (NCBI taxonomy): domain Eukaryota; kingdom Metazoa; phylum Mollusca; class Bivalvia; order Arcoida; family Arcidae; genus Tegillarca; species Tegillarca granosa. Next base: position 13,770,566 of record CM056597.1, on the reverse strand, counting down.
TAGTTATAAATAGCGTTTTCTATTTTATTAATCTAAATGATCTTATTTCTAATTATTGATGTAATCATATCAGAATTACCCTGGTATAGAACCAGTATTTTCTCTTACTAACATAATAATATCACAAAAGGCTCTGAAAAATAAAGGTAGCAGAAACTGAAACATAGTTTAAGCCATACCTTATAACAAATGACCTTGAACTTAACCTTCACCTTAACATTTAACTTTAGCCACAACTAATATGATTAGCTAAACAGTAATAGTTACGGAAGACATACAAAGATATTACATGTATATTATACATGTAGTTACTGTGAAATCATCAATTTTTTTGTGGTGGCCCAATTTTCGTTGTTTTTGTTAACACCTCGACCCATGAATTTACATGTCAACGAAATACTGTAATATATGTTTATAACAGCTCACCTTTTTGACAGCATGAGTGATATAAGTAAAGTAATCTGATAACACTGAACACATTAGACGATGTTTTTACAACAGGTAGTTCACTTTGTTAATTACGGTCATAACCATGAATTCATCACCCCACGAAATGATCTTTTTTTTTAGAACCACGGAAATTGAACACCATGAAAATTGATGATTTCACAGTATTGTACTAGGTTTCATTTTGGTTAGAAAACTGTAGAATAAAATGAGAAACTCATATGTTTAAGCAGATGACCTTATACTTTTTCACTTATGACACTGGAAATCAAACCTGGCCATATTTGTGACAAGTAATAGCACTCTTTCTTTTACCAAGAGTGATAGGTTGGGGGTTTGAGCCCTGAACAGTTCATACATAAGACTTTATAATTTGAGAAACTACTTTCCTCATCTGGTGTTCAGCATTAAGAGGAGAGAGTATCAACTAGTTTACCCAGGGTGCCAGGATAACTAACTGGGGGAGTGGTATATTTGTCTGTGACATAATGACTTGGTGAGCTAGCACCTTACCAAATAGTTGCCCTAAGTTTGACGTTGAAACTATACAACAACAATCTTTCTTAATTGTGATATTGACATATACAACAACAATCTTTCTTGTATTTGTGATATATGACATTTCCATTATAAAAAACAAAATAAAGACTTAGCTGAGTAACTGATATCTTTTACAAAAAAGAATCAATATGAAATGCAATTGAAGAAGTAAATCAATCCACTTGATACATATCTCATATATCAAAGTCATCCAGCTAATATCATCAAACTGTGAATGCAAAAACAAAATTACCTGTAACTGTTCAGGAGTTTATAGAAATGTAAGAAAATTAGTTATTACTTTTTCATCAAGAAGAATTATTTTTACTCATTGTCAATTGTAAGAATTAATGAATTTTATGAAAAAAATTCAATACTTATTGGTATTTACCAATAAATGTTGACTGCCATGGTTTCCATGGCAACTAAGTGTAAAGTGTGCATATAAATGCTATTTCATAATGCCCAAGTCAAACGTTTTCCTTATCAAGGCAGTGTGTTTTGGGGAAGGTGAATAAAAAACCTTTAAAAAAATTACTAACCTTGGAGAAGTAAACTCTCCTTCTAAGGGACAGGTTTCGTGATTTCTGTATTTGCCTATTTTGCGATTATCATAGCAATAGTTATGATTTGTCATCATTGATTTTTCATTAGGTAATTGATATTTTGTGACATTTTGCATTTAATGATCTGGTTATTATTTCACATCTGTTGAATCTAATAAACAGAAATTTTGTAACTTTATATCAAAGATGGTATCTTAACACAAAATAAAAATTGTTTAACAAATGCATTTTAAAACAAGTTATGTATAAAATTTTCTTTATAATCACCCTGTCTGCTCAACAAGACCAAAATAAATATCAATTTTTTTTCTAATTTTCAGAAACCATTTCATAACTGATACTTATGCATGCAGTGAACTTTATTTCTTGAAAATTTGTAATAAATAAAGCAAAATGAGGGAAAATATCTTATTTACCTTATAAACCTTACTTAGTAATGTATAAAAGTCTTCAACAAAAAAACCCAAGTTTTCACCCAAATCGCCACCATTTTATCTTCATATCTATAACATTCTTAGTAGTTAAGTGAAATTACTGATGGATCACAATACCACTCAGGCAGATTCTAGTATGAAATGAATGTTTTTGTTAACTTCAGGAGTTTTCAACTGGTTTCTTTCTAGTTTCTTTCACCATGTTTCAGTGGCCAAGTCCATGGACAAAAGTGTGTGCTTATGTATCAGAGTGCCTCTCCATGCTTAGGTTCAAATCCCACTTATGACAGATCCTAATGTCAGAAACTTTGTCAATCTGCTTTGAAAAGGCCAGTAGTTTTCTCTAGGTATTTCTATCTATTTCCTTTACCATCTGACAACTGATCACAATCCCACAATAGATGTAATATAATGACCGAAGTAATGTCACTTATATAAACATATTGTTGTCTTATATAAATACTCATTGTTATACTCCTTACTGAAGTACTCCTTTATCATAAAGGAGAAAGTTACAGAAGAAACAACCAATCTTTACTTAGGATTAAAAATAAACAACCATATCAAAGAATTAAATAACCTTTCTAAAGATAACAGTAATAAGTAAGACCAATTGTTGGTGAAATTATGCTGTCATGTTGTCAGATCATCAAAATAAAAATCACCATGGGTTACTGTAACCATTTCTAACAAAAACTCAATTGATCTCCTATTAAACACCATAAATTTATCACAAATAAAACATAAACATGTAGTTATATATATTAACATGTCTACCTTGGTGGTTATTAGCCTCTGACCAACATTAGGTCCAATTCCATTAAGTCTGCCAGTTTGCATACAATAGGCAGTTTTCTGGTTTTCCTCCAAAATTTTAAGTCTGCCAGTTTGCCTATAAAAGACAGTTTTCTGGTTTCCTCCAAAATTTTAGACCAATCCAATATAAGAAAAAAATCTTGTCCATGGCACAAACATAACTTTACTATTTGAGGTTAAAAATGTTGAGAAACTTAAAAGTATTTCTTAATTATGACTTGATCGGTAAATGCAAAAAACTTGATTTTGTGTAAATCACCATTGCTCCACTTTATGTCATAGAGGTTTAAATGGCAAACCATATAAAGGACTTATAAGATTATTGTCATGTTTGTTTCTGTAGTTCTGGCCCGTTTCACAATTGTTCCTTAACTAAGATTTTCTTTAACTTAAATCTGACAAATTTCAAATCTTAATTTGGTAATTTGTTTAGATATTAAGGAATTTAAGATATCATTTTGAAGATCACTTCAAGCTTGTAACATCTGTATTTAGATCTATCACAAATTTTTATTTGTTATTTTAAGAGAGGTTGCCAAAATTTGCTAAATTTAAGTTAAGGAAAATCTTAGTTAAGGAATGATTGTGAAACCCCTGCCACGCCAAAAGATTTAGATCAACTTTTAACTAAGTTCCTAAGATGTCCATTTTGGACAGGCTTCACTATATATCTGAAACAACTTACCTTAAATAATGTTAAATCACTAAATACTCAAACACATGTGGAATAACTGTAGCAGCATTTAGGTACACAAGGATAAAATACAAACTTAGACACTATATACTAGATGCTGCTGTGTATGTATACTTAGTTAAGATTGGCCATCTCCATAAGTAACTGAACAATATATATATTTGTTCTATATATCTACAGATATATCATACAAAGATAGGGCAAAATTAACAACCTGCTGTTGATTTTATGGTGAATTTATAATGGGAAGACATCATGCTTACTGTAGAACTAGGGATGGAAAGAATTTTTAGAAGATTGAGCAGTTAACTCAATTGGGTTTTGTATACATGTGGACTCTAAAGTAATATTTTTACTGACAAGAGGTCAAGAAAGGCAGAATTGAATCGAGTTATGAAATGGTTTTTTTTTTTTTAAATATTTTTAATTTTTTTTTTAAAAGTTATTATCTTCTTATTTCCAAAGTTTTGGCACAATTTGCTTCAAACATCTGACCAACAAGGTCCAATTCCATTACGTTTGTCAATTTGCCTACAAAACAGTTTTCTGGTTTCATCCAAAAAATTTTAGACCACCTCAATATAAGTTAAAAGAATCCTATCCATGTCATAAACTTTACTCCACTATTTGATGGTAAAATGTTGAAAAAACTTAAAAGTATTCCTTATGACTTGATCAGTAAATGCAAAAGACTTCATTTTGTGTAAATCATCACTGCCCCACTTTATGTCATAGAGGTTTAAATAGTGAGACATATACAGGACTTATGAGACTATCATGCTTATTTCTTAAGTTCTGTTACCTAAAGATTTAGATCAACTTTTCTAACTAAGTTCCTAAGATGTCCATTTTGGACAGGCTTCACTATATATCCAAGTCAACACCAACTTACCTTAAATAATGTTAAATCACTAAATACTCAAACCCATGTGGAATAACTGTAGCAGCATTTAGGTACACAAGGATAAAATACAAACTTAGACACTATATACTAGATGCTGCTGTGTATGTATACTTAGTTAAGATTGGCCATCTCCATAAGTGATTGAACAATATATATATATTTGTTCTATATATCTACAGATATCATACAAAGATAGGGCAAAATTAACAACCTGCTGTTGATTTTATGGTGAATTTTTAATGGGGAGACATCATGCTTACTGTAGAACTAGGGATGGGAAGAATTTTTGAAAAGAATTTGATTGGTTGATAAATTAGGTTTTACATACATGTGGACTCTTATAATATGAATTTTTACTGACATGACGTCATGAAAAGCAGGATTTGGAAAGAATTCATTCTTCTTTTACAGTTTAGAATATAAAACAAAAGATAAAAGGATGGAGTAAAGTAACTAGGGTTTTTTAATATACTTACTTAAAAATTTTTGGCACAGTGAAGAAAACCAGTGCCTTAAAAATGACAAAACCTCAGATAGGTACACAGATAAACTTTATCACACTAGAATCTGCCCAGATTGGATTCATACCTAGGTTTAAAGTATATTCTTTTTTATTGTTTTCCTTTATAACACATGGGGTAAAATCTGGCATATGTGCAGCTAGCCAGTCATCTGGAAGGGAGCCTACTAATGTAGACAATGCTTCTGAACCTGCAGATTAATCAAAAGAAACCAACGATGACGATGATAATTATAAGCCTCTATCATTTGTTGGCAAACCATTTTATAATGACAAAATTCTGACTAAACAAATGAGAGCAATGAATTAAGGTTTAACAGTATACAATTTTAATGTTTTGATGGTGGTTTTGGTCAGTTTACTGATTTAAATTTCAGGTGGTAGTCACAGATTAAAATTGACACCACTTGGTATCATTATAAACTAACATGCAGCCAAACAGTTATGGCCCTTAACAAACTTTACTAACATGCCTACAAGCAAATCATCTCTCCAATGCCTAAGATTAAAACCCACACAGCAGATCATAAATTGTAAGATAGTATGCCAGATTATTAGTCCTACGTAGGTGTTTTTCATAATACACCATCCCAGAAATTATCTACTTGATATATAACAAAGGACCTTGACTGGAGGGTAAAAAAAACAGTGTTCCACTCCAATCCTTACTAATAAGTAGGCCATCACAATTCAAACTAACAGCAGTGAAAACATCTATAGGTATGGAGATTTTATATCTTAACCACCAGTCACAACAATTTCCATCCATCAGAATGGAACAGATAAGACAATGAACTGTAGAGATTCTGTTATTATGCATTATGAGAAATTTGCCTCCAATAGTTATGGCAGTTATATGACCATATAACAACAGTTCAATAATCATACAAGGCACTTCTATCCTTACTAACAAGTGGGCAACCAGAATTCAAACCAACAGCAGTGAAAACATCTTCTTTAGGTTTGAAGACTTTACACTTGACCATTTAGCTTTCAATGAACTGTTAAGATATCATAAACATGACTTATGAGAAGTTTGTCTGAAATAGCTACAGCAATTTTAGGACCATGTCTCAACAATTCTATTATAGCAAAAATTTTAGTATTAGTGTTTCATAAACACACAGTGTTAAAAATCATATGCGATTAATTTTCACATTAGGGCATTACAGAAATCAAAGACAATACAAACTGTACTTATATGTTTTCTTGTCAATTTAGATAATTAATTTCTCATTTTTCAGTTGAGTTACAGAAGTGATAAGACATGTCAATGATATTTTAATTACATGTATTAAGAAATATTTAGTTTAAAGTTACATAAGGTTTAAATAGTTTATAAAAATGAAATAAAATTGTAAAGGTCATTTGAACATTATTGTTTCAAATTTCATGATTTTTATGTTTTTAAATTGGTCAACATTTGTAGTATTATTTATGTCAATTTATCAGGCAAAGGTTTATAGTTCAAAAGTTATAGGTAAAAAGGTTTATGACATGGTAGAATCCCATTTGTATTCTGAATTGTCTTCTATGAGGTTTGATAAATTTCTTTATTTTGAACTGACTTTTTCAAATTAACCGTTAGAGAGTAAGATTATTCTGTAAAAATATTATGTATGTCTCGGCAACATCATCTGCCTTTCATGTAAAGCATAATAACTCAGAATTAGAGTTTGTGAAGGCTTTAAAATATCTGTATACCAACAAAAGAAAGTTCAATGCAATGTAATCATATTTACGATAATATTGATCATAAAATCAAATTAAAAACAATCTTTTACATTTAACATTCTTGTTTATACAAGAAGACCAATTATGCAATGCCACTAGATATAACTAAGAGCCAAAATGAAAGCCTGCTTATAAAGATCCTAAAAAACAATATCATAGCACTGATGGCTTTATCAACCCTAATTCTAATTCAAGTCATAAATAGAACATGAGGCTCAAAAGGGCCTTAAATGCTTATCTGGCAGATGAAATGTGTTGCTAAATATGGAATATGGTTTTGACATCAGCTGTTCCAGGTTTGGAAAAGTTTGAAACCCCTGTAAAAGTGTGGACATACCATACTGGCTTTTAACTAAGGCCATTAACTTATATAACAGTCATTTTTCTGTTTTTCTATATTTATAGTAATGGTTGACATCTTGGATTTAGGGTCAACATAAAAATAAAGAAACTTTAAGCTACTCCACCTAGGGACCTCCCACACCAAATTTAGTTTCATTTGGTCAAGTGGTTTCAGAGAAGAAGAATAATGTTTATGCACCTGTACATGCACAGAAGAACAGATGCAAGAATACTTTGATCTTCTAAGCTCAGCAGGCTAAGCTTTAATTACAATAAATTATAACAATCTATAAACATCTCTTACAAACAGCCAAATTATCAAAAAAACAGCCATAATGACAGCAAATTATCTAAAAAACAGCCATAATGTCAGCAAATTATCCAACAAAAAGCCAAAATGACAGCAAATTATCCAACAAACAGCCACAATGACAGCAAATTATAAAGACATGTGAACATTTTATACAAACAGCCATAATGACAGCAAATTATAAAGACCGACAGCAAATTATCTAACAAACAGCCATAATGACAGCAAATTATCTAACAAACAGCCAAAATGACAGCAAATTATCTAGCAAACAGCTGCAATAACAGCAAATTATAAAGACATGTGAACATTTTATACAAACAGCCATATTGACAGCAAATTATCTAACAAACAGCCACAATGACAGCAAATTATAAAGACCGATAGCAAATTATCTAACAAACAGCCACAATGACAGCAAATTATAAAGACCGACAGCAAATTATCTAACAAACAGCCATAATGACAGCAAATTATCTAACAAACGGCCACAATGACAGCAAATTATAAAGACTTGTGAACATTTTCTACAGACAGCAACAATGACAGCAAATTATAAAGACATGTGAACATTTTCTACAAACAGCCACAATGACAGCAAATTATAAAGACCTAGCTGTGAACATTTTCTACAAATTGCATCAGACAGCATTTTCTACATGAGAGATGATGTAGTTAGTAAATATGTGCTTTAAACTACTTAGTCACCAATAAAAATGGCTAATTTTTAAAAATTTGCAACAATTTTTCACCCCCTATGAATTGCCAAAAAACTATAGAGAAAGAGAATTTTTTTATGCATTCTAGATACAAAGACTCTTGATAAAGATCTATCTACAACGATAGCTACTTGTAGTTTTAAAATACATAATAATAACACATGATACAACTTTTCTTAGATTCCCTTTTCATGAATAGAAAAAAGACCATTTACATACATCCAAGACATTGATCCCTGATAAAGGCTGGCCACAATGAGAAGCTAATTTCAAAGAACACAATAATAGAAAATTATTTTCTCTCATGAAGAGCCACAAATTATTGAGGAAAGGAAGATTTATAAATGCACTCTAGATATTATTAAAATCCCAATACAGAGCTAGACATTCTAACAACTCATTTCAAAGAACACAATATTAACAATGTACAATAATTACCAATGATTCCCTCCGCAACTCCCATTAAGAGCCACAATTTTGGAGAAAGTAAGATTTATATGTATATAACATAGTTTAACAGCTTAATGTAACATTAAGAAATTTATGTATAGAGAGCTGTATAGAGCATGTAACATCTCTGTATCATAAACAAAGAACTATTTGTCAGTTATTGATTTCTTATACAGAAAGAAGAGTTTACTATTGCAATCCTTCTTAACATCTAACACAGACCTGCTTCTTCATAATATCACATCAGTATTACATTAGTATTATATTCTAAAAATATCACATCAGAATGTTACCAATATATGTAGTACCACATCAGCATCATACTTATCATATCACATCAGTATCAGACTGATCATATCACATCAGCATCATACTTAACATGTCACATCAGTATCTGACTGATCATATCACATCAGTATTATACTTATCATATCACATCAGTTTCAGATTGATCATATCACATCAGTGTCTGACTGATCATATCACATCAGTGTCTGACTGATCATATCACATCAGTATCAGACTGATAATAATATCACATCAGTATCAGACTAATCATATCACATCAGTGTCTGACTGATCATATCACATCAGTATTATACTGATCATATCACATCAGTATCATACTTATGATATCACATCAGTATCATAATGATCATATCACAGTATAAGTCTAATCATACCACAATGGTAAAATACTAATGATATCAGATCAGTTTAATACTAATAATATCACATCACTAATATACTACAGCATTGTATGGGTACATATTGCATGGCATTTGTATAAAATATATATGTTTTTATTTTTAGAATGAAATCAAAAGTTCCTTAGATAGGTCTGTAAGCATTGCAACTGTATATATATATATATATATATATATATATTTCTCTGTATAAGCAATTTCAACATTAATTGAAATTATTACAACTGAGACCCATAAACAAAGATACAGACCTTTCAATACAAAAAAAAAAAAAAAAAAAAAAAAAAAAAAAAAACAAAAAAAAAAAAAAAAAAAAAAAACAAAAGGCCCATGGGCCTTAACACTCACCTGTAGATATGTCCAACATGGTTTGCAAAGTGCAATTGACAATATATTAAGTACAGAAACTTTAAAAGTTTTCTTAAGTTAAGAACTCCCACAAAAACTGTTGTGCAATGAATAATTTCCAAATCATTCATCAATTTTAGTATACTTATGCAGCTATGTCCTTGACCTTTGAATATATGACCTCGAACCATATATCAAAATGATCGTTGTTGCAATACCTACAAGATTCTAATATACATGCCTATACTAAAAGCTAATAGTTTTCAAGATAATTAGCAATTAAAGTCTTCTGTTACAGCTGTGGCCTTGACCTTTCAACATATGACCTTGAACCATGTATCAAAATGATCGTTATCGCAATACCTACAATATTCTAATCTACATGCCTATACAAAAAATTAAAAGTTTTCAAGATAATAAGTAATTTAAGTTTTCTTTTACAGCTGTGACCTTGACCTTTAAACATATGACCTTGAACCATATATCAAAACGATCGTCATGTCAATACCTACAATATTCTCATATATATGCCTATACAAAAAGTTAATAGTTTCCAAGATATAGTGACAATTATTATATAATTTTTTGCAATTTCCTCCACTCAGTGCCTTACAATTTCCCCATTTTGAGCCCCATGGCTACCATTTGTGCAAATCTGAAAAAAGATGACCTAAAGTTGGTATAATTGAAATAACTAAGTTATATCTCTAGTAGAATCAGAGGAGAGGATTTTTAAAGTTTTTCACTATTTCCCCCCTTATGGGGGCCCCAATGGGGACATAACTCCTTCATTTGTGCAAATCTGAAAGGGCATCACCCAGGCATGAAGGTTACCAAGTTTCATTAAATTTGGCCAGATGGTTTTGGAGGAGAAAATTAAGTGTAAAAAGTTTACACATGACGGACAACGCACAACGCCCAACGGACGAAGATGGATAGAATAGCTCATCTGAGCTTTCAGTTCAGGTGAGCTAAAAATAATAAAATACAGAAAGTAAGGCAAAATTTAAGTTCAGACATGATACCAAGTAGGACACAACCTTTCATGTACAAACAAATAGAAAGTAAGTAAAATGAAGTCAATGAACAATGGATTAAACACACCTTGTCTCGCAAACAGAAAGTATGGCAAAATGAATTCAGACATAACTCAAAGTAGGTCAAAACAGGCTTACACTCAAATAGAAAGTGTGTCAAATAAAGACAATGAACAATGGATTAAACACACCTTGTCTCGCAAACAGAAAGTATGGCAAAATGAATTCAGACATAACTCGAAGTAGGTCAAAACAGGCTTACACTCAAATAGAAAGTGTGTCAAATAAAGGCAATAGAAAATGGATAAAACACACCTTTTCTCACAAACAGAAAGTATAGCAAATACGTTTAATGAACAATGAAAAAATACTGTAAAATCCTAATTGTTCATTGGGTATTAAATTTTGCTATTTTGAGGGTAGTGGAAACCATAAAATTTGATGTCAATGAAAATTTTTAACCACCAAGGCAGCCAATAGGATTTTTTTTCACAATTCCATGAAATTTTATCCCAACAATTTTTTTTAATTGCAAAACCAAATTATTCTGACAAAAGAATTAGTATGACACAATCTTCAACAGAAATAGAAAGTTTGACAAAAAAAAAATCAATAAACAATGCAATGGATAATAAGACAAATTTCTATGCAAATAGAAAACATGGTAAATATGGTAAGTAGAAATGGCTTATAACAATTAAACAATGTTTCAAGTTGTCATTTCTGATTTCTGTCCTAGTAATGCCATTATGCCTGCATGTTATTTTGATTTACTAGGTACAAACACAATTAGTTTGAATAAAAATTGTCAAACGGTATGATAAAATGATCAGCATTCTGATTATAAATACATTGTACTATTTTCTCATTGCTTCCAAAGACATTGTCAAGTCCTAAACTGAACCTTAAAGTTATATGTCATTGATGTCATGGACATCTCATAATTTGACAAGGGACATCAGTGGCCAAGTGGTTATAATAGCTAACTGATCACAGTGCTTCTAACAGCATTGGTTTAAACTACACACAACAGAACCTAGTGTGAAAAAAATTCAACTGCCAAAGAATGATTGTAGTTTTTTTTAAGAAAATTTGGTTTCCTTTACCATCCCAGAATGGACTGTCTCGATCTCAGTAAAATAATCTTGACTGGGTTGTAAAACATCATTACTCAAATTCAACTGTAAACTTGATCCTTTCTAACACCTGTCCAAACAATACACAGAAAATTTATAAAATTTTACAAAATTCAAATCCTTTTTCCTTTTTCCTTTTTTTTTTTTTTTGCAATTTGATTTACAAAATCAAGTTCTTGATGCACCTCATTTTCTTTATGGCATAAAATCACTTTTTCTGGTTTCCATTTTTGAGTTGAAACATGTATGATACTGATTACTTATCGCTTATCCTGTGAAAAATTTTCACCAAAATCCTTTATAACAAAAAAATATGACTACAGAAACACACACAGCAATTAATTACCATTTTCCTAAAAAATAAATACTGGTATTGAAACAATGCAACAAAGAATACACAAATTATAACATGGCTTATGATTGACTTTCTATTAGAGATATAGGAAGCAAACCAGTTATCAACTGACTTTGAATTATAATGACATTTACTAGGTTAAAGGAAACACTTCAGTATTTACAACTTTATAAACAAAGCTGGTTCTCACTGCAGGAACTTCATAAACAAAGCAAGATGATTACAAATAAATTGTTGACTCAGGGATATTGCAAGCCTAAGATTATCGAAGCCCTCAAGAAAGTTTATGGCCGTCATCACAATATTGTTGATAAGTATGATATTGCTATATCCATAATTATTCTAGATATACTAGTATTTGATGTCTCATTGTCTCCAAGTTCCTTTCATTCTTGGGTGTATCTAGTGGACAGGAAGTACTTACCCTTCCGGAGCAACTGGCCTCACTTTCCTGGTGGAAGCTTATGTGTTTAACTTGACTTGCCAGTTTTCAAAGTTTTTACTTTGTTTTTTGGGAATGTAATCTGAACATGGACTGTTTTGTTTTTGTTTGATCTGAACAAATTTAAATCATTTGTTTGTTTTGTCATGTGATAACTATTAACATTTACCTGTATTTTATTATCTAATAATGCATGGAGTATGGTGCAGAATATTCCATTGCATTATGATAAAACACTGATAACATAATGATTTTTTTTAAATAGATACAAGATTCAATGCAAATCTTATTCAGATTCAAATTACCATACTAGCTATTATCAAAGCTGACATTTACATATGCAGACATAAAGAGTTTTATGAATATACACTTCAAAGGACTTATTAAAACATAAATATCTCGACAGAAACAAAGATAAGGTAAATCTAAAATATAAGCATCAATTATCCAATATTCATATCATATAAATATAATGAACACCATCAGTTACTGAATAACTTCAATAAGTAACTATGTTTGTTACAGTGAATTATGAAAAATGTTATGAAAAATCCAATAAACTTGAGCAAACTTAGGTATTTGGGCCTTAATATAGTCATGAATGTCATAACAGAAAATAGGAAATCGACAAATTCCATGTAATATCTCTTCATAGAGAAAAAACAAAGCCATTTTGTTGATTTTACATGTAAAAATCCAGAAAAAAAAACTTATTGCACAATGTTTACTTTAAAGAAATAACTTAGCAAATATCAAACATTATCTAAGTCTTTTGTATTTTTTTTGGAATTCTAGCATAGTTTATTATAAAAACATAGTAAATCCAAAAGTAGGGATTTAATTAAATATGTTTCAATAAAAAAATATTGTTAAACCATGAGGACATCCTTAAACAAATAGACGCATACTTAGTCTATTATATATCCATGATTGGTCTACGGCGGAAACTGAAACACCATAAATACAGAAAAACCTAGATTCTTAACTGATCTACAGTGGAACCATGGAAAAAAAAACCATTCAAACAGCAAGTCAAGCTTCCTGAATGATTGATAGGGTTTAATATGTGGAAAGTGGAAACCGAAACTTCACAAAAACAGAAAAACCTAGTTTCTAAACTGATCTACATTAGAACCTGTTAAACAGAGCAGCATAAGCAGAAAACCTAGTTCCTAAACTGATCTACATTAGAACCTGTTAAACAGAGCAGCATAAGCAGAAAACCTAGTTCCTAAACTGATCTACATTAGAACCTGTTAAACAGAGCAGCATAAGCAGAAAACCTAGTTTCTAAACTGATCTACATTAGAACCTGTTAAACAGAGCAGCATTAGCAGAAAACCTAGTTTCTAAACTGATCTACATTAGAACCTGTGAAACAGAGCAACAGTAACAGAAAACCTAGTTTCTAAACTGATCTAGATCTACATTAGAACCTGTTCAACAGAGCAGCATTATCAGAAAACCTAGTTTCTAAACTGATCTACATTAGAACCTGTTAAACAGAGCAGCATAAGCAGAAAACCTAGTTTCTAAACTGATCTACATTAGAACCTGTTTAATAGAGCAGCATTAACAGAAAACCTAGTTTCTAAACTGATCTAGATCTACATTAGAACCTGTTCAACAGAGCAGCATAAGCAGAAAACCTAGTTTTTAGACTGATCTTCATCTGAACCTGTGAAAAAGAGCCCTTGTAAACAGAAACATAGTTTCTAAACTGATCTTTATTAGAACCTGTTAAACAGAGCAACAGTAACAGAAAACCTAGTTTCTAAACTGATCGACATTAGAACCTGTTAAATAGAGCCTTAGTTAACACATTTGATTTAATTGATATGATTTGATGGGGTTTTACATCGCAGTCAAGAATATTTCACTTATAACAAGATGTCACCAGCTACAGAGGAAGTGGCAGAAGTTTTGACTTTTGCTGTGTACTTAGGGTTATGTGCAGGGAGAGTTCTTTAACGTACCACACCTGCCGTGACATGGGGCATCGGTTTTTAAGATCTCTTCTGATGGACTGTCTAGTAAACAGAGAAAAACATATTTTCTGTTTTTATAAACCTGTGTAAACATATTTATTTGATACTACAACCAAACATGATCTTTTGTACAATCACAAGGATGCTAAATCTTGAGATTAATTTAGTGAATATGATATCAGTATTTTTTTTTGATAATGTTACCAAGGTAACAATGATTACAACTACTTATACATCATTTTTGTCCTAAGTGTAACTTGATAGTAGCTATATAGCTAATATCTCTAATTTGGAAACACAATAAGATAAAAATTATAGTCTTATTAAATTATGTCTAATGGTCTAGATTCCTGAAAAAATATGAGGTACACATTTTTAAGAAATATGTCATCTAAACAGCAGAGATTAGCTGTATATTAAGTTTGGAATGATACATAGGTCTTAAAAATCATCTATGTACAGTATTAGCCTCTTCAGCTTTATTTATTTCTACATATAATTGTTTTTGGTTAAAATTTTCCTTTAGGCATGCTTATGAAATTGACCGTGACTTTTATCCATTAGCTTCTATAAATGTCTATAAAAGCCTCAATTTTCATTTATGATGTGCCAGTTCTAATGGAAGTAGAAACGATAAATGATGGCACAATTTTATATAAAAGCTGTAATTAGGTAAAGTTTACCTTGGATAGTAAAGTTGATACTCAAACCAGGAAGGGGCCTTGGTGGCTGAGTGGTCTAAAGCCTGGGCTTATGAATCACAGCACCTTTCACCACCTGAGTTCTAATCCAACTTGGGATAGATCCTAGTGTGAGAAAGTTTGTCAGTTAAATTGCCGAAGGTTGGTGATTTTCTTCAGGCACTCTGGTTTCCTCCATCATCCAAGAACTAACCACCTCGATATAAGTGAAAGAATCTTGACTTTGGCATAAAACACCATTACTCGACTCCACTCTCCAATCATACCAGGGATTAAAATATAAACTCTTCTGAGCTAAAAATGATAAATATTATAAATAGCAAATGAAAACTGAAAGCTTTAATGCTAACAGCAAATCAAAATCATATAAAAATTATAGGGAATTAAAAAATCAAAAAATGGGTGTGTCTAATCCTAACCTAAAATAAAACAAACTTCATTTACCTCTAAAATGAGGAAAAATTCAAAATCTGAAGAAAAAGAGCAATAAAACAATTGATAAAACAATATTTAAATCAGGGGTCAAGCAATGTTTGTGGAAAATGGTCAAGCAAGACACTTTTTGTATATATTGTACAGAATAAAGAAAATGATCATTAACTGCTGTTGTGATCTACAGATTTTTAAAGAATATATTGAATGTCCATGGAAATAACAAGAGAAGAAAGGTTTTATGTAATAGTCTAGTCAATCTATGAAAAAATAAGATCAAACCTCAAAGTAATTGCAACAGAAAATATTTTTATGTGATTGTTTTTAGGAATTGTGTTTTTATTCACCATAAAAAATATACCAATTTCAATCCGGTGGAATTGGGGTTTTTTGCCAATTGAAGTTACCAACAGCATTTTCTATAGAAAAGGGAGATAACTCTATATTGTGATCCTAAATTTTACACAAAAATTTTCAAAAACTTCAAGTTTTCTCTGATACTTTATGAAGAACAACCTAGAAATTAGATGGAAATTTATACATAGACTTAAAATAGATAATTTAAGACAATTTAGAATGTAAAATGTAAATGGAATGTAAAAAAATTAAATAATTTTGTTGAAAGAATTTATGCAAAATGCTGATTAAGGGCATGTTGATGAGATGGACAAAAGATTTATTCACCTCAAATATATTTTGTTATACACAGAAATGATAAAATAAGTATATCTCAGGTTAAAAACATAACTTTTCTATACTTCTACATCATTACTTTGAGTATTCTATTATTAATTCCTCATCACTATAGAAACATTAGATTGTAAAAGACTTAAAATAAAATGCAACTGAATAAAAATGGGCCAATGATTTCACTTTAAATGAAATCAGAAATGTTGAATATACATATGGAATCAATTATGATTGATAAATTAATTCTGGGGTCTTTGCTTTACTTTTTGTTAAAATAGCAAAAAACATATGATAATTGGACTAAACTCCACCTGTTTCACAGGAGTTATCTCCCTCGTCTATAGAAATCCCCATAAGAAATTAAAACTCCTCAAAAACTTGTTTCCCCTTGTCAGATTTTGGTAGACTTTTTACTATAAACATTTCATGTATTTGAGAGCATATTAGTAACAAAATTTGTTCTGTTGCAATTAGTTTGAGGTCAAACTGTAGATTGACTAGACTATAATGAAAATCTTCAAAAGAGGTGGTGGTATGGAATATCTACATTAAAGGATATAGAATAGAAAATTTACATTTACAATGAAATAAAAAGTCTACAATACAGTAACCTGAATGAAAAGCTTTAGCAGAGGAGATGAAATGTAAAACAATTCTATATGGAAAACAACTGGAAAATCTACACCATAAGTAAAGCTTGATTCAAAAACATACAATATAATAGACTAAAAGAGAAATCTTCAGTAATGGAGATGAATCGAAATGAAAAATCTTTAGTAAAACATGTGGAAATGGAATAGAAAATCTAAAGTGCTTGAATGGAAAACTTAAAATACAGGAGATGGAATGGAAAATCTACAATACAGTAGATGGAATGAAAACTCTCTAGTATCTATAGGAAATGGTACAAAAATATGTAGTAAAGAAGATGGAAAGGAAAATCTTTAGTACATTTGATGGAATGGAAAACTTGTAGTATATAGCACATGCAATAACAAATCTAAAGTATAGGAAATAGTTGGATAGAATAGAAATATAGAACAGTCTAAAGTATAGGTAAACCTTCAGCATACATCAAAGGAGAATCAGTATAAACACTGATACTGTGATAACATGCATAATAAAACTCTGGTGACAGATATGGAATGGATAAGAAGGTTGAGGTACAGCTATGGAACTATGGAAAGAATGTGGATATCTACATGATGATAATTTACTATGATTGATATGGATATGGAATTTTGTAGTAACAAGTAAGCAAAAGAGCAGAGACAGCAATTTCAAACTTTAAAATCATTGTATTATGCTTGACCCCTGTCAATATGGAACAACAACAATTCCTACCTTTGTCATGTTCATTCCCAGCATTTTACTGTAATTATCAACAAAATTGGTTAAAAATGGCACACAGTTGTCTACTATATTATAAAGATTGAAGATTGCCCACAGGGGAGTTCCCTGCACTTAAGAATAATGTATTTGGTACATGTATTATGCATTACAGAGTTCAATTTCAAAGGTAAAATTTAATGATCCCCCCCCTCTCTCTCTCTCTCTCTCTCTCTCTCTCACACACACACACACACACACACACTCTCTCTCTCTCTCTCTCTATCTCTCTCTCTCTCTCTCTCTCTCTCTCTCTCTCTTAAATGTCCTCCCCATTCAGGAGCCTCTAAATGCTGTATAACCATGTTAATAGAAAACTCACAACTCTGAAATTAATTACGCTTTAACATTCTATCTAGATGTAGTTAGAAACCAGATTCACCTAAAACAAATGACTTTTTTTCACCATAAGGTGTTCTTTATGTGGGAAGCTCTTAATTATACACAAATGATTGTTTCATGACTAGATAATTAAATTTTAATTAATTTCTAAAGATTCTATTGGTTAAAAGGTAAAAAAAAATGTTTCAGATATTGGCAATTAATTAACCATACCCACTTATTTGCTAAATGGAGCAAATTGTCAATGATGTCACAAAGGATAATGTAGTCAGTCTAATGGTGTTTCATTAAACATGCTTTTTAACTTGGTATTTTAAATATATGACTGATATAAAAAAAAAATCTCACTTATCAGAAATTTAATGATAATTATTAAAATATGGAATGTTCAATTTCACACAGATTTTAAGAAACATATTGGATTAATTACAGAATGCTCTTATGGTAGTGCCTTGTACATTATACTAAATAAATATTTTCTTAAAATTTGCACACATATACATAAGAGCTCTGTTGACTTTCATAAGAAACAAATGCCTCAAACCCCCACCATTCTGTTTTAAGTATGTACCAGTATATTGCTTATGCTTTTCTTCAGCAGTATGTTTGTTCAGTATGTTTGGATAAACAATGCATATCAACAGACCACATGTTGTTATATAAATGCTCAGTTTTGAAGGCCCTGTAATAGCACATAAAACACACCTGGAATAAATAATGGTGTTTTACACCTCAGTCAAGAATTTTTCACTTTTCTCAAGGCAGACAATTCTAGGCTGTTGGGATAAAAAACAGACTACCCAGAGAAAACCACTGACCATCAGCAAGAAAACTAACCTGCCCGAACATAGTCAGTGAAAGCATAGTGATCCGAAGTGTGCAATTTAGATCACAGAAGGCTCTATGCCACTTGCGATTTGGGTGTTCCAATATTTGTCTTTCTGTTCTTAACTTCTTGTTTGTTTGGCTGTTTTTATCATTAGTTTGTAAGGCATAGTGTTACTGGTTCCATATTCTGTTGTTAAAGGTGTTAACATTATTTCCAGGTATAATTTTCTCTCACTAAAGTTCTAAATCTTTGTGGTTTCTATGTAGTCAATATGTCTACAAAGGCAAAAACAGGGATTAAGTAAAGGGTCTTTCTATCTGTATTTCGATTCTGATAACATTGAGATGAACTCAAATTCCCTTGACCTTGATAAAGAGGTGGCTTTAATTCAGTTAGATTATATGTTCCTATATCTATATAAAATCTTACCTGGTAATTTTGTGCTTTTTATCAACATCAAACAAAGGTGATCATAAACGCTGCACTATCCCAGGAAAAAGAATTTGATCCCTGATAACTGAAAATGATTTTATAAAAATATGTTTATGTAGGACAGGAATTTTGAACAATTAAAAATAAAATAAAAATTTTACAAAAGTTTTCATAAATAATTACAATTGATTCATTTTAACATAATGAAAACTGCATGTTCTTCTTACTTATTTAACCTTAATTAAAAATGAATCTAATACAAAATCATGATCTGAAAAACATCATAAAAATCATCTTCATCAAAAATAAATTCAAATTAAAGAATAGAGCTCCATTTACATACTCTACTAAAATTTTCATTTTGACTTAAAAAAAGCCTAGAGATTACTGAATAAAGCCCTATCTTGAGCAATAGCTTTTGGAATTTATTTGGGGGCTGCATTAGAGTACAAAAAGGACCTCTTACCAAATAACAAGATTTTGCATTAAAATGAATGAACATTGAATTAACATATACTTTATAATCCAATCTTATTGAAGACCAAACTGCTATTATGTTATATATATATATATATATATATATATATATATATATATATATATATATATATGTGAAAAAATATGCAAAAATGGAGACAATATATATTATTGGTATATATCCTATCAATGGAGTCACAGGTCTTATGATGTAAGAATAAATTTAAAGTGATAGAATAAAGAATAATGAATTAGCAAAAAACTATAAGCCTTTTTATCAATTCCATGCATGATAAGAAAAACATTTTATGATTTGAATTTTATTAAACACCAGTTTATGACAAGCCTCCAATAAAAACCAATTATCATGTGTTAATCATCTAATCTGCATTTAAACCACCAAATTAACACAGATTTTGGTGTCACACAATGGTGTGACTAATTTGCGTAATAATAGGTCAAGTGTGAACATAATATTGATAGAAATTTAAATCACTGTAATTAAAATCCCAACATATCTGAGTAAATCAAATGACAAACCCAGCAAATATTGACAATTTTTGTAAGCAACATTATTGATTGAGAAGACTGTATTTATAGTCAACAAAAAATACCAGAAATCTTTTTGATGGTGACTACCGGTATATGCTAACTTAATTTATACTTTATCAATAATAAATAAAACGAATTATTTGATAACATTTAAATAAAAACGTGTTCACTTATCTAAAAAGTTATGCTGACAAACAAGATTAATGATTTATTGGAAAAATTTTTCAATACATATAAAAGTAATACTGCATTTTTTTCCCAAAAAAATCTTGAATATTTATTTCTTGATATTTTTGTGATTTTTTTCTCTAAATTAAAAAAAGTGATATCAACAAAATTATATTTTAAAAAAGAAATCAAATTGTGTTTTTTCAGAGAAGCTGTATTAAATTTGATACAAACATGTACAAAATTGTAATCAACTATAAAGTATGCATAGTACAGTCATTCAATATTTATCACACATTTCATCCTTCATGTGATTACTTGAATATAATAAGACAGAATATATAAATTTTCAAAAAGATATTTAACAAAAATAGAATTCTAGATTTAATAGTGAAAATTGTATTTCTTATTTTCACTGTTTTAGAAAAAAAAATTCATATAAGATGAAATTAGGATATTATAAACAGTCCCAAAACTTCTGGTAAATCTATAATAAAATCTGCTTATATATATATGTGTGTGTGTAAAATTATCTTCTATTTTGGCTTTTCTGTCCTAGTTATTCAGTCCTGGTTTTTAGGATCAATTTAATATTGTCTTTACTGGGTAACACTCAACTACAAAATGCAAGTCATGTGAACTGAGAGAGAGAGAGAGAGAGAGAGAGAGAGAGAGAGAGAGAGAGAGAGAGAGAGAGAGAGAGAGAGAGAGATCTAACAAGTGTCAGGTAAGATCAGTAACTATTATCTGCCAACGTGACCTAAATCCTTGTATTTCCTATACATTAATATTAAACTGCATCCCTTCAGACGTTGCGTATGCACCAGAGGTGGTTACTGCAACGTACAATATCATTACAGAAACAGAGGAGCTTGTTTCAGCAACAAAATTTCTGCATGTTTTTCCCCTCGATGTTCTGACATATCACACAGATTTTCTGATTAAACAATAAATGATATTTGCACTAACCTTTAATTTACAGTTCCGTTCCTGTGACAATAATACATTTCCATGCCATTTACCGACAATAATCTCGTGTAACAAGTTGTTATTGTTGATAACTAAGCGGAAGTATTGTATTGATTTTATTCGGTAAAGGCTAGAACCTATTAACGGAATCAAACTTGATTTAAAATATCGGATTTACATACAAAAGTAAAGGATTCTATTTCAATCGCTTTGAACTACTTTTTAATGAAACAAAAATTTATTTTATTTTGTTATTTTTATTTTTTTATTCAATTTACATAAAAACTGAATACCACAGTGAATATGAACGGTAAGCTTTCTCTATACCTTGATTTATTTATATATATAGATCTATATTAAAAAAAAGAAAAAAAAAAAAAAAAAAAAAAAAAAAAAGAAGAAAAAAATGAATATTTATATTTTACAGACAACATATCTAAATATATAACTTTCGATATTTTGATTTTTTTATCCAAAGCTAAAGTTTGTATATAAACATTGCTTTAGTTTCAAAGACACTGGAATTGAAAATTTAACAGATGATACACACTTTTTTAAATATGATTTTAGGCATTGACTTGCATTGCACAATATGCCGTCACAACTAATACAAAGATACTAGGAAATATTGTAAGTAAAAAAAAAAATAATAATAAATTTGGCTACAATGTATGAAAATCGGGATTTTTGTAATTATGAAAATGGTTTAAGACTTTAAATGGAACTGGCGATATAGTAAAATAGGAGCCGATAGTTCAGTGACAACTTTAACAATATTGCATTATTATTGTGTATATTCTCTATACTCCACTCTAATGGGCGAACATGATCAATTGGTATTTTGGAAGTCAGGGACTATGGATTCCGGAACATCACTTGAACTTGGGAAATTCCTTCTCAAAGATGATTCTCATCTTCTGCCCATCATGGAGTTGTAAATAGCTTATTACTAGAGCAGTGTTTTGGATAGACTTAAAAAGCCCAATGTCTCAATACACGTTGGAAACATCTCTGTAAATTTTGAAAAAAGCTGGTTACCAGTGACGATAAGGACTTTTACAACTAGAAACTAATGAAACAGAAGGGTTAATGAAATCATAGCCGGAATATAACAAAAGTAAGAATTTAATGCCATTATGCATTATATACTAAAAAAAAAAAAAAAAGAAAAGAAAAAAAAAAAAAAAAAAAAAAAAAAAAAAAAGAAAAGGTAAAATGACGTCACTAAAGAATTTTGACCAAAAACGTAACAGGCGATAACGTCTGTTCTCTGATGTGAGTAACATTTCTTTCTCACATTGTAAATGCATTTTTTTAAATTTTAATAGCTTGAACTATGGCGGGAAGTTCCACGGCATATTTCCACAGTAACTTTATTTGGTAAAGTTCCCTTACTTTTTCAAATGACGGCACTAAATCGCCAGGTTATAAAAGGTCGAAGGCGCTCAATATTTCAACAGTAAAAGAATCGTAGAAAAAATATTTTTCTTGCTGCCTCGTTGTACTGAACATAGTAGCTGGGCTTTATTAGGTCCATTGTCATTCCTTGAGTTAAACCTAATTGATTATCTCGTTGCTTTAGCAAGTTATCATCAACAGTTATTTACAATATCTCCAACACATTGCACCAATTAGCAGAACATAAAAATATTCATCTATAGTAATCTGTGTAGTCAATCACCATGGCGTCATTATTGTCAAATAGCATGCTTCGATAAGGAGAACAGGAAAGAGTTAATTAATAGATCTATGTTATCGTCAAAATGGTCAATCTTGACATAGTATTGTCAACAAGCTAAGGTGCTCAAGGAAGCAGAACAAAAATTGTTCATTTGTATTGAAGATTTTTATCTTTGCCCTATTTCAGTCAGAATTGTTTAATTAGTTTCAAAGAATTGGAAGTGTTTCATTATATTAAATCAAGGTCATAATTTTAAACCTAGGTCAAAGCCTTGTAAACTGAATGTTCGAAAATTGTTTCCAGGTCATAACTAATTGCTGCATGGATATTTTAATGAAACTTTTCACAGATGATCTCCATTGCCTAAATGTGTGCCATGCCAAATCATTGCTTCTTTTCAAAGACTTGGTAAAACTTCACGCAAATGATCGACATGATTCAAGGAGTTGAATGAATCATTAACTTGAACCTAGGTCAATCCTTAAAGGTCAAAGCAATCGCAATAGTAAAGTGTGATGGTCATGAACATTATTCATACTTGAAAGGTCAAGGTAATAAGGTAATAAAGGGTATATTGGATTTGGGTTATAATTAGATTAGGGAGAATAGGTACATCTTGCAAACACTTTTAGTTATGTTTACCAGCAATAATACTCCTGACATCAGACCATCATTTTCTTTCTTAGCTGAAGTTATTTTGCAGACATGTTTTCAACAAAGCTTCAACGTTTGTGATTATTTACTTATTTTTTATAACATACTTACCTACAATATTATAATTTATTTACAATCTCAGCATTTTGTTTTTCTATTTTGCCAAGTTTTTAATTTTTTAAATTTTTATTATTTTTTTAAAATTTTATTTTAATAGAAGAGATGGAAGTTTACACTATTAAGCATACTTCACCACACCTTGCAATAAGCCAAGCTAGCTTAGCCAGTTGACCACAGATCTCCAGATCTTATCATGTTCCCACACTATGGTCTGATCCTGATCAGGACTCAAATCTAGGCACAGCCTCAAGAGAAAGAATGTACAGCTTGGTCTTTGTTCCTTTCCAGTTACATTTAGAGACATGTCTGTTCCTTATTTTTTGGTCCGGGCTCATGTTATCTTTCTATAAACTCTGTTGGAGCAGAATACAATACATTTACTTAGGAGAGGTCCATTGTAGAATACAGTATACACTTATTTTGGAGAGACAACGAATATCACTTGTAGGAAAATGGGATGTATTAATGACGAATATCACTTGTCGGAGAATGAGATGTATTAACAGCAAAGTCATGACCAATGAACCATATCTGTGCATTATAAACTAACAAATAGCATATCATAAAATAGTTAAAATTTATTTAAAGAAATTTGATATACAAACTGGTTATATACAAATCAATAATTGTAATGGATATATATATTTATCACTGATGGTTATTATGTCACACTAATTACATAACATATATTGATAACACTGATTTATACGAAATTTACAATGTAAAAGTAATTTTTGTTTTGACAATTATCCAATGCGTTCTAAAAGAGCACATAATATGATTTTTCTTATTGACATTCATATAAATTCACAACATAGATTCAATATATTGACCATACTAGAATTTGTCATTTTAACATAAACAGGCACATATAATTTTTAGCCCTCACCCATGGTGTAGAAAAATCTTATATCTCTACTTTTTGTGGGTAACCCTTCTGCAGTAAAGTTCTGGAAAAACAATGTTTTACATGGAAATATCAAATTTAATATTCAATGGAAATAATAGTTCTACAAAATCAAATCCTTTTTTTTTATCAATATGCTTCCAAAAAAAAAAAAAAAAAAAAAAAAAAAAAAAAAAAAAAAAAAAAAAAAAAAAAAAAAAAATTATCAAGCTATTTTGCAGATGGCATGCCCTTAATACTGTCAGAAACATAATCTTAAATATGAGTAGAACTTCAAGGTTCTATGTGCCCAAGTCAGCAGAAACAGGAAAACTATCATTTTCACTAGTTTTCCATGGTAACTTGTTAATTCCTGTTTTTTCAGAAAAAAAAAAAAAAACATTTTATTCACCAACTTGTGCAATCTCATATCCAGTGAAATAATAATTTGTACAAGCATTTTACCCATTTTCACCAAGTCACCTATTCTTGCCAATGACCACAAATCTTTCCTGCTCTTTGTAAAAATAATTTAACATTGTATTACTTTCTTCAAAATTTGAAAATTTTACATGAAACAAGATGGTGAGAATAGGTATAGCTCTTTTACAGGGTATCAAGTTATACATGGGTGAACCCTATTACCAGTGTTGTTGACAACATATATAACTGTTACAACCATACAAAAAATATACATGTATTTTAGTTAATTTCATATTACAAATTCTTGGATAAATTATGTATAATTTTCAATTGTAAAATTTATAAAATTATAAATCAAGATTAAAAAATTCAAAAAGTACATGTACATATACAAATATTAACAATATTACTTAAATACTTATAATGTAAGTAACATGAAGATGCCACTTCTACCTGTAAACAATGGTGTGACATAGGTCTGTATACTGTTAGGTATAACTACAAGGGCAGAGTGTATGTGGAAAGTACTGGTTATTCACAAACTGATGAAAAAATTTGTTATATCAGGATTGTTGAAATATGTAAAACGTAGGAAAGTATCGTACAATTTATACACATATGTTTATAAATTACTGCTTCAAATTGTAAATGACCTATATGTATATAGACAAAGGTGTAGTTTCAGTGTTATGAAATTGACACTCTTACCAAGATGTGAACATTTATTAGTGTTCTGTCAGTGGCATGAAGTTGCCACTTACAAAAGTGCCACTTATATACAACAGTGAATAAAACATATGTCACTTTTTCAAAAATAATGGCAGTGGCATGAAGTTGAATTAAAAGTATGCCACTAGTACAAAAATTAATGGCAGTGGCATGGAATTGTGACTATACATTTTTGTGTACTTAAAAGACAAAGATTGCTATCTATATAATTCATATATACATTGTACTGCCATTGGCATAAAAATGATAACAAGTTATACCACCAGTAAAAATAAACATTTGGCAGTGTACACTTCTATATATTTACTTTAAAACAAAGCAGCACTTGTGGCACATTTACTGTCAGTGACATAAAGCTGAAAGAGAAGTATTCCACCAGCCCAAACAAGGTTATGACAGTGGCATGAAGTTGCTACAAATGTTTGAACTAGGTATAGTGGCAAAGTGAAGCAACCACCAATATTTAAAGACAAACAAATATGAATATACTAAAAAGTCACAATACTAGGTCATCTAAGAGAACTGTAACTTTGTTGTCCTTCCAGATAGTGTTTTTCTTCATGAGTGAAAAATGCAAGTTTAAGATGTCTGGTCAGATTTATATATAAAAAACTAGAAGATGTTTACAATGCCATTATACTTCAGAACTTGGAATAATTTTGTTTTATAAGAAAACTTATATGATTCCATAGTTTGATGAAAATATTTTTCACAAAGTTATTAGTTATCCTGTAGCACGCTTGTAACTCAACACTTTAAACATCTTGGTCAAAGTGGCCCCCCTTTTGATGGAATAGGTGTGCAGAAATATTGTGATATTCAATATATCAAACGTTTCTGTTGTATGAACATGGAGTTTAAAATAATGCCAATGCAGCCATTACATACATGTATATCATATAGTTTACAAAGTGTTTGTATCAGGACAGAAAGTAGTCTGGTTGAAAGATTCTGGGGTTCTGATTATGTAGGTTAGTAAAATAAGGTGAGACAAAAAGGGTTTATCAATCAAAATATGAGCAGTGATTGATAAGTATATCATAAATTGCGACTTTACAGGTAAAAAATAAATTGTTTGTATATACATTTAACTTGAAATCTTATATACATTTTCTATGTACATGAAAATAATCTTCTGAACTTATTATCTCCCCTGAAAAATCAAACATGGCCAATCATAGACATCAATAAATCACATGTCAATCAAATGACAATCATGTGACATCCGTTTTTGTCTTTAATAACAATGTAATTTCTAATTCTTTGGCAACCTATTCTTGGATTTATTATCTCTTTATTCATGGATTTCTGTTTTGGGTGCAGCTTTATCAGGTACAGTACCACTTATATCTGCTGAAATAATCATTATCACATGACAATCACATGGTTATCATGTTTCATTCATGTGACCATCATCACCAAATACTACATTTAACTTCTGGATTCATATATGATCCTTTGGGACATTTATAAACTTCTGAAAATTCTTTCATGTTCTGCAAGGTGCCAATCACCCTAAAATATAAATAAATATAAATTTTGTATATATAAATGTAAAATAGCTAGGACCTAGTAACACACTTAAGTACTAAACAAATTCCAAGGTGACTAAGATTTCAGAAAATTAGTCTGGATCTGAAAGTGTGATCTATCTTTGTAATTAAGACCCAGATTAACCACAAGTTTTTTTCCCTCATTGGCCTCCACTGGTATACCAGTAAGCAAATGTACCTTCAAAATCATCTTTGGAATACTTACATAGAATGTATGCATACCGGGTATATTCATTTAAGAAAAGATAATCCTAGACTCGGAGATCTGATAACATGGATCTTATAAGAGAAAAGCTAAAAAATTGTTGATGCAAAATTAAAAAATATGTAAACAAAAAACTTCAGGCAATATACAATTAAATACATCTGAGAGCAGGATATATGTATATTAAAACCTGCAACAGTGTCTTGTCCAAAGTCATTTTGCCTAACATTTGAACCAAAAATCCTCCATGTAAAGACTATTTGTTGATAAAATTATATGTCTTAGATCACAGGTGGTGTTTCTAAAAGATTTTACTGTATTAACATGTAAAAAAGTAATAAATTATAAAGTGTCAGTGAAGTCATCATTATACTGTTTTGGAACAAGATAATGTTGTACTAATTTTAAGAGACTGAAGTAATTTATATCTTTGCAATAAGCAATGGTTTGTTTTTTCTCTCTGTATATTATATTGCTCGCAAAACAGCTTATAAAGTTTTAACCTTCAGAACCTATTAAAATATAAGTTTTTTTGTGTAAAGAACCAGAAATAAGTTTCAAATACTAATCAGCAGTACATAAACTATTGTTATAATATAAGTAGGAAGGACTGTTATGTCATGCAGGGGATGTCAAACACTTTTGACTGGTTTCATGCCTGTTAAACTGGTATAAGCATCGGTCTTTATATTTACTATAGACTGAAGATAACATTTATCCAACTCAAACATACCTAAATCTACCAGGACTGTGAAGTCCAGTTCTGACTCTGTTTACAGCTGCCTCAGGTCTGATTGAGCCACACCAAACCTGTAATATAAATATATGTTTGTTAATTTAGACAAAAAGGAGTTTTATGTATTTATGCAAAAGCTTTATGAGATGTGATAAAATCAACATCAAGTGAATATCCTGAAACTTTTCCTTATTCAATTGCATGAGAGTGGAATGAAGTTATAGTGCCCCCCATCCTATTTACTTTCACTATATTGCATGCATGGAGATATGTACCAATCTTCAGGAAACAGAGAAACCAGAGAACCTTGAAAATCATAAAAATCAGCAAGTGAGTTACACTTAAAGGTTTCAGCTTTGTCCAGAAAGTCAATGAAACTAAAACATCTAGGAAATAAAGAAAGTTCTCATCAGCATAGATAGATAACATAATTAAGTGAAAATCATGTATAATATTTAAGCCTATTGTGTATGTTTAAGTAGGTTTAATTTGAATTAAAAGTGAGTTATAATACACCTTTACCTGTGCAAAGTTTAGAAAGAATAAATGCTGATGACTTAAATGAGTTAATCCTGGCAGTATTCCTTCATGTATAGATTTACCATCCATTCTCTTCATGTATGCCTGTAAACATAAAAATAAATACATGTACAATAAACAGAGAATAAAACAATGTTAAATTCTTATCACAAGCCATATTGACCATGCATGACAGACACTTCAATGTTAGAATTAAGTTGATCTTCCCAAGAATGTCACTTGCCAGCGAGTTCATTGTTTTTGTTTTTGTTGTTTGTTTTGTTTTTTTTTTGTTGTCTTTTTTTCTTTTCTTTTTGGTTTATTTTTTACACATTTGTGATCAAGACATTGTTAGCGGTTATCTACACCAAACTGGAAGAAAAACAGGACTTGTAGCAAAAAACTATACTGGGGAAACAAGAGGAGAGTGATAATGGTGGTGATAATAATCCCAATAATAGGGATGTGATATTGATTCTTAGCTAATTCCAATGTTACATATGCAGAAAATCTTTATTTTTGTACAAATATATGATAAATGAGAATAAATATCATTCATATATCTCACCATCAGCAACACAAAGGGCAATGGAGTACATAAAGAAAACAACAATGGAGTACATAGAGACAACCATCAACCTATGACAATTAAATGAAGTATTGTGATACATAAGCTGGTTGTTTAGACCAATCAGATACTCTGTAAGAATATTATGTATTTAAGGTAGAATTAACTAATATGCAAAAATGTTGACTTTAAGGATAACATTGAAGCTTTTTTGCCAAAGAGTACTATCTTGATTTTCACCATTGGATCAGACACATCACTTAATTTGAAGATGCATAATTGTGTTGATAATGATGTTGTTACCATATAACTTATGTGCTTGTTATTTTTATATTTAAAAAAATCAAACCGCCTTACAATCTAGGAGTATCACTTTTATCAAAGAGGATGATCATTTCAGTATGTAATACAACTATAAGAACATACCCTGTAAGCTTGTTTTAGTCCACCATTGTCTGCTATGTTTTCTCCTTGAGTTTGTATACCATTTAACTACCAAAATGAAAGTAAACATTTATATATACATGTATTCTACACCATTACATGGTTATTATGAATGAAGTAGGTAAACTTACCCAAGTGGCCACCTCTACATAAGGACACCCTGTACAATTGAACTCCTTTTTAAGGCCCCTTAATTTACTTCAACCAAAAGAGAATCTCTATATAAAGACCTCCTTTCTATGTTCTTATATTTGTATCCTGTGGGTAGCCTTTGTACAAGTTTTTTTTTATTAGGAGAGATTCCATACATCTCTGAAAAAAAACCTTTGAGTCTAATAAAAACATTTTCAGCACAATGGATATATGCTAAAAATAGAAGCCTTACTACAAAAAGTAAAAAAGAAACAAAGGCTAATGAGAGTGTCAAGATGATCCCTGATGACTTGTCCATGAACATAAACAAATTGGACAAATCTGTAAATAATCTTAATACATGTACTAGGTACTTTGTTGCTAATTCAAAGATGGTTAATTATTTAAGTCCTAACATATGGTATACTTAAGCCAATTTTAAATATCTTGATTATTGCATATTTTGTCATTTAAATGGCAAGGCAGGGTACAAAATTTAAAACTTTTACACAAATGTATAAGCTGAAAGTGTGACACCAAACACAGAAAAAAGTAAGACGTCTATCCTGCCTTCTATCTTTAGTTGAGGCCAGATGAAAATTAATGGTTTATACTCACATTGATATTGACATCAGGGACAGTAAAGTTACTATACTGGTCTACAATACACTGGGCTTTTTCTTTAAACCTCTTGATAACGTCGTCATCCCACCATTGCTTCAAGTTACCATCTTTATCAAACTGTCTTCCTAATAAATAGATATAAATGATCAAATGATTCAGGATAAGATAATTCATTTATCAATATACAATTACAAAAAATAAAAATAATGAACTGGAGTTAAAGAAAATAGCTTGTTTAAAATTTTTGAAACTTTTCATTAAAATATGGATTGCCAGAGGTTTTTGAAAAAACATTGATCCTGATCTATAGTATAATCCATTTCAATCAAATAAATTATTCAGGATTGCATAAATAAACAATTTTTTTTACAATTATGACTCATACCTCCTAGTAAGTCTCTCCTTTCCTATAAGTGTTAGTGTTAAGGTCTGTTTTAAATGTTGTTGATTAAATTTTAACACACATGAATAAGAAAATGTATTGGGGGGGAACCCTCTTCACTGATATATAAATATATATAACAGTAACAGATACACAGATGTAGTCACTGTGTGTACTTTGTTACCATTTTTTCTGTAATTGGTAAAATTGTAAACTCTGAACACAAAGTAACATGTAAATTTGTTCAGATTGGGAAATTTTTAATCTATTGATTTGAAAGGAAGACAACCAATGTTTTTGGGATACTTATAAGGTTAGACATGCTTACCTCAAATACAACATGAAAAAATTTATATACACATGCTAAATAATCAAAAATATCTGAAAAAAGCATTATCAATTCACAGATAATTAAAATATAGATCATAATTAAAATAAATACACTGATAAAATGATCATTATGATACTAAAGCATTTTACATTGGGCAATAAAGATGTTAGATTATACTTGTATGTTCTTGCACCCCAGATAGAAATTTCCATATAAAGAGCGGTGCAAGATATTTCAATCTTGCACCCCCTGTACAAGATAGCTTACACACTCTTTTTCCCGCGAAGATTTATCAATGAAATCAGAGGTGTATCGATACTTTGAGAACCGCTTTAACCAAAGAATCTGGCATATCTTCACATAAACAAATAAATGGAACAGGTAATACTACAGTTTAAATTTAAAATGTAATTTTACAAACTTTTTTTCTATTCATATAACATTAATTTTTATATGACGTAATGTTAATATGAATTATGACGTCACGCTTGTTCCTGTCTTTTGTATTCACACGCCACTTCCATCATATGTTGAATTTTGAATTTTAATGGAACCTGTATATTTTGTGGTGCAAGAAATAGAATCAATCACTACTTATGGTGTCAGATAGGGAAATCTCAATCAGAGTTCTAATATATCTGGTCCAGAACGAGGCTTGCAGAGTTCTGGACCAGATATATTAGAACTCTGATTGAGATTTCCCTATCTGGCACCACAAGTAGTGATAGATTCTCTTATTCTGTCATGCTTTGTTAATATGTGAAAGAACAAAAGAAATGATTACAATACATATGACACCAATATGCTAATAAGGCAATTTTATGTCTCATGTGTTTAAATGTTACAAGTTTTTCTTTCTTTGCATGCTAATACATGTATTGATGACATCACTGCCGACTGGATAACTTGTTTGACAAATGCTACAATAGAAATTCTAAAAAGTGGGTTTTTTTTCTCAAAAATAATAAGAAACATCAAAACAACATTATAACAAAACACCTATATAAACAGGCAAATTGTACTTCATGCTTCTTACATGCTACAATGAAAATTCAATCAACTAGTATTAATGATGAAAAAAAATCATTGTATGCAAATCACGACAAAAACATTAACTTTGTTTCTCATGCTTTATATATGTCACAAAAGAAAATTTACAATATCAATATATTTGTCATACCAAGCATAAAGTAAGTACAAATGACAACATCATGAGAGACATGCTACCTGAATAATACCTCGGTCATCAAAACCGTGAGTAATTTCATGTCCGATAACCATTCCAATTCCACCATAATTAAGAGACCTGGGGAGAAAGCATCAATCTTGTAATTTAACACCAAATAATAAACATTTAAGATATTAACCAATTTCAACATAATGTGGGATAAGATGGTGCTTATCCTGCATATGCAAAAATTATAATTCACTCTTATTTTTATTATACAATTAAGTTTAGCCCATGTACCTGAAGTATCATCTGATCATGTTTTTTTCTTATCTTTCATCAAACTTAGCTGTTTTTTGGAAAAGTTTGTTGAATTTGCAAAAAATTATAGTTCACTCCTTTTCAATATATATAAGTTCTGTTCTCTATTTTGTTGCTGTCACTCGATTCCATTGATAAAAAAATAAATGGTTCAATTTTCAAGATTATACAAGCATTATTTAGTGATCAGATAAGTTCTACAAGAAACATAAGGTGAATAGCAAGGATTAAAACTACAGGAAGGTGACTGATAGACTCTTAGAAAAGGTGACAACACTTTGATTTTTTTTTCTTTTTTTTTAAATGCATTTTTAATGGCAGAATTACTTGGGATAAACCTTTTAATGGACTGGCCCCAGTTTCACAATTCAGTCCTTAACTAAGATGTTCCTTAACTTAAATCTGACAAATTTATAATTTTCATAATTTTGTTAATTTTTGAGGATATTCGGTAACTTAAGGTGTCATTTTGAAGATCTCTTAAAGCTTATAACCTCTGCATTTAGTTTTATAAAACAATGTTTCTTTGTAATTAAAAAAGAGATGGTAAAAATTTGCTAAATTTAGGTTAAGGACAATCTAAGTTAAGGAATGATTGTGAAACTAGGGCCTCGTATACTATCTTTTAGGGAGTCAATGAACTAACAAAGATTTCAGTTCAATAAAAGGCTAAGGAAACTGTATGTTTGGGACAGAATTCAACTTGGAAATGACAGGCATGTATAGCTGTAATACAATAAAAACAATACTGTTAATTGTTTAACTACAAAATATATTTTCTCTGACTAATAATTAAATAAACAAGATTTCCACGGATTAAATTGTCTCGCCTGGTTAGTTTTTGATCAAATAGAAAATACATTACTTCAACATAAACTTTCACACTTTGACACACCGCCACCACCTACCATGACACTGGAAAAATAACAGCTAAGTCTTGCCTTATGGCAATGCCACACACACATTAGGTGAGTTTAGAGTCTACATGGGACCTTGCGGCCATTGTGCAGACTGTTATGGCAATGCCAGGCTCGACAAAAATCATATACATGCTGTATATGTGTATAAACAAGCATGAAGGCTGTCATTAAATTTAAATACACATACATGTAAATGTATACACATAAAGATCTTGTTGAGAAAAAAAATTTGTGAAATGGAAGATTTTTACATTCATTTAAAAAATGTATATACATGTATTCAAAGAAGTATGTATGATAAGAGCCTTATTTGTACCTCTAAAATACTGAAAATTAAAAATTAGAATGAAGCATCAATTTAAAGATTGAATTTTGAATAAATTGATGTTTTTTTTTCCACATTTCAATTTACTTTCAATTTTGGGGCCCCGAAACGTACCCTTACTTTATTTACTCTTTTCATATGTTTAAGTAGAAATTACATCATCTGTCACACAAAAAACAAAACAATTAAGGTACACAAATAAATGAGAATGTTCTATTTTATTTATTTATTTACATGTACATGTATATTAATTTTTATTTTATTTTGTAAAAATTTTCCATTTTACAGTAACAGATGGTAAATGACAAATAAAAGTATTTTACAAAATGAAACCATAATGATGTAGAAAAGTGTGTAAATCCATACATTATGTCTAATGGGAAATATATGGCTATAATTACAAATCAGGCCCTTTTATCAGTGAGACAAGTGGTTGAAACAGCACATTACTTACTACTTCCAATATTGATGACATCACTTTAACAAAATTTGTGTTATTATTATTCAGAATTTTTTCAAGAAAATGTGCCATCGTGTGCATTGTTCAATAATAAAAAAAAATTTTTTAATTCAAATTTATTCTATATTAGCCTTTAAAACGCAATTTTAATTTTAAATAATTCATAGAAATCAAACACCTATACAAATATGAAAGACATAATGATAGGTCAGTTTCCAACATAGTTGTTTGGATGTACACAGATTTCATCAAAATTAAAGTTTTCTAGAATATCTGTTAACCCCAACACCTCATTATGGCAGCTAGGTTATGATTTTACCAACCTTGGTCATCAAACGCATGTGTCTGTTCATGTGCTATCACCACACCAATGCCACCATAGTTTAAAGCTCTAATTAAGTAATTATTTAAATCAGCTTTATAAAGTGAGGTTATGATCATTTGGTATGCTGTGAAGGGTCATCATTATGTGGTACACTGTACAGGAGCATTACTTTGTGGTATGCTGTAAAGGGTCAAGGTCATATGGTACCTTTTATAGGGCCATGGCCACATACTACAATGGTGAATCTAACAATTTATATACATTTAGTTTTCAAAGATGTTGTAATTTATACATTCACTGGTTGAAAGGATTGAAAATGTTGATAACTGGTTATTTTGTTAGCAGGACAAGTTTCTAAATTTTCCATTTTTAAGGAAAGCTATGCAAGCAGGTCAATTTGGTCACATGTTTAACTTCATTTTGTGCCATGTACCACACAAATATCTTTAGTGGAGTTTACAAGGTGTATATCATGATTAGTACCACATAATGTTTGTGCAGAACAGTATGGAAAATGTTTACATTAAAATTCAAGGGATAATATTGTTTTACAAGAAAAATTCATAGTTAAAAAGATAGCTAACCAACTATCACAGAAGAAGCAGACTAAACACTAACATGTTTTATCAAAAACGCAAATACTTTCCCTGGTGCCATTTTTTTTTCACTTTTTTCATTTTTACAATATATATATACTTTTAACTTACTTAGGATAACCTTTGCTATAAAATGGAGGCTGAAGTATACCTGCTGGAAACACTACAAAACAAATTACACAAAATGAAAATCCGGATCATAAAATTATAATGTATGAAGTAATTTTTGTATTCAAATTTTATACAAGACAAACAAAATATGGATTCTGAATTTTGACATTCAAAGCAATATACTGAATTACATCATAATTTAATATGCCTTTAAGTGGGCACAACTGCAATTTAATTGCTTTTAAATTTAAAACCTTTTAAAAAAATTCTGATAGCATGATTTTTCACCAATACAGCAAAAGGTCAAAATATACATGTTATTCTTTAGTATAAAGCATACTTTAATCTTGATTTTGCAATCAATTTTAAAATTCTGCACATATTTCACATAACTTCTAAATCAGAAAATAATATAGTGTCATTGATTTTAAAAATCCCCACATCAATAAGATAAAACATTTTGACATGACAAGCCACATATGTTACATGTAGATGTAGATATAAGGATAAAAAAAATCATAACTCACTGATTTGATTTTTAGTTGAGCTATAAAAAGCATTAACAACTGCTGGTGTTGTCGACCATCTTAAAAATAAAGAAAATATTTAATTATAAGTTCTTTTATTATAGGAGCAAACAAATGTACAAAATAAATAAATAAATGAATAGTTCATTATGACTCTGTCTCAAAGCAGCTATACTTCTTGTTAATAATTAATTAATTTATGAAGAAAAAATTGATTGTGATTAAAAAGGATTTTTAAATATGCTATCAATATATATTAATGAACTATTCAATCTTGTATATTTCAATAAATCATTCATTCTTTTAACTTTTTTTAGTAACTCAAATCAGAATGCTTCTAGATTCTATAATTCTGTGATTTTATGTATAGAAAACTTTAATAAATCTTATTAACAAGAAAATGAATTCAATGAATAAACTATGAACATAAAGCAATTTTTTGCATAAACAAAGGGGAATAACTCGAACTAAATTTTATACTACCATTACATAAATTGCTTGGGAGTAATGATGAATTACCATAAATAATACTATAACTTGCATAACTAACCTTACCATTAAACATATATTTACTAACTTGTGGACTTATATACACCAAGGCACTGATAAGAGAGACAGGGTGTTTAAAAATGATCTTGATAAACATAAGTCCGAATTTCCTCTTACCCTTACACATAAGTGAAATGAGACAGCGCCCCTTCTGACACCAGTTGGTATTGGAAAATCCTGGGTTTTCGATATAGAAATTGTTCAGATCCTACACACAGCCGTCAGCCATAAAGTGTGTTAGAGTCAGAGAAAATTTGGACTAGATAGACACATAAATGGGTCAATAAAGCAATAAAAACAAATTCTTCATAATTAAATAGTCTCTATACTGAGGTACATGACTACTATGCCAGGTTAAATTGCCCTTTAAAAGTTATTTATGGTCAAGTGGTCTTTACATAAAGATGGATATTATAATGGCAGGTTTTATTGTGCTGCAAGGGTAGATACCCATTGATTGGTATTTCATTGCTAGACCAAAGTCTATTAAATTCAAATCCTAATTGGAACTTTGTCTTTCTTCTGGGGCCATTCTCCATTCTGAGGATGGAGAATGATACAGATTCAGCAATGTAAACTTAATGAAGTTCACAAGTGTAAAATGTGATAACCAACTGAGTTTTGTGTAGAACAATTATTTTCAATGGAAATGGAATCGCAAAAGTTGATGTTGTCTTGTTAAATAACATTATTCTGGAAATTTGCAAACTTGAATATTTTTCAAATTAATTGTCCCACAAATGCTACAAGGTATTCAAATCACCTGGTAAAAAGGGAATCTCATTAAGTAATCAAATTCTAGCTTACTTGGTTCCATATACTACTTCTTGTATTCATTGCCATAAAAAAGACAAGATGGTTTTATGTAAAGGTTCAAAACTTTTCAAAACAATACAAAGCTGATACAGAGATGTTCTACTTACTGAGTTCTATCCACTGGTTCCCGTAATATCTCAGCGTTACCTAAGGCAATATTTCTTATATTTTCTAAAACATTCTCAAAGTACTTGTCAGGTTTGTAATCATTCTGAAAAGTCACAAATTTTAACACATTATATATGTATATAGCATGTACAAATGTGTCATTTAAATTGGTTTGAATCAGGACTTAACATATTCAATATCTAGTCTCTGCTTTAACCCTTCACACTAGGCTCATACATTAGTAATTACCTGCTACAAAAAAAAATCTTTTTCTTTTCTTTTTTTTTTGTTATTGTTAACAAGTACTGCAACACATTTTAAGGGTTTTATATTGCATTTTTGTAAGTACCATGTAGTACCTATTTTAATTCAGCAATTTTTTTGTAACAATATGATCATCAGAGAATCATTTATCTTAGCCAAGCATAATAAGGTTTGATAACTTTTAAGCAGAAAACAAAACTTAAGACAAACAGCTCAAATATAATATCAGAATAAGGGAGATAACTCTAACATGTGTTGCAACAAAACAATGTATAAGTTATAACAATGACTAGATCCTGTCTCTGTGAATTAAAAGTCTGAAGACCCACACTTCTCAATGGATATAACTATTGAATTATTCATTTATTATATATTAAAATTTACATACATATCTGTATCTCAAATTTATTTCAGTGTCATTGATTATAAATGGTGGATATCCTATTTTTTCTGCTATAGCATCTGCCTGAAATTGAATCAAAAGTCTTTGTTTAATCAACAAATACACAATTACAAAACATAATCAACAAGAAGACATTGTCATTCATATCCCCCGCTCCACTAACCTTAAATTTTCCACCAACAGTTTCAGTGATTACAACTTCTATTTATTATCATGTAAAACTGAAAGTATTTTGTTGTCTTAATAACTAAAGGAAAAACTATAATGTTTTAAAATGACATTACATCAATTTATTATTAATATCTGTAAGAACCAATCATTTTTCATCAATTACACATGATAAGAACTTGATATTTCTATCATCATCATCAAGATGAATTCAAAATATCATAAACAGTTAAATTTTTTGTATTTCTTCTCAAGTAATTTAATAAATAATGGAAGTATGTAAATAAAAATCTATTGACTTTATTTGATGATATTGTTGACCCAGATTTTTGCCCAAATTTTGACCTCAGCACAAAAATATTAAGTCACCAATATTTCACCAAATAAAGTCTAAAGCTCATAAGATAATTAAATTTAGTACATTTTAATGCCTAAAAATAAGATATAAGTCAAGGATTACCTTTTCTTTCGCAACTTTTCTAGTTGGTTCATCTAACCAGTTAACTTCATTTAACATAGTATTAAAGGCATCTCTTATATCATGTATCATAACCAGAGCCTGTAAACAAAGTATTTACAATGTATTTGACAAAGGAGTTCCTAATATCATATAGGGATATGAAGAGAATGAACTTAGCCTCAAAAATGTAACTAACACGAGCTGATAATAAATCACTTGTAAATCTATAATCCTCAATAATAAAAAACAACCCTTCATCAGAAATGTTAAAATTTGATTAAAATCTGTTATTTTAGAAATAAAATGGTAAAAACTTTTTTAAATGATATGCTGAAATTATTTTCAAACATTAAATGATGGAAAAATTTTAATTTACTTTATCTTTAGAATCCTCATCAAAATGATCCTTGACAAACATTCTGCCAACAGCATTTCCCATATTGTCATTAACATAGGTTACACAATCTCTCCACCGTGATCGTTCAGACTGTGAGCCAAATATTATCTGAAAAAATCAGTTATTTGCTACATTAACAGAAATACACAGTACCCAGTTATGCAGTTTTTGAATTAGGTTACTTTGAGTTATCTCCCTTTCAGCATATTTTTTTGAAAGTAGCTTGTATAGTAGTAGATGCACTACTGACCTAGCTACTCAGACACCCTATATCCTTTCCTTCAAGTTTTTGACTATACAACAGTGAAATCAACTTACTACTTCATCCTGCTTACTGAAGTATTGGCAATTCATCCCCCAACCCAGAATTCACAGGAAAATATAATGACAAGATTTAAGTTTGATACCTCCAACATAATATCATCTTGATCTATAATTAATTTAAAACTCAGTTTGATACCTCCAACATAATATCATCTTGATCTATAATTAATTTAAAACTCAGCACAACAAGTGTTTATTCTTATCCAAAATGATTCTAAAACACAATCTAACACCTTTTTTCAGACTGATACCAGGTGATCCAAGTTGGGGTTGACACAGTGTGACTAATTCAAATTTCAGTTGGGTCGTGCCAACATTTGAATTCACATATGTTACAGATTAATAAATATTTGTAACAAACAGTGAACAGCTTCTATTTCAGGTTCTATGTAATTTATTGTGTACCTTATTATATTCTTTACGTAAATTACGATACTTTTCAGGTAAATTCGTGACTCTGTTCATCATTATTCTCCAGACTAGATAGTTAGCAAGTGTTCTGTAATTTGAAAAGAAATTTTTCAGGATCTTCATTTTCAATCCCCATATTTATAGTAACTATATAAAGTTTTAAAATTTGATGTAAATCTTAACAGAGGAACAGCAATATTCTTACATATCCATTGGGCTGTATTCCAGTTATCAAAATACAAGCTGTAAATATCGGGTTTCTACATGACCAAAAATTATCAATCTTTCTGTCTCTTTTCAAAATTAATTGATTTAAATGTTTAGAAGTTACATCAATTTACATATAGAAAATATTTGCATCTTATACACTTATTTATGAAATTAAGCACGGTGTATACTGTAGAAATAGACAAAAAAGATTCTTAGGAAAAAACACCTTAAATTTTGGCAATCAAAAATTAGATTTTTTTGTTTCTGTTTCTGTTATATTGTTGTACCAATAAATCATAATATAGGACGTTATATCATATATATATATATATATATATATATATATATATATATATATATATATATATATATATATATATATATATATATATATAAAATGGTGATGATTACAGCTTTCATTGTGTTAGGGCCATATATCAAATATACTTTTTCTCAATAAGCAAACAATTACTTTTAGTTAGTAGCATTCTTTACTTTGCAAGCTAAGTTGAATTGAAAAATGTTTTTAAATAATTAAAAAAGAAGGCTCTAAATATGTTTTATTAGAACCAGTGTCAGTTAATAATGTAGATCAAAAAAGCTTCCCATCTTATGTTTGATTTGAGATGTTCATCTAGTGGTGAATCATATGAAATCATCAAATTGCATTTCATTGCAAGTGATTATACTCCCATGATCATACAAGTTGAGCAGTATTGTAAAAAAAAAAAAAAAAAAAAAAAAAAAATGTGTAAATATATACGTCTTCTAAGCACCTCAACATACTGAAATACAGTAAAGACAAATAAAAGAGTGAAGTGGATTGAGTAATGGTTAATGGTGTCTTACACCCCAGTCTTAATTCTTTCATTTATAACATAACGACCAGTTCTGATTTGATGGAGAAAACCAGAGTTCCAAAAGAAATCCACTGACTCTTTCAGAAAAAGTTGTTTACTAATACTGATTGTATAGGTATATACATTTTTATACTAAGTAATTTATTATTTTTATTACTTTAAGTGATCATATAATGAAGAAAGTAATACTGACCTGTTACTGGTTTGGTTAACAATCTTGACCATATTTTGTAAATAATCTGGAGCATATATAACCACTTCTTCTGTATCATTGATTGTTATATTGACTGGCTCAAAGATTTTTGAAAGATAACCTGACCAGTTGAACTAAAAATAAAAATCAGAAATGATCTGAAAATTACAAAGTATAACCAACAGCCTTGTCATCTTTGGGTTCATTTTGTATTAAGCTGTTTATTATGTATCAACATATCTACTCTAAAATGCTAAAACAGAAGATGCAGTGTTGACATAAAATGGCAATGCTAAACTCTTTACATGAAAATAATCAGGCCAAAGGTAGTATTTGAAACCAACATTTATATTAATAAATATCTTAGTCCAATGGTTGTCAATAATCTGCATCATGAATTCATGAATGATGTTGAGCTAGTTTTTGTATTACATAGAAGCATGCAATTTAAAAATAATTGCTCACATTTCAGTCTTCTTATGCAGCTATGACCTTGACTTTTGCACCTATGACCTTGAATCATTGAAATGTTAAAGAGCTTCAGTGGTTTTAATAATGAAAAAAAAATATTGCTATATTATGAAAGAGACATAACACAACTAATGAGGATTTTGGTTATGAACTGTATCTCAATCTAGGATATGTAATTAACAAAGGTATATAATTAATCTTTGATCATATACTCACACCTGGGATCACGTGATTTAATTTCTCTATTGTCCACTTGTTGTATATTTTTTCATTGTCTCTTCTTTGATCTCGTGGTATTGTTATCTAAAACAGCAATAATAATAATAATAATAATAATAATAATAACTAGAGATTGTAACTGGGATACCAGTTACGTATGATTCCCCACCATCCATAATCTATATATTGTCTAAAATATACACCTGCTGATGGACTGATCTCGAGATGGATTGATAGTATCCATTACTAGTAATCGAAAGCTGACTAAGAGAAAGGGCGGAAGACAAGTAAATTTAAAGTTAACATCGAATTGTACAATTATAATTCAAGTAGTATTCATTTTAATATATATTTTCATTCCCTCATACCCCATTGTTGCAACAATGTTTTTTGTTAAAAGAAACCAATTGATCACGGGAGTCCGAATCTGCATGTATAAATTTATAATTCGAAATGTATGTAAATTATACAAGTTTAATAGATCAGAATCATGCGTTCTGTCTTCTGACATAGGTCCTATCCATTAATTTGGCAATTTTATTAGCTGGTGTATTTTGATTGGACAGGTATTCAACTTTGATTGATAGCAAATCTATTTCATGAACTGTGAGGTGTTTAACCAACAAATTTGATTGACGTGTGTCATGACTGTGAAGTAGCCATAACCTACATATTTATGGATAATTGACAAAGAGATTAAAGAAATTATCCATATCAAAACATGTAATAATGCTATTGAATTTGTTTACAATTATTTGAAAAGGTATTTAATCCTGTAAACTTGCCTTAAGAAATGAAATCAAGTATGCCATAAGATAGTGTTTCTTGACTGAGGGTGGGTGTTAAGAATTCTGGCTTCCCACCCCTACCCTCTCTTGAAAATGATTTCCTGGAGGTTTTTATCACTCTTTTCAAAAGTCCATAATGAACAAGAAAATACACAGATGAGTGGAAAGGATTTTAACTATTTAAAAGCTATACATGTACATAGCACCACCCACAGTGGGAAATGACCTTAGGTGCCCTTTATTAATATCACTCTATTCAACTTTTCATAAGGAACCAGAAAATACATAAATTAGGGGTGGGGATTTCAATAGTTTAAAATTAACTTAGCACCACCCAGCCCTACCCTTCAGTGGGAAAGGACCTTAGGTGTCTTTGATTAGTGTCATTCTTTTCATTTTATCATTAGGAACCAGAAAATATATACTTTAAGGATGGGGATCTCATTAGTTTATGAGTTATGACAAAGCCCTATATATGGTTTTATAGCACACTGCAAAGTGTTTAAGGAAAAATTGGTGATTTTTGTTTTTAAGACCCCATCTTCCTGTCCCTCACCAAATAAATACCCATGGATGTAAAACTTTAATGGTGCAGGAACCTATCCTAAAATTTTGAACAAGATTGAATGATGCGGTTAACTTGTTTGGCAGTACTGATAAAAATTTGATATATTTTAAACAATTTAATACATAGTAACTGAGAATTTATTAAGAACAAATTATGTATGTGAG
This sequence comes from Tegillarca granosa, assembly GCA_029721355.1. Taxonomy (NCBI): domain Eukaryota; kingdom Metazoa; phylum Mollusca; class Bivalvia; order Arcoida; family Arcidae; genus Tegillarca; species Tegillarca granosa. The sequence continues at coordinate 13,726,983 of CM056597.1, read as the reverse complement.
AAAGAGGTTAGTCACATAATTAACATGTAGTTCATTAACATTCAATCATTTTTGTTTAGTGCTTAACTTTATACATTAATTCAGATTACCCATTTTTATCGGGCCCTCATATATCTGAGAAACTGAATAAGAAGAAGAAGATTCTGTAAGAGTTATCTATCTTTGTACGTATTGGACAGAAAGATGTTTGGAATTAAATTACGCAATTTACACGCACCGACCGCTGAGCCGTCAAGATAGAAAAAAAATTTGATCATTTATCCATATCTACCAAGATAGCAGATTGTTGGTACCAAATTTCATCGAAACCAATCATACCGTTTCCGAGTTCTGCACCGGACAATTTTAAGGAAAAATAAAAAATTATAATAATAATAATAATAATAATAATAATAAGAAACAGAACGAAAACAATATGATTCCCCACCTTTGGGTGGGGAATCATAATAATAAATGTATGTCTCCATAAACCAATATTTATGCCAAGAAAAACTTTATTTTATTCCCAGATTTTATCATAGTTAAAAAAAGCTTTTCATGTTTTTGAAAAAGAGTAGTAGATAACTCTTTATACATATTGTATATTCTAATAAGAAAAAAACTTTTTTTTGAAAAATATAGAAATTTGGTATCTGCACATGTAAATATTTTTGCTGTAAAATATCTCTTACATTTGCAAGTTGTATCTCAAGGTCTACCATATCAGCCATTTCTTCAACAGCAACAGTTCTATTGGCTCCAAAAACAACAGCGACATTTACTGCTAACTCCTCGTAAACTTTGACGACTTGGTCATCTCGACCTTTTAAAAAATAATCTCTGGATGGCATTCCTAAATCAGGCTGATCTAACTGAAAATATATAAAATCGATAATTTTGATGAAATAAATGCTTCATTTTGAGATTTGAGATGCAGTTTTAACCAGCATCACAGTTAAATCAGTTTGGTTAAACATTAAGGATGAAATTTTGGATATTAAATTTAAAAATTCAGTTTCTCTCCTGAAGAGAGACTCAAAATGAAAGTCAATGATATACTGTGTAAAGATGAGCAGATTATATACAAGCTTTGAAGGGACAGCAACATAGCTTATCTGCAGACTTATGGTCACATGACCTTAACCTTTATCTATCAGTCTCTGCATCTTCATTACTTTCTTTCAAGTACATGTAATTGTAAAAAAGCATTGTATAAAATCAATAATAAATTTGTTATAACAATAGTTATTTTAGTGGATGCATATTACCATGACCATAGTCCATCAGCCTCTGCATCATAGTTTTCTTTATGACTTAACACTCGTATCCTCCTTAATTTTGCTTCTTTGTTTGCAAAAGATGGCTGGTTTTTTCTAAGGCACCCTGGAATCCCCCATCATTAGAAATGATTGTCTGTATTTGCATGAAATAGCTTTGTCTGGGCATACAATGAAATTCAACCCATCCAATTAACAATTTCTGAAGAGCACATGAAAAAATAGCCATGACAGAAAATGGCTTTAACCAACAAGTTCAACACTGGATGCTCAAGCTGGGGAAGAAACATGAAACTCTGCCTCCAAATCAGCTAAACTGTCACCACAGATCCCTACTTGGCCATCTCATTTATATTTGTTCTGAATGAATTAAAATAAACATGTTTGTGGTCATACCTGTATAATGTTAACTTCTGAGTTTTTATCATCTGCGCTGACCCATTGGTCAACTAGAATCTTATTGTTATAATGACGAAGTTTAACTAATAGGTCTATCAGGTCAAACTTGTCAGCTGACCATGAGTTGTTTGTATCTGCCACAGGCCAACCACCAAGCTGCTCTATAAACTCTTGCACTGGCTTTATATCTCTTTCATCTATAAGTGCTAAAAGTGAAAGTAAAATTACATTTATCTCAGGAAGAATGAGGAAGACATAAAAACAATAAGAAAAGCAGGTCTGGCAGAGGTTACCCGTATGTGACAAGGTCACTGAAAAATAAAATTATTTTGATCCACAATACCTATCTAACCAATTCAATTAGTCATTTTATAAGATTTGAGGGATGTATATGTTCTTTGTAATCCTGTTTTAAATTTCCCTACACCAGAAGTTGTATTAGGTCTCCAAACTCTCATTCCAATCAGCTGTTTTTGTTGTTGGTCTGGAGACATTCTATCTGCCAAACCTATCTGGTGTTTATCTTTCTTGATGGTTCTTTTAAATGTTAGCTTTGGTTTTCCCCAAGATCTTTAGCTTTCTAAAATTCCCACCTCAATGTTTTTAATACAGCCACTTTCCCATTCCATTTTGTATGTGGCCAATAAATCTTTATCTTCTTTTTACCTATACAGCTGATGTTAATGACCTTTTATGAATATAACTTTCAAGTTTTTGACAAATGGTTTAGATTTTAATCTTAATCCAACATTTTCCAAGAGGGTTGAATTAAAACAAATTTGACAAAACCTGATGCATTGTTAAAAAGAATAAGTAGCCTTTATGTAATTTCTAACTTTTGATTTCTTAATATCTGACATAACATCCAGAGTTGACTGCCCTTAAATGTAAAATTTATGTCCAGTTCAACATTACTGAACTTTTTTCATGATGTCACACACAATAGGTAAAGTTTTAGAAATAAGATGGATACATTGCATTCGGGACTCTTTATCATACCATGTTTTTCATTATATGGAACTTTCATTTGTAAATGATATATGCTTTGCAAAATAACAGTCTTATAATCAGGAATTAATGTTGATAAAATTGTTTCACCTACTTTCATTTACACAAGACTGATACAAATATTTAGCTTTTCTTGTTGCTTCTATATCACCATCAGTCACAGGATGTTCTAGTAAATCTGAAACAGACAAAAAAACTAACATCAAATCTGAAGACAAGGGGGTTTACCAGTACACCATTTGATACCCCATAACAATCATTTAAAACTATCGTTTATATTAGACTCAGATTAATGGTATTTTACATCCTGTCAGGATTCCTTCACTAACATAGAGGTGGTCAGTTCTTGAGTGGTGAAGAAAACCAGACTGGCTGGAAAAAAATCCCAACCTTTGGCAAGTGAACTGAGATACATTTGACATTTTGGGAAGGGGCGGAAGGTTACTATTTTAAGCCTCAGCCAGGATTCTTTAACATGCATTTGGTCAGTCAGTTCTTGGATGCTGGAGGAAACCTGAGGAAAGCAGGAAAAAACACTGGCTTTTGGCAAGAGAACTGATGAATTTTCTTGTCCTGAGTGGAAACTGAAACTAGGCTTTAAATGTGCCTTGATCTATAAGCCCATTAGGGGTCACTCTGCCCCCACAAACATTTTGAGGTACCTATTTTGTGGTAAGTTGGCCTACACAATTTAACTATTAAAAATCATGAAAAATTATGTAGCATTATTTTCAAGTTGTAAAACAAATTCTTCCTTCAATGTAAAATAATAGAAATCTTAAACTTTGACAGAGATGGTCACAATAGCAGGTTTTACTATAATAATAAAAAATGGATATTTCTACTTATGTAGCAGTTATGTTACAAGGGGGGTTTAGTATAACAAAGATAATTCTACAGGGCAATTTAGGGGAGGGAGAATGAAAGCCATAGACAGTGGCAATATGAGAATTAAGAGAGTTCATTACAGACACATCACAGAGAAGAGAGCAGCTGGGGATAAAAATGATTTGCAAGTTTTGTTTATTTCTTCAACTATGTCCATATTACCATTTACAAGGACACATGAAATATTAAAGATGAGAAAGATTGAAAATGTCAGGACAATCTTCTGCATTGAAAATAATTCAGGGTTAAAAAATAGGTTTGTCTAACTTAGGAACTAAAATCTGTTTTCAAGGTTTTGGGATTTCAATACAGTAGTTTAAACATTTAAGGTTTGTTAAAGGTCAAGTTCAAATTTGGAGAGAATCATGACAACAAAAATAAAGTTTATTAAAACTGAAGCAGAAATCCCATGATGTAATATCATGGCAGGAAGATTTTCTGATTTATAAGAGGATAAGTCTAATAAGTTTCTTATTTAAATAACAAAATAATTCTGATATTATTACAAAAACAAATTAACTGAAAAATTGCTAACATCAGAAAAAAAATCTCTAGAGAATACCAGAATCTCTATTATTTATAGAATATATAGGATTAATAATGAATCTTGTAGATAATAACCATAAATTCTCCTCAAAACTCATTAAACACTTACCTTTCAAGGTAGACTGTAAATGGTCTCGTAGTTTAGCAAAGGTATCATAACTGGACCTATCATCGGGAATTACATTGACTTTGTTCCACGATCCACAGGCATATTCAAAAAAATTATCACAAGGATCAACATCCTGATTCATTCCCTCCAGAAGTGCAGAAGCTGAAATAAATTAATAAATAAATAAATAAATAAATAAATAAATAATAAATAAGAATTTATAAATGAATAGTTAAATAGTCTATTGATGAAGAATAAATTGATTCATATGTACCTGTAAGACTCTAAAATCCAGATTTACAAATTGCATTTCAACAATATAGCAACAGAAATGTAAAATATTGCACAACATTATTACCAGTTCTACAGACAAGAACCTTCAAAGGGGCAGTGTAACTTTTCACACATCTACTAGACCTTAAAAAAATTAAACCATTGTTTCTATTACTAACACTAGTGATTTGACAGAAGCTCTTCTGATCTTTTACAGTGGGCCTGACCTTGGTGTTTAATAGGTATAAAGCAGTATCTGATGCAGCACAGGCTCTCACCAACTTATATTTAAATGCTACTCTTTTACTGGGGCAAAAATACTATTTAACCAAGCATGCTAAAATATTCTGGCTGACAAATTATAAGGGAATTTTGATGCTTTATTTATAAAAGTTCTGAAAGGCAATTTACAGGTAATTACAGGTAATATGTTAATCTTACCTGCCTTTACACAATCCTGAGTTAAACATAAATGATTACTGGACTCTACAACAGAAAACAAATTAAACAACAACACAAACAAACAAGGGTGAAGTAGACAGATGTAATTCTAATTCAAAATTTTCAAAGATGGTCAATTTTCCTTAGAATATAATTAAAAAATCATGTTCATATATCTCTCGCTTTCAATTTCTAACAGTTGGAACCAAAAATTTTTTTTTTTTATGAAATCACCATGCTTGAAAAATTTTTAAAGACCTATAAAAAGAGGGGACATCATATCTACATCTTTCTGTCTTTTACAAATCCAAACAAAAAACAAAAACAGATGTCATTACACAAATCTCTGATCTTAAATAAAAACAACATGAACAGACATAAGGCAATACAATGTATTAACATTGCCACATGTGAAATAAAACAGGGACAAAATTCTGTTAACAATGCATAGAAGACAATTGGTTTAAAATTGTCACACATTACAATAACAACAATAGACGACTCTTATTGTTAACAAATCCTAAATTAATTAGAAAAAGAAAATCTAATAAGGTAGATCAATCTAGACTGTCTTCTCACCATTCGTTCCTGAGCGTTTGGCTTGCAGTATAATCATAGCAACTGTAACTATCAAACAGACAACACATACTATGATTAGTACTAATTCCAGAGTTGTTCGACGAGCCCAGCATACCGATCTTCTTTCAGGATGTGAGCTGAATGATAAAAATGCAAAATCAAAAGTATGAGGATGACATCTTTGTATCAGAGTTGTGACCTAAAATCAATCCTTCAAAGTATATATTTAAGTTCAATAAATAAATCAATAAATATATATTTTTCAATAATGAAGTACATGTATATAAACAAGAGTTCAAAGGACTTTATTAGTTCTTGTCATTAGTGATAAATAATCTTTCAGTTTAGTGATGTTGTTTTACACCAAGCTAAGATTCTTTCATTTATATTGAGGAAGTGAGTTACAATGGGGCAGAAAACCAACTGATTATGACAAGCAAACTGACATGCTTTAGCAATTATTTACCCTTTAATTCTAAAATAGCAAACAAACACTGACTTAATGGATAAAAGTCAGTGTCAGAATTGTAATTCAATAATGTGACTAAAAAGTTATTCTCTCCAGCCCCAAATCTTTTAACTGTAAACTTGTGGTGGACATGTTTGTACAAGTGTATGGATCTTCATTCTTCTAGTTTTTACTTATAAAAATTTCTAAGAGTACTATTTCCTTGGTTCACAGAGTCACCTACAGCAAACCAATCAGTCTAATACAATGGTACCAAGTTAGCTAGAAGAGGACTAAGATAGTCAAGGAGACAGTGTACCAATGATCAATATCCACACTAATTTGTAAAGAACATATGGAAAACTTTTACATTGCAAATTCCTGGAATTACTGTAAACTGACATACACTAATTGTATTTTAGATAAGAAAGGAGGAAAAATACAGGGTCAGACTGGTGATAGAACCTGGGACCTCCCACACTTTAGGCCAGTGCTCTACTAACTGTGCTACCCAGACCGCTACAATTCAATACAGAAATGATGTTATGATGTTATTGTTCTGCACAAGGGAGGGGGGGGGGGGGGGTGGGGCATTTTGAATGTTTTGACCAATATGACCACTAAGGCCTGTTGATGGTAATGTCAATTAATCAAATCTGGTGACCAAATTGTGATTTAAAAATGGCATGAAATAAAATGGCAGATAGGACTAGAGTTGACCTCTAGACCTTCTATATTCTAACAAAGAAAGGAATGCTACAGTACACCTATGCCTTGTTTCATAATTATTATGGGTGAAGTGACTATGCCTATCATTGCTAAGTTACTTAAATTTCATTTAGTGCAATGCATTTACCGTTAGCAGAAAAAGAGAAATAAGATATTAAGCTAATAAGATATTAGTTTAGGTATAAGACAGGTAACTTGAGCCTAGTTTCAAGTTACCTGTCAAGTGTATGTCAGTTAACAGTTATTCCAGGAATTTGCAATGTAAAAGTTTTCCATATGTTCTTTACAAATTAGTGTGGATATTGATCATTGGTACACTGTCTCCTTGACTATCTTGGTCCTCTTCTAGCTAACTTGGTACCATTGTATTAGACTGATTGGTTTGCTGTAGGTGACTCTGTGAACCAAGGAAATAATTTTTAAAATGAAAATTAGTGATGTTTGTAATTTAAGTGACATCTTTTGTGAAGTATTACTACTATGCCCAATAATTTACCGTTTCGTGGTTTTTAACATGTAAAATTTCCATAGCTGGGTGTAGACATATCATATGGTTACTGCTGATGGGCATATCAATTTCCTGTTATGACAACGCTCAAGTTAATGTAAAAAACAAACTTTATTCATGTGTATTCCAGCTTTTATGTTAGTTAGTTAGTTTATTAGCATGTCAAGTTATAGAACATAATTTACACTGAATGCATAAAATCATTACATCCAGTCTTTAAGAGACTTATCTGACACACATTTAAAATCTGTCTATAAATAAACATATAATGTTACTAAAATAATTTAAAATTTACAAATTAATAAAAACGTTTTCATCTATCATACATATCACTTAAGGTTTTTGCTAAAAGTTTTTAGAATTTTTCAACTTCACCGGTTTGCATAATAATTAAAAAAACTGTATTGTATATTTGATGAAAATTTTGCATAATTATCTGACAAATACACAATGATCCTGGTACTAACATTGAATGACCTGTTCCATAACAGTACAATTTTAGTTACTGGGAATGAAAAGGCCGTTCGTAATTGGTTTGTCACAAACTTTAATAAGTTAATGATTTAAATTTGATTTTCATAACTGTGGTATGCTTTTTTTTTTAAAAAAAAAAAAAAAATTTAAATCAATGTTGTGTCATAAACTTTTGATTGATTTTTATTTAATAATTCAAATTTGAAACTTAAAATCTAAATATATGTAGTTTCAAGTCAAAATCAAAGAGCCATACACATATAGCGGTCTGGGTAGCTCAGTTGGTAGAGCACTCGCCTATAGTGCGGGAGGTCCCGGGTTCGATCCCCGGTCCGACCCTGCATTTTTTTCCCTCCTCTTACAGCTCTGTGGCCAGTGTGGCCCTCGAAAGTGGTGGACTGAATATATGCCACCATATAAAATCCATCTGAGGGAATTTGGGGTGAGATTTACCATAGGATCATCAGAAACTCCAAAATAACAGGGGAGGAATGTAGCGTTCCGGGTAGCTCAGTGGTAGAGCAATCGCCTATAGTGTGGGAGGTCCCGGGTTTGATCCTTGGTCCGACCATGCATTTTTTCTCCCTCCTGTTACACACATCAAGTTACTGAAAAGATTAACTATTAAAACCGGTGCATGTGCACTATCAAAATTAATAAACTTGCAGTATTCTGATTAGCATTTAAATGTAAATAGTTTCTACATTATATGACTTTTTTCCGAGATTTAATCATTACATACTATATATGATATTTGGCCTTTACGTAGGTTTTAATCATAATATAAATATTGAGTTACCATTAATTGGTATGCTTTCATTAGTTGAGTAAATATCACAAGACATAATAATGTCAAAGTATAAAATCATTTTTAGCTAATGAGGAAAAAGACATCGCCAATATCCAACTAATGAGAAAAAGAAATCACCAACTAAGAGCTAATGAGGAATAAGAAACCAATCATTAATTAACGACATCTGCTTTTTAAGTGTTACATAAACAATTTTTTCAGATATCTCTTCCAGATTAATTAACAGGCAGGTTCTTGTTTTATTATGTCACTTGGCACTTTGTTTGATTAACCCTTACTATACAGTGTATGTGATGGGTGAGACCCGAAGAAATTGTGTATCAAAGTACTGAAAAACTGAAAGCAAGTTACTTTGCTGTGCCATTTTTTGACACAAAATTCTGTTAAACTTAGAAACTGCAAATCAGATTATATTCATGGTGATTTTAAAATTAATCTCCATTTGATACAGAAGTGAAATAAAAGTTAATGTGCAATGTCAATACTCTAAATTCAAACTTGACCTGTATGTTATATCACTTGACAATAAAATTATAACCGCTGACCCAAAAATACTCAAATATAATATAGACCTGCATTTATCAATTACCTAAACTCTATAATTATTCCCAGAAACATATGTACTCAAATTAAAACTTGATCTATATATTATCACTAACAATAACATTAAAACTGCTGACCCAAAAATACTCTGCATTTATCAATAACACCCTAGAACTTTTTCCAGAAACATATGTACTCAAATTGAAGCTTGACCTGTATGTTGTCACTAACAATAACTCCAAGATTGCATGCCAGAAAAAAAAAAATCAAATTTAATCTGTTTATCACTTAATCTAGAACACATTGCTCAAATATATTCAATTTGAACTTGATCTGTTTATTATCAATTAGATTAACTGCATAACTCTGTTACCAGAAATACTTTACCTCAAATTCATACCGATCAATAACACTTTAGAACAGTTTCCAAAAAATATACGTACTCAAATTCATATATAATTTGTATGTTAACAATATTACCTTTTACAGAAAAGCTTGCACTAAAAATTCCAATGCTCTAAATTCAACTTGATCTGTAATGTTATAAATAACCTTTTACAGGGAAGCTTGCACTAAAACAGCAGTGCTCCAAATTCAACCTAATCTGTATGTTATCAATACCATCTTTTACAGAAATGCCTGCACTAAAAATACCAGTGCATCAAATTGAACTTGATCTGTATTTTATCAATGACTCTTACTGAAGGACTACTCAACTTTAAGCTTGACCATTATTTTGTCAAGAACACTTACTCCAAAACTGCATTCTCAAAAATACTCAAATTTGAAATTAACCTATATGTGGTAAGTATATACAAGTACTAGCATTTCAATTTCTACTAAAATTGACTAAAAATAATAAAACTTACTGTATAAGAAATCAAGAATAGTGGCAGTTGGACAAATAGAAAAACTTTTTGAGTAGAAGATGGTAAAACATAGTGCAATATTTATGGATATATAAACATATAACAATCTATGACACATGTAGTTTACCATAATGAATTTTAACAACAATAGGTAACCAAGTTGAATAAAGTCTCAGTTTACAGATCACAGTCCGCCCCTCTCACTGTCAAGGCTGTGGCCCTCTCCAGGTAATCTAGTTTCTTCAACCATTTCAGAATTTACTGCCTTGATATTTGGAAAGAGTTTGACAGGGGTAAAAAAATGTTGCTCTACTTGACTCTATTAACAATATAATGATAATACATGATACCAATTCACTGACCCTTCTTTTTATCAAAATAATTAGCTACAAAGTTTGACAAAAATTGTCCCCATCAGTTTCATAGAAGAACACAAGACTACTTGACTGTATGATACACCTTGATATAAGTCAAGCTCACATATGGCTTATAGCTACCACATGAAATAAAACAACATACCAGTTAAGAAAGTCTTTATTCTGGGACATATATAATGATTTATCTTTATTCTGGGACATATATAATGATTTATTTATATGATCTATTTATTCAAGCAGGTTTTGCTCATCATTAACAAAATGTTAAATGCTGAAATAGAGAAAACCCAGATATATTGTTTATAAACAAAACCTTCAAAATGTCAGATTTATTCGCAGTTAAATGATAACTTATTAGTAAATGCAGTAATTATGCCACTTGACAAGGTTACAAAAATGCTTCAAAATTGTGTCTGTTTGGCTGACAAGCTTCTGTTTTATGAGTCTGTTTAAATAGTTAATCTTTTCATGTGTTTTATATCTCTTGACCTGCTACTTGACATTACAACAAAACTTTGTTAAAATATCTGATATAAGTGTTAACCTATCACTGAACTTGTATGATTAAAGATATTACTGTTGGGTTTTCCTTCATAAATCTATATCATTTAACATATTGTAAAAGAAACAGAAATATCAATGTCTCTGTCTCTTAACTAAATGTTTATTCATAGTACTTATAATACTCCAAGAGTAAAATGTCAAGATCTGTGTAGTATGGTAATAACTTGAGATGATATTAATTAAGCAAGTTTTTTTAATCAAAAAGAAACTGCGTATTTCTGCATATTACAAATGTAAAAAGATGCCAAAACACTGTATATGATATAAAATTGCAACACTGTATCTAAATAACTCAAAACTGTTACTTTACTTATTGTCACTCATTTTCAATATTCAAAATTTCAATTTTGCATATTTTTTCACCCATCATCTTCATGTTAGGGCTGACATCTTAAGAGCCTAAGTGACAAAGTGGTCAGAGGCACTTAAAGATCACAGTGCCTCCCATTCAAGAGTGGAGTGGAGTGGAGTAATGGTATTTTATGTCCATATCAATATTCTTCCACTATTTCAAGGCAGTCAGTTCTGAGATGGTAGAGGGAACCGGGGTGCCCGGAGAAAACCACAGACCTTTGGCAAGTGAACTGACAAACTTTCTCTCACAAGGGACTGTCCAGAGTGGCATTAGAACCCAGACGGTGAGAGGCACTGGGATCTTAAGTGCATGTTTTAGTCCACTCAGCCCTCCCCCCCTTCCACTCAAGCAGATCCTAGTGTGAAATTTGTCAGTTTGTTTGCCAAAAATCTAAGGGTTTTCTTGGGGCACTGGGATCTTAAGTGCATGTTTTAGTCCACTCAGCCCTCCCCCCCTTCCACTCAAGCAGATCCTAGTGTGAAATTTGTCAGTTTGTTTGCCAAAAATCTAAGGGTTTTCTTGGGGCACTGTAGTTTCTTCCACTTCCACTGCCTCAACATAAGTGATAGAACTTTGACCTCCACTCCTGTTGATTTTTATCTTTAGTAACAAATGGTGTAAAGGTAAATATTTTAATGTACTTTGTATGCATGACTTACCTTGCAAATTTAACTCGACTACCTTCTTCAGTTTCAGAACTGTAGTCAATTTTTGCTTTTCCATTCATATCCATATTGATCTAAGCAGTTTTTGTTTTGAGGTATAAACTTCTCTGTAAATCTTACCTATATAATATATAAAAGAAAACAATAATGAAGTACCACATCCACAACCAAATAAATAAAAATACAAAATGAATATCAGAATGTAGGAAGTAAGGACAAGATTTCCAAAGCCTTATCACTGTTATTGTAACATTTATTACTAAAATATAGTTTGAATACATAATATATACATATAATGGTTGGTGTTTAGAAATGTTTGTTTTTATATCCGATAATCTGCTGAAAATTTTAAAATGCAATTGATGAAAACCACTTTTTTTATAATTCTATCTTATTAATATTCATTGATATATAAATTTTAAATATGATATTTTCAAAACCATAATACCATGTAATAAATTCTACTAAAGTAAAAACAAAGTTTGTTTAGGGGCTTGTCCTAGTTTAACAATGAAGGTAATACAGCAGAATAAAAATTATCCAAGTTCTAGACCTTCAAAGAATATATCATGCCAGTCAAAGTTCCACAATCAATTAAGATATTGCAGAACACATTATAAACAGTCTCAATTTCACAGTCAATTTAGACATAACAGAACACAACATTAATAGTCTAAATTTAACAATCCATTAAATATTGTAGAATATATTCTGAACAGTTTCAGTTTCACAATCAATTAAGATATTACAAAATACATCATAAATCGTCCCAATTTTACTCAACAGTTTCAATTTCACAAACAATCAAAATATTGCAAACACACCAGGAACAGTTTTAACAATCAATCAAAATATTGCAGAACACATCAGAAACAGTTTTAACAAACAATCAAAATATTGCAGAACACATCAGAAACAGTTTTAACAAACAATCAAAATATTGCAGAACATTTTATTACACAAAAAAAGAATTGAGAAATTTTTTTTGGAGAGTTAATTGTTATACTTCCTGACTTAGTAACAACAGAAGAGTATCACAATCTCTGGCCACTTACAAGCTTGTAAGTATATAACATTAGTTACAGTTTACTAAATGGACACTAAAGTGATAAAACTACACAAAGATGCTTGTATTCATCAAATTAAAACTTTTAACACTTTATTGTATAGGTTTAAAGTGAGTCCTTGCTTCTTGAGATGTTCCAAAGCTTAAACATTAAACAGTATTAGACAATATTTCTTATATTGTTATTCGTAAGAACAATCAAATTCAATTTAAATAAATAGACACTATATAACAATAAAAATATTAATTTTTGAGCAAGTTTAAATAAAACCCTTTTTGCATTTGATAAAACAGACATTTTAATTTCTAAAATTCTGTTTTTATCTATCCATCTAAGCTGACACAGAATTTACAAAATGGTTTTCAGACAGACTTGTCAAAAAGTTTTGCATCCACTCTAAAATGATTTAGATGCAGACATATAAGTGTTGTAACTGTCAGAACAGCATCCATAGAAGATCCTAAGGTATCAATATGGTTTTACCAATAAGACTATTTGTCCATAACTCATAGATAACAACCTGAACTCATTCTGATAGCTGATAATAAGCTATCCATTAATTCTCTAATTTTTACGATTTTGACCATAACTGGAGAAGTGTGTGTAACAAGATAAGAGATAATGTACCTAAGTCAATAATTACAGTAACAAATACAGTCAATACTAACAGTTAAGTTACAGAGCTTAATAATTCAATTTGTTCAATTTATGTCCAGACTTTTGACATAAAAAACAAATGATTTTCTCAAGTTTAGACAAAGGATTTTTATCAATCAATTTGTTTTTACCATTTTAACTCCTAATAAAAGTGTTTTAATATATCAAACCCTGTAAATGAATTGATCCCACACTATGTGTGATAACAATGATAGCAGCAACATCAAATTATAATCTTCTGGCATAATGTATTTCTACAAATTAAACACTTTAGTACAAATGAACACAGTAAGTATTGGTTTTAGTATTGTCAGTTGGGTGATTGTTTGATAAGTGCTAAGTTGCTCTGATCCCAAAACTACTATGCACAATGGCTTGTTGATATGCTGTGAGTCCATAGGTAAGGGTTTGAATTTTGGCAGACATTTCCTTATTTTTCAACAGAATCCCCTTGACAATCTATACATTTTTGTCAGCAATGCTTATGGACCTCAGTGCCACTTTTTGAGACATCCTTTTCCTGACTGAAAAGAAAGAACTCTATGCATGTATGTCATCATAACTGGCAAAGAGTAAAATAATCTGACTGAAAGTTTGTCCAAGAAATGTCCTTTTTTAGTTTTGGAAATAGATGACAGTCTGAAAGAACAAGATCTGGCAAATAAGACAGATGCTCAATCAATTTGAACCATAATTATTACTGGCACAAATGACAATGACAGACTTGTGAATAGGGGCACTGTCCGGGTGAAACAACAAACCTTGTGCTGAGTTTTCTGCAGTGTTTAAGTTTGAGTTTATACATTCCTGTAGCAGCTTTAGATGTGATGCATAGTATGTGCCATCAGCATCCCAGAAAACCAAGACCATAACCTTTCCAGCTAATGGAACAGTCTCTGGCGAGGTTAACCAAGGTGCTTTCATTGTTTAGAAAGTTGTAAGGTGCATCTTTCCATATTAGTTTTGATATCCTTAGGTGCCTTTTTTATGCAAATATTGGTTCATTGCTCCCTGCTTTAAGTTAATTACATAAACTTCTAAAAATCATGGTTAAATAATGTTTACAGACTCACTCAAAAGGTTCCATGTGTGAGTAAATTTATAAGTTCACTGGTTGAAGGTATAAAAAAAGAGGGAGGAAACCCCTGAAAAATTCAACTTCCTCACTGAGTGACCTGGCTGATGATCAACCTTGACCCTTCTCAGTAATAAATTAGTACTATAGCACACAAGGCTTTAAAGATCTATACCAGGAAGTCTGGATCATATCTACTAAATACAGCACTACAACACTATGGCTAACTCAGCTTTGCTACATACCTTCTGTTACCTTGAAATTCCCCACCTTTATTCAATCCATAGATTATCATGATATTATGGCATAATACACTAACTGATGTTGATGACAAAGATGACAGTAAATAATATGAGTAAATTATAGACTATAACTTCCAATAAAAGTTTTTTTTCTAAATTTTATTTATAAAATTTAAAGAAATAAAAGCACATGGTACAGTTTTATAATTATACAAGCTGTCATTAGACTGTATAATTGGTAGATTGGCTAATTAAATGTAGCACTTCATATTACATCCACAATTTTTAAGAATCATTGATTTCAAGATTTAATCTACACACAAGTTTATTTGCAAGCTTGATTGGAGTGTTTCTGGTCTGCTTTGTTCCAGTACATACTTACTGCAATCTTTAGAGTGTTACTACGCTTGTCTTTAGAGTGTTACTATGCTTGCCTTTAGAGTGTTACTATGCTTGCCTTTAGAGTGTTACTATGCTTGTCTTTAGAGTGTTACTATGCTTGTCTTTAGAGTGTTACTATGCTTGCCTATAGAGTGTTACTATGCTTGTCTTTAGAGTGTTACTATGCTTGTCTTTAGAGTGTTACTATGCTTGCCTTTAGAGTGTTCCTATGCTTGCCTTTAGAGTGTTACTATGCTTGTCTTTAGAGTGTTACTATGCTTGTCTTTAGAGTGTTCCTATGCTTGCCTTTAGAGTGTTACTATGCTTGCCTTTAGAGTGTTCCTATGCTTGTCTTTAGAGTGTTCCTATGCTTGCCTTTAGAGTGTTACTATGCTTGTCTTTAGAGTGTTGCTTTGCTTGTCTTTAGAGTGTAACTATGCTTGTCTTTAGAGTGTTCCTATGCTTGCCTTTAGAGTGTTACTATGCTTGTCTTTAGAGTGTTACTATGCTTGCCTTTAGAGTGTTACTATGCTTGTCTTTAGAGTGTTCCTATGCTTGCCTTTAGAGTGTTGCTATGCTTGCCTTTAGAGTGTTACTATGCTTGCCTTTAGAGTGTTGCTATGCTTGTCTTTAGAGTGTTACTATGCTTGTCTTTAGAGTGTTCCTTTGCTTGTCTTTAGAGTGTTACTATGCTTGCCTTTAGAGTGTTACTATGCTTGCCTTTAGAGTGTTACTATGCTTGCCTAAAATGTCACAGATCACCCAGTTCATTATTCAGGTACCAAGCCAACCATTAGACCTATTACAATGACAAAACCTTTCTCACTTATGGCTAGATGCCTTGGGTTTGAACATTAACAATTTAACCATTGGACCACTGCAGGCTCTCTTTCAGTCAATTTTATAATTACAATGTCTAAAAGATATTTTATATGAAGACACTTTTACATGATAAAATAAATGCTGATGATCCAAGACAGAAATGTACCGTGATTATATGACATTATCTGTTGGTAATTGTCATAAGATATAAGTTGTCAGTAGGGAAGCCAATTCTATGATAATACACTATAACTATAGACAAATACAAGTTAAAGCATAATATGTCCTCTATGGCAAGAAAAATATGTTTCAGATCTGCTTATTACTATGGTGGCTCAGTTGGTAAGAGTGTCTGCTTCATATGTGGAAGGTCGAGGGTTCAAACCTCTGCCAGGTCTGACAAAGACCTTGAAAGTCACAGGGTCTTTTGGATGAGACCTAAAAACCTATGCCCTGTGTCAAATCAGGTGTAGAATGTTGAAGAACACTCCCTGCTCAATGTCTTAAGCAAACAGCAAGGGTCAAAATTTATGCCACTTTATCTATATCTGGTGATGTCTCAATATAAGTGAAATTTCTTGAATTGGACATAAAACCCCATTAAATCAATCAAATCAAATCTGCTCATGTGTTTGAACAAGAAACAAGAGTAGTAAATTTACAATATACTATATGACTCTAGAAAAGCTATCAGCAGCAGGCAATCTTTTAACAACCCTGTGTCATTAATCTACATATATTACAAAGTGCTGTGAACTACTAAGACAGATCATATTGTTATAAAGTTTGTCAGTTCACTTGTAGTTCTGTATGTGAACTGACAATTGTTCTTACATCAACACTTGCCTGCAAGCATTTGAAGATGCTGCAGTCAGTAGAATGTTTCTTCAGACTAATCATAAGTCTTTAAAACCAAGGAGGAAATATATGATAAATATATAAAACCATCTGTCGGATTTTTATATATGCAAGCTGTCATTAGATAGTCAATCCAAGATGATGTACTATAACTAGACACCTATAGGTACTTAACAGAAGTACATATGCACTGATTTATGAGCAATGTAAATATAAGTAGTTTATAATAAATATCTAAATCCAGGTTACTGTAACAGACAGATTTCACTCATATATAAACAGAAAATACGGTAAAAGGTGAAGACATCAATATTTCTATCATCAAAATACAAACAGTAATATTAACTAAGAAGATCTACAGAATTTTTATTGCTTTTGGTAACTGCCAGGTAAAGTTAATCTTTGATAACTCAAACATTGTTTTCAGGATTACCATGGATATCTTAGAGTCATTGATTTGACCCTAAAAGTGGGATGATATTGCTTGAACTTCAAGTTAATCAAAGTTTTTCCATATATGTTTTTCATCTATGAAGTGCTTAATTTCTTTATAAATGGAAATTGAAATTCATGGAGTTCATTATATAAACTAGGCATTACATGTGATACCTTATTAAGTTTTTCAATAAATTAACATTATTTTGTACTCCAAGAATATGCAAAGTAAATAATTGATTGATTAAATGAAGTTTTATGTTCCAGTCAGAATTGTTTCAGTTATATTGAGGCATCACCTGCAATAGGTCAGAATTTTTCACCTTTGCAGTGCACTCAGGGCAATGTACAGGGACGATTCTTCAGCATGCCATGCCTGCTGTGACATGGGGCATAGGTTTTTACAGTTTCATCTGAAGGACCTCCTGACTTTCATTTCTAAATGCTGAGTGTTTGGTGAAAGAATGTTCACTACCTATTTTCATGTCTTGGTTAGATGTGACCAGGGTTTGAACCACAACCTCCCACTTAAGGAGCGAGCACTCTACCAACTGAGCTACTGCAGTGGTTTCATGATTGAAAGACGATGTAGATTTTATGTATTTACACTTTTTTAATTTTGGAATTTATGTTTCTTAAACAATTTTTTTTTACCAATAAAATCTTTGAAATTATAAACACGATTTCTGATTTATTACATAACAAGTTTGTAGGTGGCCATCATTAGTAAAATTTTACACTTTTTTATCTGTTATGACATCAATGAAGAATTTGAATTATCAGGCTGACCTACTTTTTATGGATAAACTTTTAGTTATATCAAAAAAAATCATCTTTACTTTTCATGAATGAAGTCATAAAAAATTTGTAATACAGAAATCAGATGTTTTTTTTACACACTTTATCAAATATAGAAATCACATCATTCACTTGGAACATTTGTTTTCTGTAAAAGTTATAATTTTTGGACACACATTTTGATAAGCATGTGTTTAGTATAAGTAGGTGTGTGTATCTAGTGAAAAAGCATGCAGACTTCTTCAGATCTTTTTCCAGATAAGAAATAATTTTTATGTTATAAAAATACATTATAATTGATAAAATGTATCAAAAGACAAACTAGCATTCACATCGCCTGATAATCACCTAAACGTGCTACCAAGCATTCAAAATTCTGTAAAATAATCTGTATACATTCATTTTTTTAAAATTTGTTTACATACACTAAATATAAAAAAAGGTTTCCTTTGCACTACCAATTCAATGTGTAATATCATTATGATGATATCAAACAGTATGATGGTCTCAGCTTCATATCTTACCATGGGAAGATGAGTAATGATTGAAGGGAGGATGTCTTATGCCCAAGTCATGTTTCTAAATGTTACAGGGTAACCAGAGTAACGTGGAAATAAACACTATCCTTCAAAAGATGGACTAAAGACTTTCTAATGTCAAGGTTTGCCATAGTGGAAATTAATCTAGGCAATAAGAATGACTGTGATCATGTAAGGTGATTAAATTAGATAACTGCAGACCAAATATGCCCCTCAAGACCTGAGAATAAAGATACTTATCTGTGCTTTACAATTAGGTTCAGTGTTGAGTGGAGTGGAGTAATGGAGTTTTATGCCCCAGTCAAGATTCTTTCACTTATTTTGAGGCAGTCAGTTCTGGGATGGTGGAGGAAACCGGAGTGGCCAGAGAAAACCACCAACCTTCGGCCAGCAGACTGACAAACTTTCTCACACTAGGATCTGTCCCGAGTGGGATTCAACCAAGGCGGTGAGAGGCGCTGTGATCCATAAGCGTGCGCTTTTGACCACTTGGCCACCGAGGCCCCTGGTTCTGTGTTGACAAAATTCATGCATGTACCCATCTGAAAATAATTTACTTTACTACCCTTCATTTCAATAATAATAATAATAATAAACAAACAAATAATTAAATTTAAAAAAATAATAAACAATCAAAGCTAAAAACAGAAAAAAAATATTTGAGATTAAAGAGATCTTTTAAACTTTATATAATAAACAAGAAGCCCATGGGTCTTAACTCTCACCTGAGGATATGTCCAAAATTGTTTGCAAAGTGCAAAAGACAATGTATTAGAAACAGACACTTTACAAGTTTTCTCAAGTTAAGAACTCCAACAAAACTTAATCAGAAATATATCCAGTCACATTTCATTTATAAGTAGCTTATATAATATGCATGAAGTAACTGTAATGCAATGAATAATTTCCAAATCACTAACAAATTTCAGTATACTTATGCAGCTATGTCTTGACCTTTGAACATATATTTGACCTTGAACCATATATGATAACCATGTCAATACCTACAAGATTCTACTATATATCCCTATACAAAAAGTTAATAGTTTTCAAGATAATAAGCAATTTAAGTCTTATTTTGCAGCTGTGACCTTGACCTTTCAACCAATGACCTTGAACCATATATCAAAATGATCATTGTCACAATACCAACAATATTCTAAAATACATGCCTATACAAAAAGTTAATAGTTTTCAAGATAATCAGCAGTTTAAGTCTTTTTTTGCATACATGACCTTGACCTTTGATCATATGACCTTGAACCATATATCAAAATGATCGTTGTCACAATGCCTACAATATTCTAATATACATGCCTATACAAAAAGATTATAGTTTTCAAGCTAAAGCACAATTTTGGTATTTAAAAGCCAAAAATACCATTCCAGGGGCAACAACTCCTACATAGATATAGTTACGAAACTTGGTACCTTTATAAATTTTGTCATTCTGAAGATTGTAGCAATGTTTTGATTTCATATATCTCTCAATATTTGCAAGAAAATTGCCTAAAACTGCATAAATCACAAAATAGGTCATGACCTTGATTTGTGACCTTGACCCTAATTTAAAGGTCATTCCAAGAAAAAGTCAAAACTGAAAACCTCATGTCATTATCTGTTCAAATAGTCAAGTTATAACAATTTGAAGCCATTTTACAAAATTTTTTAAATTTAACGCAAAAACGCATAACCCATTTTTCGACCAAATTTCACGAAATAAACAAACTATAGGCTTAAGACCCTAGAGAAGCCAAATATCACATTAGATTTTTTTCTCCCATCACCGCTTTCGGAGAAGAAAATTTTTTTAAAGATTTTTGCACCCCTAGGTCACCTTGACCTAGTTTTGGTAGCCATGGCAATGCCATGAACAAATCTGAATTGCACCAGCCCATATATGCTTCTGACCAAGTATCATTGAAATCTGTCCAGCAGTTTTGGAGGAGAAGTCGAAAATAGGTGTTAACGACGCACACACATACACATGCCGCACCAAGCCATAAGCTCACATGACGGTCAGGTGAGCTAAAAAAAAGATTTTTAAGTAGCAAAACTTATCATTAAAATTTGGCAAAAATTTGAAAAATATGAAAAATATACCACTGATAAAACAAGGTGTTCTATAAAAAAAAAAAAATAAATAAATAAACTATTGATATGTGGTTCTGTACAAAATAAACTATTGATATGTGGTTCTATACAAAATAAACTATTGATATGTGGTTATGTACAAAATAAACTATTGATATGTGGTTCTGTACAAAAAAAAATACTGATATGTGGTTCTGTACAAAATAAACTATTGATATGTGGTTCTGTACAAAATAAACTATTGATATGTGGTTCTGTACAAAATAAACTATTGATATGTGGTTCTCTACAAAATAAACTACTGATATGTGGTTCTGTACAAAATAAACTATTGATATGTGGTTCTCTACAAAATAAACTACTGATATGTGGTTCTCTACAAAATAAACTATTGATATGTGGTTCTCTAAAAATAAACTATTGATATGTGGTTTTCTACCAAATAAACTACTGAAATGTGGTTCTGTACAAAATAAACTATTGATATGTGGTTCTCTACAAAATAAACTACTGATATGTGGTTCTGTACAAAATAAACTATCGATATGTGGTTCTCTACAAAATAAACCACTAATATGTGGTTCTGTACAAAATAAACTATTGATATGTGGTTATCTACAAAATAAACTACAATGTATATATATGTGGTTCTATACAAAATAAACAATTGATATGTGGTTTTCTACAAAATAAACTATTGATATGTGGTTCTCTAAAAAAATATTGATATGTGGTTCTCTGTTAAAGAAACTAATTAACAGTCAGATTCATTGTGTTTGTGACAGAAAATTTATTATTCTTAATTTTTGTAGAAAATCCAATGAACTTGAATTAAGTTCTATATTTTTCATTTATTTAAGCATACACATAACCATGGCATATTTCTGTACACATAAAATGTTGCTCCTATGGGGAAATTATGTATTAAAAAACAAGGCCAATGCATGGTGAATTCTTTTTTGCATTGCATACAACATAATGTATCACCAAGAACATCACTTCTGGTGTAAACATCACCATTTTTGACATGTAAAAATCCCCATAGCAGTAATATTTTCCCTTTCCACAAAAATATTCTATGGTAATCACAATGCACAAAGCAATTTCTAATTATGACTAGACTCAAGTAAGCATAAAATACCTTAAGTTAATCAGATTTTCTATGAAAGTTTTGCCTAATTCACTGTCACAAACACAGTTATGTGGTTCTCTGTTGTTCTCTTTTTTTATTTGAAACTCTGTAAAAAAAATATTTATACAATGTATTGCAGTTCCCAGTAAAAAATGTTGTTCTCTGTAAAAATAACTATTGAGATATTGCACTGTAAAATATACTACATCATTGTTATGTAGATACATTTATATTATATATACATGCAAGATGGGAAATCAATTTTGTAATCTTTATTAGTTTTTACTCAGATCATTTTAAAATATGTAAAGAGTATGTTAATGATATCACACAAACATAACCTTAGTGCACCAATTGTACAATGATTAATGATTGTTACTGTGGCAGCTTAGTTTAGTATTACAACTCAAAACACATTTGTTTTCTTTTTGAAATCTGGCTGTGAAATTAAATATCACCAATCTTTCAAACACTTATTAAGCAACTAAGCAACTTAAGTGGTAATAAAAGTGAAAAAAATCTTAACCACTATATATATATATTTATATATATATGTGTGTGTGTGTGTGTGTGTGTGTGTATACAAAGTTTGCCTTTTAATAAGAAAAAAGAAATCATTTTTCCTCTCGGTTAATTATTTTAGTGCTTTAAATATTAAATAAAGGTAATTTAAAATCCAGTAAGAATATTGATAGTGCAGTAAGACAATCTGAGTTCTATCTTGTTCTCTTTGCATTAACATTTATACACACTCAATTCAACATCATTTCAACATGTAAAGTACAAGTGGCCTTTAATGAGGAGTAGCCTCCCTTGAAATAAACATTACACAGGTGTATTAATGTGGCCTTTAATTAAGGGTAGCCTCCCTTGAAAGAGACAATACAGGGGTGAACTAAAGTGGCCTTTAATGTAGAGTAGCCACCCTTGAAAAAGACATTACAAGGGTGTATTAATGTGGCCTTTAATTAAGGGTAGCCTCCCTTGAAAAAGACATTACAAGGGTGTATAAAACTGGCCTTTATATAAGGGTAGCCTCCCTTGAAAAAGACATTACAAGGGTGCATTAAACTGTCTTTTAATTAAGGGTAGCCTCCCTTGAAAAAGACATTACAAGGGTCCATAAAACTGGCTTTTAATTAAGGGTAGCCTCCCTTGAATAAGACATTACAAGGGTGTATTACAGTGGCCTTTAATTAAGGGTAGCTTCCCTTGAAAGAGACATTACAGGGGTGTACTAAAGTGGCCTTTAATGAAGGGTAGCCTCCCTTGAAAGAAACATTACAAGGGTGTACTAAAGTGGCCTTTAATGAGGAGTAGCCTCCCTTAAAAAAACATTACAAGGGTGTACTAAAGTGGCCTTTAATTAAGGGTAGCTTCCCTTGAAAGAGACATTACAGGGGTGTACTAAACTGGCCTTTAATGAAGGGTAGCCTCCCTTGAAAGAAACAATACAAGGGTGTACTAAAGTGGCCTTTAATGAGGAGTAGCCTCCCTTAAAAAAAACATTACA
Source organism: Tegillarca granosa (assembly GCA_029721355.1). Classification (NCBI taxonomy): domain Eukaryota; kingdom Metazoa; phylum Mollusca; class Bivalvia; order Arcoida; family Arcidae; genus Tegillarca; species Tegillarca granosa. The sequence continues at coordinate 13,703,528 of CM056597.1, read as the reverse complement.
AGGGTGTACTAAAGTGGCCTTTAATGAGGAGTAGCCTCCCTTAAAAAAAACATTACAAGGGTGTACTAAAGTGGCCTTTAATGAGGAGTAGCCTCCCTTAAAAGAGACATTACAAGGTTGTACTTTATTTATTTTATATAGCTATATCAAATTGGGACTGGATATTTTGTTGAGATTGAGACAGGTATTATATTAACACAGAATAATTTACCACATATATTGTAGACATTTGTTTCAAGTTACATGGTGGTTAAGACAATTTGTTCTGTAGTTGAATCATATGGACAATCTTAAAATATCCCCAAGAGACTAATGATGAAAGTGTGGTCATGACAACTAATTCCGACTTTGGTGCTGCATAGACTCATAAAACCCTTTGGGTAATATTAGTTCAACTTCAGATTGATATTCTTTCTATTCTGAAAATTAATTGTAATAAGCAGAACATTTGATACAACAAAAACAATAAAACATTGCCTTTTTATGACATTTTATATCAAAAACCAATAACTACTAGCAGGAATTTACACAGACCAAGATGACATAGAAAATAAAGAGCATGACAGGATCATTAAAATAATTTGTCAGTAACAATCATATCCCGTTACCAAATATCCACATATGAATAAATTCTTTTATGGACTTACCACAAAGAACAAAGAATCCATCACAGGAAGAATGCTTATAAATGTAACCTCCCGCTAAGAACGACTTAAGATGATATTTTTCTGAATAAACTCCAAATAATAGGGTTTGACAAGGACGATGCTCAAAAAAAGTCTTACTAATAGAGAATGTTTACATGTACATTTAAGAAAAAAAGTGGACATCTTTACACAAGTCTTCTGAAATTACTCAATTTTGAAAAATTATGAATTTCACATAATGCAGTTTTTAGATTCAAGTTTTTTCCCCCAAAAAACTTTACTTAAATGCCTATACTCCTTGACAATTTTTTAAAGTCTGGTAACAATTAAATTAAACTCATTTCTCAAGTGCATTTAAAAAAAATATTTTGGTTTATTAAGATTTTATTGACCCATCCATTACATTAGGGAATCATAAAGTGTCTGGTTTTTAAATACACAAATTCTAATTGACAAACAACTTAAGGTCATACAAATCTCTGGAGAAGTTTTATAAGATGGGTTGTACAATAAGAATGTAATATGAATTAAAACTTAATCAAATTCAAAACAGATGATGTTTGTTTGTCAAGAAAAAGAAACATTTTATAACCTAATTGACCTAATTAAACCAATCAATAATTAAATTTTGTGAAGATTGACTTACAGCACAATGAATAGGTTATTGACCGACAAAAATAAATGGCTTCTTATAGAATAGTTTGTTAGTTCAGCTAGTACAGTGTTTGGCTTAGAAGGAGTTAAGTTGAGTAATGGTGTTTAACATCCCAGTCAAGAATTTTTTCTAATATCAAGACATTGCCAGCTATAGCAAAAGTGCAGAAATTTTGCCTTTGAGTTGCGCTGATGGCATTATACAGCAGGGTTCTTTATCATGACATGCCTGCCATGACACGGGACCTCAATTATTTTAGGTTCCCATCCGAAAGAACCACAACTTTCATTTTGTAATGCTGAGTGCTTGGCAAAAGAAAAGTCACTACCACAGTGGTTTTGGCTTAAAAGGGTTTACTGTACTGTTACTACTGTAGTGACATGACTCTTGAAGTTTGTCTTTATACCAAATGTCACATATAAATTGTTTACAGCACTGACATTACTGTCCTCCTGAGGTGTGCCAAATTAAACCAAATGTCACATACAAAGTGAGTTTGACACTTAAATGACTTTTCATAAACCTTTAATGGTTTCCTCAGTGTCCCGGCTCTGATAGTGAAGGAAGACTTATTTATTGATGTGACAGTTGGGTGTACTGTGACATTTACTTATTTTTACTTTACAGAAAAGACTTCTGTAGTCAAACCCTTGTATATTAAATTATTTACTGTTCTTGTAAAACCATAATTTGACAAATTTAAGAAATAGAGTTCACTTTTACTGAAGACTTTTATATTATAGTGACTGCTATCCTATACAATCTTTTTGTGATCTTGCCATGAATGTCTCCTCAGACTGCAGTCTTCACTGTACTTATTCCAAGTAGAAACTGAATATGTTTAGTCATGAATTCCAATAAAAATAGAAACTTAATTACCTGTTTTATGCCATACAAATCTCAAATCAAATACTTACAGAATACATGAATAGTGTACCCATTGTTACTTGTTTGCTTCCTCCATAACAATAGAATTCCAACAAAGGGAAACTAATTACCAGACAACTAATGGAATGCATATCAATTTTTCATTGAAATCATAACAATAGCTCACATATAACAAAACACATGCAATCCAGATCTAGAGCAATTTTGTACCTTAAAGAACTAATGATTAATGATTATATTACAAGACTTAATTTCAAATATCTTCTACCTGGCCAAGTTTTAATAAATTTGATGTACATTATGCTTTGTAGTATTACAATATTTTGTATTATATACTTTAAGCATAATAAAAAGGGTAATTAAATTCATCATCCACATAATTAATGAAATTTATCCCATCATGAAATAGTCAAGCATGTCATAGATTTCACTGTTTCATTACATTTAATTGAGTCTATGTTATTTAAGGAAAATACCGAAAATGAAAGATGATAAAAACAGACATAAAATTATTCAGATAAAATTATTTTTCACCAAATATCTTAAAAGTTCAAAGGAATGAATATTAGATCTGAGAAAGCAATATCCTGGTAACATTAGTTTCATACAGAAGAATTTTGATAACTGGAGCAAAGTTTCTCCAATAATTTAACTTTGTTAAAGCCATTACATGATCCAATTTGTTTTTCTGTAGATAGTTCTTGTTTTCATGCTAGTAATTGTGTGTTTATTTTTTCAACCAATCTATAATATCATGACACCTGATTTCACAATAAACTGATAGTGTAATGCATCATTGCATTTGTAGTAGTCTGGGTAGCTCAGTTGGTAGAGATCTCACCTATAATGCTGGAGGTCCCGGTTCAATCCCTGGTCCGACCCTGCATTTTTCTCTTTCCTGTTACACATTTCTAATTTGATTTGAATTCTAATTTGAAATGAGGCCTTGGTGAGTGACTGTTTTAAACTGCTGGATTTCAGGTCTCAATGCCTATGTCACTATAACGGATACAATATCACTCTTGTAAATCCTTACAGAAGGTTTGTCTATTCACTTGCAGAGGGTAGAGCAGGTCTGGGTTTTTCATCTTTCTAGAAATTTCCATCTTAATATAAAATAAAGAATACTTACTAGGACAAAAATGTCAATATTAATAGCCATGATATAGCAAATTTTTTAAGTTTTATGCAAAAAACCTGTACTTTCTTTTCCATGAAATTTCACTTACAGAATAAATTATAAGGTTCAGACCATAAAGTATTAAAATGCCACATCATATTTGCCTCCAATAGTTTGTTTCAGAATTTCTTGTAAGGATTTTTCCATACAAAGGATATAATTCCTAAAACAATGGCCATAAATGACCCAAATTTAAACTTGCCAGAGATATTTTGCTCATTAAGGTATATTTTGCATTTTAAATTTCAAGAAATCCATTTAGTTTGCAGTGCAGGTGTCTAAAATGAAATTGTCCACATACATGCAGAAACTGCTGTACAACAACATATTCTTTTTTCAAATGTACTTACAACACTCTTATTAACTATTAAAGGAAATAGGGTTGAGTTGAGTAATGGTGTTTAACATTACGCTAAATGGTGTAATGGTGTCGAGAATATTTCACTTATATCGAGATGTCACCTGAGTTATAGCAGAAATTTTGCCTGTGCATTGCACTGACAGCATTATACAGTAGGGTTCTTTATCATGCCATGCCTGCCATGACACGGAACCTCGTTTATTTTCAGTTCCCATCTGAAAGAACCATCACTTTCATTTCATAATGGTGAGTGTTTGGCGAAAAAACAGTCACTACCCACTTTTAAGTCTTGGGTAAGACCCAGCCAAGTTTCGAACCCTCAACCTTCCACTTACTGAGCGAGCACTCTACCAACTGAGCTACCACAGTGGTATATTTACAGAAATAATTATAAGGATTCTGTTTTTGTGATTGACCTCTACTTTATTCTATAACAACACCAATCACCAAGCCTTTCAAAATATTTCAAAGTTTTTATTATCCTAATGTGTGGTGAGCTTAATTCTGATTCAAATGACAACTAATACAGAAAATGCCACTAGACCAACAATCAATAGTAAATCTAGTTTATTGAATAAAAGCATTTTTACTCGATATTTTCCTCGAGTTATTTCAAATCAGAAGTATAAGATATATACTGGTGCAAAATCAGTATGTGAAAATCAGTATGTGAGTCGATATCCAATTTGACAGTTTTGGTTCAACTCCAAGGTTTGTTATGATAAGAAGAATATATTTTGTACTCAATCTGAAATTAAATACCGGTATTGAAAATAACAGCTTAATTACATGTGCATGTACATTGCAATGACTGAACAACAAAGAGCACACACATGGTGAAATAAAAATCTACAGGTTCCAAGGTGCAGTTCTATTTTGTATTTTAGAATTTAATAGAATATGAATTAAATGTTAAAACAATTTCATAAGTCCAAGTGCAATAATTTTGTTGAAAATTAGTGAATCAGAACCCAACTCAAGTTTGAGCTGTAACTTATGATGGTAGATGCACATACCAATTTGAGTTCAAAATCTGCAAGTGTTTAAAAAAATTAAAAAACTAATATTTTAAGTCACGGCCCATAATTTTGCAAAAATTCAGTGAACCATAACTAAACTTAAATGTGGTATGTTACTTATAATGTTAGATGCACATACCAAATTTGAGTTTAATACCTGCAAGCATTTAGAAGAAGTCCAGAAAACTAATGGTGCTAACCTGCATTCTGTGACCCATCTACCTGCCTGCTTGCTTACCCACCCGCATCGTTTCAACTCGGCTAATAAATAAATGTATTCCTAGATACCATGATACAATATAGATATCTCTGTTCTTTTTTTTACATTTTAACTTAATCATTATGGAATATAAATAAAATCTGGCTAAAAAAAACAAACTTCAGACTAAAATTATCAATTCAATCATTAAAAAATTACTTTTATTTGCCAAATTTTACATAATTTATCTTAACCAAATTTCAACTTCAAAACATCACAGACAACACTGAGATATCAGAAATTTAATAGCTAATTTGTATACATTATACATATGTCTGTGACAAAATTAAGAGTAGGATTTTATGTGCATTTTTATGTCAGACAATCTAAATTGATGATTATCATCTTTTGGATAAAAAAGTTGAAATATACATTACTGTCAGATAATTCATTGCATGTTTAAGTGAATACTGTTTTAAATTTGTTTTTCTTAAATTACATAAATAAAAGTGCATAACTCACTGCTACAAGTTTGACTCTAGATAAGCTTTATCACAAACAATTGTAAACAGCAATTATATTGTAAATGAAGTTAATATTTTCAATGAACTTTCAATATACTGCAACCAAGCCGTATTGTTTCAAAACAAAATCTTCCCAAATTGAAACCAGATATATTCAACAAAACAGATATAATAAATTCACAACAAACCATATATAAAATGTTTGATAAAATATTACAATAAAGTATTATCTGTTCAACAGACCAAATAGTAAACTTATCGATAATGTGTTCAAAAGACTCAATAATGATTTGATAGATTATATGTTCATTAGAACTAATTGTAAAGCCATATATATTATTTTCAACAGGCCAAATAGTGAAATAAAATAAGTATAATATGTTCAAGTTTCAACAGATTGAATAGTGAAGCCAATCAACCAAATGAATAGTGAAGCCAAATATAATATGTTCAACTGAATGAATACTTAAGCTAAATATATGTTAAACTGAGCAAATAGTGAAACCAAATATAATAAGTTCGACAGATCTAATATTGAAGCCCAGCATAATCTCTTCAACAGAATAGTGAAGCCAAAAATGTGTTCAACAGAGCGAATAGTGAAGCCAAATATAAATGTTCAACAGAGTGAATAGTGAATCCAAATATAAATGTTCAACAGAGTGAATAGTGTAACTACAAACCAACTATATCTTCAACAAACTGAATAAAAGAAAATAAGTCAATGGAAGGAATCCTGAATAGATGTCCAAAATGAAGTTGTCATGCACTTCTTGTAACTTATTAATTACTAAATAATTTTTCAATGCATTTTATTTGTGGTATTCAAACATTTAAGCCATTACCACATATACTAAATGTAGTACTAAGTCAAGTTTCTTGTTTATCAGAGGCATTCTCCTTCAAACTTATGAATTACTTTTTTTCTTACTAGATAATAATTCAATGCAATGAAACAAATGTGAATTTAAGGTACTCAAGCATTTAATAAACTGATACTTAGAATGATTCAATCAATACAAGTATTGAGATTTCAATCAGCAGCATGAAGATTTATCACTCAACTATTCATACAGGAACAACTAACAAGATTAAATAAAAATATGACAGATTTCATGTATTTCTATAAATGATGGTGTCTCATTCATACAAATTTTATATGACTGCATACAAAACCCAATGGAACTCATTTATTCATTTTGTGAATCAGATAAATTACCATAAAAATCAATAAGAGTAGTTAACTTTTGAACTTTGGAATATGTAGGAAAGCTGCTGCTCATCAATTGAAAAGAAGTCCCATTCAAGAATAAAATCCAAAAAAAGACATGGATGATCATGCAACAAAGTGTCTCTCTAGGCTATTTGTTGACTGATGGTATCAAAAGTCTAGAACCAATGGCACATACTCAAGTTGACCTGTATCTTTTCATTTTCTCAATTTCCCAATCATCAAGAAAAAAATTAGTTTATTGGAGTACAGTAATGAAGTTTTATGCCAAGAAGAGTTTTTTTTTTTTTTTTTTTTTTTTTTTACTTATATTGAGATGATGAGTTCTGGGATGTGGGGAAGTCCTAGTACCTGTGGAAAATCAATAACCTTTGGCAAGCTAACTGAGAAACTTTCTCACTTGAGGATGTGCCCATGTGGATTCGGAACCTACATCATGAGTGTGAGCAACTGTGATCTGTAAAGGCACACTTTATTTAACTAGGCCAATGTGGTCCTAAATAAATTAAAGATACCAAAAGATACAAAAATATGATTGGTAAATAAATTGAAGATAGACAGACATATATAAAGGAAAATATACATAAAGGTACACATAAAACATGATAACAATATAACAATATGAAGCCGGGCCAAAAAATAAAAAAATATTGACCTATCTTGTTAGGAACCACAGTAAGAAGTTGTAAAGGGTTGGTATACAAATTATTGACCTTATAAATCTTTTCAGGAGTAAGGAATCGCACTAGTTGTAAAAGGGCTGGTATAAACATTATTGGCCAATCTTGTCAGGAATCGAATAGTTGTCAAAGGGCTGGGTATACAAATTATTGTCTCATCATGTCAAGTAGCAAGCTAGTTGTGAAAAGGCTGGGTATACAAATTACTGACTGACCTCATCAGAAAGCACACTAGTTGTAAAAGGGCTGGTACACAGATTTTTTTACCTATCTTGTTAGGAACCACATTTCGAAGTTGTAAAAGGGCTGGTATACAAATTATTGACTGACCTTAGCTTGTCAAGAAGCACACAAGTTGTAAAAGGGCTGGTATACAAATTACTGACTGACCTCATCAAGAAGCACACTAGTTGTAAAAGGGCTGGTATACAGATTTTTTTACCTATCTTGTTAGGAACCACATTTCAAAGTTGTAAAAGGGCTGGTATACAAATTATTGACTGACCTCATCAAGAAGCACACTAGTTGTAAAAGGGCTGGTACACAGATTTTTTTACCTATCTTGTTAGGAACCACATTTCGAAGTTGTAAAAGGGCTGGTATACAAATTATTGACTGACCTCATCAAGAAGCACACTAGTTGTAAAAGGGCTGGTATACAAATTATTGACTGACCTTGTCAGGAAGCACACTATTTGTAAAAAGGCTGGGTATACAGATTTTTTTTACCTATCTTGTTAGGAACCACATTTCAAAGTTGTAAAAGGGCTGGTATACAAATTATTGACTGACCTTAGCTTGTCAAGAAGCACACAAGTTGTAAAAGGGCTGGTATACAAATTACTGACTGACCTTGTCAGGAAGCACACTATTTGTAAAAAGGCTGGGTATACAAATTATTGACTGACCTTAGCTTGTCAAGAAGCACACAAGTTGTAAAAGGGCTGGTATACAAATTACTGACTGACCTTGTCAGGAAGCACACTATTTGTAAAAAGGCTGGGTATACAAGTTATTGACTGACCTCATCAGAAAGCACACTAGTTGTAAAAGGGCTGGTATACAGATTTTTTTACCTATCTTGTTAGGAACCACATTTCGAAGTTGTAAAAGGGCTGGTATACAAATTATTGACTGACCTCATCAAGAAAGCACACAAGTTGTAAAAGGGCTGGTATACAAATTACTGACTGACCTTGTCAGGAAGCACACTATTTGTAAAAAGGCTGGGTATACAAGTTATTGACTGACCTCATCAGAAAGCACACTAGTTGTAAAAGGGCTGGTATACAGATTTTTTTACCTATCTTGTTAGGAACCACATTTCGAAGTTGTAAAAGGGCTGGTATACAAATCATTGACTGACCTCATCAGAAAGCACACTAGTTGTAAAAGGGCTGGTATACAGATTTTTTTTACCTATCTTGTTAGGAACCACATTTCGAAGTTGTAAAAGGGCTGGTATACAAATTATTGACTGACCTTAGCTTGTCAAGAAGCACACTAGTTGTAAAAGGGCTGGTATACAAATTATTGAATTTGACCTATCTCCTCATAAACCACAAACCCTGTAAGGATGTCCTATTCAAAATAAAATCACCAACATTATTAGCAAATAGGTACCATAATGTATTTAATTTCAATTATCAAATTCTGTAATGTTATTATCTAGGGCAAAAATCTCAATTATGGATAATTTTCTTGTCAACTTGATCTGGAATCAAAGGGTAAAATTTGACAACTGTGGTAATAAATCATCACTAAGATACACATTTTATTGGAGTTTGGTTACACACTCCTAATGAGTTAGTAGTTATATTGGGTGTTTGGCTATACATGCTGGTAATAAATGGTATGTTTATGAGTTGATTAATAGTGATGAACAAATAAGAATCTCTTTATACTATGAACTATTTATTTTCACCTAAAAGTATTAATTAGTTGAAACATTACATTAACCTTTGATATCTAGTCCTTGATGGGCTAGTAGTATAAAGACTTTCGGATCAGAGAGAGGAGAGAGTGCCTCTAACTGCCTAAGTTTCAATAAAATTTCAACACATTTTTCTGTAAGACAGTTTGCTTGCATGATTGACTGCCTAAGGTCACAGGTTTTGTAAAGGCACTCATGTTTCCTCTACCATCTAAGAACTGCCAGCCTTTAGAAAAGTGAAAGAATCTAAACTGGATTAAGAAACACCATTACTCCTGATTTTACTAAATATAAGGTTTTAGAAAAGTGAAAGAATCTAAACTGGATTAAGAAATGCCATTACTCCTGATTTGACTAAATATAAGGTTTTATAGTGAAAAAATTCTTGCAGAATATTTTTCATTTTTACTGATAATTTTTCTAACAGGCTAGTTGTGTCTAGTTACTTAACTCATAACTTTACACTGCCTTAAAGGCTTTAAAAAGGCAAACTTAAGTATCACCAATACAATAAGAAATATAATGTTGGCTCTTAATGAATAAACTTCTGAGAATCAACGATTTTAATTGACACAGATCAGCACAATATTTTCAAGATGTTACATTCATGAATTGTAGTTTTATGATTTAAGCTATTATTTATTCTTTTGATGAAATATTTAGATTCTGACTTATCTATTGGTGAGTTTCATTACCTATGATTTTTCTACCATCCGCACAGGGCTTTTCCCAAAAGAAAAAAGCTATAGCTGTCCAAATTTCCCAATTTGAAAAATGGAAAATGACCTTTTTTCACTGCTTAGATTATTTGTTTTATGAATTACAAGCTAAGATTATTAGTTTTATGAATTACAAGTTTTAAGAACTGGAATCCATGCTTATTTTATTAATCCCCCCCCCCTCTTAAGTTTTTACCTCAATAAATAAACCATATTCACACAAGAAAAGATGTAACCAAAGTGTTTTTTCACAGAGTAAAAAATTCACATGGTAAAGGTTGATTTTTTTTTTTTTTGAATTCTGGTGGCTGGGTAGTATATAATAAAACTGCCTTGATTCTTTTATTTACTGAAAAGAATCTTGACTGAGCACATAAAACATCAGTACTTCACATCAATTCTTAGTTTTGTAGATAAAAGGATTTAAGGTTATTAGGACAAGCCAAAACAATAATATTTAAAAGATGTTAATGTTACACATCTAAACAGGAATAAAATAAATGTGGCCGCTTCATAACAATGCCATACACTCACCTAATGAAAGGTACATTTTTCAGATAGGTTAAACTCCGGCCATAACATGAAAAAATTCCATCTATTTGTTCAACAAAATAAATAAAACCAAGAAATACCAAAATAATGTGGTAATGTTGATAAAATTTTAACTACAGGAGGTTAAAATGTCATTGAACAAAAATATTGGCAAAAAACACATACAAATTATAATTTATAGCTGTTAAAAAAAAATGAATGTAAACCAGAAACAATCATTTTGACAGCACCTTTTAAACATACAACTGTTACCTTATTCACAATTTTATATTTATAAGGACACAATAATTACTAGTAATACAATGTAATACCATTTTACATGTGACTGTGTCTTTCTTGATAATGTAATTGGTAAAAAAAATTAAAGTTTTATACTAAATTTTGTTTTACAATGATATAAAAAACTTAATTTTTCTGAAATTGTGTAGAAAAGAAAACTTTAATTTATCTTATTCAGTGAGAAATAAATTAATGCAGAATATACAAAACCTTAGTTCTAAAAACTAAAAAGATCAACATCTTCAGGTCATAAAAATAGAAAACATTATCAAAATTCAAATCAGCTTCAAAATATAAACTTAAATTCCGATATCAGGTCATGACATTGAATGTGGACCTTGACCCAATTTAAGGTAATTACATGAAACATCAAAAGTGAAAATCCCCATGAAAAAACTTACATAAATATCAACATTATAGCATTTAAAAGCTAATTTTCCAATAGTGCAACAACTCTGACTGTTGACTTTGGCTTTATGTAGAAAAAATGCTTAAAAACATCAAAATTAATTATGAATTGAAAAATTAAATATATATATATATATATATATATATATATATATATATATATATAAATATATATATAAAATAATAACAATAATGATAACAAAATAATGATAATTATGTTATGACCTTGACATTTGACACTGGCCGATTTTGGAAATTCTGTCAAACCTGAAAACTTCATGTAATTATCTGTTCAAATAGTTGAGTAAAAACAATATGAATCATTTCACAAAACTTCCTAAATTTAACACAAAAATGCATCATAACCAATTTATTGACCAAATTTTATAAAATGGACAAAATGTAGACTCTACAGAAGGCCAAATATTATATTTCAACTTTTTCCTCTCATCATAGGTGTCAGAGAAGAAGACTTAAAAATTTGCTCTGTTAGGTCACCTTGACCTTTTGGTAGTCATTGAAATGCCACTAATAAATCTGACAATAACCCATATAAATTTCTTACCAAGTTTTCATTAAAATCTGTCCAGCAGTTTTAGAGTAAAAAATATGCTAGTGATGCATGCAATAACACAGCCACAATCATATACACATGCTGTTTTATGTCATAAGCTCACTTGACCTTTAGTTAGGTAAAAAAAATTTCTTGTTTGCAGTTTTTAATCAGTGATAATAAGTTCCTAAGATCAGATTTTCTTTTTCTTGATTGCAAGGAGTGCCACTAGGTTGGAATCTGAAACAGGAAGATTTTGTAAGAAAATTTGTCAGTTTGCTTGCAGTCAATAGTTTCCTTCACTCGCTTTCTAAATTTAGTTAATGTATTGTTTATTAAAAAGTATATAAATGTGGATCAAAAAGGCATTCTAATTTGCTTTTTAATTATGTTTGATCTATATTTCATTAATAATAATAATAATAAATACCCTAAAAGAATGAAGGAATAAAAACCAGTACCTTTAAAATTGATAAAACATATTAAAGTATTTGGAAAATATGATTAAAAAATAAAAAAGAATTAATAAAAAGGTTATCATTGAATTTATCATTAGTCTCATTATATATGGTAAAAATAATTATTTATTTTTCAATTAAAAACCAGAAAATCCATAGTACAATTTGTCCTGCAACACCTAAATGACAAATTGGATGCAGGTGACACAAATTCTAAATCTTGAAGAGATACTATAAAATAACATTTTACCTACAGGGATCTAAATGTTACCCACTGGGATCTCAACTATATCCTCAGGAATCCTAATGAACACCCTCTGTTAAATCTGCAGGGGGGTTCATAAAGAACTGGTAAAACACAATATGTCTTTACATGAATTTCCCCGAATATTTATCATGTCTTGTGATACTTTTACACAAAATATAAAATATCAATCTTTCAAAAAATTTAGTAGTCAAACATTTTTCATTTTATAATACATATATTTTAGAAAAAAAATTTTAAAAATAAAATTAAAAAAAAAAAAAAAATAAAATAAAAAGCACTCTGAATGCATGGAAGTTTCATATTAAAAATTTACTCCCTTTTTTAGGGGGGGGGGATGAAATTAGATTGCAGAGGCTGAGACTAATTTAATTTATGGACAAGCAAAATATTGTATAATTTTTTATTATGTATAATTCAAAAATCATAAGAAAGTAAAAACACTGCTGATTAAAAATTTGTATGCTGAAAAAACACTGCTGGTTAAAAATTTGTATGCTGAAAAAACACTTGCTGATTAAAAATTTGTATGCTGAAAAATTACAAAACATAAATAATCTTACCTTATCATTACAATCTAAAATACCAGGTCTTCGCCTCGTTGTTAATTTCCCTCCAAGTTGTATAAGACTCTTTTTATTACTTGATTCAAAAATGAATTAAGAAAGATAAAGAAATCCTCTTTCAATATCAAAAAGTAATTTTCTTGATTTCCAATGCCAATAAAGCTATTATTTTTCAATGTTTACAAATTTAGGAATCAAGATTACAATATAAATCAATTATTTTCAAACTAAAACACAGAAAACATTCATTTGTATGATCAATCTATAAAACAGAAAAAAAAATCACAAAATCCACTGTTATTAAGGCATATAAAAAAAACTGAAGGGCTGTTAACAATGCTTATTACCTTTTAAGAAGTAAAGACTATACGTATTCACTATAAGTATTCTACAATACTAACAAAATCCATTACATGTTATACTTCCACGACAGGCTCTCTAAGATACTCCAAAAACAATAACAACATCCTCAGCTGACTATACTATAGTGAATATGTACAAAATAATTTAAATAATCTTCTCACAGATCACATGATCAACTGGTATTAGATTTGTAATTTTTAATATCTCCCATCATAAATATCAGAATATAATGATTTTAAATCTTGGAACAACCATAACACTGGGATGCTTTATTGGGGAGTGCATATAGAATAAATTAAAGTCATTACACCTTGTATTAAAGTCAGCAAGTTTGGTGTCCATTAAAACAATATAACTGGATAAGAAAAATGGGATTCTCATTAACATAGAAACGAGATACAAACAATACTAATTCCCCTAAGGACTGCTAGTATGGTCAGACTTGATTATAAATCAACAAAAATCTACAACATTTCCCAGACCAGATTCTTTTACTCACAAACATCATAATTTGTTGTGCAAATCTCAAAAATCGTAACCATAAATATATATATATATATATATATATATATATATATATATATATATACATATGTAAGATTGTATGATAAAAACGGCAATGGTTTTACTGTTACAAACGATAAAGAAAATTGATTTTCCAGCCACTGTCTTCTGTTATCAATCTGTAGACATACTAATCAAATTTCGTAAAATATATTTATATATATATATATCTTAAAACAAAAAAAATCTTATACATAGCTCTTTCTTTATTCTATTTTCAATACTTCGTATCATTCTTATCATAAATTACATTTCCCGTTTTCATTTTTATCATATTTTTTTCCAACCACATTTTTGTTTTTTGCTAAAATTGATATACATTGAAATAGAAAAATAATACTACTGTAACATATATTTTGTTTTAATCAATATCTATTTTTTAGTATTTCAACCTTCTTGTTTTGTTTGGTTTCTTTTAATATTGGGATGAAATGAGATGAGAAAAAAAGGTTTTTTATTTCTGAATAAATTGTTGATATATACATTTGAATATTTGTGTTTGATACGAGATATCTTGTTTATTACTTCATGCTGAACAGATCACCAGACATGTTTATTAGGTCTCAGTGACCTAATTTTGTAAACATAATCATATATTAAGTAATTTTGCAGATGCTGTAAATATAATAAGAACACGGTAGAACCAGTCCAAAAAGTTCGTCTTATTATAAAAAGGTGTTTAAGAACTACTATACTGTACAAATCCTTCACATAAATCTGGTAAATAATTTTTGATTGTTTCCGAATATACATGTTTGTTTGTTTGTTTTTTTTTTTTTATATTTTTTTACTTTACCTATTATTAACTTTTTACTAGGAGACACTTTTTAGGGATTTTTGTGCAAAGGATTTGAGATAAAAATAGGAAGTAATGGTAAATTCATATCACATCCATATTTCTGTGTTTTTTTTTTTTAAACATTTAAATATGAAGTGCTGCTACTATTTTTTCTTAATATTGATGCATTATTTAAAACTTATTTAGTAAAGCTTTTCATAAAAAAAGTTAACTGTAAAAGCATAAAATCATCAAAGTTTATGAATATGTGTTTTGCCATTTTTAAAATTAAATATCAAGATGACATTTCCTTATACTAAACAAATGATGTGACTTCTGTCTCTGCTTATATTTACTCTCAACATGGAGCTTAATTAGTTTTACATTTTATGGATATTTCATTATTCATTTATACTACTATCTTAATTACTCATTACAAAATGATGTAACAAAATTTATTTTTTATAAACTGACCCATAGGTATTGTTTCTGATATACATATCACAATTATAGTACTGTAACTTAAAAACTCTCTTAAATTTTCTTAATTCTCAATCAAACAAAACAATGCAAATACAGAGGAATTTGTTAAAAATGTAACAATTAAGAAAACAGAAAACAGTTTGGAGCAGCCTGACTCATTTTAGGCCACATAATTATTTTTTTACTTGAATTAACGTTAAACCCCCCCCCCCCCCCCCCCAAAAAAAAACCTGTCTAATTTATCTGAACCAAAAAGTTCCTCTGTAAGGTGTGTGGTTTACACAAATTTAACTGTACTTATATGACATAATCATTTGTCCCAGATTTTTCTATTTATATATACACAATATATAAATACAGCAATATGAAGAATACAAACAATTATTTACTACATCTAATTTGACAGTAGAAGCTTCAAATGTGGACAATTTATAGTAAATTTCATTGAACAGACAGTGGTATTTTTGTATAAGGTGTTGATGGATAGCGTGAAGATGGATCCTAGCAGTGGACAGACAAATAGCCAATGGTCACTTGACACATAAGGTTTCTGTCAAGTAATTAAAGCTTTTGTTTTATAGTGACAGAAGCATTAGTTATAATATTTATTTACAAATTTGTCATTAAGAATATGCAATAAAATCATCAAAAAGGTTTATACATTGAACAATTTTTCCTTCATTCTTCTATAATAACAGAGAAAAAAATAAGTGTAAAATCGGTCATCATGTTTAATAAGAGGATGTGAAAAGAGCTGATGGATCCTTTACAAAGTGATATTAAGTATTTACATATACAAAGTACAAAAACAGAAAAAAAAAGCATTCATTATTTTTTTCTTTTCACTGAACCAAATACATCACACATCTGAAAAAAATATCTAGATAAATAATAACAAATTAGGTTAAGGAGAAACTACCGGTACTTTTTTCTAATAAAGCAGACATGCTACAGTACTTATTAGACAAACAGTTGTGAAAAACACCTGCGTTTGACAGGTTGTCAAAAACACTTGCAATCAGACACCAAAGTTGTCAGATATTTCAGACCTTTGTATCATGTAACATGTCAGGATATCAAACATATATTGTTTGAATATAAGATGTCAGGCCCCGATTTTACAATCATTCCTTAACCAAAATTTTCCTTAACCTAAATTTAGCAAATTTTAACAATCTCTTTACGAACTACAAATAAACAATTAAAAGAAGTAATTATCAAAATGACATTTTACATCCTGAATATAGTCATTAAAAATAAAATTATAAAGATTTCAAATTTATCAAATTTAATTCAGGTAAAATCTTGGTTAATGAATGATTGTGTATATGAAGCTAGATGCTTGTACCATACAAGTAAATAAAACCTAACAAATGTAAAATAATTGAGACATTGGATCTATGAAGGATGTCAGATATATCTAAGTAAGATGTCAAATATATCAGACAGACAGAAACCAGGACAATGTGTGTTGTCAGATATATCAGAAACTTGTGTAGGATGTCAGATATATTAGACATTTATACATGTGTTTGTCAAATATCAGGCACTTGTATGTTTGGTGTCAAATATGTCTAACACTTGTATCCATTGTGTAATGTCAAATATCATTTCCAGTCAGTCTGTCACCATAAAAATTATGCATGATGTCAGATATATCAGACACTTGTACTGTGAGTAATGTCAGATATATTAGACACTTGTACCTTGTCTGTAATATGTCAGAAATATTAGACACTTGTACCATGTGAGTGATGCCAGATACATTAGACATATTGTAACAAGAGTGAAATGACAGATATATAACACTTGTACCATGTGTAATGTCAGAAATGTTAGACAATTTTACCAGGTATTATGTATTTGTATTAACAGTATGTCAGAAATCAGACATTTGAATCACCAGTATGAGATGTCAGACATCTGTATTACCACTTTAATAGATGTCAGATATCAGACATCTGTATTTCCAGTATGAGATGTCAGATATCAGACATTTGTATTACCAGTATGATTAATGTCAGATATCAGACATTTGTATTACCAATATGTGAGATGTCAGATATCGGACATTTGTATTACCAGTATGATTGATGTAGGATATCAGACATTTGTATTACCAGTATGTAAGATGTCAGATATCAGACATTTGTATTACAAGTATGATTGATGTCAGATATCAGACATTTGTATTACCAGTATGATATCAGATATAAGACATCTGTATTACTAGTATGATTGATGTCAGATATCAGATATTTGTATTAACAGTATGATAGATGTCAGATAGCAGACATTTGTATTACCAGTATGACAGATGTCAGATATCAGACATTTGTATTACTAGTATGATTGATGTCAGATATCAGACATTTGTAATTAACAATATGTCATCTATCAGACATTTGTATCACCAGTATGAGATGTCAGACATCTGTATTACCACTTTAATAGATGTCAGATATCGAGGCATCTGTATTACCAGTATGTAGATGTAAGATATCAGATATTTGTATTACCCTTTAATAGATGTCAGGTATTAGACATTTGTATTACCAGTATGATTAATGTCAGATATCAGACATTTGTTTTACCAATATGTGAGATGTCAGATATCGGAAATTTGTATTACCAATATGTGAGATCTCAAACATCAGACATTTGTATTACCAGTATGTGAGATGTCAGATATCAGACATTTGTAATTACCTGTATGTGAGATGTCAGATATCAGACATTTGTATTACCTGTATGTGAGATAGTCAGATATCAGACATTTGTATTACCAGTATGTGAGATGTCAGATATCAGACATTTGTATTATCAGTATGGTTGATATCAGATATTAGTTATACCAGTATGATTGATGTCAGATATCAGATATTTGTATTACCAGTATGGTTGATGTCAGATATGAGGACATCTGTATTACCAGTATGGTTGATGTCAGAAATCAAGATATTTGTATGATTTGTATATAAAATGTCAGATATTAGACAAATATCAGATATTTTATATTTCAATATCAAGTAGACTTTCAAATACAATAGGGTTTACTGTATCATTCAGATAATTCAAATATTCAAAATCCTTGATGTTAAACATGTTAGAAAAATCTTTATGTCAAAACCAATCTGTATATCAATTAACTGCATATCATATAAAAATTTAAATCTGACATTTATATGTATATCACATACCAATATTATGTAGAATGTCCAACAAACTTCTCTCTGTTTAGTATCAATGTATCATTTTTCAACATAGGGATAAGGAATTGAATTTTTATAGTCTTTGCTAAAATATGATAAGAGACAAATACTTCCATCGTTAATTGCTAGTTGTACAAGAACCAGAGAGGTAGTAAAATTGTTAATTGCACTTATCATTCACAGTAAGAGACACTGATTTAGGTACTAGCTAAGTTTAAAATAAAGGCTGGACTACTAGGCAGTCTTCTTGGACTCTTAGACTGGGTTCTAGTATTTGCCTCTTGGACTGGATATTTGAATAGCCTATTGGACTGAAATCTTAGACTTGGTTATAGTAATTACCTCTGATTAGACTTTTGGAACATACTCATGAACTTATCCTTAAACTGGAATATAGTAATTTATTCTTAAACTGGTCTTTTGGGGCCTTTTTAAGGGGCTAATTTATCTGACTAGTTACCTATATTTTATTTTTGGTCTGGCCATTTGGTATAAACACATAGACAAATTTGACTGAACTGTGTCCTAATATTAATTGACATTTGGACTGGACTTTGGTTTTATACTTTGGAGACTGGACTGAATTTCTGGGATCAGCTTCTTGTATGTGACTCCAAGATTGAACTTTGGGGAAAAAAATGGAAACTGAATTTTGAACTGGTTCTTGTTTTTGGTTGTTGAAATTTGATTTATGGTGCAGACCTATGGTCTATTCTTCAGTTTCAGACCAAAAGTCCAATTTTGTAACAATTCAAGAGTCTACATTTTACACTTTGAACCTAAGATCATAAATATATGGCCATTTAAACAAAAGATAATACAGTGATAAACCCATATATCCATTATCTAATTGTAGTATGATTTTATTTTAATTCAAAATAACTAAATAATCTTTTATAAATGACTTTGAATTACTTAAAAGCAATCACTTTAAAATAGTACATGTAATGAAATGTAAAGTGGTATAATCAGTAAAATCAGATACATGTATTTACTTCTGTGTAATTAGATTAAAACAGTGGACAAAAATAGGCAATTGTTTTAATAGGTATGTGTCAATAATACATAGGAGTATTATTCAGTAGAATCTAGTATAACATCCTCTCCAACTTTCTACATGCTCTGTTTATTTTTACAAACTATATTTGGTGGAAGCTAGTAAAGAAACATGTAAAACATTCAACATGAAATCCCCTCCCCTCCACACACCCACACACACACACACACACAACAGCTAACTTGACAAACATTTACTTGCACTGCATTATCTCAAAAATGACTAACGGTCATTGCATGTGCATTTTGTATCAATATGATTGTCAGAAAATGTTTGCTTTAAAAGAAAGTATGTCAAGTGTGACATGTGTCCAGTGCTCAACAATAACATTTGTCCAATTTTGTGTGGCAACAGTCCATTTTGGGGGCAGATAAGTAAAAGTGTGATCATACTTGACAATTTTTTTAAAATTAAGTTATGACAATTTAAAAAAAAAGATGGTATCTTCGTTCTAAAATAAGTGGTTTCAGGTAACGACCCTAATACATGTACAAAGTTGATAAAAGAATCGTGACTCCTGAACAAATGAACACCAAAAAGACAAAAACCTTTGAATTCAGTTAGGTTTTCAACATCTTTATAATAAAATTTGTAACTGAAGATTCTAAATGTTGATTACAAAACTCTCAGAGTTCAAACAGGCACCAGATATTTTGTCAACTGTATAGGTTATGGTTAAAATATTTCTGCAGCAGGCAATAAACCACCAAAAGTTTTTTAGATAGTGATTCTATACAACTAAAACATCTACTGACTATGATGCACTTCAATGAAAAGCTCAGGTAAATTTAAGTCACTAACACCTTCATCAACATTAATTTTGCAACAAATGAATTTTACATTTTGAACAAGAGAAATTTGTTTCCACTTGTCTACATGAACAAGCATATGTGTGTGTGTGTGTGTGTGTGTGTGTGTGTGTGTGTGTGTGTGTGTGTGTGGAGTGGAGTGGAGTAATGGTCTTTTAGGCCCTAGTCAAGAATCTTTCACTTATTTCTAGGAGGTCAGTTCTGGAATGGTGGAGGAAACCGGAGTGCCCAGAGAAAACCACCGACCTTCGGCAAGTGAACTAACAAACTTTACTCACTAGGATCTGTCCTGAGTGGGATTCGAACCCAGGCGGTGAGAGGCACTGTGATCCGTAAGCAAGCGGTGTGTGTGTGTGTGTGTGTGTGTGTGTGTGTGTGTGTGTGTGTGTTGTGTGTGTGTGTGTGTGTGAGACTGTGTGTCCTTCACTCATATATATTTTACAGTATGTTTAAGTGCTTTTTGTATGCACTTTTGATTATAATTTTCTAAAAACATTTGTTTTTTCTTTTACCATCTTTCATAGTAATGGTTTTCACACATGTATATAATTATATGACTATGTTTATTGTAAACATTGTTTCATCTTCTTCAGTGTCTTGTAGAAATAAACTTTTTGTTTATGCTTTAATCCTAATCATTCTCAATTTTTCAAAATATTATTTAAATTTTTTTTGTTCTTGCTTTTTACATAATTACAATAACACTAGCACTATAATAATAGTACACTGAGTAGAAGTTTACAAACACACAAAATTTCTCTAAAGAAATGAAAGCATGTGCCAAGATTTCATTTGGTAACATCACCCTTCAACTTCATAAAAACTGAACATCCTAATAACTTTAAGTCCCATTCACTTCAAGTCATCAAAGTTCTACAGTGTATGTAAAATATCTTAGGTCTACTAGCAACAGTATATTTATAAAAACCTAAAAAAGAGGCAAGAAACAAAAGTTATAAAATTTCATGAACTTAATTTTTGACCTTAAGCCCATTTTAAACATTATTTCAAAATAACACCAAAACTGAATTCCACTGTCAAATCATTATGTATTGTCAAAATATTGCAATTAAAAGCTTTTTTTTTTCAATATGAGGCAATGACCTTGTACTTTGGTATTGACCTTGTGCAGAAAGAAAAGTGATACAAATTTTTAAATATATTAACTTGCATTAAAATGTCATCAAAAACTGCCAAATAGTAGGAGAACAAAAAGGTAAAAAATAAAAAAATGTAATGACCTTGACCTTGACCTTGATCATATTTCATAGGTCATTTAAAGAAAATATCAAAACTTGAAGCTCTGTGTCATCATCTTCATATTTTCATGATATAACCATTTGAAGTCATTTTACCAAATTTTCTAAATTAAGCATATCACAGTTACTTGAGCCTTATGCCCAGGTGAGTTAAAAACTCAATTAATGACAGAAATGTTTCTTACCTATATTTTTTGAGTCATTATCAAATTATAAATAGCTAAAAATCAAATATTCAGACAAAAAGTCATAAAATACTGTATTGTGCTTAATGACACTTCTGTTAGCAACTGTGTCATGAAGTAATCTCATTAAAGGTGACAGAAAACAAGGAATTATATTGAAACCAGACTTACAATTTTCTTTGTTGCTTGGGGACACCTTTATACAATACCTAATTATTACCACTGTCAAGTTAACCACATTAATTGAGAATCGGACTGATGATTACAAGCTGCTTTCTTTATTACAAATTGATGTCACTATGTTCATTGCCTGGACACAAGTATTTTTTCAAAAATTGGATTAACACATTTAAAACCACAATCTATTTAGGAAAAGCGGGCTGTATTCCCTGATGGCTAACATTGGTGCACCAAATATCCATTAATGCCAAAATCAACTTCAGAAATGTGTAATGTTGTAGTTTAGACATTGGTAGTCAAATCAGTATGAACAAGTATCAATGGCTATCATCAACAGATATTTTTTATCTATGTAACAAACTACATCAGCAAAGATCTAAAGGTACAATTTTCAAAAGCTATTATAAGCAGAAATAAAAAAACTCAGGTTTGTTCCAGTAATGTCTCAATTAATATAAGTTAAATCTGACATTTATTAAAACAATACAATACAGCTAACACCTTTCCTTTTACTGACAGTGTCTCACGTGACAAAAAATCATCTATAATTCAGCAACATAACAAAATATCGGATTGTGAAATTCTGTGACGTCATTACAAGATAGTTTCTTAACAATTGTCTGAAAATCTGTGAAAAAAGGTCATAAAAAATTATTTCTCCATCTGGACAAAAACCTGAGGTATACATGCAAAATAATTATTTGCTCTTTACAAAAAATATATCATTCTATTTTTATGGCCTATCTTATACATCATGAACATTTATAAGCATGCAAACTGTCAAGATTTGAACTAATTTATGGTAGCAATAAATTTAAAACTGATCAAATTAAAATATTAATATTTGAACCTAATTCCCTGTATTTTATTAAAATACATGTATTAAAGTAAGTTGAAAATTCTAGGAACTAAGTATGATGACTGGACCGACAGACAACTACAGTAAATCATAATACTGAAATATTTGATCATGTAAAACTAAATTATGATGTCCCTGGACAATTTTTATAGCTTGGCTAATGGCACAGTATTTCGAAGTCCCTAAATTTATTTTTCATGCTTTTCTTTTAAGTCTTTGTCCCAAAATTTATTTTTCATGCTTTTCTTTTTAAGTCTTTGTCCCAAAATTTATTTTTCATGCTTTTTTTTTTTAAGTCTTTATTGACTTATTGAAAAACTTCTTTATAATTCCAAAATCAAACTGAACAAACAGTGGGAATTAATTAAAGTTTTACTTTGTGAATCAGGTTGTATAAAAACTAGGTACCATTGGGAATGGAAAGGAGGTTATGCATGGTGCTATTCTAAGGAACACCATGGTTACCATCTGGTTATTCATTACAGGTTCTATTCTAATTAAAACCGGAGTAACCATCTGGTGTAAATTAAAGTAGGTAATTCATGATGCAATTCTAATAGACATCCTACATAATACTTTAGATAAAATGAGTTTTTCAATAGTGGTATTCTAAAAAGATAATCCTACTTACTATCTGATGTGAAAGGAGGTTTTTGACAATGCTTTTCTCATTAAAACCCCAGTTACCATTTGATGTGAAAATCTAACTGAAACACTACTATCTGATGTAAAAGGGGGTTATTTATAGTGCTAGCCATCATCTGGTATGAAATGAGGTTTTGCATGGTCTTATTCTAATTAAAACCCTAGTTACTATCTGATGTAAAAGATGATTATTCATGGTGCTATTTCAATTTCAACTTAGTTACTTCTG
The DNA here is from genome assembly GCA_029721355.1 of Tegillarca granosa. Taxonomy (NCBI): domain Eukaryota; kingdom Metazoa; phylum Mollusca; class Bivalvia; order Arcoida; family Arcidae; genus Tegillarca; species Tegillarca granosa. The sequence continues at coordinate 13,679,788 of CM056597.1, read as the reverse complement.
GGTGTAAAAGAAGGTTATTAATGCTGCTCTTCCAATTGACCCTCTAGTTACCCTCAGAAGTGAAATGACGTTATTTACTGTAAATCTGTAAATTTTCATATCAGATTATTTTATTTTCACCATGTCAGGTGAACTAAAAATCTGTAAATTTTCATATCAGTTTATCTTATTTTCACCATGTCAGGTGAACTAAAAATCTGTAAATTTTCATATCAGATTATTTTATTTTCACCATGTCAGGTGAACTAAAAATCTGTAAATTTTCATATCAGCTTATTTTATTTTCACCATGTCAGGTGAGCTATAAATCTGTAAATTTTCATATAAGCTTATTTTATTTTCACCATGTCAGGTGAGCTATAAATCTGTAAATTTTCATATCAGCTATTTCCACCATGTCAGGTGAGCTATAAATCTGTAAATTTTCATATCAGTTTATTTTATTTTCACCATGTCAGGTGAGCTATAAATCTGTAAATTTTCATATCAGCTTATTTTATTTTCATCATGTCAGGTGAGCTATAAATCTGTAAATTTTCATACCAGCATATTTTATTTTCATCATGTCAAGTGAGCTTAAAAGTTAGTTTCTAAAATGCAAAGAGTCAGTGAATAAATGAATTACTGTTTTAAACTGCACCAGCATTATTATAGCTATTCTGGGATTAGAAAATGTAAATGATACAAAAATATCAATAATACATTAAATAAATAAAAAACTAAATAGAAGGTTATATAAAGCAATGGTAAAGTAAAAGTGATAAAAACCAGTTATATTAAAGGTCTAATGGTTATATATAAACAATTGGAGGATATATGATATGATAAAACGATTAGACATTATTGAACAAATTTATTTCCTAAAAGAAATTTAAAATTTTATGTCCAATGACATTACCTAAAAGATCATGCATGTCAAAGAAGAGTTCTAATGCATTTACAACAAGGAATATAAAATAAATAAATTTATATTAACATATCAGCCAAATTTTTTAATTTATGGAATAAAATGACTTACCTTGTTATGTGGGTATATAAGACACAGACTGTTATAGATCCATATCTCTACAAACTTCTTAATGTATTGTTTATCCAATCCATAAATACAGATTCCAATTTCCCCAGCATTTATGCAATTAGACTGCTCTCCAAATGTGGGGAATTCCTCTGATGTTGGGTATATAGTCATAATGTAAATAAAGTATTCTTAACAGTCCTGAATCTGGAAATGATGTTTCTGTTTAAGTAGCTATTACGTCAGACAGGGTCACAACTGTAATTAAAAATACCTTTAATGATACATGTTCTAGTGTTTATATGACAGATTATGAATGATAAATTTCAAAATCAAGAATTTAAAAGCTAAACATGTTGATCTGTTATCTATCTATTATGTTTGTTTTGGTACCTTTGTTGTTTGGTTCTAAAAAATGTATAAATATTGTATATTGAAATGTAAAAAAAATTAGTTCTTGGGACTGTAAATGTAGAATGTTTCTAGGATTGTAAATGTAAAACATTTTATGGGGCACTGTAAATGTAAAACATATCTTGGGACTGTAAATGTACAACATTTTCTGAAACAAAAATTAAAAACATTTTTTGGGGGACTGTAAATGTAAAACGTTTCTTGGGACTGTAAATGTAAAACGTTTCATGGGACTGTAAATGTAAAATGTTTCTTGGGACTTCTAAATGTACAAAAATTTCTGAAACTGTAAATTTTTTTGAGGACTGTAAATGTAAAACATATCTTGGGACTGTAAATGTAGAACGTTTCTGAAACAAAAATTAAGGTGGTAATTGTAAATGTAAAACATTTTTTATCAGGCACTGTAAATGTAAAACATATCTTGGGACTGTAAATGTACAACATTTTCTGAAACAAAAATTAAAAACATTTTTTGGGGGACTGTAAATGTAAAATGTTCCTTGGAACTGTAAATGTACAAAATTTTCTGAAACTGTAAATTTAAAACATTTTTTGGGGAACTGTAAATGTAAAACATTTTCTTGGGACTGTATTATGTATAGAAAATAAGTTTCATATGTTTTGTATCATTTTTTTCATTCAAATTAGTTAAAAATGCTTAAACAAGTTTCAAGTTTTCAAATATTTAGTGGTTAATATCATATCAAAATTAGTATCCAGGTGAAAGGACTGTAAAAATCAGTCCCAGACTAAAAAATTTAACAGTAAATAAAATTTAGTAGAGGAATGAAAAAATCAATAACAAGGCGTCACAAGTGATACTAATCACCTTGTAATGGAGTCATGTATAATAATGTATTTCAAAGAATCTGCTATATTTAGCTGCTAATTTGCATATTGTCTGATAATATGCAAAGAAAAAAAAAATATCATTAAATGTTAATGTTAAAATATTTTTACGAAATGTCTTTGCTATAGATAAAGTTACAGAAATAGTAACTTGTATGCCACAAGCTCATGGAAATAAGAAGTGATTCTTCTTTTTTATGCCACAAATAGGTCAACCCCATTGGCCAACATTTTAAAGTTCTAAATCAGATACTGCCTAAAAATTGTATGATTTCTAATGTTTACAATTGTAAAACATGCCAGCTAGGTGTCCTCCTGGAATGTGACACATGATGGAAACACTGTTTTAGTTGTAATCATAATAAATATCATGAGAAGGGAATTTGTTCTATTTACTTAATTTTCTAAATAATTTAACATATATATGTATATAGCGCCATTCATAATTTATATGTTAATGTTTAAATCATGATCAGTTATTGCTCTTATTTAAAGACTGCATGATATCTGATGAAATGTTTATAAGATAAACAGATTGTATAATTCTTTAAAAAAAGGTTGTTTTGTGTAAATAATGAACATTTCACTCAACATAAAAATAGGACAGAGGTCAAGGGAAAAATAAATAATTTAGTCAACTACGCATTTACTGAATGTTAAATAACATTTTGGATGAAGTAAGAACTGTATATAAAGACCACCCATTTAACATCAGAAATTAGGAAATTAATACTCATGTAGCAGTCTGGGTTGGTAGAGCACTCACCTTTAGTGTGGAAGGTTCCAGGTTTGATCCCCAGTCCAACCCTGCTTTTTTCCCTTCCTGTTACAGATTAGTAGCCAGTGTGGCCCCCAGAATTGGATGGACTGGCAATTATGGGCCATATGAAGTCCAATCTGAGAGAATTTAGGGTGAGGTTTCCATAGAACCTTAGAAAACTCAAGAATAACAGTACAGGAATGTATTGGTCTGGGTGGCTCAGCTGATGGAGCACGTACTGCCTATAGTGCAAGAGGTTCCTGTTCCAATACCGTGTGACCCAGCATTTTGTTGTCCTTCCTGTTACACTAATGCAGAAGTCAGAACTGTTACATTGTTCTGAAATACAGATTTTGTTTGGATTAATAACATTCTTCAGTCTTGAAGGTGTTCAGTAATTATGTCATGTGCAAAATTTTGAATTATTACAAAAAAAAAAAAAAAGAAATATTCAAAAGAATTATTCAAATTTTGCACATGACAATTACACTAAAATATATCTGTATATTGATAACATAATTCAGCTTATACAGGGGGAGGGGGAGGGGGAAATAACTTTGTCTTCCATCCTACTTCACTGAGACATGGTCAGACAATCTCAAAATATAAAACAATGGTTGCAAAATCACAAGGATATTTTAAGATTTTTACTTCACATGCTTTCAGTTTTTAAGTTTGGTTTCAAATGTGCAAACCAGGCTACAAATTAATTAAAGAATAGATATAGATAAGTATTCAAAATAAGTATAATAATTAACTTTATCCAGTTATATTTGTCATAAACAAAAGTTAAATTTTTCCTGCTGGGGACTCAGCATAATTCAAGAACTTACTATAAAAGGGATAATACAATAGCAATAATATCCAAAATCTAAAGACAAAGACACAAATATAGAAAGCATTGGCTACTGGATTCTCAGGAATCTCCAATTCTATTTGTTATGTAATGGCAATAAACTATATAATAGAAATCAAAATAATTTTGTGCAGGTAGTCAACTCTTAAGGAAGGAAAGACAACCAAGATTATATTATGACTTTAGTGCTGTAAAAGTTATCTCTCCTTGATTCATCTAAGGACAAAGACACAAATATAGAAAGCATTGGCTATTGGATTCTCAGTAATCTCAAATTTTGTCTGCATTGTAATGACAAAACTATATAATAGAAATCAAAATAATTTTCTGCAGGCAGTCAACTCTTAAGGAAGGAAAGACAACCAAGATTATATTATGACTTCAGTGCTGTAAAAGTTATCTCTCCTTGATTCATAAGCATCTTCACTTAAAAACAAAAGCTGAACCAATTGGAACCTTACTGACCACTATATGACAGGATACTTGCCTGTCACACTGGTCACTAGTTTCCTATTAGGAAAAGTCTGAAATGTCCATAAGTTAAGGCATCCTTAAATCTTTTTGATACTGTAGTACTTAATGAATGGGCTACTCAAGTTCTCATTATTTTCTTGTGCAAAAAGATAATAGTAAAATAAAATAACAAAATAATAAAATAGAATTAAAAAAAAAAAATAAAATAAAAATAAAATAAAATAAAATAAGATAAAATAAAATAAAATAAAATAAAATAAAATAATATAAAATAAAATAATAAAATAAATAAATAAAATAAATGAAATGAAATAAAATATTAATAAAAAAAAAAAACAAAATTGGGATCATGGAATCACTTAATGTACTTACTCTATGAAGGCCCATTTTTATCTGACCTTTCTGCTGCCTTCTCTATTAAAGGGGAAAAAGTGTGGCTTTGCAAGACAGGGGTCACCAAGATCCAAAATGACTGAGCATGTAAAACTTCCTTTTGTAAAAGTCTTACTATTAAAGCTTTTACATTTTTTTAATTAAAAATTATTTTTCTGACTTTTTCTTTCAATATCAAAGTTTCAATGGAAGGTACAAATTGAAGTCTCTTCATTGTAATACTACTCGTTTATTGCCTTTCTAATATCTATAGAGGCAGATGGCAACCAGGACCAGCTTCAGGGCAATGGCCGACAACAAAATGTGGGTTTAATAGTTTAACTTTGTAAATGTCGCTGATTGCACGAATATAATAGTTATAAGTTAAATATCTGGATAAATCGGATTATCATTAAGCCTTATATTTATCTCTTCACATAGTTCATTCATATATCCCAATGCAGCAATTTGATGCAAACCTACCGTTGGGAACAAAACTGCAGCAAGAATTTTGCATGACTTGGCACGCCATGAAAATATCAAGAAACACATAAATTGCAAGAAAATGTATCATCAACTTCGATGAAAAAAAACAATTAAACGTAAAAACTACAAGAATATATAATCCAATGCGAATATCGAACACTACCGTGATAAAGGTTATCATTTGCACAGCTGAATGTCATCCGTCGTGCGTATTATCATTTTCCTCACGTTTGACTTTCGTTAACGTGGGATAATCACCCGTGTTTCCTGTTCAGCATCAAGGAGGAGACGTTAATTCAAATGCCCTAATTCCGACATCGTAAACATGTATGGTTTGTTTTACAGCTCTTCTAGAGAGTTTCGGTCTCTAACAACTCTGAAGCTTGAGAGAAAATAAATAAAATCGTCACAGCAGCCATCTTCAACGAGGACTTGTACTGATAAGATTTTCTCATGCCAGTCATTACTAATATAAAAACTCCGTGTTTCACGAGTACGTTAACAGATGGACGAGAAAATGTTAACAAATACATATAGATCTATGCCTGATAGGAACTAAGGTACAAGCTATCTATCATATTTTAATTGGTTTACTGTATATAACCCACGGAATATTTTGAACAACTCCTTTCGAGGCTCTGCGTGTCGTGGGAGAATAAACATCTTAAAGTTTATATACAGCAAACAGTTTTAAAGTAATTGTGATGAAGGATAAATAAATTTCAAGACTGATTGAAATACAAAACATTATTGTGAAATTGCTTCACATAATAACAATTTTTGTCATATAGACAAACCAGTCATTTGATCCTTCTAATCAAATAGACGAAAAACAAAATTGAAAAACTTGAACGACTGCCTTTCCAATGGCAGTAAAACGCTTGAATTATCCCCCTTTCATCACAATTCATCTATACTACCAAGCAACACAATATAGTCACTGAAATTATCATGTGTAGGGGGTTAAAATTAAAATTTGGAGAAATTTTTATTAAAGTCCCCATAAATTAAATTAAGTTGCGAGATTCTTAATAGAAAACTGAGAATCACATGTATAAATTCACATGTATAAATTATATGCTTTAGAAAAATTTACACATGATTTCCCAAGTTCAGATCCTATCACATGGTCCATGAGCAAGGTATGTGGTCATAACCTCAATTTAAAAAATATTCCTCATTTATAAATGTCACCAAAACTGATAACCCGTGACAGTTACTTGAGGCTTCATTTTCATTATAAACTTCTGAACCTGTTGACAAACATCGAAGGATTATAAAAATAATTGACTTATTTACAAATAAGGGTCTATAAAATCCAATGTCCAGGGCGGCCAGATAGTCATCTTTATGATGATAATTGACCTATACCTTGGTCTTTGCATTATTCATATATATTCAAAAACATTTTATTTTTACGATCAAGCTTTATGAAGACATTGAGGTCCCCGTGTAAAGTTAAGTCTGTGTAGGCAGTCTTTTTCGGCGCAAGACATTTGAGCTGATTGATAGGACATTTAAAAGCGGATAAATAAGAACGTTTGCGCGGCATATCATAGGACATTTGAGTGGATCATTTTTAACCCTTTTGAGTGGATTCTTGAAAATGGTATGGACATTTGAGCGGATATACCTCTTCCGTCAGCCAGACTAATTCTGTTGCCCCCCTGCCCCCCACGGGGAGGTGGAAGTAGGAATTTTGAGCAGGAAATATTTTATTAAAACTGTAAATGGCTGTATGGTTATATCGTCTATCGCTATGCGTTTAGCTTTACTTCTCAGTTGATGCTGCTCATTTTTTCGTGTTTCTACTTCATGGTAATGTCCGTTCTTCTGCATTACGACTGTGCGTGCAGCAGTATCGGTTCTTAAATTAGCTTTGTATCCTCTTGTAGTGCGTCGCCAGGAAATAATATCATCGGTATTACCGGTTTAATGCAGAGGTAAATCCACTCAAATGTCAAGTGGTGTGACAGATTTACTTAAAACTTAATCCGTTCAAATGTCTATCAAATCTTACGCTCAAATGTCCCATCACCTCATTTTCAAATCAGCTGTTTCGTCCGTCTTTTTTGGTTATTTTTGAACCACTGGTTTTAAAATAAGAGGCTCTCCTTTAAACACCATTGTATAATTTTGGGCTCGATGGCGATGTCCTGAAAGCTCCTTGCTATTGTTTTTATATTTCTCAACCAGTACGACTTATTACTGCTTGTTCAATTAATAAAGATTTTCACTCATAAAATTTTATCTTTAATTGCTTTCCCGAGAATATCGTTTTCAAAGGTAATAAATTATTTGGTAAATATTTAAAAAGATACAAAAATATTTTGTTACAATTCTCTGAAGTTTCCTGTTATGTTTATATCGGACAGAAAATCTAACATCATATTTTTATGTTGATCTTTTTCTTTCCAAACTCTGTTAAATTGTCAAAAATGTCAATTTTTATTTTTCCTGTGGGTCCCTTATCAAAAAATTATATATATGAAGAAGAATAAAAATGTCATAATAAATGTTGGGCTCGTCCTGGAGCAGAATGGGTCTTGATTGCTATACCAGACAGACTTATTAAAAATCTCCCTTTAAGAAGAGCTCTTTAAAAATAATTCTTCTCCGTAGTTAATTATTAAACTTCTTCTTTTATAAGAAAAATATAATTTTTTAAATTTAAACGGTCAGTTTTGGGATTAGAAAGGAAACTAGAGTTATGGGAAATCCCATCATTCTTCGGTAAGTAAACTGACAAACTTTTCCCATTTGAATCTGGTTGCAAGATTCGATTTTAGTCGACGAAAGGCGCTGTGATCAGGATGTGTTGGTTCCATCATCCCTTTGATAGTTCCTGTTTTTGTGTTTTATTTAATTTTCTTGTTGACCCTGGCTTTTTATAAAATTAAGCTGCAACTTGGTGCAGTTCAACAGCTATATACCAACACTTCTAAATCCTGAATTAAGGATATTTTAAATGTTTTAATAAGAAGTGTTTTTGTTAATAAAAATGTCTTTTTAAGATTTAATTGATTTTTTCACTCAAGAGATAAAAGTGAAAAATCTTACACAGCAGAAATAATTAATTTAAAATCCTTTATAAGAGATAAGTCGTGAGAATGGATAGTATAAATTATTTTGGTAAATTTAACTCGTGAACAAGTAAATTATTTCTTAAACTCAATCATTGCAGCAAAGAGACGGTATAAATATATATGTTGTATGTACAAAGGCTGATTAATATGTTGTGAGTCTCACATATTAGAGTTACTGCACACATGACACATCAAAATTAAACAGATATTTCTGTTAGATATTTCCAACATAATTCCTTTCAGTATCTATACACTTTTGCCAGCGATGTCCAAGGGCCTAAATGCAAGGGTTAAAGAAGTCTCTTTCTTAACTTTCAGAAAGTCCTCTATCGCATATATGACCCCATCATCTGACTGAAAGTTGGTACTGAAAAATGACCGTTTTCAGTTTTGGAAACAGCTGAAAGTCTGACTGAGCAAAATCAGGCAAAAAAGCTGATGCTTAATCAATTCAGAGTCACACTCGTTAATGGCAGCCATAACAATGACAGACTTATGAACAAGGGCATTGTTCGGATGGAACAACTGACCTCTGTTGAGTTTTCTGCGATGCTTGAGTTTAATATTTCTCGTAACTGTCTTAAATGTGATGCATAGTTTGTGCAATTAATTGCTTGGGTCTTTTGGATATAAACTACCATCAGCATACCAGAAATCAAGGACATAACTTTTCTTGCTGATGGAAGACCCTTTGCGTAGGGGACTTTTCTTTTGTTTGGGCCAAAAGGATTGACCAACGTTTTATCTACAGTAACAAATCTCTGAAAAGAAAGTTAGCAGGATCTGCCTCTAAAAAGTTTACATTAGCAACAAAGTGCGCCTGGTGTGCTTCTGATCAACTGCCAGAAGTGTCTTGGTACCCAACGGGCCGAAAGTTTTCTCATTACAAGATCCTCTGTCAGTCATAACAATATCGTGGACTTTATTTGAACATTCTAGGGATTGCAGTGGTGACTTTTTAACGCTTTTGATGTTTTAAAAAAAATAAGATAAATTTATTTATGCATGCTGTTTTGTTTTAACTTAAAATGATTTGTAGGTAGAAATATTAAAAATGTGAAGCCAAATGTTTGTAAAATGTGTTTGACTTTGTGTTGATCAATACCTTATACTTTTTGGAGACGATTTTTATGGCATTTCCTTACCCTGTGTATTGTGAGATATATCTGTTTATTATATCTTTGTTTCAGTTGCTTGAGAAATCATAAAAAAAACTGTTGGCAAGTAGCAATAAAATCGTTTACTTTGCAGAATAAATAAGTATGCAATTTAATATCTGATATATAGTGGAAATAAATTAAAGAACAATTTTAAAAACATTGAAAGACAAAAATATACAATCTAGCATTGCAGAAACGTGCAAGTGGAAAGTCACCAAATCTGTGTGTAAAATTGTGTAAAATGCGGAAATGTCTTTTATGCGTCAATGTATAAATTATCTAGTGTAATATTAACTTTAAAAAGTAATCATTCAGGTGATATGAACCTGATCATAAGAAAATCATGGGAAATTTCAAAGTTGAGGTTTTGATAATTTAAGTATTATAGTATTCGAGCGTGCAAATCATGACGTCAATGATGTAAATTTCATCATAAAATTTTTCCTTTTTTTAAGTTTACTTTTTCGATCACGACCGAATAAGTGGGAAATCTTTTACCCGTATAAGCTTAAGCCTTTAAGTCGTGAAAGCAAGGCATTTAAGTTTTAAAAAAAGTTCTGAAAAGTGTTTTATGAACCAGAACAAAAACATATTTTACATTTTATTCGGTAATATTATACTATATTTAGAGTAATTTTAAATGGTGTTATTTCATAAATAGATTTCATATTCGTTAGTATCACTGAAAGTGTAGGTGGTATGAACACGACTTCACGATATTGATGTATCATTAATTTTTGATGTTATAAATTCAGTACAAGTTCGACATCCTAGTACACGTACATGTATTGTAACATGATTTACATACAATTATTATACCCGATTTATCATCTGGTGTTCTCAGTACGTTTGCATTTGAGGTTTTTACACTATTTGATTTTTATACTTTTCCTAAATCTTTTTTTATATTTAAGATCATGTTTCGAATGTATGTATTTACATACTTTCCCATGGAGTTTAGATTTTTTTTTTTTTTTTTTTTTTTTCTGAAAAATCAAATTTGAGGGTTTTTACTTGATTTGTAAACATATGTTTACTCTCTTTCCCATAATACCCACTCAATAATTGAAAATTAACATAAAACTAGTAAAGTTTTAAAATATCTGTGAACAATAAAAATGTAAAGACGCGTGCAAGCACAACATTCCTAGAAAGGAAAAGAATTATTTTGGTTGTTAGTTTGATTTTATTTCAACATCGTTTCTTCTTTTGTCATAGGGAGTATTGGTGCGATTGTGTTTGTGGCAACGGATTGTGGAATTCACACAGAAAATCAAATGAACATTAAAGCTGCATTAAGTTTTCCAAAGAAAAAATCAAAATGGTGTTAATCTAATTAATGATGCTCCTAATGAACAATGTTACATTTGGTTCAACGATAAAAGCTCGAATAAATACAGAAATTACAGTAATTACCCAGCGAGATGCAGCATTTGGGATCTAATATTAGAACATGCCACGTCATCAAAACCCGGGTCATTTAAACACAACTTTAAAAACGGTGAAATACGATAAATTAAACACAGAACTTCGTTGAATTTGTTATTTGTGACTAAGTTAGGGATACAAAACACCATTTCAAATACATCTGGATATTAATTAAGGACAATTAATGCAATTTGTCATGTTTCACCTTTGATTCATGGGTTTTTCCGTACATCCGTGCGCATGCTCCAAGCTACTAATTTCCATCGTTAAACATTGACCAACCGGTCAGAGGATTCCGTTTATAAAGCTAAAAGAATTGAAATTTTAGAAAATGAATCTCACGGATCGTGGTTAGAGGATATTTATTTTTAAAAAATATATATTTCGGCATATCCATACAAAAATGTATTATTCTCTTGATTTTCAATATATAGAATCCCCTTTGCGGCATAGTTAACATTTAACTTAAGGTACGTAGATTCTTTAGTAAGAAAGGGTATTTAAATTGTTTTCACACAGGGATTTTTTCACAAAACACAATACCACTGATTTTTATTCAAACAAGTTTTTAAATAAGAGAACCAAGAAATTTTAAACCCACGCATATCAATGATTCTTTTGTTACTCGTTAGTAGACATATTTAGCATATTGTTATTATTGTATACCTTATTACAAGAACGAAAATCTTTAACAAAACTGCTGGAAAAATTAATGATTCTGAAGACATCTTCTGATTCTTTTTTTTTTATTTTATTGAATAATTTATGGAAAATTTTTGATAAACAAAACCACACATAATAATTTACTAATTTCAGTTTGATTTGAGGTATCTACATGTAGTTAGGCACAATAAAAACATAATGCACCTAAATGCATATCATAGCACACTGTAAAAAACTTTTTCTTCAAATTAAAATAAATAAATAAATAAAAATATGCATGTTACAATAATAATAATAATATGGATCCTAGCACCAGTTTCATAACTTAGAATTCCACTAACGTAAATCTAACAAACCATGTTTTCAGGCAAGATATTCGTGAATGTAAGGGTTCACTTTGAAAATCACACTCAGCTCATTACATCTTTACTCTTTTTTTGCCGAAACTTTATATTTTATATACGAACAAAAATTACCAAACATTGCCAGATTAAAGTAAAGAAAATCCTTCATGAAGGAAAAATTGTAAATCTGGGAGCAAAAATTAAAAATTATAGAAAACATAATCATAGGCATAGTCAGCTAAAGAAAATGACAATTTTTTAAATGTTACCTGTATATTTTAGATTTAATACTATTAAAATGTAAAGATTGATATTTTAATTTGCGAAAGACCAAATGTTTATAATGTTTTTTAACGTAGCATTAGCATTTTTTTCATATATTTGAGCGTGAGGTCAAGTTAATTAATTTCTAATAATCACTAACAAGTTGATGTTTGCGTAAGATGTTTTAACTTCTTGTTCTTGTTCTAACTTCTTGTTTTTTTTATACCTATATTGTACTAGCGCGCGCCCAGATTGAGTTAAACATGCTAGCCTACAGAACAAATGCGTCCATGAAGATTAGCACTCATCTCCGTAGTCACATTTCTCTGACACTGGGTCACCAGTCGATACCCTGTCCACTTTATGACAAACCCAAGGTGAGGAAGGAGGTTGATGAAACCAGAGCACTCCCGGGCCAGCGAACCAACCTTTTTTTCACACCAAGGATGTAAGAAAGGAGTCTAATCCTCTACGGCAGGAGGCGCTGTAATCTTATAAATGAATTGTAGACCACTCGGACACTGAGGCCCTTAAATTTGGGAAAGACGTGGAGAATCTTTTAATGTGATGTCACGTGCAGATAAAATAAAATATATTTGCATGATTTAAAAAATCGCGTATGACAGTACAAATACACTTTCATTTGTTTCAAACTACCATGTAAAAAAGACATGTACATATCGTTTCTAACTAATATGAAGAAAAACGCGTGTAATTGAAAGAAATTAAAACATATGTCTTATGACTTTTATTATACTATAGTATGAATTTATTATAAAAATAGTTTAAAGATGACAGATTAAAAAAAAAGACAGAAAGAAAAGAAAATTCGACATCAATCTAAGCTTGAATAAATGGAAAAGGTAAAACATAATTTGATTTACGTAAAGTTATGTACGTATCTATGATGTCATCATTAATCTCCCATTCATGTGTGTCATCTGATAAATATACCGGAACCCACCAGGGACTTACTGACAGCGTAAGTGTACCTTTAAGTTCGTGATGAGGCCATTCACGCTAAAAGGGGTTAGATTGATAGTTCCGGATTTTATCTTTAATGGTCTAATTATATTGTCATATCTGATGCTTTAAAAGGGAGAGGTTTAATTCTCGAGGACAAATAAGAAAAATTCATTTAACAGAAAAGGTTCGTATATATTTGTAACTATGCTTTACGTCAGCGCTTATATAATAACTTTATTAAAGGTTTTAAAATACATTTATATAAAATATTTTTTCTTGATTTTATGGCTTTAAAAACTAATTTAAATTAGATTTTTTTTAATTTTGCAGAATTGCATTTGATTTTCTTCATTTATTTCTTTGAAAAATTTACTAAATACTCCGACATAAAATGTTACTTTGGAATAATAATAATAATAATCTTTCTTATAATTAGCATATTTTTGCAATAAGGCTCTGCGGACAAATTCTCGGATTGGATGCAGAGGCCAATTTTAACGGTGATTGTAAACAAAGTACAAAAATTACAAAGGTTTGGAAAATTGTAAACTGAAACAGAAACTCGTGTTATATTGTAAACCGAAAAGCTTAAAATTTCTTATGTGATTTAAAATGTTTATTCGGTTAGTCATTCGCTAATCGTAGAATATTTCAGATGCTCTCCACTTTGTAATTTTAGCAACATTTTAAGCGAAATTTTAAAAGTTGGTTGACACTGATCTTTTTCAAGGCCACGGTGACCTTCAATACAAGCATTCAAACCTTAAATAACTAAATGACATAGAAACTTGAAACTTTATATTAACAATCAGTACATGGAGGACTATAAAATAATTTAAAAAATGGTTGTTAACCTGATAGATTAATTATAAACGTCTTAACAGGTTTCTGAAAGAAAGCAATTTTGAGTTCTGAATAATTTTGATTATTTGGTGTTGTTCAATTGGCAATATGCAAAAATATTATACGTATTGTAAATAATTATAATAGGGTATATCATCATGTCAACGTTATTCACTCTGATACGTTTAATTTCTAAATTATGTAATGCAATCGAAAGTACTTAACAATACATGTATATACATTTTATTTTGTGTAGTTATTCAATATCGTTTTTACAGAAACCATTATAAACTTATAATCCTTACGGCTTATCAAAAATTTTGATTTTGAAATATAATTCAAGTTGTAATCTATTTATTTGTAAAATAAACGATGTGATTTTCACGGTCCGTAAATAATTTATGACAATGAGTATTTAACTATTGTCAAGACATTTCCGCGTTAAAATTACATTTTCAGTTGCTACGGTTTTGATGACGGTCGTAATGACAATGTAAATAGGGTGAAGAATAGAGGTGTAGTTTTTTGCCGTTACTGTATGTTATATGGGACATACGTAGGCTAAATTGTCACACCACACTCCTTATCGGAACAATGACACTTTAACACTTATTTAATTATCTAATATTGATGCTTTTACCAAGCACATGTTTCCCCTTTTTTCATTTTAAACGTTCTTAATATAGCTGTTCAGATATTCAGAATTCGATCTGCATTAAGAAGTTTTTATTGATATTAACATAAGTAGTATAAGCCTATTTAGACGACAAAATCAAAATAAAAAAACAATTTTTTTTAGTTTCTCCATTTGACATGGTTCAACACTTTTATAAGTTGTAATAAACAGAGTACAAAGAATTATATTGACAATTGTGAAAAAAAAAAAAAAAAAAAAAAAAAAAAAAACAGGTCACAAGAATTTTTAATGTGGTAAGTTAAATGAAAAAGTACGTGTAGGAAACTTATTGTATATATTAGAATCTTAAATTGATATGCATATATAAATTAATTATATAATTATCATTGAAAAAATTGTAAAAAGAGATATACATTTATAATTTTCTATTTTTGATACCTCTTAATTATTTTTATAGTTTCCTTTACATAACTCAAATATTGATGTGTATATATACAATGTAAACTCTCATTTTATACTTATCCACACTTTGTCCTAGCTAACCATCTTCTTTTTAGCGTAAAACATCGGTATTCATTATCAATCATAAATTTGACTAAAATTATTAAAATTATATATGGTGTGTGTGTGTGTGTGTGCGTGCTGTGTGCGTGTGTGTGTGTGTGTGTGTGATAAAAGTGTTTGTATGTAAAATGCCGGGATGTTGGTTCGTTTATTGTACATTTTATCAATAGTGATGTACTAAAGGTAAGTCGGATGGTAGGGAACCTCTAATCTATTTCAAAGTGGAATGAAATTAAAAGAATAGATCCAATTCTTGTTCAAAGTCAAGAGTTTATTAAAATTGGTCTTTTTTCCCTTTTTATACTCGCGTTTCTTCTCCTTTGATTTGTTTCATAATTTATTGTCGAGCACATGTTTTCACTGCAAATTGTTTTCTTCAATATCAAACATGGTTGATAAAAGTAAGCTGAATGACTTTTTTAACAATATGTGAGATTTTGGATATTTTATTTTCTCACAATTTTTTTATCAATTTTCTTTTGGGAGGGTGTGGAGTAAATAAAAGACACACAACACGATAATGGCTATATTTAGCTTAACCGTACAAAAAAACAAATGGTTAAATTAGTTACTTTAAGTAACGAAAAAGCATTGTGTTCTGATATAAAAAATGCGTAA
This sequence comes from Tegillarca granosa, assembly GCA_029721355.1. NCBI lineage: Eukaryota > Metazoa > Mollusca > Bivalvia > Arcoida > Arcidae > Tegillarca > Tegillarca granosa. The sequence goes on along the minus strand of CM056597.1, from coordinate 13,663,986 downwards.
TAGGCATTAGCTATTTTGAGTGTAATTATCCATGATTTCGTCAATCCGACTATGTATTGAGCAACATATATTACGTTTTAAAGTGCATTACACATGTATAGGCAATAACTCATTCTCATAATGTGATTTTAAATCAGTAATCCTTCACAGTGTTTAGGATATCTATAAACTTTATAAAAAATACATTACATTTATCAAATATTTCCGCTTAAATAACTTAAATTGAAAGATGTTTTTGATATTTGATACATTTTTGTATTTGTAAATTTTAGTGGTTACTTTCTCCCATGATAAAATAATGATCCATGACGGTGTAAGTTGTCCCGCTTGTACTTACATCCTATATAAATTGTATATGCATAATTACACGAATGAGAAAAAAAGAGGGTTCATAATTTAGAATAAGATGTTAATATGAAATTTTCACACCATTTACTACATTTTTAATTTAAATTATCTTAACATTAAGACCTCAGTCAGGTTCATTCTTAAACATATTTTGAAAATTTGGGAAGAAACAAAAGGTTTTCGATGAATGAGGCATTGTATCTTTTCCCTTCAAACAGTTTTAAATGGTTTATAATATGTGGCAATAAAAGTACTTATTTCAAATTAAGAAATATCCGGAAGGCATTTTAAGATACACAAGGATACAGTGACCAATTTCAAAATTAATAACGAATGCTTTGTTTTACTTTCTTTAGAACATATTCATGTACAGTAATATGGCGGGAACATGTCTAAAACTGATGGATCGTTATAAAATGGCATCAGACAATGAGGAACAATCTAGACCAATGGGTTCTTTAGAGACTATGTACCACAAGTACCATAAACGTGGGATAGACATTTATGCTCAAATTATACATCTTAGAATGCTTCATCCCATCAATCTGCAACAAACAAGAGAGGCATTGGAGTGTTTGGTGAAGAGGCATCCGTTACTGCGAATGACAATCAAAGAGTTAAAATCTGGATCATCTCAAAATTTCAAATTTGAAGAGATGGATCCTTTCATATTAGATTTAAGGGAAATATATGCTGATGATTTAGAAAAAGTCCTTGCATATGAACTTAACAATCCACTCAACTGCAACGATGGTCCATTGTGGAGATTTACAGTGATCTATTCTAATAATTCTGGTAGAAAATTTTTAGGAAAATTAAACCATAACTTTACTTTTATGTTCAAATGTCATCACAGTCTGGCTGATGGTATCTACTTACACCAATTGTATTCCGATTTTATCGAATATGTAGATTTGATACAACGAGGTTATCAGATAAAACAGCAAATTAAAGAACTCACGGTGCTTCCAGCTATTGAAAACCTGATCCCCTTCATGTATGCACCCAAGGCGAGAGATCAAATTCTAGCAACTAGAAACACTTTAGGTCAGAGAAAGGATAATTTAAAGGACGCATTATCGGCATACAACAATCGGTTTTCAGGCGAAATAAGTAATTTTAGTAAAAAGGAAATATCAACAAAAGTGGTAAGAATGAGCATAAACATGAATGCGACAGCCCGTTTCTTGTTATCTTGCAAATACCACAAGGTAAGCGTATCAGGGGCGTGTATTGCTGCAGCATGTACGTCCATGCTTGATTTAGTACGTAGCAGTTTGTCGGAAAAAGTTGATTGTATTAGTATTCCAGTTGAGATAATGGTCGATCTTAGACGTTATATGATAGACAAAACGTTATTTGACTCATATCCTGGTGTTGCAGCCATTCATATTCCCCTTGATGTCACAATGAACTTGGATATAAATTATCAAGAAGAAAAATCTTTTTGGACATTCGCTAAACAAATTTCCATGAACATAGAAACTTTGATTTCTACAGGGAAACCATTAGAAGTAATGGCCGAAGAATCAAGATCGTGTGATGACCAAAATAACACTGGAAAGTCACCATATGTTATTTGTTTTACCAATTTGTCTTCTGTTGATAAAGTTTTAAAAACTTCACTTAAAGACCGTTTTAAAATTGAACGCTTCCCAGGAATAACAAAAGTAACCATTGATGATATGCCTATATTTTTTATTGGTGCGTTCACTCTTAACAAAATGTTTAATATTGGAGTTGAATATTGCACAAATTATACCTCAGAGAACACTGCTGCACATTTTTCCTGGAAACTTTTGTCTCATCTACAACATGCAAGCAAACTGTAATGTCTGCAATACATACCGGTAATAGTTCTTAAGTTTAACACCAGGTGACGTAACGAAAGCCATCATTAAAATTACAACTAATTCAAAATATGTATTGTCTAATATAATCTGAAAACTTTGATAATTTTTGTCTTGATTTTTGCTGGATGTTTTTCTGTATATGAAATTGCAAATCATTTTTAATTGGTTTAAAATTTGCAAATACTGGAAGCTTTTTCTGTGATAGCTATTTTTTTTTATTCTATAACTTTTTTAATACATGTATATACATTCATATTATTTTTAGAATTATTGACCTTCGTAATGTATTTATTCTTGTTAAATAAAAACCGTTATTATCAGACTTTTTTGTTTATAGATATTAAGTGCATTTAAGATTTCATAATAATTGACTAAATGAAAATTTCAGTATCATCAAAGATGACATTTATTAAGAGTTTGTTTCTGCCAAACCTTTGTCAATACAGTTGCACCACCGAACCATTTGTTATCGATCAAGCCCCAGTTTCACAATCATTCACTCAACTGAGTATACACTCAACTCAAATTTGGGAATATTTCAATGTCAATTTATAAGACATCATACATGCAGTTACAATTGAATATCTTATGTGATATTTAAATTATTTAGTGTAGGTTTGTTAAACAAAACAAAACATTGTCTAAAAAAAATCTTACAATTTTAAAAATATTGATGAGACAAAAATTGGAATATTTGAGTTGAGTGTACACTCAATTGAGTGAATGATTGTGAAACTGGGGCCAAGCCATGCCCATCCTCTGAACGTTTTCTCCGTGTAATAAACTTCAAATTGCCAATGTCGTCAAACTAGTCATATTTTAATAGTGCGCATTTGAATAAAAAACCGGAAAACGGTTTGAGACAATTCCGAAAATCATAATTTGTTGTTTAAGGAGTAAAAATACACTAAAATAAAAACGAAAACCCAAGCATTTATATGTATTTTTAAAATTTTATTCAACAAAGCACATTCTAATGTATGCGTATGCAAATTTTAGAAAATCCTAATTCGGGGAATTTTTTTGCCTCAGGTCCCGGGAAGTACCTTAACCTAAACCCTATTGGACAAAATTGTTGAAATACATTAGTACGGCGTTAAATGCTATTGTATAAATTTAGAAATCAACGCAATATTTCTGCGTATCAGCTCGCTACACTGGTGCTCCAAATAGAGGAGGAAATTCCAAGAAAGAAAGAAAAAACTTTCTTGAATTCCGTGATTTTAACCGGATTTATCCGACTTCCCCATGGCCAATCCCTACCAGTTGACAAAATTTCAACCTGATCAGATAAGAAACGTAGGAGGAGATGTCTCTGAAAAAATCTGTCTTATTGTTATGTGATACGCAGACATAATTATGCGTTTTTCTGTTTTTTTTTTACAAGGATTCAAACTAAAGTTCATTGTATGTATAATATTCCAAAGTTAAAAAATTAAAAAAGTAAAATTGGAAAAATAAAGTTTAATAGTTAAATTATGTGACAAACATTTTAACAATATTATTTATTTATGAAATTTTCAATTTATTTATCTATTTATTTATCAAGTTATTTACTAGTATTTAATTATTTACAACGAGAATAGCAAAGAATCAAAATACTTATGTATTCTTTCAAATGATCAGGCACGACTGTTTAAATTATTCAATTGATCAAAGCAATTTTATAATTATAGCTTCAACAAGAATGAAATGTTCACATCAACACCAATACACAATTTGTTTACCATAGATAAATAAATGTATAAAAATCATAAATTGTTATTGCTTTAGGTAAAATATGTAAACGACATTTTAATTGAAATAATGGACAGAGCTAGAATATGATATTTTCCAGAGAAGCAGATGCGTTGACAGACACGCTAAATAGTAATGAAAATAAAAGAATATGAAAATGTTTTCCTGGCGGCAAAGTTTCCAGTAGCAACTCATATAAATTTCATTAAACTTTCATGAGATAAAAGGTAAATAGTGTCATAATTGTAATTCTATATTTATATATATTTCTTTAGCAGCAAGCATATTAATCAAAGTCTATTCGACTTTTTTCAAATCTTTTTTTTTTTTTTTTTTTTTTTTTTTTTTTTTTTTTTTTTTTTTTTTTTATGGAGAAGGCAAAAACAATCGGCGCTAGACATTTGAGCAGATTGATAGGACAATTTTAGCGGATAAATAAGAACGTTTGAGCGGCATATCATAGGACATTTGAGCGGATCATTTTTAACCCTTTTGAGCAGATTCTCCGATTCGGCGAATTTGAGCGGATTTACCACTTCCGTCAGCCAGACTAATTTTGTTGCCCCCTGCTTACCACGGAGAATGTTCGTTCTTTTGCATTACCACTGTGCGTGTAGCATTATTGGTTCTGAAACGACCTTTGCATTCTTCTTTTTCTTTTGAAGTAAATCGCCAGGGTATTATATCATCATAAAGAATACTGTCAATTCTATATCTATATCCATTTACTAAAACACTTCTTTTTCCATTATTTGTTTCTAATTACAACAATCTCCATGTTGATATGAAAAGAAAAAGTGACGTATGTGCTTGTTAAATTATTAATTAACAGATGGACTTTAATAAGTGTACACTTTTCAAACGGTATCCCCGTGTTTAAACCCGTGCAGAAGTAAACCCGTTTAAATGACCAGTGCCGAGTGTTTTAAGATTAACTTAAAAGTTAATCCGCTTAACGTCCATCAAATCTTCCGCTCAAATTCCTATCACCCCATTTTCAAATCTGCTCTTAAAATGTTTTTCGTCCATAACAATCAAAAACAATAAACACATTGGTTATGGAGAAATTGCATTGACTGACAAATAAGAGACAACTGTGTAACAATTCTATTCTAAATGTTATTGAAGTAAATGTCTATTAAAAATAATATTTTGACTCGTTTAATCGAAATTAATATATTCTTTACATTTAAGTTCTTTGTGGGCATGTGGCAAAACTTTCTAAGTGACTCCGTATTGATAAAAAAGTTAGAAAAAAATATTTGTTATTTAAACAAAAAGTAGTGCTACAATCATTTAATATAGTGGGTGTTACGCCTGACTTTCTAATTGATTCCGAAATATGCCGAAGCGGTTTTTTTTAATTCTTAGAATACTAATGCATTATTTACATCAAAATTTAGCAGGTATTTGTTATATATTTACCCTTTTGCCACCAAGTAAGCTGATAAGTATTTTTTAGGTAAGTAAATGGAGGTAATTGAAGGGGGCTATATCAAAATCATTTAGTTTTTATTTCCACCCTACGGCCTAGTCAAGAGATTCGTATTAGGTACAAGAATTTTAGATGACTGATAATCTCAAGTTCAGTGACATTTTAATATTCCAAAATTCTCTTAGTTATTACCTTATATGATGCATCAATTGGGTCATTCAGCTGCAAATAATACAATTATTAGTTTTCTTTTAAACTAAAAATACGAAAAGATAAAATTTTAAAAATGATATAAAGTGCACCTCGGACTACAATTATTGTTATTTTAAATAAAAATCAGCTTTATTCGATATTCACGTTTGATTGAGCTTGCAAATCGTTGTTCTGAGTCTGTTGTAGGGCCTATTAGCCTCACTTGGAATCTTTGTTTCCATATATAAAAGAATTAATCGCAATCGAACACCTAAGAACAGACGTCTGTGTAAGACGTTTCTGATGAGGAATGAATTTCCGAAATGTGCACATATGGCACATCATAATTAAACAGTTTTTTTGTTAAATATTTACTACCCCTTTTTCTCCGTTTTCTTTGCTTTGTTTTCTTTGCTTTGTGCTAGTGTCATTTATCATTTTTGAATTTGATCAAAAAATACATTCAAAAATGATATATGGCAATATGAATGTGTGTTATGATTAAATTTAAAAATGCTATATGACACTAGTATATTTATTCAATTTACAAATGAAACGGGGAATATCTAAAAACAGGGAATATCTGAAAATAAGAATTTCAGTTGATTGATAAAAATGTTTCAAGACACGATATTGTATGTCCTTTACAATTTTAGATATTTAATAATTTCATTACAAGATACAAACTCCTTACTTTTCAGGGGGTCCTAAACCTTGAGTTACGCAACTTTGAAACAAGATTAATATTTTTTAAAAATGTTTTTATTTGTGAATTGATGCTGCAATAAATTTGTTTCAACTGGTAATTTTTTCCAAAAAAAAAATATTTTTGGAAAATTAATATAAATATTAAGTAGCTGTAATACTTGTACTTTTTTGTCAGCTGTGTACTTGTTATACAATATCACCAATGAAGTAGCAAGTAAGAGTTTGATGTCACTAACAATTGCGTGTAAATAACGTGTCTTTGAATTCCTAAATTCCAATTATCATGTTTATTTTTATACTGCTTCTTCTATAACATTTTATGCTGTGTATTCTATTTTTGACGGTACCTGCTGGTGTTTAACTTCATATCGGAGAATTGAACTCGTAGTTACACAGCATTAAGCAACATCAGATGTTACCGCCGCTGCTTTGGTTCGAACTCTTAACTGAGAAATTAAGCTCTTGTCATGTGCAAAATTTTTAATTTTTACAAAGAGAAATATTCAAATTTTGCACATGACACTCTTATACTCGCTGTTTTCTCTACATCCTAAGACCTAAAAAAGATAAGTCCAATAAATAAATAAATAAATAAATAAAATTAATTTATTGATACATAAGGAAAGTTGGTCATGAAAAGGATTTAACTTGAAGGTTTATTAATTTTTAAAGAAAGAAAAGTTTTTAATTCTAATACAATGTATTAAAAATTTTATTTGGCTAATTTTTATTGAATATATAGATAATTAATTGTTAAGGTAGAATGTTATTTAAAGTTTAAAACCTATAAAATTACTAGTTTTCTTTTGTGTTTGTTAAGTAAATTGGTCTGTTCATGATTGTCCCTTTCCTAAAAAACAAATATTCATTATTGTCCCTTTCTGGGTTTGTTGTGCTGTTCAAACAAACAATTATAGTCTGTTCCCATTTTACCTGTAAGAATTTTACCTTGTGGACTGTATTATGATATTGCTAACTTGAAACAAATTAAATAAGAATAAAAATGATATAACATTTATTTTAAATTTTCAAACATTAAGTTTGCTTTTTTTTTTTTCATTTTAAATTATATTTATTTATTTACTGGAAATCCAAATGAAATAAGAACAAAAATGATATTATATTTATTTTATTTTAAATTTTATTTATTTTAAATATTGTTATTAATTATTTAATGATGTTTTTTAATTTATTTATCTATTTGTATGTGTGTATGTTTTATTTTAGTTCTTCAATTTACACCAAGCTTATGCTTATCTGTGTCAAATTAACTCATCTTTGTCTTTCACAAGTGTTACCCCTTTCAAGCCATTCAAAAATACATAAATTACTATTTTGAAAAATATATCATTACATGTTTAAACATCATCCATGGCAAATGTTCAGTTAGAAATCACTATTATCCCAACCACCAGGGACAGAGGTTACAACATTGGTATAAATGGTTACAGATATTGCCGAAAGAATACCAAGTCCGATGTAATATCTGTTATTTATTTGTCATGTATATTCTGTATAATCCCATGTCACACAACTATACTAAGAGATGAATTACTGTAAAGGGGATTATTTTCGCGATTTCTGAAATTTGACATTTCGCGTAGGTGAATTGTCCGCGTTTCCGATGTTAGTGGGTTTATATTCTGTATATTATGAAATATAAACTTGTATAGTTATCATTTTCGCGTGGATAAAATTTTTGCGGTAATTTTTTTAATTAATTTATTTTATTAACGTGTCACATCCCATAAAACATACATAACAACATATACAATACAAAAAATAAAATCATGACATCCAGCCTAAAAGACTTATAAGACACGGTCATCTATAAAAATTAGCGTAAATATATACATGTACATTCAAAATACAGCAGTAAAAGTGTGTGTGTGTGTATGTGTGTGTGTGTCTGTATGTGTGTGTGTGGTGCAGTTGTATCGATATGTTTGTTAAAGAGTATGTTAAATATTGTATGCAATAATATATATATTATATTAAAATGTATGCAATGTGTGTGTGTGTGTGTGTGTGTTAAAATGTATGCAATGTGTGTGTGTGTGTGTGTGTGTGTGTGTGTGTGTGTGTGTGTGTGTTAAAAATAAATGTAATAAATTAGAAATTAAAAATGACAAAAAAATAAATATAGTTATGATAAAAAATATTTCCTTCTATTAAACATATTAAAAATTGTCTTGGCCGCTAGTGGTTGTAAAACAGTTTCTTGCATTAAAAAATTCATTTTTTCTGTCTCGAATAAAACATTAAAACCTGTACAAATATTCTCAGCAAAATAAAATAAATCAAAACGAAGATCAGAGTAAAAATCACAATATAATAAAAAATGTTTCTCGTCCTAAACATCATAGTTTTTTCAAAGCTGACATAAACGATCATTCAAAGGAGTTTTCGGTTTGCTATATTGTCCCGTTTCCACTCTAAGGGGCAAACTGCCACATCTAAAACTGGAATATACCCGTCGATGGTGCCTTGGTATTAATTGCGTTAGGTATTGTTAGTTTAAACAATATTTTATTCTCTCTTCATTACATACAATTATTTTACATCATAATAATACAGGATTCTGAAACGAGAAGTATTCTCTTATGTAAATCAGTCTCCCTATCTGTAATTACAATCATCAGTGACCAATGATATAATAAGGATTATAAGTATCTATTTTAGAACAACAAAAATAATAAATAAATGATATTGAACAAAAACATGGGAAAAAAAGAAGAAAAAGGCATAAGAAAAGAAAATGATGAAAAAAAAAAATTAAAAAAAATGAAAAAATGATGGAAAAATCATAACATGAACATTAAAACGTAAAACGTTTAAATCGGCTGATGAAGTTATACACTTGTAATACAATTTGACAATTTTAGGTATTGTTCACAGCCGATTTCAGATTTAAATGTTCGATATGTTCTAAGTTTATTTCCGTTGTCTCCATTTCCTTTGTTGTTCCAAAGTTCATGATTCCATTTATCAAAGTCTTGCTTCAAAATTACTGTTTTCGCGGTATCTAAAAATTTATTGATTTGGCTTTTGTCTGTGCATTGTAAAAATAAATCGTATAAGTTAAAATCACATAATAACTGTTTGACTTTAGTATCCCAAGAATGTGAAAATTTGCTACTCCAATGTCTTACCGCACACACTAATCGATCATTTGGCAAAGTATTTAGCTTCAACCAATAACGTAGCACTTCTATCTGCAGTCGGGATTTGCATGTTGACCACCCAAGTTCACCTCTTGAAGCTAAGATGGATGTGTTGCCACACACCCCTAGGAAAAAGCGGGCTGTTCTGTTTTGCACAGTTTCGATTCTTTTACAGTCTTTTAGACCCCACACCTGACTACCATAAAATAAAACTGGTTCTACAAGCGACGAATAAAGTTTTGAAAATACTTTGGACAGACATATCACCAACAGAATAGAATTTAGAGTACACTGCACCTAGTGCATTCGCGGCCTTACTAAGTTCACAAATGGCCTTTTTCATCTCTAGATGTTCGTCGAACCAAATCCCTAAATATTTGTAAGAAACGTCATGATCCAAAACAGTGTCACCACATGTAAAACGTTTATCTGATCTATTACATCTTTTGTTGTGAAAATGAACAATTTTTGTCTTTTCGGGATTTAATAGCAGTCTCCACTTTTTACACCAAGAGTCGACAATGTCCAGCATGTGCTGTAAACACTCCTCTGTCGGCACGAGAAGGACAACATCATCTGCATAAAGCAATATACCTAAAACGTAATCATCAATATCTATACCTAAACCAGAACGTTTTATGTCTTCAGCCAAATCATTTATATATATAGAAAACAGAGTTGGGGATAAATTACAACCCTGTTTTACCCCTAAATTTACATCAAAACCAGTCGTAAACATATTATTTAACCTTAAAACACATTGAACATCATTATATAAAGATTTAATGGCATTAAACATTTTACCATTAATACCTAATCTCAATAACTTAAACCACAATAAATCCCTATTAACTGTGTCAAACGCCTTTTTTGTATCCATAAAACATGCAAAGGTAGACAAGCCAGCAGCTTTCCTATTATTTCTGTAGCGCGAAAAATTTACCCATGCGAAAATTCCCCCCTTTACAGTATGTGATGCCATTTGTCATATTTTTATTTGTGTATATGTTTTATTTCCATCTATTATTTATTTATTTATTTATTCATTTTTATTCATTATTATTATTATAATTTTTTTAAGTTTGCTTTGAAAATAGGTGTATTTGCATTATTTAATGAATTGATTATTTTTTTAAAATAAAAGTAAAAATAAAATGTAACATTTGATATTTGGTTATTCTTTTACCTTCTTTTCTGGAATAAACTATATACCAAGCTAAACTTAAGTCCTATTGTTCCCCAGTGGGATTGAATTCATGATTGTCCCTCTTTTTTTATCCAAATTCTTACCTGGATTTTCAAAAAAGGGACAATCATGAATAAACCAGTAAATTTTTTATCGATAAACTTGTCCAAGGCAGTAATTAGTTAAGGCGTAAACGTATGGTATTTGGTTTTCTGATGTTTAAAATTGGTAATCAGTAAAATAAACATAATGTGATTTCAACGTTAAGGCCAAATGGAAAATTAAGGTATATGTGTCAATTTACGTACACAAACCTTTGTATTGAGTAAATTCAATTCTCATATTTGTTAAGCAATTGAACAGGAAATGTTAATTAATGTTGAGCCACGCTAATCACGCGTCAAAACTGTCCAGGAACGCTTGATATTACATAATAATTTGATAATAATAATAATAGTAATAATAATTTATTTTATTTAAGTGTCACATATAAAAATTCAAAGTTCACATACATACATGTATATAAAAACCCTTATAAAATTTTTATATCCGGCCACATCTGACCTACGAGACACTACATATTGTATTCAATAATTAAAATACATGGGGAAAATATAAAACATACATTTGTTCATAGCACTAAAATATTTGGTCATATAAAATAGTTGGGCATGAGTATAAAAAGTAAGGCTGCTAGTCACCGCTTAAAACATCATACATTGGCATTAAAACATCTACGTCTGGTGATCATTTTGAATAAAAAGATACCAATTACATGACCAGGCCATCCATCCTCACTTAATGACTCTTTGATATAAAAAAAAAATTACATGGGCATACATTGTCATTAATTTTATAAAAGTGGACATTTTAGTGTTTTATAAGCATGGTATTTTGAGCCATTAAAAGGTTATGACATTGAACATTTTAGGTGTTTTATGCAATACATTTTCAATGTTTATCATTGAAAATATTATAATTTTATATAAATAATTCAAATCAAAATGTTAAAACAGAGAATATATGTCTCTGGTTAAAAAATCATTAATTTGCGAATCTTATTGGATTTTAATTTGTTTATTTTATATTTGATCTAAAAAGTAAAATTCGAATTGACACCTTCCACTCGGAACTTCAGGTAATATTTATGTGAAAAGAACTCAATTACCCCGTGTTATGGAACCGTGAACCTATATCTAATTGGTCAATTTAATTTATTCAATGTAAAAAGGTTAACTTAGAAGTCGCGACATGCCCTTTGATATTTAACCTCTGATCAAGGCCAAAATCCTAAGGTTGGTCTTCACCACGAATAAAGCAACATCTATTGAAGTTCCAAATGTCAATTTAGGTGAGTCTGCACTTTACTTTCTTTTTTCTTTTTTTTTTTTATTTTTAGTATTTTTGATAATTTATCTATTTGTGGGTTTCAAGTTCAAAGACATTTATTACATTCTATATCCACAATTTTACTTTTTGAATCAATTTGATTCACAATTGTATATTTCTAAAGTCAACACTTTTTCTGTGTAATTGCAAAGGCATTGAGTATACATGTATTAATTTTTAATACTATTATTGTTTTCGGCAATGTAAGATGCCAACGTGGCAAGTCAAAATATTGAATAGGACTTTTTTCAAATGGTTCAGCATTTGTTATACGTTTAACTTCAGTCACAAGTTCAATTACCACAGATTAATATGACTCAATCGTGTCATTTAAATCATGCCCAACTTCAGCATTTTGTCTTTTCTTGTGCATTTTACTATCGAGGTTCAACACGTTTTTTATTTTTCAAAAAAAAAGTCATTGTTAAATTATTTTCATGTTTTCAACTTCCGGCGTCGCCATATTTTTGTCTGTTTACATTTTCAACTTCCGGTGTCGCCATATTTGTATTTGTGTACATTTTAAACTTCCGGCGTCGCCATACATTTTAATACTCCGGCATCGCCATATTTTTATTTCTTTATATTTTCAACTTGTGTTACAGTGTTTCATTTCAAAGTTGATTTTGCGTTGTGTATTGCCAAGACCTGAACCGGGAGTAAACATTCAGTTTTATAGTATTTTTTATACGGCAATAAATTGTTATTCAACTTGTGACAAGGAAAGAATGATAAGCCCGCCATTTGTTTTGCTTGATTAACCTTAAACCTTAATAAGTTTTAATTCAAACAGTTACAAGATATTTCACGTCTACAGAAAAAGAATTTAATTTTAAATACTTGATTGTCGATTAACTAAGAACACAAATGAGCATGTTTTTCAAATATATAAATTTTAAATACCAAATATAAAATAAACAAATTTAAATCCCATAAGAATCGCCATTAAACAATGTTTTAAACTGATTTAATTGAACAGAGTTACTTCCCTTGGCGTCTACACCTAATATTATCTTTTTTAAATGATAAATTTTTGTAATGAGTTTGACTTAAGGAAGAATATAAGTAAATCACTAGTAAGTATTCAGTCTAGAATATGAGTTCTGATAAAATGTAAGTAAAAATAAAATAGGTAAGAAAAGTAAAACGTTAAAATCCAAACTTGTTGGCAACTGGATTTTTTCTACTACTAATCTATCACTTCTATCGTTAAGGTAAAAAAAAATTGATAAAATTCACTTAAGTCTATGTGCCAATCTATCATACGGCGTAATTGCTTTGGTTACAAATAAGAAATTGGTGGTTATTCTTGTTTGTTATCGTATAAATAAACCAAAACTCACAAGGTTTTTTTTGACAGTGTGAGTGAAGTAAAAGTACGAGGCCATCTACGATACAATTTTCTAATTAGTAGTTTCGGATTTGATCTTTTTATGACCTTATTATATTTGTCTGATGCTTTAAAAGGCAGAATTTTAACTCCATAGGACTATTTAGGAAATGTTTTACATTGAAGGTCAATTGTACTCTATACATATTTACTGTTTTAAAACAATTAATTGAATCAAAATATATCCCCCTGTCGCCAAAATTCATGGTACTTAAAGTTTGTTGCTAATTTTAATGGTAAATCGAAAGTAAATAGTAAAAAAAAATCCCGTTTTACATTTCTTGTACTACTTTGCTTTCAAAAGAAGAAAAATTTTGTTGTTTTCATTTAAATATATCGGAAAACATTGTTTGTAAACAAAACCCTCGAGGCAGACGGCATTTTGAAAAAATGTGACCAAATTCGTATGAAGTCTCACGGATCACGAGATTTCTCATGGTTAGGGCCTACATAACTAATTAATTCAAAACATTATATTTTCAAAAGTCTAGTTTAGATTTACAATGCAATGCATTTCCGGTATGACATGCGGAATTCACATCATTTTACATCATATTATATAGTGAAAAATACATTAATTTTAATAAATACACCGTAAGAGATACACGATTTTGATGACACTCAAAACAAGTACTACTTGGAACAAAAGTTTCAGATGATGATCGGGTAAATAGACCAGACACTCTTTTGCACACGACATAATTTACATCATTATTTATTTTACATGTGATTAAAAAATAAAAAATAAATATATATTTTCGAGAGTAATTTGGCAATAGTGAAATCTGTCAAAATTGAAACGTTTGGTATTTCTTATATTTTCTTACCAGTTTATGACATATTTATCTTGCCAACGAATAAACGTTACGCGCTTACGCTTGCAAGATAAGCAATGTTGTAAGAGAGAAAAATTTTGAAGAGATCTCTGTTCAAAAACATTGATAAAATATGAGTTTTTTAACATATGTAATACATATTTCCACCTGTTAATAAAATCGCATTTTGTTTTGACTTTATGTACACAAGTAGAAATCAGGCTATGTTTTAAAGACAATTAAAGCTACTTGTTTGCTTTCAAAAAAAACAAAAAAACAAAAAAAAACAAAAAAAAAACAAACAAAGAGACAGCTGGTATATAACTCAATGTATAATTTGATAGATAGATAAATTATGTTATGAGAAATTCTGTTTCATTTGATTCTTTAAAGAAAGATTCTGTAATGATTTAAAAAGTAACTAAAAGTAATAGAAAGAAAATATATAATTTTGATATAGTAGAGCAATTAGAAAGAGAAAACTTTGCGATTTTACAGAGCCATGATAAATTTACAACATTATTTAACATATAGTTTTTCCAATATGAATTATTACAACACGTATAGTTATGATGAAGAATAATGTCCGAAATATGCAAATATGGCACATCAAAATCAATAGGTATTTTTGTTAAACATACAGCATTTTTTCCCCAAAATTTCTCAATGTTGACATTTGACATGGATCACCACTTTCATTAGATATAGTGATATACTAACCAGTACACAAGGACTCAATGGACACTTATGATAAAAAAGTGATAAAAATAAGTAACAAAAATTTTATGATATATTGTAAGGTAGTAAATAATTGATATACCCTTACAGTTTTGTTTATCATTGAAAATAATTA
This sequence comes from Tegillarca granosa, assembly GCA_029721355.1. NCBI lineage: Eukaryota > Metazoa > Mollusca > Bivalvia > Arcoida > Arcidae > Tegillarca > Tegillarca granosa. The sequence continues at coordinate 13,648,916 of CM056597.1, read as the reverse complement.
AAATATAATAATCTAATTATTTTTATACTTTGGCAAAAACTGTATTTGATAGTTGATATTTTTTATTTCTTAAAGCAATCCAATTTAGTGATAATGTATCTAGAACTAAAACTAATGATTCATAGCAGTGTAAATTCGCATGTACTGTATTGGTCTTTTGAAAACATTTATGAAAAAGTAAAGGTACTAAATGAAAGGAGAGTCAAACTTTATATTGATTTTGTGTTTTTTCTCCCTTCATTTAGTACATTTATAATTTCACCTTTTTACCCTACAATCGTAGGTCAGATCTATTCATAGACATGACCGTAATAAACGGTGCATAACTGTAAGTTCGATAAACTGTAACGCTTTATTCTATGTAATTGTTGAAGCATACGTAAATAGTGTATACGAGAAAAGGAACAAATAGGGGCTCAAAATTCGGAATAAGATGGTAGTATGTCTATTTAATTTAATCTTCGAATTTTCTATTTCAACGTTTTACTAGTAAGATTAAATAGCATGTCTTTTCATGAGCATACTTGAGAGATTGGTTGAGTTTGGAGTTGAAAATGAAGAAAAATAATTGCACCAAGGTAAGTGACGTGTAATTTTTTATGCTTGTTCCATTGAACTCTTGCAAAATCAAATGGGACTTTAATGCTTCAATGTCAAATAATTGTTATCAATATATTTATTTCCTTATTGTCATAGATATTGAAAAGCTAAAAAAGTTACCTTCTGTTTATATGTTTGTTTTCTGTAATAAAACTTGACAAAAATTCCAGCATTAGATTATCCTGGTATTTGAAGCTTTTTTGTTAATGTCACTAATGCTGATTTAACTCTGCGAGTCTTAAATATGGTGGTATAAAGCAGATCTTGACATAATTTCTTTCACTTAAGTATAATATTTGGTTTTGGTAATGTAACAATACAGTGGGTTACAATATGTAATAACGTGTTGGCGCATTGTTCCATACCTATATGGCCTAAATAATACTAAAATATTTGGGTATTGTTGAACTTCATTGTTGATATCTATTTAATACATACATCTATAGTTGTGCTGATTTTGAATGCATTATTTAGTTGTCATGTGCTGATTTTGAATGCATTATAGAAATAGAAATTCAAAATCAGCACATGACAGTTCTGCCAGCATGTCAATTATTCAACAACCACAGCAAACGCTTTTACACCGAAAAAGAGTTAAACGATTCCGTTGTAGAGCCATTTTTCTTACTTCATTAATTCCATTCAAATATTCACAAAACAGTTTGATTTTAAAATGGAAACAATGATTTATTTTAAATCATGAACAAAATTTTTTTTATTTCTTTAGAATATTTTTATTTCCGATAAAGTGGCGAAAACATGTCTAAAACAGATGGATTTTAATAAATCGACATCAAAGAGAATTAAACAATCTAGACCAATGGGTCCTTTAGAGACCATGTACCACAAGTACCACAAACAGGAAATGGACATCTTTGCTCAAATTATACATCTTAGAATGCTTCATCCCATAAATCTACAACAAACAAGAGAGGCATTAGAGTGTTTAGTTAAGAGACATCCGTTACTGCGAATGACAATCAAAGAGTTCAAATCTGCATCATGTCAAAGTTTCGAATTTGAAGAGATGGATCCTTTCATATTAGATTTAAAGGAAATATATGCTGATGATTTAGAAAAAGTCCTTGCATATGAACTTAACAATCCACTCAACTGCAACGATGGTCCATTGTGGAGATTTACGGTGATCTATTCTAATCACTTAGAAACAAAATTTTCAGATAAATTTAACCATAACTTTACTTTTATGTTCAAATTCCATCACAGCCTTGTTGACGGTACCTATTTAAACCAATTGTATTCCGATTTTATCGAATATATAGATTGGATACAAAGAGGTTATCAGATAAAACAGCAAATTAAAGAACTTCCGATGTTTCCAGCTATTGAAAACCTGATCCATTCCATAGATGTGCCCCAGGCGAGCGAAGAAATCGTAGCAATTCGAAATACTTTAGGTAAAAAAGAGACCAATACAATTGACTTGTTATCTGCATACAACAATCAGTTTGCAAAAGAAATAAGCAATTTAGCTAAAAAGGACATGTCTACAAAAGTAGTAAGAATGAGTGCGGACAACAATGAAACGACCCAGTTCTTTTTATCTTGCAAATACCACAAGGTAAGCGTATCAGGGGCATGTATTGCTGCAGCATGCACGTCCATGCTTTATTTAATACGGAGTGGTCTGTCTGAACGAGTTGATTTTTTTAAATATTTCAGTCGAGATAATGGTCAGCCTGCGACGTTATATGATCGACAAAACCTTATCAGACTCATATCCTGGTGTGGCAGCCATCCATGTTCCCCTTGATGTTATAATGAACCTGAGTCACAATTATCAGGAAGAACATTGCTTTTGGACTCTTGCGAAACAAATTTCGGTGAACATAGAAACTTTGATTTCTACAGGGAAACCATCAGAAGTAATGGCCGAAGAATCAAGATCGTGGGATAACCAAAAGAACACTGGAAAGTCACCATATGTTATTTGTTTTACCAATTTGTCTTCTATTGATCATATTTTAAAAAATTCACTTAAAGACCGTTTTAGAATTGAGCGCTTCCCAGGAACTACAAAAGTAACCATAGATGACATGCCTATATTTTTTATCGGTACATTCACACTTAACAAAATGTTTAACATTCTAATTGAATATTGCACAAGTTATACATCAGACAACACTGCTGCACAATTTTCCGGGATGTTTTTTTCTCATTTACAACATAAAAATAAACTGTAATATCTGCACTATTTTAATTTTTTAATCATCGCCAAGGGCACAAACTAGAAGATGTAATTTAGCAAACTGAGATTATATCCTACTGTAATATTGTTTTTTTATATTTAGATTTTGTTGATCTTATTTTTAATTGTATTTACTGCATCAGGGAATTATATCGTGATAAATAAAAACAAATTATGAAACCTCAATAGTGTTTATTTATTTATTTATTTTTTTTATATATAAAAATATTTTACATACTATTGGATTCACTATTTTTGTGACAGTGAAATATGCCTAATTTTCGTAAAATAATCGATAAACGTCAGATCAGTTATTTAAGTGACTTAAGTCTAGTCTTAACAGAAAAATGATATGAGCATCCGCAATGGTAACTCACCACGTGATACCTCATAGCGTTTGTGCGGGACAATTATTTCTATTGACAACGGAATCGCATAAAGTTACGCTTTCCGGTAATAACGACGTTTTTTCGGGAATATTTGACGTAGATGTTATCCATTTCATTCCGCACAAACGTTAAGAGGTATTGATCACGTGGTACGCTGGCGAGTTCCATTGCCATTGGAATTTCGCTTATTGTAGATTTAACATGTTGAAAAGCAAGGCAAATGGTGTTTTTTGCGATGTAATGCTTTGAGAAAAAGACATCACTTCCAGTGTAAACACAAACATTTTCAACATGCACAATCCCCGTAGCAGCAAAAGATACCTTTCTACGGAAATATTTCGCGGATGCGCAAAGCGATTTTTTATTTGCGACTAGACTCAAGTAAGAAAAAAAAATAACAAACCGAATTCAATTAATTGGATTTTTTTTTTTTTTTTGAAAGTTTTTTATAATTAACTGTTACAACTGTCACAGCGACTCTAACAGTAGCTTAAACGCAATGTAGATTTTAGAATGACCATTTAATAGTTTATTCAATATTTAGATTTTTTCGTGCCTAAATGTAGCTTATATTTGCACCACCAAACTTTTTTTTAATAAACAAACGTCATACTCAATATACATGTACTGAACTTTTATGTCTATGATATATGGTTAAACTTTTTGATAAAATTTTATACAGAATGTTCTTTTGTAGATTAAAACATCGCCAGTATTCAGCAGAAACATCTAAACAAATTCAGTCAAAATCCTAATCTAAAGCCTAACTGGCCTCGCTTTTTAAATACTAGTAATTAATAATCAAGAACATACATACGTTTAGTAAAACATCTCCATCTTTTATTCCCTTGTAAAAGTTGTAAGGCATTGTGTCATTCATTTCTCTACTTTTGTTTATAAGATAAAAACTCTACAACTTGGGCTAATAAATATCTCTTAGTTGACTACAATAAAATTTACTAGAGCAATCTACATGTATGCTATTTGTTATCATTTGGAGTATCCACTAGTCATACCGCATAGTATAAGGGCTCTTTTAAGTTTAAGCTGTTTGTTGAAGTATCTTTGGCTTCAACCCAGAACAAGAAACAATACAGGTAGAAGATATGACCTCCTCCACCACGAAAATGAAAAGAAATCGCATCGTCATTCAAGATGCACTCTGAATTTAAAAAAAGTTCATTATCATTAAAGACTTTACATGAGTGGCTACTGGATTTAACGCATGTGTTAAGCAATAAATAATAAAATTAAACAAAATAATTATAAATGAAACAAAATAAATTTATTTTAGATAAATGAAATATAAAAGATATCATAAAATAAATAAATAAATATAAAATAAAAATAAATAAATATATGAATAATAATATATTTGACTGATTTATTTATTTATTATTAGTATTTATTTATTTACATGTTTTTATTTTATTTTTTATGTTTTGTTTTTTAATATAAATAAACGATATTTTCGATTTATATTATGTGTTATCATTGATTAATAATGAAAGTCAGTACAAAATGTTTTCAAATTAAAACGTATACAAACTGCAACGTAAAATACGGAGTGGTTTTTTTTTTTACTTTACCGCTAATGCTTAAAAGCTCGTACTGACATATATTTTGTGTCTTCTAAAATTAAGTTTTCATAAATAGATTTCTCTATCATTTTTATTAAAATGCCGTTATTATATTTTATCCAAAACAATTTCATTTTTTGATTATTATATATCCATTCCGCAAAATAAATGTGTTTTCGTTGTATAAATTGCGTGGATTCTAGACAAGTTTTATGCAAGATATTTAAATAGGCTTTTAGGGAATAATGAAATATTTTACACAGCCATAACTAGATAAAATAAATTTGTCTTAATTATTCTAAAATTTGTGTATTAGTTGTACCACGTGATAATTATCAAGTCTGTAGACTTATCTGATGATGATGATTTAAAAAACTCAACTATAAACGAAAATATTAATGGCCACATGTACCTCGTTGAAAAAGTAAATGGCACATATGATTGAACAATGTTTTGGTCGTTGTTGACATCGGCGTGTACCCGGTAAAAAGAAGTACACATCTTTCCATCATTGAGTCATCAAATGAATTTCGATGTATGAGCTAGACCATATTTTAGGAAAGCTAAATCCCTGTCGTAGGTCATTGGAGGAAATGTCATCAGACCTCATCCTTAATATATGACTTGGTTTTCTAGTGATTACGTTAAACAATAACAAGGTAACATTGATTTTCATATTTTCATGAAAATAAGTGAACTGAATTCACATAATTTGAATGAACAGATAAAATGGGTGAATGTTGAAATTGTGACACCTCGTTTTGAGTTGAGTTAATGGGTTTTTACGTCCCTGTAACTCAACTAAACTCAGAGATTTAATTCCTGCAAAGACCACGTGTCTAATGAGTTGTTCGAATTCTTTTCAATTTTAAATTCCAATTTATATTTAAACTTTATAACAATCCCAGTAATACGTCATAAATATAACTTATCTTTATGTATTGAATATATCTTGGTAATCACAGTCTTTGGTATTCCGAGTAGTCTCTTCTCTCTCCTCTATAAAATGTTAACATTGGCTTTTTGAAAGTCTATACTCTGTACCCTTAATACCGATAAACAAGTGAGAATTCAAAAAATTAACGTTTTATGTATGACTCGGCACGGCTCAGGAGCACGCTCTACCACTTTGTCACCAATGCAATACACTTTTGCATTTTGCTACATATAACAAAAAAAAAGTCCTCTTTTTAACCGAAAACGACGATGATGATGGTAAAGATGTAAATTGGAAAATTAACACATTATTTAATACCAAAATGAGATAGTTGAATCGAAAAAAATTCATTTAAAAAAATTTATGTTATAGTGTTTTATACGTTATAAATAAATAATACAGAAAAAGGGCCCAATAGACATAAGAAATGAAAATAGAAACACCTGATTTAAAAAGTTATCCGGTCTGATTATTGAACTGATTTTAATTTGTACTAAATGTCGTATATAGATGTTACAGGAGTGAAGAGAGGAGCGGATACGGTTGATTTTATCAGTAAAAGTGATATCATTAGTTTGTACGCAAACTAATCAAAATTCACATACTAAATGTTAAAAAATAAACTCTCTCTCTCTCTCTCTCTATCATGTTTACATCAGACAAAACATACAAAAATAAAATAATCATATTAATGATATTAATATTAATTATTAAAATAATCATATATGTGTGTGTGTGTGTGTGTGTGTGTGTGTGTGTGTGTAATAAAAGACAAACAATAATATTAATATAAATAACATAGCTTAATATCGGTTAATATCGGTTTATATCGGCTTTATAAGAGAAAACATGCTTACATTTGGGCTATATTGTAAACGAAAACAAATTTTACTAAACCAAATCAACAGAAACCAGCTCAGTGAAAAAGAATATCTGTTCAGATATCGGATTTTTAAGAGGATAAATGTTTACAATGTTTATATCAGAATCATGTTTCTAGGAGTAGTAAACACGTAGGAAATTAACATCTACACCTTTTTGCAATATCAGTTACAGTTATAAATCAATGAAATAAAGCGGGATTCAGCTTCGCAGACCCGTGTGGGTACCGGAAGTACACGGCAACGTCGGACGCAGAGCAATTCAACGTAGGATATGGCACACTGCAACACAGGTAGCAGAATAAAAAAACTTTAAGCATTAATATTGCAATTAATTTATTCGTAGCCACTCCATTTAGCAGGTCTCGTTTGAGTATATAATCTGGTAGCCTATATTTGAAAATGAAGTAAGAATACATAATCTAATCATCATGTATATATTGGTAGCAATATTGGATATGTGCATGATTAGGTAAATTGCACAATTCTAAACAAGTTCTTTCAGAAAAAGAGAGAGTTTCGGACACAACGTAGAGTACAGAAATAACAAATGCTACGTAACGTTTAAAGACTTTCAAGGCAGAAAGAGTAAGATAACATGTAAATTTGTCTATGAAAAAAAATTATGACATAATATGAGGCTTATCAATTAAGTTTTTTATTTTTCCGGGCTAATTATGATGTTTCTCATATAAAGTATGCGAGAGGTGTAAAGCGCGCGCGCGCGCGCTACTGAACCACAGTGCCTCTCAGTACGTAGTTAGGTTCGAATCTCGTTTTGTTAAGGTGAGAGCTTCTGAGGTTTACAAGAGAAATAAGCTAAGGTAGTTGACTTTTGCACCATATTTCTGTCGTATGGACTTGAGCTGCGTAATGCACTTCCTATGCCAGGGCCACATTGTAACCGTTGTCATGTACTTTTAGTAAGATTGAAACATTTTCCAAATTTCTGAAAAAATAAATCAGACAAGACTGGTTTAATTTTTTTTCTTGAAAAAGAAAAAAAATATTTGAGGATTTAGGAACAATGTGCCATTTTATGTAGTTCGGGTTTTATTGACCATTTCATACTATGAAAATGGTCTTTTTAGAGGTAAAATTTTACATTTTGCTGTGTGGTTGCCAAGGTGACAAAATGTTTGCAAAACTTGTAAAAATTTGCATTTGGGTCATCAATCTAGTACAGAAATAATGTTTGAATTAGTCTGATTTCAAAAACCATTATCATTCCCAATATTACTTAATAATTATTGAAATATGGGTACATAACACTAAAGATGGAAATACCAGAATTGACCAATTTTGGCTCTTATTTTATGACTGTGGTCTATAACATAAAACATAGCTATATCATCATATCCATATTCAGTTTTATCATTTCTAATGCATTTTTTAATATAATGCAAATATATATATATATATATATATATATATATATATATATATATATATATATATATATATATATATATATATATATATATATGTGTGAAGGACTTAAATGCAAGAAAAGTTTAAAAAGTGTACATTAAGAACTTGGACTGAGTGGTCAAAAATGCTGACTAACTTTAAGCAGTTATTGTTATAAATCTAATTTTAGAAAAAAGACATTAAGAAGGTTGCTTGATTCTCAATTTGGTTGAGAATATCCCATAAGACCAATTTCAGCACCTTTATCTAGAGTCGGTTCAATTTCTCCTGATTTGGAATATAGGGCTGGTCTCCACGAAGGTAGCGGTTTGATTGATTCACACAAACGCTGGAAATACAAATAAAAGAAAACAGTTTTTGCAATAAAAATACATGGTTGTGAGTATTGATGGACCAATAACTGTTTAATTAATGCAGTCTTTATATAAGCTGCCCTTTATTAATGTAATAACAACAACACAGTACCTGTCTTATGTCGGGAGTTTGATAATCAGTTGTTCCTATGCATGTTTGTCCTATTATGTCCTACCTTGTTTGGATTTTGTTATATTTTGCCTGTGTTTGTGAAATCATAAAAACAAACAAAACAAAAACAAACCGAAAATTTAACTTCTCCATTAACATTTACTTCCAAAATGTTTCTTATGATGCTATATCCAAAGCATAAGTTTTAAATAAATTTGCTAAAGACTGTTGATGGCACTGTGTGTGTGTGTTTAACTTTTGATGATTACGGTGTGTGTGTGTGTGTGTGTGTGGTGTGTGCGTGAGAGAGAGAGAGAGAGAGAGAGAGAGAGAGAGAGAGACCATTTATGATGATGATAGTGTGTGTGTGTTTTAATTCGTGATAGTTTGTGAGAAAACGTGTTATTAATTTCGAGAGTTTTTTTGTTTTATTTTTGTACCTTTGGATCTACTTACGTGAGTAATTGATCCTTTAGTTCCAAGTAATGTTCCCACCATGCCAACAGGTATAGGTATTAAGGAGAGTATACCTATAACAAGTCCTATTCCAACAGCCCAAGGAGGATATGTGGTCTTACCATACTTTACTGGAGTCAGTTGAGCCACACTAAATATCCAAATAAACTACAAAAATATTTTAATATATTTGTATGTTATTTGAAAATAATAATCTTGAGAATATGGCGATTGAAAATGTCATCATGATTGTTTTTCGTTTTTAAGTTTTTAATGTGTGCCTTCAGAATTCAAAAATGAATAAATAAATAAATAAATAAATAAATAAATAAATAAATAAATAAATAAATGAATGAATGAATGAATGAATGAATGAATGAATGGATGGATGGATGAATGAGTAGATTTATGTATTAAATAGTCAAAGCTAAGGACTTCTTTTTCTCTAGCAGCAAAATTGCTTTTTATCCCGTAATTCACAAAGAAGATTTATGTATTAAATAGTCAAAGCTAAGGACTTCTTTTTCTCTAGCAGCAAAATTGCTTTTTATCCCATAATTCACAATAACAGTGGGTACTTTTATTTCTATCAAATATTTGAATGTTTGTACAATTGTTATTAGAGAAAGACAATTCTATCAAGCAAATATGTACAGTAACAAATGCTTTTTATTACACATTTTACATTCGATAATACACAGGGTTTTAGTATAGTTTCTTTTCAAAAAATAAAACACGAGCAAAGTATATTAGTAAATATATAACTCAAATACCAGTTAAATTTTGATGTGTTAGATGTGTACATTTCGGAAATTCATTCCTCAACAGTGACACTAAGCCCGAAAAGTTTGATAGATAAAAAACATACGCCAAACAGTTGAAAATAAATGAATCTAAAGTTCCAAATTTATGTAAATCCAAATTCAGCCTATGAATGCTTTGCATAAGGGAAGAGACCTTAGTTTTTAATAAATTTAAGACGGCTGAAAATCTTATTAAATTGTACATTTTCTGACAGCATAAAGTACTGCTTACTGAGTTATGGATACCCTCGGGGAGTTTTACTCCAACAGCAGCGGTACCCGCTCAGGGGTAGTAAATATAGAACTCAAATTGATGTGCCAGATGTGCACATTTCAGAAATAACTGATTATTACCAATTTTCAACCAAAATTCATATCAATTATTTAAAAATATATATATTAAATTAAAAATAGAGTCTCAAAGACCTAAATTGCACAGTTTTAGTTTATGCACATTAAATATTCTAATGAATATGTTTGAATGACCGAAGCTTCAGTCTATAACAATAGACTACTATCACTGGTTTGATTGAAGGTATTGATCTAAGCTGTCACTATACAACGTCCAACACACGTATATCATGACCAAGTCTATAATGCGAAAACGTGTACTATTAATGTTAATATAAAAATTTAAAAACTTTTTGTTTATATATTTAAAGCGCAATATTGCTAATTACCTTTGACGAAAATTATTCACCATAAAATTATATAAAAAAATAAATAGAATAAGAAAATACCAAAAATGAACAATATGATTTCCGACATAATTTGTGAAGAGACATGTGATGCAATTTCAATAATGTTTAAAATTCTTTTGATAACTTTGAATCGACAAAATACGAAATGTAATTAAATTAACAGTAACAACTAGAAAGAATAATAGCAAAAAATGGTACAGCATCCGATCCACACACACACACACACACACACACACACACACACACACACACACACATATATATATATAACACAAATACCAGTTAAATTTTATTGTGCCAGATGTGCACATTTCGGAAATTGATTCTTCATCAGTGACACTACGACAAAAAAGTTTGATAGATAAAAAACATAAGCCAAACAGTTGAAAATTAATGAATCTAAAGTTCCAAAATTATGTGAATCTAAATCCAGCTAAGGAATGCTTAGATTGGATATAAATGTAATTAAATTTACAGTAACAATAAGAAAGAATAATAGCAAAAAGATGGAACAGCATCCGTTTCATGCAACACACACACACACAAACAAACACACACACACACACACACACACACACACACACACACACACACATATATATATAAAGGTGTGATGCTACTATTGCCTAACAAAACTTTGTTAAAAGTACAAATTGTGAAAACAGATGCAAATGGAAATTATGTAATAGATGATCTATGGTATATATATATATATATATATATATATATATATATATATATATATATATATATATATATATATATATATATATATATATATATATATATATATATACCATTGTGCTAACAGGAGTAATGAACTTCCAGAAAAATGTCCATAGAGACGTTGGTTTGTATCCTAACATCATTTCAATGTCCTTTAGTAATCTGTTTGAACCTTAAATAAAAAATAAATATGTCTGGGTAACGTGTTCTTTATAGTAGCAAGATCAACCAAGAACACACCAAACATTAATAGTTGAAACAACATTCTAGAGGAGTAAAGCAAGTGAGAAGAAATGCCAGTGTTATCAATACATTTATACGTGCTTGTGGAGATTTGAAACTCTATATATTGATATCACAATGTCTTATATCTTAATGTGGATATAACCCTGTTTTTTGCTTCTTCATGTATAACTGCAGAAAACAATGTATTAGTAAGTTTATTATTTGTCTTCAAGGCAATTATATTGAAGAGAAGATAGATAGTATAATTGCTAACGAATGGGGAGTTTTGATTTTTTTTAAATGGAAAAATTCAATCAAAGAGGTGTGATGCATGCTACTGTTGCATAACAGAACTTTGTTTAAAGTACATTTTGTGAAAACGGATGCAAATGGAAATTATGTAATAGATGATCTTGAGTATGGGTTATTACATGCTTGTAAGTGTCGGTATATGGCCCTGATGTTGTGATCAAGGATTTTGTATTTAATTATTTTATAGTATAAAACAATTTGATATCCATTTGATAATAGCTTGTGGAAACTGGAATATAGATATTGACACTTACAAATAGAAAAAATACATCTATGCATGGATGAGAGAAAATTCCACGAAACTGACCAGATTAGATTAATTATTAGTCTCTGATGTCATGATGAGCTTTTTTGAAGACTCGATAATTATTTCAGGTTATAGAACTGACCATTCTGAATTAAAAGAACATCAAGTTTTTCAAGCACTTAAATCTCTTAAACTGCAGACAATACATCATTATTTTTAGATAGACCGGAGGCTTTAGTTAGAGAAGCTTTAAACAAAATTGAATTTCTGGCTTAAGAATAAATAAAATGTAAAAATTCATAAAACCTCTTCCATGCACCATTGTAAGTCATAAAATTCAGAAATTAAAAAAAACATATGTTTCTTCACATAAGAAAATGATGTTTGGAAAAAGACTTCACCTAAATTTATTCATTAATGAATTTTGGTAAAAAAGTACTATTTACAATTTATTAAAAATAAACGCAAAAACGCGTAACCTACTTTTTCACAAAAATTATTGAAATTCACAAAGATTCATAAGATGCTTTAGATGCCAAATATCACAACAGATTTTATCTCAGTGAAGTGGTTTTGGAGAAGATTGTTTTAGGTTGTCAACTATGTAGGACCTACATTTGGTAGCTATGGCAACTTAAAATGTAAAAATTCATAAAATCTCTTCCATGCACCAATGTAAGTCATAAAATTCAGAAATTTCAAAAGGCAATGTTCCATAGATGCTTTTGACCAAGTTTGAACAAAATGTGACCAGAAGTTTCTGAGAAGAAGTCGTTTGAAAAAATTGTTGACGGACGGACGACGGAGGGTCTGCCTCTATTGATAGTAAATAAAACATACATACCAGTCTTTGTCCAAACCACAATCCAAAAAACAAAGTAAAAAATTTGAAAGCTGACAAAATCAGTTATACACGGGAACTTCCATCAAGGAAGTGGGAAAGACAATTATTTAGTGAAAATTGCTTGAATATATTTATTATACATTACAAAGATATAAGTAAGATAGTGGATCTTGATTCAGAATATTTTAAAGAATTATTGATACATATTAAAACACGTTTCGGAAAGATGCGTTCTTGGCTTTTTCAAATTTTATTAAGAAGAAAATTTACAGGATAATACCATATTCTTATATTTTAAACCAACCACTTGGCATAATTCTAATTTATCTTCACAATTTATAATGGAATGGTTTTAGACGAAGTCTAATATTTCAATCCATTAGGCTATTCAAATATCCAGTCCAAGAGACAAATACTAGAGCCCAGTCTAAGAGTCCAAAAAGACTGCCTAGTAGTCCAGCCATTAATTTAAACTAAGCCATGAATTGCCAGTAAATAATTACCTTATTTTCGGTAATAAATATTAAAGACAAAATATTCCTAAAGTCTGTACCTAACTTTAAAGCTGCAATATCGTTCTGGAAACTTAATTTTAAAATGAAAATGAGATTGCATTTCAGAATAACAAATTTAGCAACTTTTAAAATCAATGGAATATACTTACTACCTTATTAGAATAATAAACAAAGAGGGGTAATTCTCCTTAAACTATATGTGAGGAGGTGATATTTAGGTTGAATTGAGACAACTCTTGCAGATATGTTGTTTGTATATAATATGTAATATCTTGAAAGGCCTGTATGGCAGTGTTATCACATATTATGTTTCATATTTGTCTTGTCAAGTTTGATGAAGTTCCAATAATTAAACACCTTATTTTTTGTACAAAATATTATATATATATATATATATATATATATATATATATATATATATATATATATATATATATATATAGTATCATAAAGACTGTACCAAACTTTAAAGCTGTAAAACCGGTCTGGAAATCTTGCTTTAAAGTTGTGTATTTTAGGTTGAAGGGAAACAATAATGTATGTGATGTTTTAAAATGCTTATTTAGTTGATAATATTTGAATAGCGTTATCACAAATTATTTTTATATTGCATATATGCTTATACATTTTTATGATAAATTATTTATTGTATAATGTGTACATGAATTTTTGCAAAATTAAGAATTATATTAAAAAGTTTATTATATAATATAAAAAACTTAAGGTTAAACTCACTATATTCCTAAAAATAAGATATGTTGGTTATCATTTTTATATTGTAAACACTTGATTTACTGCTGCAAGAGAACCAAGGATGAAGGGAGTTATAGAATGTAATTTAACTTTTTGCTATACGATTTTAACGCAAGGGATAATTTATTATACTCACCGTAACACCATGCCATAACTGTTATTTCAAGAAAAGCTATAAACATAACAGAAATACTTGCACAATACCAATCCATTAACTGTAGTACATATACACCTCCCTAAAATGTCAAACAAATTTTAAGAACAATTAAAAACATAGCAGGTTTGTTTTCAATTCAAAATAAAGAGGATTCAGTAGCCAATCTTATTACTTTATTTTCTTGCACGTCAAAAAGTGAAACATTAATTTACTAATTATAAGCCCTTACTAAAGTCGACCTTTTATTAGTGACAATACTACCAAAAACTTTGAACGTATGAAAAAAACAATGAAAAAAAGTTTTTTTTTGTTACAGAGTATAGTTTTTAAAGGAAAAGCAAGAAGGATTAATGGTAAACAATTTATAATATATAACCCGTACACAATAACCATGGGTTTAGAACATCGAAGTATTATTTCAACTGTCAATAAATGAGCTTTCAAAGAAAGTTTAAAAGATTTCATTAAAAACTCCACTTGTCGCCTTTTTTTAACGATATATTTTCGTCAGTTGGTGAATTTTGTACTTGCATACAAAATGTTCATTTACCTACGCCAAATCGCTTTAGATACTGCATAATGGAAAATCAAGTGTTACGTATACGAACATCAAATAATTTAATCTCACCTGTGTGATACAAGGAAATCCAAATATAAATCCTAGAATACAAATAACAGCTGTAAGGATAGTTTTTCTTTTATAAAAAAGATGTGGAAAATTATCAGTGATAGCGCCAGTCAATATCTGAACGTGAACCATCTAGAAAAAATTAATGAAACTGTAATAAAAGAAGCAAACTCCAAAAAATAAATCACAAAAAAATTAATTATACCATAATCGAACGAAATTAAAAAAGACATAGGTTTGAAATTTAATATTGGCCTCACCTACACGTTGGAAGATCACTTGTCCCATTAAATTGACCAGGTTTACATTTGGATTGCAATGTTTTATATTTATTTAAAGTTTTATAACCGTTTTTATGCGCTTTAGATGGATCAAAATTGTGAATTTATTATGAACTTAAAATGGGAATTGGGTTATTTGAAGCTCTAAAAACTATTGATATCCTAAATATACTTTTACCGTGTCATAAGTTTACACACACACACACACACACACACACACACACACACACACTTGTATTGATGTATATAATAATAATAATAATAGGAAAATAGGGTATTGAAAAAGTAAGACGCTATAATAGATATTTCTTAATATTTATTAAACGGAAAAAGACTAGTTACTGCTTGTTTCAAATCTTATTGCATACTTAGTTGGCATCGTGCCTTATATATAGGAGTTAGTATTACCTGACTGTCCAAGCCTACAGTAAACAGCATGAGGAAAAACAAAGCAGACCATAGCTGAGGTAGTGGTAATCTTGATAATGCTTCTGGATAAACCATAAATGCTATACCTGGACCTGAAATTGGAGGAAGATATATTAAATAAAAAGAATCAAAAACCTACCTTCTTTTTTAAACAAAAGAACTAACCATCTCTGATTTGTATTGAGCTAATTATTAAGTCGGTAATAATGGAGCACACAAAACGGTCGTTAACGACAAAAATGTTCAAGAACATGTGATCAGTATCTCTTAAAAACAATATGTGGTTAGAAAGATATATAACCCATCATTTCTAGGTCAAAAAAGGTTTTATGTTGATGTATTTTGCCACGAAAGGTGGATGTTATTTTAGCCTTGCCAAAGAGAAACAAAAGGTAAACGAAATTATAATTAAAATTAAAGAATTGAAAATACATGTTATATCTTTGAGTAAACAACAATAAAAATATTTTTAAATTATTAAGAATAGTATAAATATATTTTCAGAAATTTACAAATGCTTACCTTTATAAAACTGGAAGGTTCGAAAATTTCTTTAAATGTCTTTGGTAAGAACAGGGTAAAAAAACACATTTAAACATTTAAATAATGTTAAAAATTTTCAGTATCTGAGAATTAAAACTAAGATGTTAACGAGACAAATACACATGCAATTCTTTGATAACTGATGCATTTACCTTGTTCAACCACTTCACCAATACTAACTCTAGCTTGATTAGCCATAAAACCAAGTGTAACAAATATAACACAGCCAGCAAACCAACTTGTAAAACAGTCGATAAATGGCAAAATCATGGCATCCCTGTAGAATAATATAAAGGTTCATTAATAATATTAATATTTCAAATAAATTCCAATACTGACACCGTTTGCTTTCGAGTGTAATTGATTCAAGGTCATGTAAAAACGATCATTTTTAGCTATTTTATAAAGTTCTGTTTGCAATCTTGTAAAAATGTGTTCTTCCATATTAATTTGTTTGTAAAAAGAGAATTTATCATGCGGCTTTTTAATAATAATAATAATAATTATTATAATAATAATAATAATAATCATCATCATCATCATCATGATCATCATCATCATCATCATCAGATTATTGGATTGTTGGGATAAATGTATAAATAAAATAAATATGATAATTAATCAACTCTATTATCGTTCTCCAGTTTCACAATTCAAGTCAGGGCTAGAACCTCAAATCCAGTGTCCAGCTTCTCAAATATTTTAGAATTTTTTATGCAAAAGATCAAATAAACTACTTCAATGTTTTTTGCTTCTATGACGCAGTGAAATAATTTGCAAAAATTTACCTTGTTTCAAGAAACTGCGCAAACTTAAAAGCTCGTTTTTACAATTTCAGAATCTTGGAAAAAAGCAAGGTGTAAAATGTCCTCAGTTGTTGACATTTGTGCTGCTGCAGTTTTTGTTAGCAAACACAGGCTATTCACACTGTAAACATGTTGTAAATTTTCCAAACATGTTTTTATGTTTTTTACACAGTCAATATGTCATGTATATTGTTGTATATGTCATTATAAAACATTATCATAAACACAATGTAAGATCAAAATAATGACAATTAAGCGTAAATAGAAAAGATACTGTTGTCTTTTATTGTTACAATAAGACTGTTAACTTTTAAAAAAATATCGTCTATAACGATTTGTTCTATATATGTTTAGTCTCTAAATAAAAATGATTCCTGAATTTAAACTCTGAATTAGCACTTTTATAAAGAATAATAATTATAATAACGTAGATAATCATTTAAAATCTTTATTTAATACAGTTTTTATGGCACAAGAACACATACGATCTCTTTTAAAAGTCCACAAAATGAAAGCAGGATATATGAAAAGTAGTTGAAAAACAATGACAAAAACCATCATTTCAATAGGCACCCAGTAAATTCAAAGTATTTTCTCTATTATGAACAAATTCAACAACAATTTGTGAAAAGTAAATTACCTGTAACAATTATTGTTAAATTTGTTATAACTTGCTAAAGTTGCAAGGCCTCCGAATCCTAAACCTGCGGAATAGAACACTTGTACAGCTGCATCACCCCATACCTGGTACCAATGTCATAATAAGCTTTAATTAGATTATTGTTGAAAAGATATAATACCTAGAAGCAAGTACGTTATAATAATAATAATAATAATAATAACCGGATATTTTTATTCAAACGTTACAACTATGTGCTCCATAACATATTTAACGAATCTGAAGAATATAGTCAAGATAATTCAAACACAAACATACTAGTCCATGTCCAAACCACAAACCCGCAAACAAAGTAAAAACTTTGAAAACTTGCACGTTAACTTCATCAAAGAAGAGAGGCCAGATGCCGCTGAATGGTAAGCACCTGCGGTCTAGCTAGGTCAAAAATATTCGAGTGTGGATTTAAACAGTCAGGGTTTGAATTATACTAAGAGTGGAAATGGCTGAATAAAACGATGAATTAATAATATCATGGACAAAATAAATTTCTAGGTTCAAAAGAAAATAAAAAAAGTATGTTCAAGGAACTGAAACAATGAAAAAAGCGATAAAATGGTTTTGAAACGGCTTCGTTTCTATACGGGTTACCTGATTAATTGAACATTTGTAGAACTAAAATAGGGCATAATCAAAATAAAAAAATCGACAAAATAAAAATTCATAACAATGTGTAGTTTTTAAGGGTTTGTGCCATTAACATTCAAAGATGAAAATAAAAAATCTTACAGAAAATTTTAAAAGATCCTTCCAGCGAGGAATTGTATAAAACAAAAATCCATCCAAAGCCCCTGGTAATGTCAATCCACGGACTAAGAGCACAATTAAAAATAGATACGGAACAGTGGCTGCTACATAGACAACCTAAAAACAAAACATTTGATTAACTGGAAACAAACAAAGAATAAAACGGCATAGTTGTTATTGATAATTAAGATATGCCCATTCATAAGTTTCTTTACTTTTCAGAATTAATACAACTTCTTAAAAAGAAGTTGATATTTTTGCTTAAAAATAATGAAAACGAATTCTATTGTATTGCATACAAATTAAATCCATAAGGTGAATGGTACAGGGTGTCCCAAAACATGTGTTACACTTTTAATCATCTACATGTATAACTTTTTCAAATCAAAAGCAATTACAAATGTATCTTGCCAACATCTGTATATTAGTATAAATTTTTTTTTTCACAAAATTTCGGGAAAATCTGTTAAACATTCAGGTAGTTATGACGTCATAATGACGTCATCACATTATCAAGATGGAACCTTCAAGTGATCAGCTGGCAGAAACTGTCAAACCTTACTATGAGTATAAATCTGCTGCTTTAGTCATCAGAACCATGAGAAAAACGATATCCAGGAATGAAAGTGCTCAACAGAATGCTTATTTACAGACTTGCGAGGAAGTTTGAAGTTAAAGGCACGGTAAATGACAGAAGGCACAATTCTGGCATTGGCAGACCAAAGAGTGCCGTACCAAAGAGACAATTGATGTCATTGACAGAGTTATTACTGAAAGTCCACAAAAATCAGTTAGACCGGGTATTGCATGAACTTAATATCACTGCTAACAAATCTAAGTATTCATAAATGCTCAATATAAGTATTCATAGAATGCTCAAATTTGGTTTACAACTGGTTCCTTACAAGATAAGTGTGATGCAGCATTAAAGAGATGGACATTAGAATACGTTTAGACTTTGGCCATTGGATTTTAAGTCGAATTTAACAGATTCATATGGTTTTCCGATAAAGCCCACTTTTGTTGTCAATAAACAGAATTTTAGATTCTTGGGTTCTGAGAAACCTAAATTTTATGTGAAAAAACCTCTAAACTGTGAGAAAGTTACTGTATGGGCTGCGTTAAGTTCAAGCGGAATAATTGGCCCTTTTTTCTTCGAAGACTCCGAAGTCATGCAGTTACCGTAAATTCTGATCGATATTTAAGGTTTATGAAGTCTAAATTTCTGCCAGCCCTTAGACGGAAAGTTGTAAATTTGGATAATCTGTGGTATGAACAGGACGGTGCTACGCCACACACCGCAGGTTGTGTTCTACATTACTTATCGTACCGCAAATGTTTGGCCACCGCACTCCCCCGATCTAAACCCCTTTGATTTCTTTTTGTGGGGTAACCTGAAAGACAAAATGTACTATCCTTCCACACAAACAACAGAGGACCTAAAAACAGCAATTAGATCGATCTCTGTTGATACATGTTAAGCTGTAATAAAAAACTTTAGAAATCGTGTTCAAACAATGTTGAAGGCAAAAGGACGTCATTTGGGACATTTATTGTAAAATGATCTACATTTTTTGTATTTTTCTCCAAAGAAAGTTTTTGGTGATTAATAAGAAAACTGTGACAAATGTATGCTTAACAAAAAATTTAAAACCTTTTTGTTATACTTTGTAAATCTCATAAATATAACTGAAGGTATTAAAATTTTACAACAGTTTAAAAGTGTAACACATGTTTTGGGACACCCTGTACCACTGAAATTAATCTAAAATTAAAGGTTAAATCGATATGGAATTGGTAGGACAAAAAGGGTGATAATGGCTATATGTATTTTGTTACTATTTGATTTCGAATCGAAGACAAAGACAAAGATGTCATGTTGGACACATCTTTTTGACATACACAGTCTTTATGTAAAAAAAACCATAGCGAGATAATTTCTCTGTCACTCAAAAGACAACCATATAGGAAGATGCGCAGCTTAGCTTGATTGGGAGTTCATCTATCTCATATAAAGTCTACCTTTTTGATATTATCTTTTGATACAGCAGCGATCTTTATTGGGAGTTTTGTTATGCAATACAAAGAAAATCTTCACGAGGACTTCATCTTTTTGCCATATACAGAGACTCTCAATACGGATTTTATCATTTCTCAAGGGCGGTATTAACATTGAGCTTATCGCTATGTGTTATAACAACTTTATGGAGTGTTCAGTACCCAAAGTCAATACAACTAAGATAAATAACAAATGCAGTTTTAATCTTTATACATTTATAAAGCAATTTTTAAGTAAGTTACCTTTCCAGATGTTTTAATTCCTTTAAAAAGGCACAGAAATACAGCAAGCCAAGCAGCAAACAGACACAGTAGAAGTTGCCAACGTATATATCCAGGATCTTCAATACCAGAAGTAATTTCTAATACATGTCGCCTACAATTGCAAATAATAGTCAAACAAGGTTCTGGAATGTTTTCTTCAACTTGATGAAATAGCTTTTGCG
This sequence comes from Tegillarca granosa, assembly GCA_029721355.1. Taxonomy (NCBI): domain Eukaryota; kingdom Metazoa; phylum Mollusca; class Bivalvia; order Arcoida; family Arcidae; genus Tegillarca; species Tegillarca granosa. The sequence continues at coordinate 13,628,071 of CM056597.1, read as the reverse complement.
TTTTCTTTTCTTTGTGGCTTTCAAGATGACACAATAATTTGAAGTATCGGTTAACTTCGACAAATGCTCTGACGATGATTTTTATCCTTCTCTCGGCACCATAGAACAGATAGTAGTAAAATATTCTTGACGCGGCGTAAACATAATTAGCTAACCTTTCGAGCATTAAGCATAGAAGTCTTGGGAGCAACTTAAGACATAAGATTGCAGACAGGAGTGAAGTTTCTTTAAAGCCTAGTGCACTATATATGTAAATACATTAAGGCTACTATCTAAACTTCAATATTTGCTTCCTCAAATCACCTTGAATGAAACACGTAAGAAGGTGTGTTATTTTGACACTTCAAATTTACCCTCAGACTAATTGGAAGCTATAAAACGATAACAGAATGTAAACTACAACTCGAATTTTTCCCGGATTACAGGTACTAATAATCAAGATTTTTTCCAGGTTATAATTTACCTCTGAAAAGAATTTTGTGAAAAATACCCAACATATGTTGGTGGATAACAAAGACATTTAGTGTCAAACATCAATTTGAAAATAAACCTATAGTAGAGCGAAACGAATTTATGTTTGGCACTTTATTTGTTTAGTTACATATGTTTGAAACTTATAGAATTTGTAAAATAGTTTAATTTTATCGTGGAATATTTCCTGATTACAAGTATCTGTTGTCCGGCTACAATATTTTTATTCTTTGAATTATAGCGATTTTGTTCACCTTTTTACACGATCATATTTTCAATACAATAAGTTCATAAATCTGGAAATATAATCACGTTTGACAACTTTATTCGTGCTTTTAAAGATTATTCCGTTTTTAATACTTCTTAATAAGTAATGAGTACCAACTCTAAAACGAAGAGAAGTTGTACACAGTTATCGCTGTATCTAAATGTATTTAAAAAGTCATGGGTATGTGTAATCATTCGTTACATTATTTATTTTCATGAACATCAATATAACCGTTGTATACAGACAGGAAAACAACGAGGAACCATATATACTTATAATGTTTACTTAACTAGCATTAAAACGTGTTTAAATAATATGTTAAGTTAAACTCTATTTTCATTTAATTTAAGTTTCAGGTCAGACCAGTCGAGGTATTCGATATATTATCCCCTGTTTCAAAATGCGATTACATTAGCCAATAAAAATGCGTAAAATATATCAAAATACGTGTTTATCCTCAAGGTTTAAATTTGAAAAATAAGGGCTGGCATTTCCATGACAACCTGTTATAATTTTCGATTGCATTGAGACTTACCTGACAACTTATAATCAAAATTTTAGAGTTTGCTTTTTTAGCAGAGATTTATGCATTTACAGATAATAGTTATTAAAATATATATACTCACAAGTTTAAATACCGAAATCTACAAGGTCTTTTCCGGGAAAAACCACAGAACAGGGTTTCCAGACTTGTAGTCTGTTTAATTATTTTATGTAATATTAAGGAATACCTGAACGCAAAAACATGTTAGGTAGCACAACCCAGTGTGATGCACTGCTTTTGAACGTTGATTTAAACTTTTATGAAACCTTTACTGCGATTCCGAGATAATACATTACACAGTTGAAACTGAAACGTGTCTCAAATCATGTTCTTTTTTTTTCAAAAACTAGTAATAACTAAAAAAATTTACTCCCAAAATTCTTCCGTCGTAGTTTTCTGAGTGAAGTTCCTAGCTACCGCTTCAGATATGTTGTAAACAGAATTCTCTTCCGGGCTGGAAACATTTGATAGGGACATAGTTACGTTTGCAGTGTTTATGCCTCTCATGTAACATGCATCTGTGTTCCACTCATTGGCACAGTTACTCCAAGGAATGGTCGGGAAAAAAGACATTCCAAAATAATACAAAGTCCAAGCTAGTATTACGTTATAGTATAAACCTACTATACACGTCATTACTACCATTCCGTAACCAATACCTGAAGAATTAATACACATTTTTATCTTGAATATTCAAGCACTTTCCAAAAATGCGTTATAGTTAGGGTAAAAATATCAAGGTAGTATTGAAACGAAGCGAAGCAAGTAGTGAAATTACGTATTATACCTAGGGATCGCCAAAGTACGGAGCCCGTAAAGAGGCATCGAAATAATTATATGTTTCCGTTTCCAAGCATTAAGTATTACGTTCGCAGACAAAGTATTTCCTTCCGACGCAATATATTTTACTGAGTAGAATCCCGATTTCATCAAATGTTAGAGCTTTTGCATTTATATAGACTATAAATCACAAAAAATCACGTGACTCCGTGCATGAATACATATAAAATACATTAAACAATTCGGAACTACAATATCATAGGTAAACAAATATGGCTGCAACGTCACATTTGTTTATATTCGAGACTAGGCTGAAAGCGCATTTACGAGAGTTTACAAGGATAGTTGTAAACTTTGTACATAATGTTCATGTCCAATCAGAAGAGTGAATCTTCAATGTGATCAAATGTCGAAATTCAACCAAAAAAAAAAAAAAAAAAAATCTCAATAAATTTCTGTCTACGCTCACAACCCCGGCGCGGTTTCAAAACCCACATGCTAGGCTATTAAAATCAATCAGCTGCTACATATTCCTCCGTTTCAGATGCACAAATTCTTGTAGTTCAATGAACAGTTCTATAATCGGAAAAGATTATGTTAAAAAAGCATTATGACCCGAAAAAATTCAAACCCTTACCAATAAGGCTCACATCATATCAGCCCTTGTACTTAACATGAAAATAAAGCCACGATAAAATGAGTAACTCCTCTTTAATAAATCAATCTGTATTCTCCTTTACAATTTTCGGTGGAGGACATTAATATTTCTTTATTGATCAAATGAGAATTTTCTTTAAGGGCTTTACTGTTAAGATTAAAATCACAGTAACAGTAAATGTTAGTAAAGGTTTACCGAATTCCTAAACATTGTAGACAATCTTGTCTTCTATAAAGTTTCAGGTTTTCAGGCACTTTTGTTTGTGAAAAAACGATGTTTGAAGATTTTACTTATTTAAATCACTCTGACAATTCATTATCAGTCAATAGCAAAGAGCTTTTTAAGTCTCGGGTCATGCAAAATCCCCGTCTTGTTTCACAGACATTTAGTTTCTTGAATCCGGATGGAAAGTTGTTTTGTGAAATATTTTTGAACGTCAGATTATGGACAGGGGACAACGAGTGACATGACAAAATGACATTTGAATAGCTAACCTGAAAAAATTTGCTTGGGTGAGCTAAAACTTTTATAGTAAAAATTGTACTTTTTTGTAATTTGGTACTTTCATGTACAATAATAAATAAACAGATAAATACATGCGTTTTTTGTGTTATATTACTATTCTAATGAGAATATTTTCTCACTCACAACAACATTGCCTCAGTAAAAATCTGTAGGGATGTTATAGTTAAAAAGTGTTAATTATTCGTGTGCGCCAATTAATCAGAAAATTTACCGCAAATCAATAACTTCGACTAGGTATTACATTATCTTCGATCTTCAATTTTAAAAGCCAATAGCTTTCAAAGTAACAAACTTAGATACATCAAAAGGAAAATAATTTAAAAATACCTGTATAAGCGGACAGTAATAGTAACAGTATAAAATAACAGGTCCTTGTTCACCAATTGCAATACAACCCTTTTTTGACATCTCTTTCCTTTATGTATTCCCTATATTGCATATGATATGACCATTATATTTTAAATCTTCACTACAACTTGTACATTTAAAGAACCACTCTCTCAGTACTTTTAGTACTTTGATTTAAAATAAAAACTGTCATATGCAAAATTGTTTGTGCAATATCAACTGAAAAATTGTACAAAATATTCTTAAAACTAGAATTTATTAGAAAGTTCATATCTGGAAATTGACTTAAAAGCATCAGACTATAATAATGAATAAGTTGTGTTTTCAAAAGATCATAATTATGTAGGTATATAGGAATTTTTTCAAGTATCCCCTGATACAATAATCTGTAAAAAGAATCTCGAAATCAATTTATTTATTAATCATCGGTCATTTTATTTGCCATATTAGAAATGCAGCCATTTTCAATAGCAAACAGTTTCTAGATATGTTTACTAAAAACACCAGTCATACAGAAAATACAACACTGATTTGAAACTGCTAAAATCTGTATTATTTGACATCCATGTTGTCGGCCATTTTGAATTTTAAAACATCACTAGATATGTCAAAAATTAGGTATTTGACTTTTTTTAAAACTGTTTTCTGTATTTATGGAACAAAATCCATAAAATCAAACTTTTAGTACATTTTATTGATTTAAAAAGCCATTTTGTCCACCATACTAAAAATGGCTGCCTTGTTGTATTTTTTGGATGGCCTCTTATCTGAAAATAATCTACTGGCTATGAACTATGATTATGCCAAATCTTATGCTTTTTACAGAAAACTCATAATTTTACCAATTTCTTGCACTTATCTGCTGCTGCACTACATTCATTTTTAATCTTAAAAGTTAATTAATTAATTACGTATGTACTGGTGGCACAAAATTAATTAGGAAGCGTGATGTAATAAGGGTTTTATTTAATTAAAAATTTTTAATCATCAATTAAAAGTCATTTCAACGGTCTTGTGTATAGATATTACTTATATATCATATTGCACCTGTCCTTTGATACACACTGTTCTTGTCTTGGCCACGCCCTGTTCTTGTTTGTTTGTTTTGGGTTACCTATCTTGAGGTGACCATTTCCATTACACTGAGGCCTCTTCTCATTGGTTGATTTAAATTCAGTTTTTGGAACCAGTTTTTTCATTGTTTGCTAGCTGGCCATTTTTCTTCAACGCTTACAACATTACCTTACACAGTTCTTAGCTAGAATACAACACACATATTATATATATTACAGAACACCAATAGATCATCTTAAAGGTGCACAAATAAAACACTCAGTATTAGTACAGAGTCATATAGTATTACATCAATGGACCATATCTGTGGATGGAAAATTACTGTTTGAAGAATAATAAACTTTAAATAAACTGTCTTGTAAGTTTACAACTGAATACCAAATCCAATGATAAACGTGGTTGACGACCGAACATTGACCAAAAGATGTAGTTACTGGCCTGTAAAGTATCAAAGTTGGGGACTAATATCATGACTCATCGATAAATATATATCATGCTGCCACATTAATTATTTGCCACTAGTACGTACGTAATTAATTCATTAACTTATAGGATGAAAGATGCCACATTAATAAAAACCTAGTTTGGTTAGTGCAAATAATATTTCCCCTGTTAAGTTGAATTAGTATATATTTTCTCAGATAAGCATAGATGACCTTTAACAAAATCTTTTCTTGAATTTATGGGAGAAAATGCATAAAATCAAACATCTATTTCATTTTATGTGATTTAAGAAACCATTTTGTCATATTGAAATGGCGGTCATGTTGGAATTTTTGATGGTCCCATATCTGAGAATAATCTGCAGGCTATGAACTATAATTATGCCAAATATTATGTTTTTTACAGACTACTTTTATTTTTACTCTCAAAAGTTAATAAATTTATGGCGTACGTACTAATGACTTAAAACTAACATATACCTAGTACTGTTAGTTCATTACATATTTTGCAAGTTAAGTTGAATTAAGTTGATAAACTAAGATATTCTGCAAATCCCATTAATTGCAAATCTTTTTGAGTGGCACCTAACTTCTTATTTCTTTTTAAGACATATATACATCGGTAAAAAAAGTAGAAAAACAAAATAGTATATATTTGTAGCGAATTGTTTATTAGGCACAAAAATCAAAATTGTCGACTTAACACACACACACACACACACACACACACACACACACACTAGATATAAAAGACATATATCCTTTAGAACAGACAGGTCGCGTTAAGCATGGTAAAATAGCAAACATGCTCTTTCTCTTTCTCTCTGTCCGTTTTGGAAATTATAACTGTATAGAAATAAATAAAGGTTGATCTTTAAAACAATAATAATTTAATACTTTACTATCCATTTTACAAAGAGGATGTCTACAAAAGGATGTTAAGTTGATAAATTAAATATTTTATGAATAAAAAACCGAGGAAGATGTTGTTTTATAACAAGCGTTTTATTTTACAAAATCTGTTGTAAATTGACAGTTGCGTGAACATATCAATTGTATACATTAAAATATGATGCGCAATGTTTTTGCATGGAAACGAAATACTATTGGATTGGAACAAATAAACTTTAAGTGGGAACGAAATACTATACAAGCAAACATAATACTAGTAATTTTGAATTGCAATGAATTACCAGTTCGTGAGAGCGCAATCCTTTTTCGAGGAAACAAATTAACAATGAGTGAAAGCGTAATACTATTCGAGACTTTCCAATGCTAATCCGTGCAACCGTAATATATTTGTGTGGGAGCAATTGACATTGCAATTTAACGAACAAAAAATTTGTGGAAACACATAATCAAAAAAAAAAAAAAAAAAAAAAAAAAAAAAAGAACTGCGTGAGACCGAAATAACAATCCATAGATATTCATTATATTGCGTGCGAACGAAATACTTTGGCTTGGTAAAGAATTAGCGTAGCGTGCAAACGAAATACATTTGTATTGCAACGGATAAACGATTTGTTGGAGCGCAATACTTTTTCGTGGTAACGAATTGACATTGCTTGCGTGGAAGTGTAGTACTTTTCCATAGAAATGAATACTATTTGAGTTACAACGAATCAACAATCGAAATACTATTGCGTGTGAACACAATACTTTTGCCTTGAAACGAATTGGCAATTCGAAGGAGAGCAATACTTTTTCGCATGATAAAATTAACATTGCGTGGAAACAAAGTACTTTTCCGTGGAAATCCAATACAATTGCGTGCAAACGTTACCCTTAAGCGTGGGAACGAATGAACATCGCGTTGGAACGAAATACTATTTTTTATGGGAACGAAATAACATTGCATGGAAGAGTAATATGTTCCGTAGAAATACAGTACTATTTGTGTTGCAACATAGTAACGATTCTTGGGAGTTCAATACTTTTTTCGTGGGAACGAGTGAACATTGCGTTGGAACGAAGTACTTTTCCGTGGAAAAGAAAAACTATTTTTGTTGGTACGCAAAATTGAATTACATTGCGTGGAAGCGAAATACTATTCCATAGAAATGCAATACATTTGCGTTTCAACCATATAATATTTTGTGGAAACAAAATACTATTGTGTAAGAACGCAAAATGTTTGTGTGGGAACGAATAACCTTTGCGTTGAAACGACCGAACATTGCGTACGAACGAAAAATTATTTTTGTTGGAACGCAAACACCCTTTAAGAGTACCGTAGTTATAATAATTTTTAGTTAGGGGTGCATTTAGAGATTACATACTATAAATATCAAATGCAATGTATTTATAATAAAAGGCAGGATTTTGAACTCCTAAATTATTTTAGATTGAAGAATGGCGAACACTAGAAAATCAGTATCGATTGTTCTTAAATTCAAAAAGCAATGGCGCTCTTTTTACACAATTTTTGAAAAATATCTTTTGTTAAAAATTTTTGTGTTTGAAGTTCATAAATTTGATGGAATTGCAAAACTTAAGACTTTGCATAACTAGAATTTGTTTATTTTTATTTGTTCAGCCTAATGCTGGGAGCTATTTGTATAGGTAGCGTGAAAAATAAAACTGGAGAAGTTTCACTGGTAATATCTTGTATTACCTTTGAATAATGGGCAGCAAATCCAAACTCTTCCAGGTCCTAGGTTTGAATATTGAGAATATGACAACTCCACAAAAATTAATGGCAGCGCACAAATGAACACAAAAACAAAATACGGTATCATAAATGCCGCTACAAAATAAACAAAACAATATACAATTCATAGTATTCTAGAATTGTATTGTTAACTAATAATACTTTAAAAATATGAAAAAGCACAATGTTTTGAACGGTGTAGCGCTTGTAATATATTTAATAATTGACGGTCTCATATAAACTATTAAAAGAGAACTAAATATTAAGTGTTTCTCGCACTCTGTACAGCAGGGTCTTTGACGGTTGAATTGTCTAAAGAACTAGCTGGTAATTCAACTAGTAAGTTTATACGAGTGCTAACAGATCACAACATCTAGGGGCGCTCACAAAATTCTAGTACCACGAAGTTTTCAAGCTCTTGTTAAATGTAATTGTTTTTTTTCGAAACCTTGTGTTTCCACCACCATCTCAGAACAGACAGCTTCGATATAAGTACATGTAAAAGACTTTGTCTTAAAAAGAACACCATTACGTTCAACACACCTCTCTATGAAACGCCTAAGAAAAACATTAATTTTGATAATATTTTGTAAGATTCTTATTCATGATTATATGCAACATTTTAAGTAGAATGTCCGATTAGTATCAAGAAAGACTTACGAGCCACAACGTTTCTAATCGTGTTTGAATCTACTTGTAAACCTAATATAAAAAGTTACTCCGTTTCCTCTACTATTCCAGAACTGAACTCCTTTAAATTAATAAAATGAATTTGATATAATCGAAAACAAAAATTCAAAAAGTCAGTTTAAAAGACACAATACTTATAGAATAATTACCTCCTCCATTTTTGTAGCATACGTAAGGGAACCTCCAGATATTACCAAGTCCGACCATACTACCGATACAAGAAAAGAAAAATTCCAACCAGTTAGACCAATTTCCACGTGAATCATGTCCCATTTTTTATTTATGATGCAGAACTTCTGTTAAAATGAAATACGATACTATGCATAAGAATAAATTATCACAAAATATAAAAACTGAACCACAAAAATAGCGGCGGAAGATTGGCAGGTGATTATAAAAACTCTTCTTAGTATTGCACATTTTTTAATATTGGATTTTTTTAATGTAGCAAATATTCTAAAGACAGAAGCTTAAAGTGATTAAAAGTTGTAAAACTCACCTAATTGTTTTATGTAAATATATAATACAAATACCAGTTAAATTTTGATGTGCCAGATGTGCACATTTCGGAAATTCATTCCTCATCAGTGACACTAAGACCGAAAAGTTTGATACATAAAAAATAAGTCAAACAGTTGAAAATAATGAATCTAAAGTTTCAAATTTATATAAATCCAAATCCAACTAAGGAATGCTATGTATGCGGAACAAACCTTTAGTTTTAAATTAATTTCAAATTTTAGACTACTGAAAATTTTGCTAAATGGTACATTTCCTGACAGCACAAAGTACTGCCTTGTGAGTTATGAATCCCCTTGGGGAGTTTTAATCCACCAGCAGCGGTACCCGCTCAGGGGTAGTAAATATATAATACAAATACCAGTTAAATTTTGATGTGCCAGATGTGCACATTTAACTTATTTTAATCAAGTATTCTCGTATTTCTAAATTTCTATAATGTTAATAAGGTAACCTACCAGAAATGTCTACCTAAACAAACAGGTGTTCTCACAATGTAAACAATACAAAAAGTTACCTATCAGAAAACACAAAAAAAATCTGCCAACACAAAAAAGGTGTTTTTACAATGTCACCAATTTTTTAAAAATAATTTTCTAGATATGTTTGCTTACAAAAACAAGTGTTTTTACAATGAAAACAATAAAAAGTTACTGATAAGCATTGTCGGGGTAGAAACTCGGATATACTCATTTACCGCTGCTGGTGGAGTAAAACTCCCCGAGGGTATCTCAGTAGGTAGTACTTTGTGCTGTCAGAAAATGTATCATTTAGCAAATTTTTCAGCCCTCTTAAATTTTGAAATTTATTTAAAACTAAGGTTTGTTCCCTCATGCATAGCATTCCTTAGCTGGATTTAGATTTATAAAATTTTGGAACTTTAGATTCATTGATTTTTTTAATTTTTGGCTTATGTCATATATATATATATATTAAGTTTTTACTTACATTCTTTTTCTAATAATAAATCTATTAATACAGATTTCCTTACAATATCAATTCAATACCCTTGAAGTGTTCTCGCAAAAGGTAAATTTCTGTGCCAAATATATAATAAATATTCATGAAATTTGTCAATGCACATGTACATGATACACAGAGAAATAATAGTCACCTGTCTCTTCCAACTCCGGCCAGGTCCAGGAACTAATAGTGGAGCAGATAAGTCATTTAACCGTTCAGATTGTGATACAAGCATGAAATTTGGCAGAGATGCTAAACATAGGTCCCTTTTGAGAAACCAGTACCTAGCCACTTTGAATTTCAATATGGCGGCCATTTTCCAAGATGGCCGCCAAAAAATCGGTTTTTTTGACAGTATAAGCCATCAGAATTTTGTTGGAATTGTCTTTCAATGGGTAAAAAGAGCAGATAACGTTTTATTCAACAAAAACCAGTCAATACTTTGATATACCTCAAATATACATGTCACTTAACTTGTTAAATCTTAAATTAGTCGACCATTTTCAAAGATGGCTGCCAATAATATTTTTTTTCAGTAAAAACAACTTCCTTTTCTGTGACTTTTATGCTTTCGGTAAAAAATATCAGAAAAATTTTATGGATTCAAATTCCTGTTGACAGTTTATAAAACAATTAAAAAGGTCTCTCGATAAATATGATATCTTATGAGTTTCGGCCATTTTCTAAGATGGCGGCCTGTATATTACCAATTGAAAATAATACAAAGTCAAGATTATCGTACTTTCCCAAGGAACACTAAGCCGAAATTAAGTGGTATAAGTGTGGTTTGGCAGTTTTAAAGAAACAGGCATGTAAATGAAAAGGTTAATAAAAGGTTTTAATATGTTGTCCATTTTCAAAGATGGCGACCTCTATAGCATCAAATAAGAGTAGAATAAAAACAGATTCAAAACAACAGTTGTTTTGATTACGGTGCAAGTACTGAATATACTTTTTTGCAGCAAGAAGGGAATTACTTGCCAAATCAGGAAGTACATGTATATTCCAAAATCCGAAATGGTCATTGGTCACGTGCCTTGGATCATGACTGACAACTGCAACTGCAAAGCTTTGTGCATTCTAAGCCAAAAGAGTAGCACTTGCATCTCCCAATACATTCTTTTTTACATCCGCACTTTGTCAATTCCTGACAACATTTTGCTATTGGTGATAAGCTTGACCAAAACACTTTCCAGGCATTATCTTCCTTTGTCCATCCCCAGTCCGATGGGCTTTTATATTCCGGTTCTTTGACTAATGACTGACCCCATACATGTCCTGCTTGATATGCAGCCCGTTTCACATGCTCCTTAAGTGCTGCTGCTGTTGGTGGTATCATGTCATAAGATCTTTGTTTTCGAGCAAACAGTTCTAACCTTGCTTCATTTACTGATGATGTGGAGATTGATCTATCATACATCAGCACGACAAACCTTTCCAAATTTGTTAGATCCTCAATATCTACATCCGCAGGACTTTCACTTAACTTGACAAAGACCGTCGATACTTCAGGAAATACATTCCATGTTTGCCATGCAGTTTTTTTTTCTTTTCCATTAAAGGCGGATACCACGTCACATCCACTGAATGCATGGAAAAACCGAATTCCCCGAGTTCTCTCTGGACCAATTGCAGAGGCAACATCATGAACTGGAATCCATCCAAATTTGCTGCCTTTTCCAAAAGTAACCCAAAGTTTTTGTAAACCTAGTTGACTCAGGTGTGGAATAAAAGATACGGCTATCACAACAATATCTGTGTCATTTGCCTCGATTATTATAGATTTGTATCCACATTCAACCGCATGACGAGCATGCAAGAGAATCCGTGTGTCAGCCTCTTCATGAGTGCAAGGTGTTATATGATCAAGACATATGTCTTCATTTCTGTTGCCAGTGATAGCTTTATCTTCTCTTGTTGTGATCACAATATTGGGTGTAGACATTTCTGAAATTGTATCAGCAAGGAAATTAAATAATTCTGTTTTGTTGTTGTTGTCTCGCAGAAAACTTCGCCAGTTTCGTGGTGTTTTGTTCATACTAGTAACTCTTCTCTTAATAGCTTTCCCTCTTTTAGATCTGGCTTCTGATTTTAGGCTACTATCATGGTAGACATCAAACACTATGTCAGTTCTCTTGTATATTGAACAGTACCTGTCCTACTTTCGGAATAATGTCCTCACTTGCATAATTCTGAAACGTTTTCACAGAACGTGGTGGAATGGAGTTTACTAGTGCTGAACCATCAATGATAACAACATCTGCTTCTGGCTTTTCGTCGGGTAATTCAGCTGTATCCTGAAGAATTCCAACTAAATCAGACTTAGTGCATGTTCAAAGTTTACCATTATCACTAATTGAAGCTGGCACCGACTGATTTTCATGCTTAAAAAATTCTTTTAGGTCACTCTGTCTAATTCTGACAGGAGATGAAAAGTCGAGAAAACAGTTGACAGTCTTCTTTCAATTGTTTTGCTTTGGAAACAGACTTTGATACAGGACCACAGTGTTGTTCAAAGAAAGAAATGTAGTTTTTCTTGATTAGTACATAGAATGAGGAAGCATCTAGGCAAAGATCTGACATAAATGAATCAAACTGAGCTTTTCCTTTTTGATAATGGGTTGACATTAACTGGACAGCACTAGGAACAGCTATGTCTTTTGTATCTAATACGAGCAGATCACTAGATTCTTCTTCAAAGGGGTTACCCATATCCTGAATCACCCGAGTAAGTTTTTGTACTTTCTCAAAAAAACTATTCTGAAATGCCCTTCTTTCTTCGTGATGACTGGTACATTTTCTGGCATCCTTTGCATCAGTAATTGTTTCATATTTGGAAACAAGACGACTTAGTTCTGGACCTGCTAACATCCACCTTCTAAGAGCTTTTTCGTCTTCTGTTAGACCTACAGCTTCCCCATCACCTTTAATAATGGCATTATTTTGTTCATGGGCTTGGTCAATAGCCAATGCAGAGAAATTTCTGAAGGTTTTATGGACAACAAAATTCCCCTTATAAAACTCTCTAGCAATTTCAGGATGCGTATCTGTAATACAAAGCATATCTCTTAGGTGAACAGATAACCAACGAGCATATTTCACATTGTTGTTGGCAAAAAGGTAAGGCATCAGCTCAAAGAGTGAATCTTTATAAAGTTTGAAGTCACAATCCCGAAAGGATCTTATTAAGGCTAAAATAACCAATTCCATCTCCAATATCATATGCCAAAAATGAAACTGAGGGCTTTGTTGCTCTCTGGAGTTACACCATTCCACAAAGTCTGGCACTACTTCAGCAACATCAGGATTCTGTTCCTGAAAATTTTTATAGGATTCCTTTAATAGCTTGTGTAACGTGCAAGCAGTTATCTGGTGAGCCTGGCGTGTTTTTGTTACGCTAGCCGCTGAAAAGAATGAATCCGCAGTTCCGGTAGAAGCAACTTCAGCCTCGATTAAAGCACTAGTCCAACCACTGTCTTTTAGTTAGGATCCAATGGACTTAAAAGCTGTAATTTCTATATGAAGCCCTCCAAACATAATTACAAATTTGTCCTCACCGTAATTATCTGGCCACTGCCATTGAATCTGCTTAGCTAATGCCAACAGTGGTTGGTCTGCAGTAATGACTGGTGTCTGTCCTGGATTCAGAAATGTTACGCTTTCTCTGACTTTGTCCATCACATGTTTTACTGTTGCAACAGAATGTGCTTGGTCTCTTAGAAGAGGAAGCAGCGATGCTATTGAAATTTCAAAGTTTGGACTCTTTTTTTTAGGATGCATGAAATGCAGACCAAGTTACAGTTACTTCATCATGAATATTTTCTGTCAGATACACGTTTTGAAGCCAGTAATATTCTGGTGTTAATATTTGATTAAGTCTTGAGATTGGTTTAGGTACGTTTGCGAATTTAGAAGGTTGCGGATTTTCATTTTTGAAAAATGCTGGTGGTACATTTGAAAATGAATCAGGGAGTTCAGGAACTTGTTTTCTTCCTTTACTGTTCAAGACCGGAATGAAAGGTCGAACTTCGCCTTGATTATCAGTGCTCGGATGTTGAAAAATTAAAATACTTGTCCCATGGAATGACGAGGTTGAAGTTGTTGCCGATGGATTATGATCTATATTATCCATTGCTGCAGTTGTAAACAACTTTTTTCTCAAAACAGGCAGACAAACAACTCCTTCATTAAAATATTGATTGACCACCGATTCTCCCAGCCCAGAAGATATTTCTAAAACTCTGTCATATGATATGCTAATTCCATGTTGATAAAGGATATCAATCAGCTGTCTTTTTCTTGTCTTAGCAAACACTGCTATTCCAATATACACGGCAAATGGAGTTTCTCGATCTTTGGAGTGCCTGCAGTAATCAGTGCCCAAAACATATTCACTATAACAGTTGTACTGTAAAAGCTGTGCCATAGCAAAATCTGATTGCACGATACCATGAGCAAGATGAGATTTGATATCAACTCCATGTTCAATGCTGCATACAAACTGGAGAAGTGTCAGTGGTACTGAGTTCTCAACGAAATCATCTTTAAAATCATTTTCAAACTTTGATTTGTGGTTTAACATTTCTTTTCGAATAATAGATGCAGCTTTAGCAAGATGAATAGCATCATTGTATTTACTAACATCAGATAAAACAGAACTGACATCTTTTTTATAAGCAAGAAGAATATCTTTGCCTTTCTGGTAACACTCAAGCTCGGGAATACGTGAAAGAATCTTTTCCTTCAATCTTGTAGAATAAACGTCCGGTGAAGGCACACCGAGTTGCTTCAGACGTTCTTTGTAAAGAGCTGCTAATTCTGCTAGTCTGAATATCACCGGACTTTTTTCCGAACTCATAGTTTTAATATCTGTTATGTATATAACAAGCTCTGAAAAGGCAATTGGGTATATATTGTCTGCTGATGAAAAGGACCTCTCTTGATTCTTTAAATTACGAATAAAGGTTCGCTCTCTGTTGTACAAGGCAGCAAGACAGGCGGGATGGTATTTTAACTCCTGTGCGACAACATCTTCTGCACTAAGTATTGCAAGAAGTTTACCATAACCGAGAGTTTTGGCACATTGGTTAAGCCTTTCGTTCAGTTGCATTGTCATTGCTTGTCTAAGCGCTGATGGCGAATCTTGCTTTTCACAAAGAAAGCAAATAGTTGGTGATTTAACTTCTTGCGACAATCTCCGTACTTTGGTGGGACATTCTTCCGAAACCTCAGCTGCTGTTGATTTTCGTTTCTGAGCTCTCTCTAACTTGGTGTTATTAAACAAAAGTCTACAGCTGTTATGGTATTTTGCATTATTTTGTTTCAAGCGTGTTTTCAATGCCATCACCTTCATTCAGTCTTGCTGGATTAAGAAGTATTGGAACAGCATTGATGGCATGGAATTTTGGAATGTTTTGACCAATATTAATATATCCAGCCTGGCTTGAAATGAGTTTTTCTGTACTATCTTTCTGACAAAGACAACACTTTGACCAGTTTGTTTGCAAAGTTGGCTGATTTTGCATTTTCTATCAGCAATATGGATAAAAGGCCGAGGGGTTACCCTTTTACCACCTTAAAACCATTAATGCACTTTATTGTATGGGATACAACTAGGCTCATACAATTTGTCCTACACCTAGCCCGATCATTCATCCAATGTTATAAATCCCGTGTGATCTGTACACCATCCAAGTAACTATAGCCCTGTTACTTTTGGCTCGGCTCTCCCGCGTTGGCACATCCTATCAATTCAGGTACGGCTATCTAACCATAACTGGGGCAGATTAGATAGCATTTGGGATACTAATAGAGACTATTAGCTAACATTGAACCCCATGCTGAGTTAAACAGCAGTGGAATATCACCAGTGGGCCCTGGTAGTGATATCAAATCTCATCTTGCTCATGGTATCGTGCAATCAGATTTTGCTATGGCACAGCTTTTACAGTACAACTGTTATAGTGAATATGTTTTGGGCACTGATTACTGCAGGCACTCCAAAGATCGAGAAACTCCATTTGCCGTGTATATTGGAATAGCAGTGTTTGCTAAGACAAGAAAAAGACAGCTGATTGATATCCTTTATCAACATGGAATTAGCATATCATATGACAGAGTTTTAGAAATATCTTCTGGGCTGGGAGAATCGGTGGTCAATCAATATTTTAATGAAGGAGTTGTTTGTCTGCCTGTTTTGAGAAAAAAGTTGTTTACAACTGCAGCAATGGATAATATAGATCATAATCCATCGGCAACAACTTCAACCTCGTCATTCCATGGGACAAGTATTTTAATTTTTCAACATCCGAGCACTGATAATCAAAGCGAAGTTCGACCTTTCATTCCGGTCTTGAACAGTAAAGGAAGAAAACAAGTTCCTGAACTCCCTGATTCATTTTCAAATGTACCACCAGCATTTTTCAAAAATGAAAATCCGCAACCTTCTAAATTCGCAAACGTACCTAAACCAATCTCAAGACTTAATCAAATATTAACACCAGAATATTACTGGCTTCAAAACGTGTATCTGACAGAAAATATTCATGATGAAGTAACTGTAACTTGGTCTGCATTTCATGCATCCTAAAAAAAAGAGTCCAAACTTTGAAATTTCAATAGCATCGCTGCTTCCTCTTCTAAGAGACCAAGCACATTCTGTTGCAACAGTAAAACATGTGATGGACAAAGTCAGAGAAAGCGTAACATTTCTGAATCCAGGACAGACACCAGTCATTACTACATATATTTATAAAAGTTAATGTGTTACTCATCAGTGATCGTGTACATGATATATAAGTTGAGTGTCACGTGACAACTAAAGTTAAAAATATGATACGATTTTACCGCATTGTGGATTCACAGGTGTTTAATGAGCATAAGTATTCACGAAAAAACGTGCGTGTTTTCGTGATATATAAAGGGTCTCGTGTAATTTTATAGTATTCAAAGTTAGCCACTCGTTGTAGCAACATTCATACTCTTTACATCCCGCCAAAACACCCACCCATATATGACATGTATTATATATTTTTTTATTGTAGATTTTGACCGTTTTGTTATATCTAAAAGTTGTATGATATTAAATTACATATTGTGCCATCGTGAGCTGAGTATTTAAGAACGAAGACTTGAATTTTTATGTAAAAACTTCTGTAGTAAAAGCTTCTACACATGTAGGCACTTGTCCTATACTTAGTTGTTTTGTTTTATTTTATAAATAACTTATATTAGTTTAAGCTTGGAGAATTAGAAAATAATAGACATTTCCGACGACGGTATACTCCGACTGTCAACTGTTGACTGCTGACGAATCCAGGGGCCATTTCAAAAGTTTAAAATGTGCTATCGCACTTCTTACTTCAGAGTTGAGTTGAGTAATGGTGTTCAACGTCCCAGTCAAGAATATTTTGACTTATATCGAGACGTCAGCTATAGGCGAAAGTGCAGAAATTTTGCCTGTGCGTTGCGCTAATGGCATTATACAGCAGGGTTCTTTATAGTGCTACGCCTACCGTGACACGGGACCTCATTTATTTCAAGTTCCCATCCGAAAGAACCGTGACTCATTTCGTAATGCCGAGTGCTTGGCGAGAGAACAGTCACTACCCAATTTCAAGTCTTGGGTCAGACCCGGTCGGGGTTGGAACCCACAACCTTCCACTTACAGGGCGAACACTCTAGCTACCGCATTGGTGGTTTCTAACTTTAGAGGGTAATTAAAAAGTAATAAATGACAAATAGTCCTTAAGCATTTCTGTATTTTAATGATCACTTTTAAACACATATTTTACGGCAATAATATGTTCCTCCTGCAAATCAACCCTGTAATTATTTTAAAACTTTGTTTCATCTTATTACGTGGGTGACACCAAATGCTGCCTACAATGTGATAATAATTTCTGCAATAGAGTGTACCATAGTAATCAATACTGGGAATGAATTTTATCAAACTTTAATCATTTCCATTGAAGTTTAGGTGTTTTTCTACCGATGGGTGTACGGTGTCATTTCGGGATGTTTATTCGGATAAATTTTATCCCCAAGTAGACTGTAATCTGGTGGTAAAGGTAAATTGGAGCCACCAATTTCATCCATGAGACCAAACTGCTGTGTTTCATTTTGGTGTCCAAGGAGGTCAAACTCAATAAAGCGAATAGTCCCATCATCATCATCAGCAGCAGCAATTCTTGACACTCATCAATCGAAAGCTGCTTTTCATATGACGGAATTATTGCACTGAAACAGGGTTGAAGGAAAATTTATTCATCACAAATGGTTGATACACTTATATCAAGCAATATGGAAAGCATGGTATACAAAGGATAACTTCCGAGCCACAAAACAAACATCAAAATTGTATTATCAGGCGACAATTTATTATTCTCCTTTGAAAAAAATGGTGACAATTCAAAGTGGCTCTACATTACCCTGAGCGCACTGTAATTGTTAAAATTTCTAACACTTCGCCTATTAGTGGTGACGTCCAGATGCAAGGGAAATATTCTTTCCCCTGACATAAAACAGCTGAAACCCTCAGATTCAAGGTTAACCCCAGCTTCTACTATAGCAGTGTTTATGTCGAAACTGCGTATCATAGGTGTGATATACATGATATAATCAAATATGGTCTACTTCATATGTACACACAGACAAAATCAGCAGCTATGTTAAACGAGTATCTTGCAGCTTGAAACATTTTGAGACGACCTCCTAAATCGTTAACAGTCTACACCTGGCAGTCGTCAGAAATGTCTACTACTACTATTTTCCCGCAAATGGGACAGAATCGTGTAATTAGGAGCGGTAAACATGAAGGGAATTAACATATGAACCTTTTAACAATTTAGGTAACAGTTTCTTAATAAACTTTGTAAATCAATGAAATTAACGTTGACACACATTTTACAAACGTGGGATATAGCGCAGAAACTGTTGGGGCAAAGTATTCGGCGACGTAGGACATAACACACAGCAACTCGCTAGCAGATAAAATCAACTGCAAAACACGACATTAATATTGCACCTAAAACATTCATTCATAACAACTTCATTAAACATATCTTGTCCAAGAATGAAAACTAGGTGGGATAACAAGTAAATTAGTGCCATAGAATAATGATTATGACACAATTTTATGTTTATCAACTTAGTCCTTTATGTTCCGGGATACATATATGATCCTCATATAAAGTGCGAGAGGTCTAAAGCGAGTGCTTCCGGATTACGGTGCCTTTCTGCGTCTAGCTATGGCATGTCCTAATTTAAAAAAAGTTTATTATAAGTTAGCTTGCCAAAGGTCAGTTGTTTCCTCCAGGCACTCCAGTTACCTTCACCATCGAAGAACTGACAGCCTCGATGTAAAAAAATAGAATCTTGACTTGGGCGTAAAACACAATTTTTAGTACTCCACTTCTGTCAAATAGTAATCTTATTTTCTACTTAAAGAAATTGTGTAAAATAATTATTTTTATTACATATATCTATGGTAAAATGTTAACATATATGTATATACCAAGTAATGCATGTATCGTACAAATTAAATAACATATATAAAATATTATTTCTTTCTGCCTGCTGAATATACTTATAAATAAAAAAACGTTGCTTATGGTGAGATAAAGTTCTAGTTTAAGCTCTTAAAAAGTAGTGCTTCGATATTCATTGCAACATAAAATATGTTACAAAGGAGTATTCCATATATGCAAATGTTGAATCGTACTTATAACTTACTTATTTATTTATAAAATATAGCTAACTAAAATCTAATGCATTGTTAAATATAATGCATTATTTATATGTTTGCAATAAATGACAGACGGAACTTATGAAAAAAGTGTACCTATGGGACCAAGTAGTCCAAAATGCTGATATATTACAAGTAGTAAGTGCAATTCAATCAATTCAATTTTTGATAAAAACATTTAAAAGTTTGCTCAATTGTCCTTTGTTCGTAGAATAACCTGATATTGAATAACAGTTATTATACTGTTTAGAAGAGGTAATTTCTTATTCTTCTTATTTAAAATATTCATTTTGGTGTAGAATATCCGATAAGACCAACTTCAGCACCTTTTTCTAGAGTAGGTTTAGTTTCCTCTGGTCTGGAATATATAGCTGGTCTCCATGAAGATAGCGGTTTGATTGATTCACGCAAACGCTAGAAAAACAAAAAGAGAGAAAAAGTTTTTTATGATAAATTTCTTATTCAGCGATATTCAAGGCAAAGTATCTCGTAAATTGATATTGTGATGATATGTTGTGTATGTGAGCGTTATTATTTTTTGGTGGTGATATTTTTTGAGAGCATGCTATTATTTTCGACAGTTTTTTGTTTAATTTTTGTTTAATGTTTTTACCTTATGTTTTGGATCTACTTACATGAATGATTGACCCTTTAGTTCTTAAGTAAAGTTCCCACCATGCCAACAGGTATAGGTATTAAGGAGATTATACCTATAACAAGTCCTATTCCAACAGCCCAAGGAGGATATGTGGTCTTACCATACTTAACTGGAGTCAGTTGAGCCACACTAAATATCCAAATAAACTACAAAAATATTTCTATGTTAATTTAAAATATAATTGTAAGTCACGTTAATGTGAACCTAAATCTGTGATCAAAAGGCGTGGTTATAATCTGCATCAAATGATATCGTTGACCAATTAATTACATGTAATAATGTCTGCAAAGCCTTATTGTAAAGAACACTTTTTTATATTCAGATACGGAATCAAAAACTTTTATCGAGACTTCATAGCGCGATATTTATGATCCTTAACGTTTATCCGAAGCGTTGTAAATCTCCCGGAATAATGCCATTATCACGGGAAAACGTCAACATATACAATTCTATATCCAATAGATGAAAAATAAATTCAAATATAAAATGAAGTAATATATCACATGGCACGCTGGTAATAACCCATAAGTTATGCATTCACGATGAGAAGAACATTTCTTGTAATATACAGTTGTTTGCTATTCTTATCAAAAAATAAACATACGTTTAACATTTGCGATATACACACTTTTTCATGAGAATATGGAGACTGAAAATGACATCGTGATTTTTTTCGTTTGTAAATTTTTAATCTATGCAGTTAAAATAAATAGTAGATATTTTTCGGTATTTTTCGTAACTTATATGCAAGAAAAATAATCAATTACTCGACCGAGGTCCAGAAAGGGAAATTCCGACCTCGTGGTCAGATGTTTTTCACTTCAAATGAGGCACAGAAAAATCTGACCACTCGATCAGAATTTCAAAATCTCGACCTCAAACTCGTAATAGATTCTACTGTTTTATATTTAATATATCGACCATTATGCAAGCAGGAGTTATGAACATCCAAAATATTTTCCACAAAGACGATGGTTTGTATCCTAACATCATTTCAAGGTCCTTTAGTAGTCTGTTTGAACCTGAAATAAAAAAAATATGTTTCAGAAATGTGTCCTTTAGAGTAGCAAGATCAACCAAGAACACACAAAACATAAGCAATTGAAACAAAATTCTTAAGAGGATTAAAGCAAGTGAAAACAAATGCTAGTATTATCAATACACGTAAAAGATGCATGTTGAGATTTGTATATTCTACCAATTAATAATAAATAAAACACAAATATACCAGTCAACGTCCAAATCAAAATCCTCCCAAAAAAAGTAAAAACTTTGAAAACTGTCAAATTTAGTTATACACGCGAACTTCCATCAAGGAAGAGAGGCGGGTGCTCCAGAAGGGTAAGCACCTCCTGTCCTAGCTGGCTAGAACCGTCACGTGTAAAGTCAAATTTGAGAATGAAAGGAACAACGAACAAAACAAAAGGTTGAACTCATTATTTTTTTTAAAAAAATTACATATACTATTGATGTTTTTTATCTAATAAACACTTGATTTACTGCTGCAAGAGAAACCAATGAAGAAAGGGAATTATAGAATGTAATTTAACTTTTTGCTATACGATTTTAACACAGGGAAAATTTATTATACACACCGTAACACCATGCCATAACTGTTACTTCAAGAAAAGCTAGAAACATAACAGAAATACTTGCACAATACCAATCCATTAACTGTAGCACATATACACCTCCCTACAATGTCAAACGAGATTTAAGAACAATTAAAAACATAGCAGATTTGTTTTCAATTTAAAGTCAAGAAGATTCGGTAGCCAATTTGTCTTATTACTTTACTTTCTTGCAGAAGATTGATGCTTTTTCGGGATTTCGGCATTCTCCACTTACGCGTCAACGGAAACAATCTTGACTTGAGCGTTAAACGTAATCATTTCCTTTCAATTCATTTACAGCATGTAAAACAAACAGTTTGGTTAATAGAATTTTTCTATTTTCGAATGTTGCTTCACATATTTCTGAATCTAAAGATGTCCTTTTGAAAATCAGAAAATTCAATGCAACACTTCGATTTAAATTTGATGTGTATGTCTTACAAACAATATAAGATTTGAATTTATTTTATCACAAGGTATTCTTAAGGAAACAGTATAGAAGAATGTAATTTGTACTACTTGGCATTTATCAATAAATGCAAGAACACAAGACTACAAAAAAGAAAAAACGCGACAAAAATCAAATATAACTTCACTTATTATAAACCCGTGCCTAAGTCGATCCTCTGTTTTTAATGATGATATTTTTGCAAAAACCATCTGACGTATTATACAAAAATTTAGAGCAGGTTTTATTGTTACATGGTATATACTTTAAAGGAAAAACAACAAGGATTAATGATATAAAATTGAGAATATATAACCCATGAACAATTTCCACGGGTTTAGAACATCGAAATCTATTTTACGATTTCAACTGTTAATAAAGGAGCGTTCAAAGAAAAGTATTCTATAGTTCTAAAGACGTTATTGTTTTTACGATATAAGTCGGGTGATACAAATAAAACAAACATACCAGTCCTTGTCCATATCACAATCCCAAAAACAAAGTAAAAACTTTGCAAACTGGCAAAATATATTTATACACGTGAACTTCCATCAAGGAAGTGAGGCCTGGTGCTCCGGAAGGGTAAGCACCTCCTGTCTAGCTAGCTACACCCGTCACGTGCAAGTCAATTTTGAGAATGAAAGGAACAAAGAACTATGGTAAGTCAAATATATCCAGTATAAGTTGGGATACAGTGACTACATACTTATCAACAATATTGTGATGACGGCCATAAAACTTTTTAAGGGCCCTGATCATCCTAGGCTTGCAATATCCTTGTGTCAACAATTTAATTGTAAGTAATTTGCTTCGCTGCAGAAAGTTCGCATAGTGGGAACAAGCTCTACCGTACCGTATTAACTGTGAAACATATACACCATACGCAGGAGAAGCAGGGATATTACTGCAAAGAAAGGGAAAGTTGACAATAGAAAAATTGAAGTCATCACGTTTGTCGTACAGCTTCAGATGTAACCTTCATGGGTGTCATAATTGAGGTATAAGTCCAAATATGAAGCAGAACATGGAAAATCTGTCGTGTCTTTTATTTCAAGCTCACTTGAATAGATGGCATTCACATATTCTCCAAATTTTGAATTATTTAGAGAAAGAACGTCATCTATATATCTGTATGTGTGTAGTTGAATAAAAATGACAATTTGCCTACGCCAAATTACTTAAGAAAATACAAAATGAAAAATTAAATATTTCATAAATATATAGATTTCTTTTAAGTTTTTCCTCACCTGAGTAATACAAGGAAGTCCAAGTAGAAATCCTAAAATACAAATTACAGCTGTAAGGATAGTTTTTCTTTTTGAAAACAGATGTGGGAAATTATCAGTAAGAGCGCCAGTCAATGTCTGAACGTGAACCATCTAGAAAAAAAAATATCGAAAATTAATAATAGTAGTACCATAATCTAACGAAATTAAAAGACATCGGTTTGAATTTTCATTTCGGTCTCGCTAACCTTTTGGACGATAACTTGTCCCACTAAACGGACCAGTTTTTTCATTGGGATTTTAATTTTTTTTTAAATTAAAGGTTTAAAACCTTATTGGTGCGCTTTAGATGGATCAAAATGTGAATATATATTTATATTTCTTAATGTTGATTCAACTGGAAAAAGACTTGTTACTCCTTGTTTTAAATCTCATTGCATAGTTAGCTAGTATCGTGACATATATAGGAGTTACCTGACTGTCCAAGCCCACAGTAAACAACATGAGGAAGAACAAAACAGACCATAGCTGAGGTATTGGTAATCTTGATAATGCCTCTGGATAAACCATAAAATGCTATACCTGGACCTAGAATTAGAGAGAGCAAAATTAGATTAGAAGGTTGTGAACATTTCTTGATGGACCTTATACTATAAACAAAAGAACTTGCCATCTCAAATTTGATTTGAGATGATAATTTAGTCGGTAAAAAATGGAGCACAGAACACAGACTTTAAAGACAAACATGTCAAATAGCTTGTGATCGATAATTCTTTCTATGTGAAACAATCTTCTTTGGTTGTGTCAGATGTAGTAATAGTGCCTGTCATTTCTAAGTCAAGAATGAGGTATGTTGATGTTTCTTGCCACTAGAGGTGGATATATTCTAGCCTTGCAAAACAAAAACATTTATGGGTAAAAAAATTAAAGAAACTGATAAGACATGTTCATAGATTTAAGTAAACAACAATAGAATATCTGAAAATGGGAATATTTCAAATATATTCTCAGAGTGTCTATAGCATGAACTGGAACAAATTCAACATCTTCAGAATCTAAATTCAAACTATAAAGTGTATGAGTAAAAAACACCCAGGCAATTATTTTATATCTGATGCAGTTACCTTGTTCGACCACTTCGCCAATACTAACATTAGCTTGATTAGCCATAAAACCAAGTGTAACAAATATAACGCAGCCAGCAAACCAACTTGTGATGCAGTCGATAAATGGCAAAATCATGGCATCCCTATTGAAAACATAAACTTATTATTAATAATTTTTCCCATGCTAAAACCGTTTGCTATTGAGTTTAACCGTTTTAAAGATTATGTGAAAAAAAGCTTTGTTTGCAATTTCGCAGAATGTGTTCCTTAATATATTTGTTTGTAAATTATTAACCGGTTCTTAATACTACTACTACTTTTACTACTACTACTACAATTACCCACTACTACTAGTACTACTACTACTACTACTACTAATAATAATAATAATTTTTGGGGGTTTTTTTAGGGGGGGGTACTAAGAAAATAAAAAATTGTAACTAAAAACTATGTTGGAAAATAGCAAGGTGTTACATTTCCTCAGCTGTAGGTATTTTAGCTGCATTTTCTGTTTTCAATCACAAGCTTTTACACTGTAAACTTGTTTTAAATTTTTCCTTACATGTTGTTTATGTTTTTGCCACAGTCAATATGTCATGTATGTTATTAAATTTGTCAATTAAAACAATTATCATGAAAAGAATGTATGATCAAAATTATGATAATTAAGGGTAAGTAGAAAAAAGAACTTTTATCTGTACTAGTTGTCTTTCATTTTTAAAATAAGTCTTTCTACTTTAATAATCGTCTACAACAATTTGTCCTATGTATGTTTAGTCTCTAAACAAGATTTAGAATTTGAAATAATTTTTAAATTTTAAATCTGACTCAAAATTGTTATAGATAAATAATAATTATAATTATGTAGTTGGTAACTTTTAAATCTTTTTTCAATACAGTGAAACTTCTGTAATTTAATATCATGCCAAACGAACACGTACGATATCTTAAAACTTTGTAAAATGAAAACTAGATATAAAATGTTTATATGACAAATAATGACAAATTCATCATTGCTATTCTTCGAAAAGACGTTCACAGCTAGTAAATACAAGATATTTTCTCCATACATTTACAAATTCAACAGAAATGCGTGAAAAGTAAGTCACCTGTAACAATTATTGTTAAACTTATTATAACTTGCTAAAGTTGCAATGCCTCCCCATCCTAAACCTGCAGAGTAGAACATTTGTACAGCTGCATCACCCCATACCTAAAACCAATGTTATAATAAAATATAACTAGATTGTTATCATTTAAACGATAAGGTAAAAACCAATTCATATTATATTCAAACGTTGCAACTATGTTCTCTATAATATGCAATTACGAATCTGATTTGGGAGCATACAGTCAAGATTATTCCGCACAAATATTGATATGTGTTTGAGGAACTTAAACCAATGAAGATACGGAGGACTTTTTACATCAACTTTTTACTTTTGAAGAATATCATTGATAAAATTGTTTAAGTCGCTTCTTAGAGGGTCATCCGATTTATTAACATCAATAGAATTTCCAACAGGGCATAATCATTACAAATACAAAAGATTGACGAAATGAAGATTCATAACACTATGCAGTTTGTAAAAGTTTGGGTCATTTAAATTCACAACTAAAAGATGCAAATAAAAATCTTACAGAAAATTTTAAAAGATCCTTCCAGCGTGGAATTGTATAAAACAATAATCCATCTACAGCCCCTGGTAATGTCAATCCACGCACTAAGAGCACAATTAAAAACAGATATGGAACAGTGGCTGCTACATAGACAACCTAAAAACAAATCATTTGATTAACTGGAAACAAACAAGGATCAAAGCATCAAAGTTGTTATTAACAAAGAAGACTTTCCTAATCATAAATTTTTCTTAATTTTTTAGAATAAATAAAATTTCTTGAAAAAAAAATATTGTCATATTGAACTATACATATACTTCTATTTTGAAGTTGATCTTTTTTGCTTAAAGCATAAAAAATTAAATCCTATCGTATTACTTTTAAAATATTCGAAAAAGTTGATAAATTATAAATGGTACCACTAAATTTAAAATCAAAGGATAAATTGGTACGGATAAAGTAGGGTGAACAGGGTAAAAATTGCAATAGGTATTTTGTTTTCCGTAATCTCATTTCGCATCAAATCAAAGACAGATATGTCCATAGAGGCAATCATCCTTATGTCATACAAACTTTATTTTAAACAACAACCTTTATAAAGAGTTTATCTTTGTCTCACTCAAAAGACAGCCATGTTGGCGGATGCAAAGGCGACCTTGATTGGGACCTCTATATCTCATTCAAAGTCAACCTTTATGTTGATTTATTTTTTTATACAACAGCGAACTTGTGGGGGGTTGTTTTTAATCAGAGACCATCAATACAGATTTTATCAAACTTTTCGGTCTTAGTGTCACTGATGAGGAATGAATTTCCGAAATGTGCACATCTGGCATACCAAAATTTAACTGGTATTTGTATTAAATATTTGTCATAAGAGTGAGCTGATGCCACGTAACAACTTTATGGCGTGTTCAGTCCCAATAGTCATTACAACTAAGCTGAAAACATGCAATTTTAATCTTTATACACTTATTAAACGATGTTAAAGCAAGTTACCTTTCCGGATGTTTTAATGCCTTTTATAAGGCATAGAAATACAGCAAACCAAGCAGCAAGAAGGCATAGTAGAAGTTGCCAACGTATATATCCAGGATGTTCAATACCGGGGGTAATTTCTAATACATGTCGTCTACAATTGAAATAAACACGCAGTTAGTAAAACAAGGTTCTAGAAAGTGTCACCAAAAAAAAACTCTTACTATGCTTCTACCGTTCTCTCGGCACCTTTGAACAGATAGCAGTAAAATATTCGTAATAAGGCTTTCATTACCTAACCGTTTGAGCATTAGGCATAGAATTTTTGGAATCAACTAAAGACATAAGAGCGTAGTTCCCGTTTCGTAGTGCACTGTATATGCAAAGACATTAAGGCCATTCACTATCTATACTTCAACATTTGCTTCCTCAAATCACCTTGAATGGAAAACGTAAACATTTTTTTTAATTGTCACTTTAAACTAACCCCAAAGCTGACTGGAAGCTATAAAACAAAAACAGAATGTAAAATACAACTCTACTTTAGTCTTGATTAAGGTTCTTGATTAATCAAAACTTTTTCAAATTTTTTCCACGAAAAAATTGACCTCTTTAACGAATTAAAAAAATATCCAACATATATTACCGAAAAATAAAGAAGTTTAGTGTAAAACATCAATTTAGAAAAAATAAACCTATTGTGCTATAGAAGAGTCCATAATGTTTGACACTTTAATTATTTTTAAGTAACAAAGATGAACGTTTTATAGAAGTCGTTAAACATTTAAATTTTATTCGAAATTTCGAGACAATACATTACACATTTGAAATTTTAACGTGTCTCAGGTCATGGTAATAACTATATAAAATTTACTCCCAAAATTCTTCCGTTGTAGTTTTCCGAGTGAAGTTCCTAGATATCTCTTTAGATATGTTGTAAACAGAAACTCTCTTCCGCGCTGGGCACATTTGATAGGGACAAAGACATGTTCGAAGTGTTGTTTATGCCTCTCATGTAACACGCATCTGTGTTCCACTCATTAGCACAGTTACTCCAAGGAATGGTCGGGAAAAAAGACATTCCAAAATAATACAAAGTCCAGGCTAGTATTACGTTATAGTATAAACTTACTATACCCGTCATTACTACCATTCCGTATCCAATACCTGAAAAATTGAAAAAATCCTCTTGTATATGTCCTTCAGAAGAGACATGTCGCGGCAAGCATTGCTAAAAATCATCTCTCTCTCTCTCTCTCTCTCTCTCTCTCTCTCTCTCTCTCTCTCTCTCTCTGTGTCTGTGCGTGTTAAAAATAGTAACTATAGAGATAAATAAAACTTGATATGTAAATCTATATTAATTTAATGTATTACTATCCATTATACAAGGTATCTACAGAAGGATGTTAAGCTCATCAATAAAATATTTTTGATAAAAAAATAACAGAGGCAGATGTTTTTATCACAATCGTTGCATTTAACTAAATCTACTGTGTAGATTGATAGTTACGTGAAGATACCAAATGTTTAAATTTAAATTTGATACGCAATGTTTTTGCATTAGAAGGAAATACTTTTTTGCGTAGAAACGAAATAACAATACTTGGGGGCGAAATGATATTGCGTGGAAACAAATTAACTATGCGTGGGAACGAATTACTTTTGCATGCAAAAGCATGCCAATTGCATACTAATTCTTGTAAGCGCAATACTTTTTCGAAGGATCAAATTAACAATGCATGAAAGCGTAATACTATTTTGTAGAATTTCAATACTATCGAGTACAAACGTAATATTTTGCGTGGGACGAATTAACATTTCATTGGAAACGAAATACTATTGCTAACGAAAAACTTTTTTTGGGAAGGCAAAAAATGCGAACGAATTAACTTTGAGTGGGAGCCTATTCCATAGAAATACAGTGCTTTTGCGTGCGAACGAAATACTTTTGACGTGGTAAGGAATAAATATTACGTCGAAATGAAATACTATTGCTAACGAAAAACTATTTTGCGGGAACGAAATGGGAACAATTAAACATTGCATGGAAGCGTCACACTATTGCATTGAAATGCAATACTCTTTTTGTTTCAACAAATTAACAATTCATGGGAACGAAATATTATTGCGTGCGAACGCAATGATTTTGCATTGATACTTTTTCGATTGAACAAATTGAAATTGCGTGGAAGTGAATTACTATTCCGTAGAAATCAAGTACTATTATGTGCAAACGTAATACTTTTGCACAAAATACTAGTGCAAGAGAAACTGTTTTTGTGAGAACGCAAACATGGGAACAATTGTCATTGCATGAAAGCGTTATACTTTTCTGTAGAAATGCAACACTTTTGCGTTAGAACGAAATAATATTTCGTGGGAACAAAATACTTTTGTGTATGAACGCAATACGTTTGTGTGGGAACGAATTAACTTTGTGATGAAACGACTTGCATTGCGTGCGAACGAAAAGCTGTTTCTGTGGAAACGCAAACATATATTATTGTCCTTTTAAAAGCACCGTCTAGTAAAATGATAAAATTTTAGCTAGGATGAATTTAAAAACATTTAGAGATGACATACTATCAAACATCAAATGTATTGTATATATAATAAAAGGCAAGATTTTAAACTCGCCAAAATATCTTTAGATTGTAGAATGGCGAAAACTAAAAAAATCACTATCGATTGTTTTTAAATTTCAGTTTTAAAGATTATTTTGATGAGGAATGAATTTCCGAAATGTGCACATCTGGCACATCAAAATTTAACTGGTATTTGTATTATATTTAATGCGTAATGATGCAGTGATTACATTATTCTTGAAAAAAATTCTTTTGTTTAAAAGCTTTACGATTAAAGTTCATGTATTCGATGGAAATACAAAACTTGTAATTTGGCACGAGATTTTTTAATTTTTATTTGTTCAGCCTAATGCTGGGATCTATTTGTATGCGTAGCGCGAAAAATATAAATGAAGAAGTTAAACTGGCAATATCTTGTATTACCTTTGAATAATGGGCAGCAAATCCACACTCTTCCAGGTCCAAGGTTTGAATATTGAGAATATGACAACTCCACAAAAATTAATGGCAACGCACAAACTGAACATAAAAAGAAAATATGGTATCATAAATGCCGCTGAAAACACACAAAACAATATAAAATTGAAAGTATTCTACTATTGAATTAATAAATATCAAAAAGTACACGTAAACAATGTTTTGAGCGGCACTGCACTTATTATATAAATAATAATTGATGGTCTTATTTAGGCTTTGAAAAAATAACTGAATATTTAGTGCTTCTTGCACTCTGAACTAGCATGGTCTTTGGCGGTTGAATGGTCTAAAGCTTTGCCTGGAAATTCCAAGAGTGGTTTTAAACGAGTGCTAACAGATCACAACGACATAGTGCCAATATTCTAGTATCAGAAAGTTTGGAATATCTTGTTAAAGGTAAGTGGTTTTATTTGAACCCTTTCGGTTTTTTCCACCGTTTCAGAACTGTCCGCCTCGATATATTAAAATTTTGTCTAAAATAAAACATCATTACGCAATCCACACTTCCCTAGACAACGTCTTTGAAAAATATTAATGTGGTAATATTTGTAATATTCTTATTCACATACAACATTTGAAGCACAATGCTCGAGTTGTTTTAAAAACAAACTTCCTAGCAACAAAGTTTCTAATCGTGTTTGAAATCTACTTGCAAACCCAATATAAAAAACCCCTCTACCGTTACTCCGTTTCCTCTACTATCCCAGAACTGAACTTCTTTAAATAAGTAAAATGAGTTGACATAAGCGTTAACCAAAAATACAACATCCCACCTGCAAATTTTAATAAGTTAGTCTAAAAAGACAAAAAGTTCAGATATTTATAGAATATTAATGAGGAATGAATTTCCGAAATGTGCACATCTGGCACATCAAAATTCAACTGGTATTTGTGTTATATATTTACCTCCTCCATTTTTGTAGCATACATAAGGGAATCTCCATATATTACCAAGTCCGACCATACAACCGATACAAGAAAAGAAAAATTCTAACCAGTTAGACCAATTACCACGTGAATCTTCTCCCATTCTTTATCTACGATGCGGAACTTCTGTTAGAATAAAATGTGCTACTGTGAATAAAAGCGCTATAAAACGAGGCAATAATTTGAAAGAAACACTAAAACATACGCTGAAAGAAGGCGGTGCAAACTAAAAGCACTATATATTTAAACAACAATAATAATAATGAAAATAAAAATAATAATAATAATAGTAATGATGATGATAATAGTAATAATAATGATAACGAAGCAAACAAAAAGTACTAAAATATTAAAACATTTAAAAAAAACCACACACATTTATATATAAAATATTGAATTTATCATGAATTGAAAGTGTATGAATTGGGGATTTAAAGTCCTCAATGATAAAACGAATATCCCTTTCCTCTCTCCTTGCCATTCTGTTGGTACTACGGTGGTGCTACAATCTCATGTAGCAGGACAGATTGTCTAAACAATGAAAACAATAAAAAGCTACTTACACGCAATTTCAGGAAAAACCCACATATGTTTAAATTGCAATCCGTGATGGATTGAATATATATTCGTGTCATTACGTTATACATAAAAAATTGCTGCTGCTGCGTGAAACAAAGTACAATGGATCACTGCTGTTTTATTTAGACAGCACAAGACCAACCCCCTCCTTTAAGGATCCTTAAAGATCCTTAAATATGTCCTTAAAGATCCTTAAAGGGGCCTTAAAGCCTCCTTAAAGCCATTCCATCTTTGAGGATCTTTAAGGGACCTTAAAGGACTCTTTAAGGACATATTTAAGGATCTTTAAGGATCCTTAAAGATCCTTAATGGAACTGAAATTTTAAGGATCTTTAAGGCGGCTTTAAGGATCCTTAAAGATGTCTCATCATGAAAAACTCATTTTTTTAATTATTAATGTAACGATGGCTATCACATTCATACAGTTAAAAAGTATGATTTGTTTTTAGTATATTTTGAATTTTTATAGTTTATACAACATAGGAGACATAGATAACGCCTGTCTGAATTCTAGTTTTTACATTAAGTTTTTGTAGAGAGTCGTATGTCTTTTCCTAATAATTCTTGTTTTTTAATTCATAAATGAATTAGATAAAAATGTGAAGTTTTCACAGTACAGGTAAACAACCCGTGTTTTAATCAGAACGGCAGTAAGCATAAGGAATTAACGGTATTTGTTAATTGTATACAGCGGCACTTGTTTGATTATCGATCCCAGGTGATTTCACGCGCGGCTTTTGACTTTGATGTTTAGTTTCTTATCTAGGTAGGAGATCACTATGAAGTCAAATAACATGTTGAAAATGAGTACCTAACCCTGAACTCTAGGTGTTGAAAATAAAGGTGTTATTGGAAGTGATTTTAAGAGACAATTTTAATATTAAAATATCAAAACATATATTAACTAAAGAAATAAAAGTAATCGCAAAATAATCTAAGCATGTCTTATTTTATTTTATTTTATTTTATTTTATTTTATTTTATTTTATTTTATTTTATTTTATATTTATTTTTTATTATTTTTTTTAGGGGGGATAGTGTTATGCATATATGCAAATAAAGCATGAGAGAGAGAAAGAGAAAGAGTGAGATTTTAGTGTCTTTGAATTGACATACATGGAACTCATAACTGACACATGATGATATCGGATTTCGAATAATTTCAATTCCTAATGAAAAAGAGTTGGTAAAGTAAATATTTAAAACAAAATAAGAACATTAGGGAAAAGGTTATTCTTTTCAAACATGAACAAGTTATGAAGTAAACATATTGAAGTAAGAAACCAGTCACAGAAGATAACCATTAACTGACAAACTTTACCCAGTTGGATGTGAATTTCTGCAGTCAAGATGGAGTGCAGTGGAATAACGACGATAACATCTCTCTCTCTCTCTCTCTCTCTCTCTCTCTCTCTCTCTCTCTCTCTCTCTCAATGTATTCCCTTCCCGATCTTGTTCTGTCTCTCTAAAATAGGTTGCACTGAACCCCCTCTCTCTCTCTCTCTCTCTCTCTCTCTCTCTCTCTCTCTCTCTCTCTCATATTCGGTTTCTGCTGACCCTCTCTATCTCTGAAACACAAGTAGATACTCTCTCTCTCTCTTTGAAACACAAGTGGATACTCTCTCTCCCTCTCTAAAATATTCAGTTTCCACTACCTCTCTCTCTCTCTCTTTCTCTCTCTCTCTCTCAGCATATTCAGTTCCTTATATCTCGTTCTTTAAAATATTTAGTTTACGCTGATGCCCCTTATCTGTCTCTCCCTTAATGTAATCAGTTCTCTCTCTCTCTCTCTCTCTCTCTCTCTCTCTCTCTCTCTCTTGTACATTGAATTCTTGACTTGCCCGTATATGAATTTAAAAAAAAATAAAAAAACCTCTCCCTTTCTACATATTCAATTTCTGACTATTATCTCTTTCTGTATTTAATTCGCAACTTGACGGTGAAAAATAGGTAATCCTTCCACACACACACACACACACACACACACACACACACACACACACCGGGAATTTCTGAATGATATTAATAGTACCTTAGTATATTATGTGTACTGCAGATTCCAGAAAAAAAATTTACTGTTAATTTTTTTTTGGTTAAAAAATAGACTCGGAAAGACCATATTTATTTATTTATTTATTTTATTTTATTTTATTTTATTTTATTTTATTTTATTTTATTTTATTTTATTTTATTAATTAATTAATTAATTAATTAATTAATTTATTTATTTATTTATTTATTTTGGACATTATGGCCAATTATTTAATTAAAAAGCTGTTTGTACAGTTAACATATTGCTTTTTCTGTATCAATTACATCTCTAATTATTACATATAAATAATAATAGTTTTCAAGTAAAAGGAGTTAGAAAGAACAGATGTCATCAACATTAATTAATTAAGTGATTAATACACTTGATCATCAAACACCATCTTGCTGATTAATGTTAGATATACTAGTATATTACAGGTAAATTTTGGAATGCATTCCTAACAACACATATTTTAGCTAATGCAATTAAAATTCTATATATAGATAAAAATGATGACTGCAGCAAATTATATATGAAATTTTTATAAAAATAAATAAATAAAATTAATTTGATAATTTTGTTGTAAGAGATATTTTAAAAGAAATATAAAATTTTTTTCACAAATAAATGAAAAATGCCCACTTGCTTTCTTTCAGTCACGTGATCTTATTTGCATATTGTTAGAGACATATTTTATAATTATCAACATCAGGATCATCTCTTCTATAGCCACATAGGTAAGGTGATGGACTCCTAACTTGAGGACCAGGGTTCTATTCCCAGTGAGAGCGGATAACAGATGAAAATTTTACTTATAAAATTTCTTGTCATTTCTATTTAATTAAATAAAATCCAATTAGACTACAGCATGTAGTAAATAAAAATAAAATTAAAGAAAAAAATTTAAAAACTTGAGATTAAAAATAATATAAAGAAAATTAATTTATTATCACTTTATTTTTTCAAAATTTATAAATGCAATAGTTTTTTTTTAAATAAAATTTTAATAAAAATAATGATAAAAATAATATTTCATAGCTTTTTTTTAAAAAAAAGGAAAGATATAAATTTTTCCTTAAAGGTCCTTAAAGCCTCCTTAAAGATCCTTAAAATTTCAGTTCCATTAAGGATCTTTAAGGAGTCCTTAAAGACTCCTTACAGGCATATTTAAGGATCCTTAAAGCCCCCTTAAAGGTCCTTAAAGGGACATTTAAGGCAGCTTTAAGGAGGCTTTAAGGATCCTTAAAGATGCATTTTCATCATGTGCAGGTACTAGTATGCTTAATTAAAGTCTATTACAATCTATACTGCAATAAATTGTTATTTTAACTACATGTATGGCAACAGATGCTCACTTAAGATCAGCTGTTTTATTGTACTTTTTAAAAAATTTGGAACAAAAAATTTTGTTTTAAAAATACGATATAACAAAAATTCTTATTTTCAATTATTTGTATAGAAAATTGAAAAAATGCATAATTTAACTTTTTGAGATTTCTTATTACATGGTATAATGAAAGAAATACAGAATGCAGAATTTGTGAAATTTCAATTTTATAAAAGGTATTGCATTAAATTATATGATTAAATAGCTAGTTCTCAACCTTGTGATTTTTATACATAGCCAAGTTGCCAATTTGTTAACGCACGCCTGTATACTTGTTAGGTAATATCAAAGGTTTATAATCAATTATGTCAGACATGTTGAACTTTTGTAGACTACCATTATGTATATTTCATTTACAAAGAACTCTTAAAAATATTTGATAAAAATCCTATGAAAATAAGATTAAGTATTATGTAGGGTTCATTCCGTTCTGCAAGCTGGTGTAGATATAAAGGCGAATACTGATCAAGTTTACAGGGTTGTTCGACATGTAATGTGTTTTGTAAGATATCTCAAAAGTATTTGACTTAAATAGTGAAATGAATATTACATTCCTTCGAAGTATTATCCGCGGTTCGAAATACACCATTTCGATCTCTGAATCCATCTTTGAAATGCGTGACGGTACGCTGATTTATGTAGACCTCTGTGTCATTGAGTGATGGCTGAGCCAGGGCTTGTCGATTATTGGAACGACGATTAGATATGAACTTTTTAAGCTTTGGAAATAGAAAAAAATGTATGGGGTTAGATTCGGAAAGTATGACGAGAGTAGCCTTTTCTGACTTTAAAAATTGCTTCACAAGCTGGGATGTATGTAAGGGAGCATTATCATGAAGTAGACAAATATGGCTTATTTCTGACACAGGGCACCGTTCAAGATGAAATATCTTGAGCTTTTGTAGTTTTACATCTCGGTAATAACGATCTGTAAAACTCTTGCCCTTCGGCACCGAAATGTGTACGGCTATAACGAAAACAATATGCAATAAATAACCTTTTTTTATGCTTCTTTTGAGTTTTGTGCAAACTTTTATATAAGCTCTAATTTCTTTAATATTCTCAACCCGTTTTCCAAACACTTTTACAACAGTGATCAAATTTTAAACTATGTGTACCTGAAGACACGCGTTTACTCTGTTGAAAATGTATGATTTGTATAGTATTAAATAGAGCTATTTAAGCATATCATCATCAGTGAAATCGTACAAAGCTTCATCACGCTGTGGTACAAAGCACATCAATTATCGAACAGCCTTGTATAATGACAGAACGTGACGTTAGGTCGGGTTAATTGATTGCAAATCGCACGTCCAGAGTAGACGCATCAGTGTTACCGCTGTGGTATTGTACTCGTGTTGAACGCTGAAATAAAAATACTACTGTCATTGTTACGCATAAAGTGTTTCTCTTGAGGGCCGATTATTTAAAGAGTATTTAATGCTTAATGCTTCATATATAAACGTGTTCAGTCCATCTCTCTCTCTCTCTCTCTCTCTCTCTCTCTCTCTCTCATATTAACAATTTTAAGGTGGATAAAAATGGTAAAGTCAAGATCAAATGAGTGCAATACACATGTGTTCATATTTCAATTACTTTTATTATATTTTGTTATAATAATTCCATTCTCCAATTGCAATCTGTTCATTACCTTGCGGCAAATAGAGAATTCTTTTTGTTCGATTTGAGTTGAAGTGTTGGCAACTTCAGGTTAGCGACTCAACAAGCTAAACTTGTGTTTTTATTATGTTTATATTAGGTTTAATCGTAGACATTTTCGCTATATAGAATCTTATTACCAGAACTTTTGGTTGTTCAAATAAAGTGGAAATTTATACAGAGAAAAGAAGAGGAGGATGAAGAAGACGTTTAGTTTTAGGTGTGCTCATTAACATTCCCTTTTACCTTCTGTAGACGCCAAATTAAAAAAAATGTATATATATACTAGGGGGTCTATATCTGACCAGTATGTAATGAATAAATTACCTGTTGTCAAAATAAAAATTAACGAAAATATTACTTTATAACATAAAAGAACCGCATAAATTTTAAACAGTAATTACAAAAATTTCATTAACACGATAATGTATTGGTACACATATACTTAGAGTACACAAGGTTGATGTGTTTTTGATATTTGTAAAGTTGGTTATAAAATTCACGTTTGTAGTTTTTATGTTGATGTCATTTTTAACTATTTAAATACATCTAATCATTCTATTGTTTGTCTTACCACTATAACCAATATGTTCTAATTCGATTCACTCAAACCAGCATAAAACATTTATAAAATAAAAAACAACAACATTATGGGTGATGCCACTTACACTTCACGCCTGTAGTTTTCATGATGATTACATTGTTTAAATACACTTGTGTCATTGTATTTTGTGTCTTATTACTAACTAGTACCATTGTACAATAATGCTACAAACTCATATATTACATCCTTTATTAAAATGAAGACATTTGTCGAACTGGTAAGTTATTTTTAGCTGAATTAAATGAACAAGAGCAACCAAAACAGGACCCGACAAATCTTATGATATAAAAGAAAGGACAAATGAGAGAAAAACACTGTTGATAGCTTATTTCTTTCTTTATTTTTCTTTTTTTCGACAAGTGCAGGATAAAATTGTATGTAGAGCTTAAATTCCTAGTTATCACACTTAAACTCAATACAGTGTTCACCACATATGCATATTTGAAATTTAAGAAAAAATATGAGGTATTTGTTATTCATAAAAATATCTGCTGTTGATCCGAGTAATCGACCAACAGATTTCATTTTTCTATGGATTAAGAATAAATCTCCCGATTTTATTTTACCCGTAAAAGGAAATTGCTAAATAAGATTGTTTTTGTAACCTTATCCAATAAATAATACTAGTTTAAATTCGTTATAAAAACAAGTGAACAAGCACATAAAAGTCCCAATGCAGGTATCGTTCTTACCGTTTACAAATTTATAAACTGTAGGAATTTTAAAGATACTTTAAGATTATTGATTGTTTAAAAATGAAAATAAGTTACTTGCAAATACTTCACTGGGGATCTTTCTTTCTAAAAAAGACATGTATATAAAATACTATTCCCTATCAAAATGTTTTCGCCATCCAATCCGTAATTTTACTACTGAAAATGTTGTGATGCAGTTTTTAATAAGCTGGTAACAGGAAATGTTTTATTAAGTCTCCTACCCATAAAGGTGGGGGAGAATTTTTAGTACTGTTTCTTATCAACATTTTTCTTTCGCCTTTTAAAGCCCGAATTTTTTCCGACTCTTTTCTCAGGAATGAAAAATCATATTAACTTGATACTTCCTGCAGATAACAAGCATCATCTAAAGGTGGGTTGACAATACTTTTTTTCGTTATTTGCAAACAAAAGCTATATTTATCAGAGTTAATAAGCTTTATTTACCATAGTTTACTGCCTTTTTCAAACTAATTTTTATTTTAAAAAAAAATGTGCCGGCGGTGGGATTCTTGTTCGTCAGTGTGCCTGTTCTTTTCTTTACTTTCGTCATACATAATTGTCAATACATTTTTAAAATTCGAACAAGCGTTTTAAAGCGGTGGTTCCTGGTTTCATGAAAAATCAGTTGATGGTATTAGAGTGCTGGTGCAGAAAAAAAGAGTGGCTGAAGGACGAATTAAATGGATGCATTAATGTTTGCCCTCACCGATTTCTCGTTTGGTGGATGAAAACAACTTTACTTGTTAACTTCGACAAGTTGGATGCTAGGAGCAAAAAGATTTTTTTTAATTTTAGGAAAAGATTAAACTTGTGAGATATAGACAGGAAAATCTCAACCTCGTTCAAATATTTGGTCGAGACCGGTGCTTGCAGAGTGCAAAATGGTGTTTTAAACGATTTTCCGTATTTTTAGAGCTTGAAATGTTGGTTAATCAAGGGTCCCCGGCCCATAACTACCGAAGCTACTTTATACAAACTAAAATTAACGCCCAGTGACGCAGTTATTTGATCGTAAATAATATGTTTCAAGCGCTTAAATGATTACCATTGCAGTAACTAGTTATGTCTTTAAAACACGTCACTAAATTTGTAAAAAAAAATGTAAAATATAATTTACTTTTCGAAAAAAATAAAGAAAAAATATATAAATTCATAAAATCTTTTTATAGACGTTAGTTTGATTATCTGATAATATTTCAATGGGACCTTATTTATTAATTCTTTTATTTAGTTTTTTCTATTTGTTTATTAATATTATTAATTTTTGTATTTCCTTTGGGTTTACTACATTTATTTCTACATATCCTTCAATGGACCAAGTTTATTTTTACATACACACTTAACATATGAATTAGAAAGATATTCAAAGAGAACTATTTGTGTGCAAGGTATATTATATCTTAACATTCATTTTGTGTCTTGTTCACTGAACTATAGCATTTTATTTCGCCTAACTAATACACGATATGTTGCATGGAATTTATTACAAGGATGCTATACAATGCATTACAAGTACTGATGCTCATAATCAGAAATTATTACATTTTCACTTCTTTTATCCGAGTTGACTGTTTGAAATCTACCCATAAACTGATTTAAAATTAGAAACATAATGCGTTACAATGCAAGAACACCGCTAAAATCTTCGCACCTGAACGAAATACAGTCTATTGAACGTTTAACATTAAATTGTTATTCAAGAAAGCTTTTTTGGAAATCTAGTACTTGAAAGCGGAAGCCATTTAGCTTTATATGGCTTCAAAACAAGATAAAACGCACCTGTAATGGGGAACTGGCAAATTTAATGTATTTATTAGGAATGTTTTAATATGGTATCACTCTTTTTTTCTTAAAAAAAATTTGTGTTAATTGGTTTAAAAACATTTTATTGAACTGATAACATTACAATGAATTGACATTTACAATATTTAAATTCAATTAGGATTGTGAAACAAGAATATAATTCTTATACTAATCAGTCGTAGTGTAATTTGTGTTAATTAATTTTAAGGTAATATCAAACGATACCTCAAAGTGATTTTTTTCAAATATAACATAATAATTTATTTCAATTTTTTAACAGAAAATGTCAATACAGATTTTCTTATAATATAAATTTAGTGCCTTTAAAGTGTTTTCGTAAAAACCATATTACCATTTAAAGCTGCATTAAGTTTTCCAAAGAAAAAATGAAAACGGTACTAATCTAACTAATGATGTTCCTAATGAACAATGTTACATTTGGTTCAACGATAAAAGCTGGAATAAATGCAGAAATCACAATATTTACCCAGCGAGATGCAGCATTTAGGATCTAATATTAGAACATGGTTACGTCATCAAAAACCCGGGTAATTTAAACACAACTTTCAAAACGGTGAAATACGATAAATTGAACACAGAACTTCGTTGAATTTGTCATTTGTGACTTAGTAAGGGATACAAAACACCATTTCAAATACATCCGGGTATAAATGAAGGACAATTAATGTAATCTGTTATGTTTCACTTTCGGTTCTAGGGTTTTTCCGTACATCCGACATGATCCGTGCGCATGCTCCAAGCTCATAATTACCATCGTAAAACTCTGACCAACCGGTCAGAGGATTCCGTTTATTTACAGCTAAAAGAAATGAAATTTTAGAAAATGAATATCACGGATCGTGGTTACAAGATATCTATTTTAAAAAAAATATATTTTTAGAAAATCAAAAACAATTCAGAAAATTGATAACCTTAATGCAGCTTTAATATTTATAATAAATGTTTATGATAGTTGTCTGTGCCCATGTACTTCATACAAATAGAAATGGAAATTTACATCAAATACTTGACCATAGTAGTCACCTGTCTATTGTGGTCACTCTTGCATTGTCTAGGAACTGACAACTATGAACAGAACTGAATATCAGTGTATACTTTTTAAACTTTTTTGAATTGTATTCATATATGTATTTATATTCTTACCTTACACAGTTTCCATTAACTCTTTTTAAAACGCGTTTAATTTTTTTTCAATTCATTTATTTATTTATATATCCTTTACTATGATTAATAAATACCTTATGCAATGTCACGAGCCCGTTTGTTAAATACTACAATTTGATGCAGAGAAGTTATCAAATACTTTCTTAACTTAAAACTCTTCATGCACAAAATGTTATTGCAATACTTAATATTTAATTAAAATTTTGTCATTAAAAATGTTTTCTTTTTATCATCGAAGCCTTTACAAATGTTACAAAAATTATTAAAATAACCGATAAAAACATCTACATGCAGTAGACTACTTAAATTCCAACAAAACGATTCCAAATGATGTACCAACATTGAGACTCTGTTTTTTTTTGGTTGTTTGTAGTGTAATAATGTTCGTGTATGTAGGTTGTTGGTACAGTGTTAAAGTGTATGTATGTAGGCTGTTGGTACAGTGTTAAATTTCATGTATGTAGGCAGTTGGCACAGTGTTAAAGGGTCTGTAGGTAGTTTGTTTGTACAGTGATAAATTTCATTTTTGTAGGCAGTTGTCACAGTGTTATAGTAGTACATGTATGTAGGTTGTTGATACAATGCTAAAGTGTGCATGTAGGTTGTCGGTAGAGTGTTAAAGTGTATTTATGAACGTTGTTGGTGCAGTTTTAAGGTACATGTATAAAGGTTGTTCGTACAGTGTTAAAATGCATGAGTGAAGACAATTGGTACAGCGCTAAGGAAAGTATATGTGGGTTGTTGGTACAATGTTAAAGTTCATACAGTACAGGCCTGTCGAAAGTTTAACACTGAGCTGACGAAAAGGAGCCGAGACTCGGCTGCCGAGGGGCCGAGCTGTGGACAGCAAGTGGCCAAAAAGTTGTCATCTCTCGGCCCCTCGGCAACTGGAACTGTCCACAGTTCGGCCACTCAGTAGCCGAGTCTCGGCAACTCATTCGGCTCCTCGGCCGCGAACTGTCATTCGGCAGTTCATTTGGCCTCTCAGTAGCCGAGTCTCGGCCACTTGCTGACGAGTGGTCTAACAATTAACATCTGAGTGATTAATGTTTAACTGTATATTTAACATAATAAAATATATCAATCGGTAATGATAAAGACTTTTAATTATAACAATAATAAATTTTTAAAAAATAATGATTATAAAACAAATAAAATTAATAAAATAAAATAAAATAAAATAAAATAAAATAAAATAAAATAAAATAAAATAAAATAAAATAAAATAAATAAAACCATTAAATAAACGGATGGTGGAAAAGATACATTTGTAATTTTTTTTCAGCAATTTACATCTGAGAGAGATTAATTGTATGTAATAATAATAATAATAATAATAATAATAATAATGATGATAATAATAATAATAATAAGAAAGATAAAATATATCATTCGTTAATGATAAGGAATATAAGTGCAAATTAAATAAATTAAATAATAATAATCTGAATAAATTTAAAAATAATTTTAAAAGAAATAATAATAAAAAATAAATAAATAAATAAATAAATAAATAAATAAATAAATAAATAAATAAATAAATACCATTAAATATATCGACGACGGAAAAATAGATACTTATGTGATTTTCCCCCAGAATTGCATAAATCTTTTATATTCCATTATGGAGCGGGATTTTAAAACAAAAAAAAATGGACTTCTGCTATCGCGGTGTTAATTTAGTCATTAAATGTACCTATACAGGTAAACATCAGGTGTCATAATCC
Organism: Tegillarca granosa; assembly: GCA_029721355.1. Classification (NCBI taxonomy): domain Eukaryota; kingdom Metazoa; phylum Mollusca; class Bivalvia; order Arcoida; family Arcidae; genus Tegillarca; species Tegillarca granosa. Next base: position 13,585,063 of record CM056597.1, on the reverse strand, counting down.
TAATCTGTTAATCCCCTGTCATCATCAGATACCTGGCTTCAATACACGAAGTTCAAAACCTTCTCAGTACCATGACAAAAGAATGTCGAACAAACGGAGTTTTATTTAGACACATTGTCTCCGAGATCGGCAAGACTCCAACGCCTGTCATCAAACTTTTGATTTAGAAAAAAAGTCGTCTAAAACGCTGCAGAAACTTGTTCACTGACACTGTTGATATATAAATATTATCTTCTCTACTAATTTTCCTACTGATCTCTCTTTGACTTAATCCAGAGTTAGATAATCTCACAATTTTCTCTCTAAAATATTGCGATATACGCGTAACTGCAGGCATGTTTAATGAACTGATGTTTTCTAGATAACAATCGAGGGGTCGAGTGGCCGAAAAAGTGCCGAGGAGCCGAGCGGCCGAAAAGGTGCCGAGCAGCCGAAAAAGTGCCGAGCAGTCAAAAAGTGGCCGAAAAACAGCCGAGCGATGGACAGTAGCTGTTGAAAAGGTGCCGAGCTGTTGATTACTATTGGCCGAGACATAACTGCCGAGGGGCCGAGACGAGCTGCCGAGTCGACACTATTCGGCACTAAAGTGTTTAACTTTCGACAGGCCTGTACTGTATATGTAGGTTGTTGGTACAGTGTGAAGGAACATGTGTGTAGGTTGTTGGTACAGTGTTAAGGTACGTGTATGTAGGTTGATGGTACAGTGTTAAGGTACATCTATGTAGGATGTTGGTACAGTGTTAAGGTACGTGTATGTAGGTTGTTGGTACAGTGTTTTAGTACATCTATGTAGGATGTTGGTACAGTGTTAAGGTACGTGTATGTAGGTTGTTGGTACAGTGTTTCAGTACATCTATGTAGGTTTTTGGTACAATTTGGAGGTACTTGTATGTAAATGTTTGGTACAGTGTTAAATTTAATCTATGTAGGTTGTTGGTAACGTGTTGAGATTCATGTATGAAGGTTTTTTGTACAGTGTTCATGTACATGTGAGAAGTTTGTTTGTACAGTGTTAGCGTACATGTATGTAGAATGTTGGTAAGACTTAATGTGCATTTTGTGGGTTGCTTAATACAATATTTAAGTTCATGTAAGTAGGTTTGTTGGAACATCGATATTTTTTTTATCTAAGGTCGTGTATTAGTTTCTTTTTACTTTTACTTTTTTCTTTCTTTTTTAATTTCTCAACCACGAAGGAGGTTGCTTGTGATTTTCAATCTTTTAGAGGAAGAAAAATGGCGAATCGAAGTAGTTGAGTATTACACCTATGTCAAGATTCTTTCACTTACACAGAAGTAGTCAGTCAGTTACCTGTTTGTATCGAAATATCAAGGTTTGGTTAACAACTTGTAAGTACCGAATTATCAAGGTTTGGTTATCAACCTGTAAGTACCGAATTATCAAGGTTTGGTTATCTACCTGTAAGTTCCGAAATATCAAGGTCTGGTTATCTATCTGTAAGTACCGATTTATCAAGGTTAATTTACCAACCTTTAAAAAAGAAATATCAAGGTTTGGTTATCAACTTGTAAGTAGCCAGAAATCAAGGTTTTATTATCTATCTGTAAGTACCGAAATATCAAGGTTTGGTTATTAACTGGAAAGAACCGAATTATCATGGTTTAAAATAGCAACTTGTAAGTACCGAATTGTCAAGGTTTGGTAATCTATCTGTCGGTACCGAAATATAAAGGTTTGGATATCTATCTGTAAGTACCGAAATATCAAGGTTTTGCTATCAACCTATAAGTACCGTATTATCAAGGTTTGGTTATCAACCTGTAAGTACCGAAATATCAAGGTTTGGTTATCAACCTGTCAGTACAGAAATATCAAGGTTTGGTTATCTATCTGTAAGTACCGAAATATCAAGGTTTGGTTGTTAACCTATAAGTACCGAATTATCAAGGTTTTGTTTACATCTTGTAAGTACCGGAATATTAAGGTTTGGTTATCTATCTGTAAGTACCGAAATATCAAGGTTTGGTTATCTATCTGTAAGTAGCCAGAAATCAAGGTTTGGTTATCTATCTGTAAGTACCGAAATATCAAGGTTTGGCTGTTAACCTATAAGTACCGAATTATCAAGGTTTTGTTAACATCTTGTAAGTACCGAAATATTAAGGTTTGGTTATATATCTGTAAGTACCGAAATATCAAGGTTTGGTTATCTATCTGTAAGTAGCCAGAAATCAAGGTCTGATTATCTATCTGTAAGTACCGAATTATCAAGATTTATTTACCAACCTGTAAAAAAAATATATCAAGGTTTGGTTATCAACCTGTAAGTACCGAAATATCAATGTTTAGTTTTCTATTTGTAACTACCAAAATATCAATGTTTTGTTATTTACCTGTACGTACCGAAATATCAAGGTTTGATTATCAACTTGTAAGAACATAAATATCAAGGTCTGGTTATCTACCTGTAAGTACCAAATTATCAAGGTTTAGTTATCAACCTATAAGTACCGAAATATCAAGATTTGGTTATCTATCTGTAAGTAACGAAATATCAAGGTTTGGTTATTTATCTGTAAGTACCGAAATATTAAGTTTTGGTTATAAACTGGAAAGAACCGAATTATCGTGGTTTGAAATAGCAACTTGTGAGTACCGAATTATCAAGGTTTGGTAATCTATTTGTTAGTACCGATATATTAAGGTTTGATTATCAACCTGTAAGTACATAAATATCAAGGTCTGGTTATCTGTCTGTAAGTATAGAAATATCAAGGTTCGGTTATCAACCTATAAGTACCGAATTATGAAGGTTTTGTTTACATCTTGTAAGAACCGAAATATCAATGTTTGGTTATCTATCTGTAAGTACCGAAATATCAAGTTTGGTTATCTATCTTTAAGTACCGAAATATCAAGGTTTGGTTATTAACAGGAAAGAACCGAATTATCATGGTTTGAAATAGCAACTTGTAAGTACCGAATTGTCAAGGTTTGGTTATCTAACTGTTAGTTCTGAAATATTAAGGTTTGGATATCTATCTGTAAGTACCGAAATATCAAGGTTTGGTTATCTATCTGTAAGTACCGAAATATCAAGGTTTGGCTGTTAACCTATAAGTACCGAATTATCAAGGTTTTGTTAACATCTTGTAAGTACCGAAATATTAAGGTTTGGTTATATATCTGTAAGTACCGAAATATCAAGGTTTGGTTATCTATCTGTAAGTAGCCAGAAATCAAGGTCTGATTATCTATCTGTAAGTACCGAATTATCAAGATTTATTTACCAACCTGTAAAAAAAATATATCAAGGTTTGGTTATCAACCTGTAAGTACCGAAATATCAATGTTTAGTTTTCTATTTGTAACTACCAAAATATCAATGTTTTGTTATTTACCTGTACGTACCGAAATATCAAGGTTTGATTATCAACTTGTAAGAACATAAATATCAAGGTCTGGTTATCTACCTGTAAGTACCAAATTATCAAGGTTTAGTTATCAACCTATAAGTACCGAAATATCAAGATTTGGTTATCTATCTGTAAGTAACGAAATATCAAGGTTTGGTTATTTATCTGTAAGTACCGAAATATTAAGTTTTGGTTATAAACTGGAAAGAACCGAATTATCGTGGTTTGAAATAGCAACTTGTGAGTACCGAATTATCAAGGTTTGGTAATCTATTTGTTAGTACCGATATATTAAGGTTTGATTATCAACCTGTAAGTACATAAATATCAAGGTCTGGTTATCTGTCTGTAAGTATAGAAATATCAAGGTTCGGTTATCAACCTATAAGTACCGAATTATGAAGGTTTTGTTTACATCTTGTAAGAACCGAAATATCAATGTTTGGTTATCTATCTGTAAGTACCGAAATATCAAGTTTGGTTATCTATCTTTAAGTACCGAAATATCAAGGTTTGGTTATTAACAGGAAAGAACCGAATTATCATGGTTTGAAATAGCAACTTGTAAGTACCGAATTGTCAAGGTTTGGTTATCTAACTGTTAGTTCTGAAATATTAAGGTTTGGATATCTATCTGTAAGTACCGAAATATCAAGGTTTGATTATCAACCTAAAAGTACCGTATTATCAAGGTTTTGTTAACAACTTATAAGCACCGAAATATTAAGGTTTGGTTATCTATCTGTAAGTACCGAAATAACAATGTTTGAACTTTAACCTGTAAGTTCTAAATTATCAAGGTTTGGTTATCAACCTGTAAGTACCTACATTTCAAGGTTTGGTTATCAACTTGCAAGTACCGAATAATCAAGGTTTGGTTATCAACTTGTAAGTAACTAAATATCAAGTTTGGTTATCAATCTGTAAGTACTGAAAAATAAGGGTTACGTGTTTTCTAAATCAATGTAGTAGAAATATGTATGTACCGGATGTTTTTTTTTTTTTTTTTTTTTGTTGTTTTTTTTTTTAAGAGAAGCTTGTAGGGATTCTGTTTAGTTCCTAACAGTATTTGAAGCTAAAAAAAATATGAAAGTTTAGATATTGCTTAATTTACACGCTCGGTTTTATCTGTAGAATCTGTTTCTTCAGTCAACAAAATATTTTGACACCGCTTGACAGGTACATCTTTTTGAAATCTAAATTGGGCTAAATTTTAAAAATCGTCGAGACTAGAATTATCAATGCCACATATTTTTAAAGAAAGCGTTTTTATTTTTTTTATATACAACTTTTATACTCTGAAATTACTTTTAATTTAAATTTGACAAAGTTAATATAATCATTTACAAAATAATTATGATAAAAATTAAATGGAAAATGTTTCGAACTCAATGTACCTTCCTAATGCATCAACAGTAAGAAAAGCTACATGTATGTATAATGTATAGATAACCTCAGAAAAATGACATTCTGTGATACATTAGGGATCATTTTACTCTACAGGTAACTCATCATTTTATTGTACAGGTAACTCTATCATCTAGAAAAAATAATTGTTGTGTTTCAAATGTCATGCTAAAAGAGTTCACACTGTGCACCATTTTTTTCTTTAATATTTTTTTTTAATTTAAAAAGATTGAATTTTAATTTTTGAAATGATAATAATAAAACAAATAATAATAAGTGAATGCAACTACGAACTGGGGTAGCTGCGGCCGAGAAATTACGCATTAAAAGCTTTGTGAATCGCATTATAATAAATCCTTATCGCATAAATGTAATTTATTTTTAGAAATTTGGATTTTAAATGTCACATTTTTTCTTGTTTAATGCTAAATGAAAAATTTACTGTCGGATTCTGGTCTGCTGTTGCACTGAATTTCCAAGGATTTATATACAAAAATAATTAAAGTTTGTATCATGTCATATATCAACTTGCATATACCGTATATAAAATGGCATATGCATTTTGTCGTGACTAAAAAACACCAAAATGATTGACATCTTAGCTGGAGTATAAAATACAGAACATTTTAAAATTCTTACTGTGATTTTTCAGGGTAATTTCATACAAAATACGGGAGTGGGTTAAGATACATATAGTCTGTTATTATAAAACCATAGTGTCCAAATAACTAAAACGTTATACATGGCAAGTACACTTATGGCTTATAACAATGATTGGTATTGAAATTAATTGAAAAAAAGAACAAAAATGAGATCCATATCTATCGTTATATGTATATACCAAATCAGTTGTTTAAGTTCAGTAAAGACAGACTTCTTCACCAAACGGTGCCCCGAGTACGCGCTAGTACAGACAGTTTATTTTTATATTTCGGCTTTATTCGTCCACTCTTAGAATATGGAGATGTTGTATGGGATAACCTAACTAATTTTCAAAGTAATTTATTAGAACAAATTAATATTGAAGCTGCTCCTATTGTACCGGGCGCTACTCAGCTTACCAGTATTGCTTTACTTATGAAGGAAATAGGCTGGGAAACTTTAAAAGATAGAAGAAGAAAGCATAAACTTGTGCTATTTTATAAAATGTATCACAAAATAGCACCTCCTTTTTTTGTCAAACATTGTTCCTCCTCATCATTCTGAAGTACATAGCCATAGCACTAGGCAACAAAATAATTTATTACCTATTTACTGTAATACAAAACATAATTTTGATTCTTTTTTGCTGTCCGTTATAAGAGAATGGAATGAAATACCTTTACACGTAAGAAACTCTTTATATAGATTTAAAAAATACATTGATACCACCAGAACTCCTGTTCCGAAATATTATTTTTGTGGTAGTCGTAAAGGTCAGATTTTACATGCTCGATTAAGAATGATTTGTAGTTCACTAAAACATCATTTTTTTTAAAAAAAAAAAAAATATTATTGACAATGAACTATGCTCCTGTGGTAGCAAAGAAACAACAAGACATTTTTTACTTGACAGTCCAATTTTTTTTTTTTTTTTTTTTTTTTTTTTTTTTTTGATATAAGAACTGAACTTTTTTATCCTTAATTCATTATAATATCAGTATGAATATTCTACTCTATGGCAATCCTAATTTGTCAGATAAACAAAACACTGAAATTTTTCTCAGAGTTCAAAAGTATATACTTCACAGTAATAGATTTTGAGCACTTTAAACTCCACTAACTACATGTATGTATACGATTTTTTTATTTATTATAACCACACAAGTTTTTTATTTTTTTTTTATTTTTTCTGTTTTTCCCCTATTTCAGTCATATATCACAGTATTCAAACATATCTTTAAGCCTTTACGATGCCATAAATGTATTTACTTTAATTAATTAGGAGACGGATTTATATAATGGTTTGTTAACCATTGTTTCCGAATCCTTTTCATCTCTTATGATAATGTTATTTGTTATGTGCATTTGTTGTATACATGTGAAACTTTGATGAAATAAATACTGTTTTACATGTTGTACAGACAGTCCATAATATATACTTGGACATCTCACGTACATTGTATACACGAACTTGTTTTTAGGTTAATCCAAAGGGATAACTTTGTTATCGTCGCAAATAGCTGGAAATGCTGATGCGACGTTAAACAACAACAAAACAACAAAAACAAAGACGGAATTATCTTCTCTAAACTTGCACAAGAAAGAAACATATTAAGACAGGACAATCGAACACACACACACACACACACACACACACACACACACACTCTCTCTCTCTCTCTCTCCGTTTGTCTTTTTCTCAATTGTTTTCACACATTCTATGGAATTACTATCTAAATCAATGCCAAAAACGTTATATTTATGACGTTCTATTGGTGCCTTGGATAATAAAAGAATGAAAATATTTTCAATTTGTCATTTGGACAGACATAGTCCAGTGACTCAAATTTGAACTTGAAATTAATACGAATAAAATTATCAGTGTTTGGAGAGGAAGTAAATAGGGCCCTTATTTGTGCATACTACTATTATAGTTTATATATATATATATATATATATATATATATATATATATATATATATATATATATATATATATATATATATATTTGTGTGTGTGTGTGTGTGTGTGTGTGTGTGAATGAAAGAGAGAGAGAGAGAGATAGAGAGAGACTCTATCAGAAATAACAAAACACGGCTGTCGACTTGTCATGATATTCAATAACAGTAAATAATTTTATAAAGTTTTTAAAAAGGAACAATTGATATTAAAAGAGATATCATTTTCTTACCTTGTTTGACCAGGTCACGTATGTGAACGAAAATCCAGATAGTTTAGTTTCTTGTGAAAATAAATCAACCAAGCTGTATCCTGACACTTCTACAAACTTGTTTTATTTATCATCAACTCGACCTTCACCGTTGAGTTTTATTAAATAAACGAATTCGGTTAGTTTTTTCGCTCGCGACACTTTTATTTTATTTCGATTACTTAATCAGTTTAGGATACCAATGTGGCTATTACAAATGTCAGATTTCATAACTGTGATAAGCAGATCTATTATAATGAAATTTTTTGGTAAAATTTTAAATATTAGGTTAGGATTTTACTAAAACCAGTTTTTAGACGCGCATAAATTCATGGTGATGACAAACCGAATGAAATCTTAAAATAATAAAAATTAACAAATTATAAATGGAAAAAAATAAATATTAACCATATAGATTCGTTTTATCATCTTAAAAGATAATTGTATTTTAATAAAAAGGCTGTAAATTTTCGTGCATTTTGTAAAAGTTATTTATGGGGGATTTATAGAAAAAAAATCATTGTATAAATTCTAGTCTCCGCACACAAATATAAAGACATTGTCACATTATACATTTTTTGAATTTTCTGAATGAAATATTCAAAAGTTTATGATATGATAACTAGTTGTCATATCATTATGATTTTTTGAATATTTAATGAAGTTTATGCAGGCTGAAAATGCATATAAAAAGATTGCATTCTTTTGTCTTTGCCTATGCTGACGGCTTAATAATAAAAATGATAAAATAGTTTTATAAACGACATGTTTAAATTATTAAATCGGCGACATTTAAAACGGTTTTAAATATCGCTGGTTAAATGCTGTAAAATTAAAAGTGATATTATAAGTAAGATTGTCATCCATGGACAACCGTGGACTTAACATAAAAATAAAATGATCGTGTACTGCTGAACAACAGCATTTTAATAGGTAAATGAAAATAAATCGGAAAAACAACTTCCAGTTGAAAGATCGTTAAAAACTCTGTTTTATTCAACAGATTCAGTTTCAACGTAAAGAGTGATTAGAAATAATATCAAGCTGTTGAAAAATGATTCCGGGTATAAGTGTCAAGACTTTAAGTCTGGTATTTTTAAAAGGAAAAGAGACACCTCCGGCATGCCGAAGGAACCCCGGGATAAAATCATTAAAATTCAAACAAAAGTTATATCAAATGCCACGAAATTTAACATGGTTTTTTACTTTTATGCAATCAACGGCCAGGTTCGAAGACCAAATTGGCGAAGGGAAATGCCAAAAAGTAGATTCCGCCTTTCGACTGTTCAAAGCTTGTTGGTCCGAATATCCATTAGTTTGATTTCGAAGAGAGGTTCGACACTTAAGAATGTAAAGACTTTTGGAGTTCAAGATTTTTTTCATGATTAAAAGAGTAACGAAGTATCTGTCATTTATCATGTCCGTTTTAATTACCGTTTGAACCCTACATGAAGTGATAATGAAGCAGAAAGTAACGGCTTGGACTATACCTGTATAGATAGGCCTGGGGATTCATTTTCATACGGCGGAGTAGACAACATTTACAAGTGATGAAGTTGGTGTAAAGCTGTGTTTGAACCAAAAATACTCGACGAATTCGATGATGAATTACCAAAACGACCGTGAATTCTGAGTGGTTTTCAAGACATAACAAAATATATGCGATAAGAATTGTTAAATGCACGAAAATAAATTGTCTCTTGCTGACATTTTAAAAAGATATAAGATACAATTAGTACCAACTACCGACTGCACATCTTTGAACAAATTTCAAACAGGACAAACCCTTGCACTGGCTTCATATAAAATACAGACACTGTGTTGTTTACCCTAATACTACTCATGTTTTATTTAGCTCATAACAATTAGAAAGTATTATGGGTCATAAAGTCACCCTTTTAACATTTGTAAATCAATTTTGTAAAATGTTAGTTACATCCTGAAGATAAAAGGAACGCGCCTCGGTCTAAGGATATGTGTCACTAAGATACAAATGGATTAATAATAATCTTAATTAATGATAGATGTCCTTCAGCAAGAAGTAAATTTTACTTCATCAAATAATTTTATTGTAAAGTAATTACAGACTAAGAGTTCAGATTATTCTTATTTTTGTTATGGGTATAATATTGCTATGCAGTTTGTTATAACTAGGGTCTCGAAACCTTTTTTCTGATAAGGATAACTGGGGGCGTTTTAGAAAAATTTAGCTATATCGCCCTTATTTCGAAATAATTTTAATTAATTTTCGATGGACATAAGATTTTTTCCCAAATTTTGCATTTTGCATGTCATAAATTTCTATACAACGCCAATTCGCGGATGTAATGTTTCAACCATACTAGAACTAACCATCTGTCATTTCACCCTTCATTCTTTGAGACCTTGGTAGACAATTACTAACATTATTAATAACGAAATTGCTATCAATAAACTGTTAAATATATAACAGGGCAAGAAAACCGGTACGTTACTGATGTTGTTTAGTGCATTGTCATTCTACATGTACATTGTCTTTAAGTTCTAACGTACAGAATTTTAGAAATTTTTTAACATTCTAATAACATTCTGATAGCTTTATTATTTATGTATTTATGTATCTATCACCAAGACTAAATAGTTTCAAAAGCAGATTTAACAACCATTGGAAAGAAATAGATATTAAGTTCCATCCAGACTCTTATTCTTTATAAATTTCACGCAGTTTGATGTACTATTACAGATACTACAAAGACTACTTAATTAAAAAAATAAAATAATTAAAAAAGTTCTGTATTTTTATACAAAATTGCCCCCCCCCCCCCAGCAAGCTACAAAAAAATTATTCAGTGATATGAAGGTCGGTCAATACAAGCTCTAGGCTTTCCTTGGACCGGTATCCAGTAAGTTAATACACCTAGACACTGTAACGACTATGGCATAAGTTCTGTTGAATTTTGCAAACATTGCACTAATATTTACAAAATAAACGTAGTCTTATCAGGTTTATAGAAAATGTTAATTTTACCATTAATTGCCTTTGTCAAGTTTCAAACCAGATTCTGCCGCTTTCTCGTTAAAGTTGTAAACAACAACGATGTACTCTCATATTATATTTGTATTTGTAAAAATGCCCTCATGTTCCACTACTAAAGTGGTTGAGGTTGGTTTGTTATTGAATAAAAGAAGAATAGAATATAAAGTGTTACTGGAGATAAAATAAATAAATGTATGTATTAGGTTTCATAATAAATAAATGTATCTTGATATTATTTTAAATACACGGATGACATATATTGACATCAGATATATAAAATCGGTTAAATAATATTTATAAGTAGACCTTTAATCATTTTTGCATCATTGATCCTGGTGATACCAGTTATCATTTATCAGATATTGCAATCCTACATGTATGCTAATCAAGGCCCTTAAAAAGTTTTATGGCCGTCATCACAATATTGTTTATAAAGTCACTGCATCAAAACTTATACTAGATATATTTGACTTACCATAGTTCCTTATTCATTTCATTCTCAAAATTGACTTTGCACGTGACGGGTGTAGCTAGCTTGACAGGAAGTGCTTATCCTTCCGAAGCACCCGGCCTAACATCCTTGATGGAAGTTTACGTGTAAAACTTGCCAGTTTTCAAATTTTTTTTTCTTTTTTTGAGGGGGGGGGGGGTGATTTGGACATGGACTGGTATGTTTGTGTTCATCAGCTTAATCGGTCGGGACTTGTAACGACTACCAAATAAGAACTTTTAAAGTTTTGGAAATAGCTAGAAAAAGCCGCATGGGGCTAGATCAGGATAGTATGATTAGTGTTGCAAGACGGTAACCTCCTCCGACTTCGAAAATTGCATCACGAGCTCAGACGTACATGATGGAACATTATCATGAAGTAGACGAACATGCCTAAATCCTGACACAGGGCGTCGTTTAAGATATAATGTCTTAAGCTTTTCAGTGTAACTGCCATACACCATTTTTGAATTTAATCATAAAATACATAATAAATTTTTAACATACACTATTTGAATAAGATTTATTTCATAATTTTATTTAAATGCATTTACAATTTATGTTTCAAATTTAACTTTATTCCTATTATTTTTAACATACAAGTTTCCAAAAATTAATCTTGATTTATAAAGTTCGGATATTATTTCCGGAACATGTTTTTTTTGCGGAAATAATTCCCGTTTATCGCATAAACATAGATTAGCCCACCTTGATGGGTTCATTATAGAACTGTTGTTGCCATAAAAAAGAGAAAATTTTATGAACTCACAAGCAGTATAATATTTAACAAGTAAAGTGTTTTTTTTCTTGTATAATAATTATCTCATATGCAGATTACCACAGAGTGCTAAGCCACTGGGAAATCATGCAAACAAAAGAACTTAATTGCTAATACCAAAGCGAAACAACGTTTTTACGCGTCAGATGACGCCGAAGGTAAATAACTCAGTACCCTTAATTACAAAATTCTAGGTCGGTGACCATGTACTCTGAACACAGGTCATGAATGTAATGAATGTAAATATTGTTTTTGTTTTCTAATTTTGAATTAAATTTCTATGTTTAAGTTTTTTAATTTAATCATAAAATATATTCAAAAATGGTATATGAAATAACATCTCGGTAATGCCGACCTATATCACGTTTGCCCTGCGACACCAGAACGTGTGCGGCTATACCATCACATGAGATGAATAAAAAATAAAGAAAATTCTTTGTACTTATGCTTTTTTTAGCAACTACGAGCCTTCCATTGTTAACCATATATTGCTTCCAATTTTTCTTACTGGTTCAAAATAGTGAATCCATGGTTCAAATTCTTTTTTTGAATTTTGGTAGCATTTTAGGCAATTGCTTAGCGGTTTGTACTCGTACCCGTTTTGGTCATCTGTCAATATATGCGGTATCCATCGGGTAGAAATCAGAAATCTTTCGTTCTTTCAAAATACTAGTAAGCTTCAAAATGAAATGCACCCGCGATAGCGATATGCCAACAGCTTGGGCAACACATGATCACGAATCGTATATTTGTCATCACTTGCAATTATTTCCCTGACTTTTGAGACATTTGCCTTGCCTGTTACAGTCACAGATCGGCCAAATTTTGCTACATCTTTCACGGACCTTACGGTACAATACACATTACATATCAAACAGTCCTCGTATGTTAATTAGCAGGTGATAAAATATGCTAAACTCCCGTTTGAGTCAAATGACCAAAGAAAGTTCAAAAACTGTTCAAGGACTGTGAAATTTAAAAGCATTTTTTATTTGCATATCCGTTTTACTTGCGGGGTAATTCCAATCAACCTTGGGTGGATCAATATAAAATTTCTACATGATAAACTAGAGTATAATCTTTGATAAATATGTGAATTCTACTTTTCTACAGTGCCCCAAAACTTCCTGGGCGCGAGAAACGTCCCTGGGCTTTACCCTGGACTTAATTTACTCCCTGGGCTTATAATCGAGGTACCGGAAATGTTATGCTATTTGGTTTACATTATATGCTGCTATTTTTGGTTTTCAACTGTTTTTCAGTATGGTCTTACACAATTTGTTGTATTTATTATTATTTAATAAATATGTGAATTCTACATTTCTACAGTGTCCCAAAACTTCCTGGGCGCGAGAAACGTCCCTGGGCTTTACCCTGGACTTAATTTACTCCCTGGGCTTATAATCGAGGTACCGGAAATGTTACATGTACGCTATTTGGTTTACATTACATGCTGCTATTTTTGGTTTATCAACTGTTTTTCAGTATGGTCTTACACAATTTGTTGTATTTATTTGAAGATCTCACTGTTGGGGTGAACTTTTATCCTAATTCTTAATTATTTGATTGATTCTTATCTTGTTCTGTGAAACATTTCCTAGAACTGTCATATAGTAATATACTTCTCAAGAATTACATAACTACACAGAAAAAAAAACCCAACAAATTTTGTTGTTGCAATCGTGTAATTTTTCCCAACAAAATATCTGTGAATAAAGTTACATGTAAAACACTTTGGCACTTGGAAAGAATAATCACAAAAAGCTGTTATTAAACACCGTTATAGATAATAGTACAAAAAGAGTAAAATTCATGTATGACTGAAATAAATAATATTAAGATATGGCAAGATAAGACGAGTCTGTGAAATGTATAAAAACGTAAAGAAAGGTATGGAAAAATAATGACAAATTGATTATTATTAATCATAAAGTGGACAACATAAAATGATTTAATCCATAACAATTTGAGAGTGAGGTATTTTTCCTTGCTTTAAAAATATTCTGAAGGATATTGCTACTTACGCATTGCTCCATAAGAAGAATCTTAGTGATTTCCAGTCTGTTAACACGCATGACTCATAATTAAAAACAACAGTTTGAGTCTTTTACAGGCATGATTCATAATTACTTTACTGGTAAATTCTTGTAGGAACTGAATAACCCACCTCGTATTTTTTTTTACAAATGGCAAGGTATATTTACAATGGCAGGAGTAAGTTTCAGTTTTTAAAAAATCCCTTTGGTGTTCATATCAGAACAGTGAGAACATGCGAAATAAAAGTTATTAATTCAGGCAGAAAAAAGAAAATGATTCCATATAATATAATATATACATTACAATAAAGTAAGAATTCCTTAGACCAAAAAATCACAAATATTTTCTCCAAAACAATATATCCCATCTCATGCCCACGAATCATCTACTGACACGGCTTTTCTGGCGGCTGGTGGATCGACAGTGAAGCTTTTTTGACTTTTAAGATCGTCTACCTTGTTCCAGTTTGCGCTTCTTTTTCTCCCTGGTGGAGGTTTCTTCGATTCTTGGGGACCCATTTGTCGCCGAGTGTGTATGGCAAAGCCAAGTCCGACTGCACCCAGAACTGTTACTACCAGTATCAAACCATGACATATCATGGCCCATGCTGTTAGACATGTTGTACCTATTGCCAAACCTGAAAAAAATTGTAGCGTTGATCAGAAGCCCGAGGCCCTGGCTCAAAACACACACACACACACACACACACACACACACACACACACACACACACATATATATATATATATATATATATATATATATATATATATATATATATATATATATATATATATATACCAATCCCTGTCCAAATCACTATCCGAAAGACAAAGTAAAAACTTTGAAATCTGGCAAAATTAGTTATACACGTGAACTTCCATCAAGGAAGTGAGGCCGGGTGCTCCGGAAGGGTAAGCACCTCCTGACTAGCTAGTTAGCAGGTACTCGAAGTTATAGCAGAATGATATTCAAGTAGAAGAAGCACAAAAATTAACCAAATTTTCCAAGATATACAACAATAGCATTATTCTGAACAAACTTTCTCTGAATCGTGTTTATTATTGATATACGGAATTAACCTCTAATTATATACATGTACCGAGGATTTTAGCATTTTGCAATAAAAGTGACGAACAACATAATATCTATTTGTGCATCTTATGTAGAATTAGATATTGACGATCAAGACATTTTCCATTTCTTTTTTTGTTATAACTGATATATTATCGCATATTACTTTAGACATGTACTTTTTTTATTTGATTTTTTTAACTCCAGTAATCTTCAAATAATTGAACCTAGGTACAATTCATTTGAAGATAGGTATAATTCAATTATACCTAGGTTCAATTAAAATGAATTGTACCTAGGTATAATTCCATTATGCCTATCTTTAAATGAATTGACCATTAATACTTTGAAATTTCAATGTAGTAAAATTCTATTTAAACCTATCTTTAAATCAATTAAAGAGACGTATCAATTATAACTAGGTACAAATAAATTATACCTAGGTCTAATTCTATTGAAGATAGGTTCAAATGAATTATACCTAGGCACAAATGAATTATTCCTAGGAACAAATAGTTGTTCCTAGGTACAATTATTAGAACTTAGGTATAATTCAATTGAACCTAGGTATAATTCAATTGCACCTATTTTTAAAAAAATTGGACCTAGGTGTAATTAATTTACCTAGGTTCAATTATTTGAAGATAGGTATAAATAATTGAATATATGTTAAAACGGCGTTCCATACTCCAGTTGACATATACACATAAACATGTACATGCACAAAAGGTCTCAAAGAATATTGTTTATATTGACTGTACAACGTATTTCAACAGGATGGCATAAGAATCCTTCAGCAAGAATCAAGTTGATATCTACATACATGATTGATTTTAGTTTTGAGTTACACAATGAATGACTTAGCAAGATCCAAAGCCATATGCATCATACTGATTTGTTGGACAGGAACTTGCTCTTTATTATCAAAAACGTAAGTCTCGACAACACACACGCACATAGATACCCACCTCCGCGGTGACATTTTATATGTAATTAGATTACCCATTTCAGCTGTTAATTCAAAAATAGTAAAAATCAATGTTTTCAACTAGATAAAATACAACCACAACAGCTAAATTAGTAATACAAGTGTTAATGGTCGGTAAAATTTCGTTTATAGATTGCCAATAGATTGGACGCGGGAGGGTGGTACATATATACACCTACCTGGTGAACCATTACAATAATCAACAACATCACATTGTTCTTTCTTGTACGATTTGCCTCTTACATCTGGAAAAAAAAAGAAAAATTATAGGTGATATTCACAATTAAAATACATGCATTAACAAATAGTTTCAAAGCTTTAAATGATATCAGCTAGATTTTGTGTACCGTAACACAGATAAATAATAATATTAATAATAATAATAATAATAACAAGCGGGGGGGGACTTTAAAATATGGATGTTATAAACGTTTCTTCAGCAACAACCGAATGAAGCATAAAGTGACTCTGATATAACCAGATGTCTACACTTTACTGTCTCCATGTCTCCAGAGTATAAAGTTATATCCACAAGGGGATATACATTTGAATAAGAAATAAAAAATACCGGAATCGATTGTTATAAAAAAATAACCAAACGCATATTTTGGGTTATTTGTTAAAGATCAACCAGTAATTGTTACGTGCTGAATTCTGAAAATGACATGATGATAAAGAGGAATAAGATTTCGACAGGGTTATTTCATTATTTATTTATTTATTTATTTATTTATTTATTATTTATTTATTTATATTTTTATTTATTTAATTTTATTTTTCGCAATCATTGCAGATAGTTTTGACATCCAAAAGGTACTTAAACAACACAACTTTGTGTCATAATAACTATAAATAGTGTTCATTCAACTTTTTCTCGTTTCCTAATACATCATATTCCTAATACATCATACACACACACACGCGCGCGCGCGCGCGTTTTACTGTTATCATCTTGAATTATAAAACTTTTCAGTTACAGGCATAAAGAAACAGGGACTGTTTCCTATAATCGATATCAAAACTGCCAGTTACAAATATTTGGAAAGTGTTACTATTTAAAGTATATATCTGAGTTGTTTCCCTTTGTACAATTGTTCTTTTAAAGAAAAGAACACCCTTGTTTAAATAAAAATCATTATTGAAATTATAAATAAATTAACTAAATGTGAAAATTGAGAATGTTTGTTGTTTGTTTGAGAACAAATGTCTGATGTTTGCTGGAAAACAAATAGAAATGATAGTTGAGAGAGAGAGAGAGAGAGAGAGAGAGAGAGAGAGAGAGAGAGAGAGAGAGAGAGAGAGAGCTTACTTTTGTAGGCTGTTGGTTCATTACATACGATGTCTCCTTTTAACGTTATGTTATTGTTCTTACAGTAATCAATAAACCATAAGTTGGTACAGGAACAACCCCAATCGATGCCGTACATTCTGACAGTGGTTAGAGAGTACATATCCTTAAACATGTCTTCCGGTAAATATGTAAATGTATTATAACTTAAAGAAACGGTCTTTAGTTTAGTCAAGGCGTACATCATATCGGTGCTGAAAACACGAATTCCAGTGTTTTCTAAGGTAAGAGTTTCAATATCGGTCATTGTAAACAGTACTCCTGCTGGCAAACCTCCCGACACGACTTTGGCATTTTTAATGCTTAGTTCTCCTTTCGGCTCCACGGCTGTACTCATTTTTGTAATGTTTAGACCACTGAAGCTGTTTCCAACCATAACTTGGATGAATCCTCCTTCAAATCCCAAATAATTCAGTGTACCGATTTGAGAAAAAGCTGAATCCGGAATTGACAAAATGTTGCAGTCGATAAATTTCAGTTCATTAATGTAACCCATATCCGTGAAAGAAGCAGACGTCATGATGACACTTCCAGCCGCGGTACATTGGATGTGTAGGTAGGGATCGTAGTCATTATTGAAGTTGGCTGTATTTATGGAGGAGAATCCACTAAAAACGGGACCCGGGGATGAAGAATAAATTTCTCCGTTAAACTCGGTCAATATAATACG